>CM035280.1:67260510-67346898 GCA_020226075.1 Hydropotes inermis | reverse complement strand
TTCCCTACAGCCTCCAGCTCAGAACACACCCTCCCCATCCCCTGCCCCCTTCTTCCCAAACTTTACTTTTCAGACACGAAAATACAATTTCATATTTAAAAAGAAAAGTGTCTCCAACATACGTTACCAAGCAGAGGACTTGAATTGCTAAGTCTGAAGGAAACCTTCCATTCTACTATGTACTTAACTCACAGTCATCTGAGTGAAACAATATTCTAGAGGGACCTCTTCCAGAAAAGAAAAAAAAAAAAACCCACAACTTGTATCCTAAAATGTGGAAACCTGCAACCTTTTAAAAGTCAGTGCTTTAGATAATTTCAGATCCAGTGTTCACTGACTTGTTTCTCCCACTTACTTGAAAGTACAGTCTGCACTTTGAGCATCAAGCATCACCACTGTGTTGCTGACACTAAAGGGAAAAATCCCGTCCAGCCCTTCAGCAGAGTCCGCTTCTCCCAGGACGCCTCTGTCTGGATGCTCAGCCACCACCTGAGAACCGCGGGTGTGGGGAAGACGGTGTCAGACACAGACAGTGCAGCTCGAGGGTCAGCAAGCCTGTTTCGAATCCCAGCTGGACCCTGTGTACCTTGGGCAACTTACTGAGCTAGCCAAAAGGTTCATCCCGGGTTTTCTGTAACATCTATGGAAAACCCTGAACGAAGATCTTGGCCAACCCCATAGATAGCCTCCAACACTGTTTCCTCAAGGGCAGAATGGGAGTCAGAGAGCCCATCTCAGCGGACCGCGAGGAGGAGGTCATGTCACCGCAGAGTGACGGGGACATGTGTCTGATGAAAGTGTTTCTATCTTCTTACGTTATTATTATGCACGAGTTAGATTTCTCTCTCTCCATTCACATGTAAGCTTCTCTTCAGCACAGTGGCACTTTTTTCCCCAGGATCAAAACCTTGAAGCTTTAACTTATTTTCTGTTATTCTTATGTCAGATTGTTTATTGAATGATATGGCATATTAATAAATACATCGAACAATTAGGAGGAAATGAATGGAATCACTGAGTGCTATTTCTTTTGGAAATTTCTCTTACCCGCTTTGTGCCCGCTCAGGACCCTGGTGTAAACTTCACCTTCTAGTGTGTTATCACCTCCCCGAAGCCCCCAAACTGAATGCTCGCCCTCTGCACCTTGGTCCCTACAATTCATTGTCTAATCAGGTTTTCTCAGATACTTTTCAGTCTGTCACTGTACAGTGGCTTTTAATTTCCATAGGTGGTTTTTGTCTAAACTGCTCACTCTGGCATCAAAAGGTCACCATCGGCAGGACCCTGCCCCCGCCCCCCAGCTGATCTCTGTCTCCTCCCCTCCCCGGTCCTCCGTTCCTGAGCCTGGGTCCTCCCCCACCACCCAACAGGGGCGCTGGACAAGTCCCTCAAGCTTCGTGACACTAAATCCACTTGTGTCCTTCATCCTGCCTTCCAAATACGACAGTGTCTCCGTCAGTGTGGTTACAGAGCCAGCCTCGGGTGCTGGGCAACGATGAACAAGGCCTGGCCCGGCCCCCGGGGGCTCCCAGACCCCCAGCGAGTGTGCTGTGAACCTGGCCCTGGCTGCCTCTGGCTCATCTGCCGCTCTGCCTGACACCTGGTCTTCAGCCTTGTCTGTGACTGCGGTTCTCCAGCTGGGCCTGCTCCCTCACCCTGGTCGGGAGACTTCCCAATGCCCCAACCCCCGCCTGGCTTGGGGGTTCCTGCTCCGTGTCCTCTCGGCATCCATCACGGCTTCTTTCCCAGCATCACCAGGCTGCCCACACGGCCGGCAGGACCTGGGCCACTTCCGGACCGTGGAGCAGTGGCATGCCACTCTGTTCTGACTGCTGGGGTTGATGCAGTGGCGGTCTGATTCTCTTCTTCAGATAGAAAGCAGTCCGTGTGTTTGAGAGCTGATCTGAGGCTGCCCTCTCTGGGGCTTCACCTTCCCTCCTGGCCCTCACTTTGCCGCCCCCACCCCTGCTGTTCTTCACTGCTCTCCACTGCTCCTCCTTCCTAGTCATTTATGCATCTCCCCTATTTAGGACTTTTCAGCCTGGATCAAGTCTTCTGGACACAATCATTAGACGACAATTGCACTGGCTCAGGGGCCAGACAAATTAATTTCAGATTCTGACTCTGCCATGGTGACATGTGGAAGCCATGAACCCTTCTCAGACTCGGAGTTTTCATATATAAACTGGGTAGTGAAAGACGGCATTTCAGAATTGTTTTGAGTATTAAAAATACTCCATGGAAAACACTGCAAGAGCCAGGACTTGTCAGGGAATCCAGACCCACTTATCTGTCATCTCTGTCCATCCATCCAATAATACCTTGTGACTCAGCTCCCAGTTTTGATCATAGTCACTATTATAAAGATCACAGAGCTTTAAAAAAAAAATCCTTACACTTGGAGACAGACGGCACCAACAGAACTGGCCACGAGACTCACGCTCAGAGATGTTCCACTCACTGAACACATGCATAAATTATCAGAGCGGTCAGCGTCCTCCTGCGCTCCCAGCGCTGACCTCGCCTCCTGATTCCCAGAGGAGACATCGCTGAGAGACAGGCGCCCGCTCAGCCTGCCTCTGCAGTCCCCAGGCCGGCGAGAGCTGGCGCCTCCCACTTTACCCTCCTCGGCCTCCCCGGAAACGTCCGCTGCAGCCTGCAGACTCTCTCTCTGACTTTAACCATCACCCTCCTCAGTCCGTCGTCAGTAGGCACCGCCGCTTCCTTTGTGCTGAGTCCTCATCCTGGTTGGTAGAGACCGATAGCGGCTGGGTAGGTGGTGCAGTCATCACATCGTGTCCGACTCTGCAACCTCATGGACTGTAGCCCGCCAGGCTTCTCTGTCCATTGGATTCTCCAGGCAAGAATACTGGAGTGGGTTGCCATTTCCTTCTCCAGGGCATCTTCCTGACCCAGGGATCGAACCCACGTCTCTTATGTCTCCTGCATCAGCAGGTGGGTTCTTGACCACTGGTACCACCTGGGAAGCCCAACCTCAGTCAACACCTCCCAGAAGCCCCCTGTTTCTTTCAGAGTAAACAACACCACCCCACAGTGGCCTAGGAAGCCGTCCAAAGATGCCCCCACCTCAGAGCACCCGTGCCTACTTCTCCTCCTCCCTGGAACCATCTGCTCCCACATACCTGCTCAGGTCCATCCTTGCTCTGCTGTGACATCACCTCAGTGAGGTCACCACCACTGGCAGCATCCCCTGTCCCTCTTTTCCTGCTTTATTTTCATCATCGTGTTTACTGATCACCAACCTACCATCTTGTACTGATTTACTGTCTGTCACACAGATGCACAAGCATAAGGTTTATAGATAGTTATTTTTGCCTATTTTATTCCTCACTTTATCTCCAGCATTTAGGATAGTGCCTGACACATAGTTTGTGCTCAGTATACGTTTGTGAAAGGTATAACCTTGCAGCTGACAGTCTTACCTTATTGACTCATTTCACAAATATTTATTGATAACTTCTGTGTGCAAAGCACAGTTCCAGGAACTGAGGAAAGTGAGGAACACAAAGGGCAAAGGCTCTGACTTTAAAGTTTACCTAATTTTTAGTTATTATATATCATTTTTCTCTTTGTACAAATTCTAAGATTTCTGACAGAAACCATGCCTTCCCTTTCTTTTGTGTGGCCACAAAGTACCTTCATGAGAACAAGACACTCAGAATTGTCACACTAATTGCACATCCATTTATATGTCTGGAAGAAAGGCATGCATTTCGTGACTATGCAAGATCTTTTGGTCCTAAAACCTTGACTGTAGAAACATGAGCATATCAGTGAACAGATTTTGGGGCTGGAGGAGAGCATGGAAATTGGCTGGGACGCTACTGCATCGCTCCACTTGGAAAGACAGTCGTTTGAACTAAAAGAGGCCACTGAGAGCAGATCTCATGACAAGATTAAACAAGCAAGGACTTCATGAGGGGAAATGCTCTGTAAGATAAGTAAGAGAAGACGGGGGGAGTCTGCACTGCAAGTCCGACCCCCGCTGAAGGAGAGAGGGACCGGAGATTGGTGACAGCGCCCTAGATAGCCACGCAGTTCAGCCAAAGGCCGTCATCGCAGGCTCTCAAGCTTAGAGTCAGCCCTCAGAGGAGTCTCACTCTCGGGACCTCAGTGTACATGCGGCCCTCACCCTTTGCTGGGAGTGGTGTGTAGAAAGCATGGGCTCAGAGAACCCCGCCCAGACATTTAAGATTTGTAAGTACACTTACGCCTTTCTTTGCAGATAATTGTTTTGCCTTTTTAAAAGTACAGTTTCAGACTTGCTACTGGGTCCTGCTGAAGACTGAACACTTAGTCACAGGCCACCGTGATCTGCCCAGCACAAAAGCCACGATGGCGGGCCTGCATCGCTGAGCTTTGCAAGGAGCAGCAGCACCTGTGAAGTCTCGCATGAGCAGGTCCTGAAGGCACAGGCAAGTCACCGAGAAAGCAGCCGCATTTTCACATCTTGGACTCTTGTTAGATTTTCTCTTTCTCAGCTGACACCTATGACCTCCAGGGGAATTTGCTCTAACCAGCTGACCGAGAATAAAAGTGTCAGATTTTGTTTACAGATAGTTCTGCATGGCTGGCTCTACCCAAAGTGCATAGCTGGGGCACTGCAGCTCCATCCATGAGTAACCCTTGCAGACAATTGTGAAGACACATCCTCTCAGTGGGCAGGACTTCAGACAGTGCAGATATTTGTTCACTTTCATGTAAGAAAAGGTGGCCAGAGGTTCAGATCTCTGCTGACTTATGGCCAATGGCTAAAGTTTTGCCTGCATGGTCAAGACTTTGGAAACAGCATGAATGGAAAATAGGTTGCAGTCATGTTAGACATCTCCATGCAATTGAGTGCTTCCCAGAAGTGCAGAAAGGACCATACTGACCCATGCCTCGGCATGAATGGTTCCCAAAATCATCATGCTGAGGAATCATGCAAAATCAAGAAGAGATATCTGATATGACTCCAGGTGTGGGACATTATGGAAAAGACAGATTTTTTTAGGGACAGAAGCTGGCCAGTTGTCGCAGGAGCTGTTGGAAGGAAGAAGTGGCTGTAAAAGCCATGGAAACGTCTTGGGAGGTGATGGAACTATTCTAGACTCTGATTATGGTGGAAATGACACAGTTATTTGTGCTTGTCAAAAATTATGGAGCTGTACAATAAAATGTTTGAATTTTACTGTAGAATGAATTTTAATGAATGGAAGAAAAGACAATGGAATGACTAAGTCTATTTTGAAAGGATTAAAGGGGGATATTTTATAAGAGAATTATCAATTCATCAAGAAGATATAGCTATTTTTATGTAGATGAAGCTAGTAACAAAGCTTCAAGACACACGAAAACTGATAAAACTAAGAAAGAAAATTTTAAAACCCACAATTATAGTAGAAAACTTTGGTATTCCTCTATAGTAATAGTTATGAGAAGTTGGCAAAACAAAAAAATCTAATAAGTATATGTAAAAGAATTGACAAACCACTATCAACCAAAGTTACCTAATCAAATTTACATGGTTCTACCACCCAAACAAGGTACAGATTCTTTTGAAATATATATGGAATAGTTACAAAATGGATCAAATTCTGGACCATCAAAATTTTTCCAGTAAGTTAAAAAACTGAATGCAGGCAGAGTTTACCCTGAGACCACAATGAAACTAAACTAGAAATTAATGATAGAATGTTACTTAGAAAATCACTATATAATTGAAAATTAAGGAACACGTATCTAAGTAAGTGACAGATCACAATGAAAATTAGAAAATATTTTGGACTTAGTGAAATAAACAACACACAGAGGAAACTTTGTAAGCTTGAATGCTTAAAATCAATGACATAAGTTTCTACCTCATAAGACTAGAAAAGTAGGATCCAATAAACTCAACAGAAGAAGGAAAGAAAAGAGAACACATTAAAGAAATAGGAAAAAGAAAAAAAGTAACTGAAAATCAATGAAAACAAAAACTGGTTCTTTCAGATCAATAATGATAATGAACCTCTTGTCAGACTGGTCGGGGAAACAGAGGAGACACGATTAACTGCTATCAGGATTAAAAGAGGTGGTATCACCACAGATCTCCCAAACTGTAAGAAGGTAATAAGGGAGTTGTAAAAAATTTTATACAATAAATTTAACAACTTAAATAACTGGCACGTTTCTTTAACAAAACACACACTACCAAAGTTCAGTCAGGAAGGACTGGATCATCTGAATAGCTCTGTATCTGTTAGGAGAATCAAAGTCATGGTTAAAACTCTTCCAACAAAGAAAACTCTAGGCTTTATCAGTAAATTTATGATGCTTCTAAAAGATGAAATGATGCCATTTTTACACAGATGCTACCAGAAAATCAAAGAAGGCTGGGACATCATGCAAAATGTCAGGCTGGATGAAGCACAAGCTGGAATCAAGACTGCTGTGAGAAATATCAATAACCTCAGATATACAGATGACACCACCCTAATGGCAGAAAGAGAAGAGGAACTAAAGAGACTTTTGATGAGAGCGAAAGAAAAGAATGAAAAAGCTGACTTAACACCCAACATTCAAAAAACTAAGATCATGGCATCCGGTCACATCACTTCAAGGCAAACAGATGGGGAAACAATGGAAACAGAGACTTTATTTTCTTGGGTTCCAAAAAATCACTGCAGATGGTGACTGCAGCCATGAAATTAAAAGACACTTGCTCCTTGGAAGGAAAGTTATGACCAACCTAGACAGTATATTAAAAAGCAGAGACAGTACTTTGCTGACAAAGGTCTGTCTAGTCAAAGCTATGGTTTTCTGGTGGTCATGTATGGGTGTGAGAATTGGACCATAAAAAAGGCTGAGCATGGAAAAATTAATGCTTTCAAACTGTGGTGTTGGAGGAGACTCTTGAGAGTCCCTTGGACTGCAAGGAGATCAAACCAGTCATTCCTAAAGGAAATCAGTCCTTAATATTCATTGGAAGGACTGATGCTGAAGGTGAAGCTCCAGTACTTTGGCCACCTGATGTGAAGAGCCAACTCATTGGAAAAGACCAGGGGAAAACTGCTGGGAAAGGGGACAGAAGGCAGGAAAGGGGACGACAGAGAATGAGATGATTGGATGGCATCATTGACTCAGTGGACATGAATTTTTAAGACCTTGGGAGATGGTGATGGACAGAGAAGCCTGGAGTGCTGTAGTCCATGGGGTCACAAAGAGTCGGAAATGACTAAGTGACTGAGCAACAACAATAATTATCTTACTATAAAAACTAGACATTACAGGAAAGGAGATTACAACTGATTTCTCAGGAATACAAATATTTTAGCTGAAATTTTACCAATCACATCCAACAATATCTAAAATACCTAAAATTATAATATTTAATGGCTCTGATGATTACTGTGATGTGTCAACTGGGCCAGGAGGTGCTCATCTATCAGGTTAAATGCTACTTCTGGGTGTATTTACAAGGTGTTTTCAGAAGAGATTAGTGTCTGAACCTCGCTGAGCAGAGCGACCCCCTTCCCCGGCATGTGGGAGCATCACCCGGGCACTAAGAGCAGTCGGAACAAAGGTGCAGAGGAGACTGGGAGGGACAGATGCTCTCTCTGGCTGAGCTGCAGCATCTCTGCTCCTGCCCTTGACCGAACCGTACACGTCAGCCCTCTGATTCTCAGAACAACTGCCAACCACTCTCCCAGGTCTCTGGAAGGTAGATCGTGAGATTTCTCAGACTACAGAATTGTATAGCTAATTTCTTATGTATAGATAATGTGTATATATAAAATATGTAAATAATATATAATATATAACAATATTGTGTGTATTGTAAATATATATAAATATATAATTTCATTTATATATGTGAAAGTGAAAGTCATTCAGTTGTGTCTGACTCTTTGCAACCCCATGGACTGTACAGTCCATGGAGTTTTCCAGGCCAGGATACTGGAGAGGGTAGCCATTCTGTTCTCCAGGGGATCTTCCCAACCCAGGAATCATACCAGGGTCTCCTGCATTGCAGGCGGATTCTTTACCAGCTGAGCCACCAGGGAAGCCCTATATATACATTTTATATTTTTATATACATGTATGTGCTGTGCTGAGTCGCTCAGTTGTGTCCTACTCTTTGTGACACCATGGACTGTAGCCCCCCAGGCCCCCCTGCCCATGGGATTCTCCAGGCAAGAATACTGGAGTGGGCTGCCATGCCCTCTTCCAGGGGATCCTCCCAATCCAGGGATCAAACCCAGGTCTGTTGCATTGCAGGTGGATTCTTTACCAGCTGAGCTAGAAGCCCATATATATATATATATATATATATATACACCTATATATAACTATATACATACATATCTATATACATTTATATGCCTTTATTATCCTGTTCTGTTTCTATGGAGAATCCTAATAAAATTGGTAAATTTCAGTCCAACAATGTGGATTTAACATTTAAAAATGTATGCAATCATCATATTAACAGGATTTTAAAAACTAAATATGATGAGCTTGAAGATGAGCAACATTTACATCCATTCATGATCTATACACCCACAAAAATAGGGACAGAATTAAACTTTCTAAAACGGCCATCTATAAAAAACCTACAGCTAATACCACAGGTAATGTTGAAATGCTGATTGCTTTCTCCCTCATATCAGGAACAAAACAACCTGTTCTCATCACTTCTATTCAACATTGTATTGGAAAAGCCAGCTAGTGTTTTTTTTTTTTTTTTGAGGCAAAACAAAGTAAAATGGACTTTATCCAGAGTTAGGAAATTTTGATAATTCTATAGAAAGCTACTATATCTAATAAGTGCATTTAGCAAGGTCTCAGAACATAAGACCAATATACAAAAATCATGTTTTTAGGTAGTAACAATGGGTAAATGGGAATGAAACTTAAAAACTAATAACACAATTACCTCAAAATATCAAATACTTTAAGTATAACAAAGATTTATAAGAACTCTACCTTGGAAATGATTAAACATTATAAGAAAATGAAAGACCTCAATAAATGGTAGTTTATCACTGTGTGAATTAGAAGACTTAAAACTGTTAAGATAGTTCTCTTCACATCGCTCTGTACAGTAC
This sequence comes from Hydropotes inermis, assembly GCA_020226075.1. NCBI lineage: Eukaryota > Metazoa > Chordata > Mammalia > Artiodactyla > Cervidae > Hydropotes > Hydropotes inermis. Next base: position 67,337,809 of record CM035280.1, on the reverse strand, counting down.
AATCTGTGAAAGTCACAGGTGGTTTTCTGTGGCTTATTGGTGTGTGTGTGTAAATTTACAAGCTATTTCTAAAACGCACATAGAAAGGCAAAGGACCTAGAGCAGCAAAATTAGCATGAAAGTAGGTAAGAGCAGGAGAATTTACATGAGAACACAGCAAGACTCACATCTGCCAGATGAAGCAAGCAGGGCCTGTTCCAAGTGTAGACTAAGAAAGCAGCGGGCCGGGCGGGGGAGACCCACTCACCTTCACAGTCACCCACATCGTAGCAAAGACGCCACTGTGGCTCCCTGGGGGAGACTGCTGTTTATAGTCAGCCGGGCTGCGCCAGTTACACACCCGTGCGGGCAGCAATGACCCTGGCTCACTACCTGAGCCTGCTCCCCTCTGCACATAGACTGTATCTGACAGCTTTTAAAATGAAACGCAGGGTAGTGTTTTTATAACCTTGGAATGTGCAAAGATTTTTTAAACAGGACAAAGAAAGAGTGAAGATGGCAGAGTATAGGACACAGAACTCATGACCCTCAGGAACGTATCAAAATCACATCTACAAACAGGAAAGCACATCTGCCTGTGGGACGGTTCTCACCGCAAGCTAACTGGTGACTGGCAGGAAGGCTCCTTGCCCGGCATCAAGGCTGCAAGAGAGAGACGTGCATGCTCAGTGTGGGGGGGAGAGAAGTGAGCGGCTGGGGACCAGTGACCCTGAGAGAGGAATCAGAGGGAGGTGGGCCCCCCCCCGGGGAGCGAGCAGCAAGTCACAGACCGGTCCCCGCAGCCCTGGGGTCCAGCACGGGGAAGGCGAGTCCCCTGTGCTGGCTGCGGGGCTGCTGGGACTGACGGGGGCTTCCACGTGGGGAGCAGAGGTTCCACTTGCGGGGCCTTTCCTCCCGAGGCAGAGCAGAGAGGGCAGAAGGGGGATTTAAGCCGCATGGCTGGCTGACGGGTTTCCCACACCCACCCCGCTCACACCCCAGCCTGAGCCGTGTAATCCTCCGGCAGTGTTGGCCTCTCGTTTCAGCTCCACGCTGGAGCCAGGAGGGCTGCCGGCAGTGAGGAAGAAGCTCGGCCAGGAGATGCTGTGCAGCCCAAACCCTCAGCAGCACCTGAGCGGGTCGCCACTACTGGAGCGCAGCAGAGGTAGACCAGATTGCTGACGGCAGACAGCCCCACACGCAGTGCCCCGGCTCTGGCTGAGTCCACTCCAGACCCTCCTGCTCAGCCCTGCTCCTCTCCGGAGCTGAGGGTGCTGCTGGAAGGGCGAAGGGCACACACTTAAGGGAAACAGAGTTAGCAAGGAGCAGACCCTCCGTGTTTCCCTGCTCCGGGAACTCGAGACCTGCCCTGCCCGGGATAGGGCGGTGATGGCCACGGAGCAGCGGGGAGCCCTAGCTCGTGTCTGGCTCCAGCCCTCGTCTGTCCTGCTCCAGCCTCGCCTTCTTGGCGAGCTGCCAGCTGCCAGCACACCCGGAGGGAAGATGTGACTTGTGTTCAGGTCGGATCTGGCTTTCCCGCCAAAGGCATTGGGCATAAAGAGTCTGCACAGGGTCGCTCCCACACAACACCCTCAAAGACCACTGCAGGGAATAGTTGCCCCTATTTCATAGGGACAGAGAGAGAAAAGCAAAGTGAGAAGACAGAGGAATTTGTCTCTATTGAAAGAGAAAGAGAAAACACCTTAAATAACAGAAAAATAGAAATATACAGTCTACTGGAAACTTCAAGGCATTATCAATAGGGATGCTGACTGACATAGGAAAAGAATAGACAAACAGAATTTTAACATGGAACTAGAAAATATAAAAAAGGGCCAGTCATACCTGAAAAATAAAATGTTTGTGTGTGGACATGCTCTGTCATGTTCAACTCCTTGTGACCCCATGGACTGTAGCCCTTCAGGCTCCTCTGTCCATTGAGTTCTCCAGGCAAGAATACTGGAGTGGATTGCCATTTTCTACTCCAGGGGATCTTCCTGACCTAGGGGTTCCTAAGTGGTGCAGTGTTAAAAGAATTCACCTGCCAGTGAAGAATACAGTAACTAAAAATAAAAACACACTGGAAGGAATTAACAGACTAGATCACACAGAAGAACACCGAAGTGACCTGAAAGAATGACCGAAAACAATGAGAAAAGCAAAAAGAAAAGCAAATTAAAAAAAAATGAAAACAGTTTAAGGAATCTTTGGTATAACATTAAGTGTCCAAACATTTACATTACAGGGGTCCCAGAAGGAGAAGGGAGAGAATGTAGTTGAAAATGTATTTAATAAGAATCAGGCTGAAACTATCTGAGCATGAGGAAGGAAACCAATGTCTAGGTATAGAAAGCAGAGAGCTATATTCAATACTCTGTAATAAACCATAATGGAAAAGATTGTGGAAATAAACACACACACACACTTTTATAAATACTATCTTGTGTCTCTTGCATTGGAAGGCAGACTCTTTACCACTGTACCACCTGGGAAGCCCTGTATATGACATATATGTAAACTATACAGACTGGCTCATTTTGTTGTACATAACATTGTGAATCAACTATATTTCAATAAAGAGAAAAACATGTGAAGGGAGTAAAGACAATGTAGATCTTTTAGAATGTTTGAACTGAAAGGTGTACCTGTTTAAAACAAATAATTATAGTTATATGCCAAATATGAAATATTTGAAATATATGAAAATGCCTTTAGACAATGAAAATAGAAATGTAACTTTCCAAAATCTGTGGGATACAGCAAAAGCAGTTCTAAGAGATAAGTTTACAGTGATGCAGGCAGACCTCAGGAAGCAAGGCAAATATCAAATAAGCAAACTAACTTTCCATCATAAAGAATTTGAAAAAGAACTAACAGACCCAGTTAGCAGTAGGAAGGAAATAATAAAGATCAAACAGGAAATAGACACAAAAATAGAAAATGTCAGTAAAACAGGAGCTAGATCTTTAAAAAGGCAATAAAGTTGATAAACCTTTAGCCAGGCTCATTGAGAAGAGAGAGAATTCAAATTAACAAAATAAGAAATGAAAGAAGAAAAACAGCAACCAATTCCACAGAGATACAAAGAATTTTAAGACAATACTGTGAACAGTTATATGCCAACAAATTGGACAACCTAGAAGAAATGGACAGATTTCTAGAAATATACAACCTCTGAGACCGAATCAGAAATAAACAGCCAAATAGTAAAATTGAATATGTAATTTTAAAAGTTCACAGCATACAAAAGTCCAGGACCAGATAGTTTTACAGGGAAATTCTATCAAGCATATAAAGAAGAGCTGCCCTTCCCAAGCTGTTCCAAAAAGTTGAAGAGAATGTAACAATCTCAAACTTACAAGTCCACCATTACTGTGACACCAAAAATCAGAGAAAGACATTTGAAAAAAAAGAAAATTGTAGGCCAATATCTCTGATGAAAATAGATACAGATATCCTTAACAAAGCCAAATTTGACAGCAGTTAAAAAGGATCATATATCCATTGGTGATAAAAGCTCTCATCAAAGCAGGTATAGAGGGAAGACACTTCAACATAGCAAAGGCCATACATGACAAATCCACAGCAAACAACGTACACAGTGATGAAAAGCTTGAAAGCATTTCCTCTAAGATCAGGAACAACACAAAAGATGTCCACTCTCACCACTTCTGTTTAACATAGTTAAAAGCATTGACAGTTTTCACCCCAGCAATCAGATAGTAAAAAGAAAGAAAAGGAATCCAAACTGAAGGGGAAGAAGTAAAACTGCCACTGTTTGCGGATTGCATGCTGCTACACATAGAACATACTAAAGCTCCACCCAAAAAATCCCTATTAGAATAAATGAATTTAGTAAAGTTGCAGGATACAAGATTCATATCCCTTGCTTTTCTGTGCATTTATAATAAGCTCTCAGCAAGAGAAATTAAGGAAACAATTCCTTAACAATTTCATCAAAAAGAATACAATATCTAGAAATAAAGTTAACCAATGAGGTGAAAGAACTGTATTCTGAAACCTACAAAACGTTGCTAAAGAAATTTGAAAATCATAGAATTGGAAAGATATCTTATGTTCTTGGATCCGAATTAATATTGTTAAAATGGTCATACTACCCAAAGCAAACTACAGATTTAATGCAATCGCTATCAAAATACCCATGAAATTCTTCACAGAACTAGAACGAAAAACCCTAATTTATATAGAACCACAAAACTCCAAACAGACAAACCGATCTTGAGAAAACAGAACAAAGTTGGAGGCATCATGCTTTCTGATATCAGACTATACTGTAATGAACAGTAATTAAAACAGTGCAGTACTGGTACAAAAACAGATCAATGGTACAGACTAGAGAGTCCAGAAATAAACCCACACACTACAGTCAATTAATCTATGAGAAATGAGGTAACAAAAAGCAATGGAGAAAAGACAGCCTCTTCTAATAAGTAATGCTGGGAAAACTGGACAGCTACAGGGAAAAAATGAGATTAGAATACTTTTTCATATCATAAGTGTAGTCGCTCAGTCGTGTCTGACTCTTTGCGACCCTGTGGACTGTAGCCCACCTGGCTCCTCTGTCCATGGGATTCTCCAAGGAAGAATACTGGAGTGGGTTGCCATTTCCTTCTCCAGGGGATCTTCTGACCCAGGGATCGAACCTGGGTCTCCTGCATCACAGGCAGATGCTTTACCCTCTGAGCCACCAGGGAAGCCCATTTTTCACATCATATACAACAATAAACTCAAAATGGATTAAAGTCCTAAATGTAAGATCTGAAACCATAACACTCAAAAAAAAAAAAATAGGCAGAACACCCTATTGACATAAGTTGTAGCAATATTTTTTGGATCCTTCTCCTAAGGCAGGAGAAATAAAAGGAAAAATAAACAAATGTGACCTAAAGTTAAAAGCATTTGCACAGCAAAATAAAGCAACCAACTGAAAAATCCACCAACTGAATGGAAAAATAATTTTGCAGATGATGTGACTGGTAAGTCATCAATATCCACAATTTATAGACAGCTCACACAACTCAATATTGAAAAAAAGAACCCAATTAAAAAGTGGGCAAAAGACACAAATAGATGTTTCTCAAAGGAGATATAAAGACGGCCAACAGGCACATTTAAAAAGTGGTCAACATTGCTAAACTTTACAGAAATGCAAATGAAAACCACAATGAAATATCACCTCACACCTGTCAAAGTGGCTATCATTAAAAGTTTACAAATAACATGTTGGTGCTAACATGCAGAAGAGGGGACCATCATACACGTTGGTGGGACTGTAAATTGGGGCAGCCACCATGGAGAACAGTATGTTTCCTTTAAAAGCCAAAAACAGGAATACTATAAGATCCAGCAATTTTCTTGCTAGGTAGATAACCAAAGAAAATGAACATACTTGTTCAGAAATGTACATGCACCCCGCTGTTCATAGGCGCATCATTTATAATTGCCAAGATATGGAAACAGTGTAAGTGCCCATTAACAGACGAATAGATAAAGAGCACGTGGTGTACATATATATAATGGAATATTACTCAACTATAACAAAGAATAAGATTCTGCCATTTGCAAGAGTATGGATGGACCCAGAATTACGATCAGTGAAATACATCAGAGAAAGGCAGATATTCTGGGCTATCATTTACATGTGAAATCTAAGAAATAAAGCCAATGTATATGACAAAACAGAAACAGACTTACCAATATAGACAGTGAACTAGTGGTTACCCGTGGGGAGAAGATGGGTGGGCAGGGAAGCAAGATGGGGTATGGGATTAAGAGGCACAGACCAGTGATACTGTGTTACAGCACGGGAAAATACACCTGTTATCTTATAATAACTTTAAATGGATAACAATCTATAAAAATATTGAATCTCTATGTTGTACTTTTGAAACTAATTATTAATCAACTGTACTTCAATTAAGAAACCCAAAATAAGAATGTGGTAATAAAAAATATACATATCAATAACTATCTTAGGTGTAAAAGGATTAAATACTCCAACCAAATGACACAGATTAGTTGAATGGATACACAAATAAGACCCATAGATGTGCTGTCTACGAGAGATCCACCTCAGATCTAGGGGCACTTTCAGTCTGTAGGAGAGTGAGGGGGTGGAAAAATATACTCTATGCAAATGGAAGTCAAAATTGGGGCAGCAATACTCATATCAAGTAAAATAGATTTTAAGATAAAGTCACTACATAATAAGGGATCAATTTAAGAATATAAAGCAATTATAAAAGTTTATGTACCTAGCATAGGAGCACCTCAGAACATGAGGCAAACGCTAACAGCTGTAACAGGGGAAATGGACAGTAACACCCTGCTTACATCAATGCACAGATGATCCAGACTGAAATAAGTAAGGAAACACAAGCCTTAAATGACACAATAGACCAGATAGGCTTAATTGATATTTATAGGACATTCCGCCTGAAAGCTGCTGAATACACTTTCTTCTCAAATACACATGGAACCTTCCCCAGGATAGATCGCATTTTGGGTCACAAATCAAACCTTGGGTCACAAATCAAATTTTAGAAAACTGTAATTATATCAAGCATTTTTTTCCAACCACAAATTTGTTATGAGACTAGAAATCAATTATGGGGAAAAAAACTATAAAAAACCACAAACACAAGGAAGCTAAATAATATGCTACTAAATAACCAAGATATCACTGAAGAAACCAATGAAGAAGTAAAAAAAATACATCGAAACAAATGACAAAATAAGATGACACAAATCCCGTGGGATGCAGCAAAAGCAATTCTAAGAGGGAAGTTTATAGCAATTCAGTCTTTCCTCAAGAAAGAAGAACATCTCAAGCAATCTAATCTTAACAGCTAAAGAAACAAGAGAACAACAACAAAAAAAAAAACCCCAAAGTGAGTAGAAGGAAAGAAATCATAAAGATCAGAGCAGAAATAAATGAAATAGAAGTGAATTAAAAAATAGCAAAGATCAGTAAAACTAAAAGTTGATTCTATGAGAAGATAAAATTGATAAAACCTTTAGCCAGACTCATCAAAAAAATGGAGAGAGGATTCAAATCAATAAAGTTAGAAATGGAAAAGGAGAAATTACAGCTGACACTGCAGAAATACAAAGGATCATAAGAGACTACTACATGCAACTATATGTCAGTAAAAAGGACAACCTGGAAGAAATGGACAGATTCCTAGGTAAAACCTTTCAAGAATGAATCATGAAGAAATGAAACATATAAATAGAACAATCACACTTAATGACAACTAATTTTAAAAGCTTCCCAGGTGGCACTAGTGGTGAAGAATCTGCCTGCCAGTGCAGGAGACGCATGAGATGCAGATTCAGTCCCAGGGTTGGGAAGATCCCCTGGAGAAGGAAATGGAAACCCACTCCAGTATTCTTGAAAATTCCATGTACAGAGAAGCCTGGCAGGCTACAGTCAATGGGTCCCAAAGAGTCAGACACAACTGTCTGCTAGTTTAGTAGTTAAAATCTTTCAACAAATGAAAATCTAATAGCATATGACTTCACAGGTGAGTTCTGTCAAACATTTAGAGAAAGGCTAACACCTGTCCTCCTGAAACTTTTTTAAAAAATGCAGAGGGTGGAACACTCCCAAATTCATTCTATGAAGCCACCATCATCCTGATACCAAAACCAGTAAAATATATCACAAAAAAGACAACAAGAGCAATACCATAAACACAACAATGAACATAAACACAAAAATCTTCAACTGAGTGTTAGCAAATAGGATCCAACAATACAGTAAAAGGCCCAGACACCATGATCAAATGAGATTTATCTGAGGGGTGCAAGGATTCTTCAATATATGTAAATCTATGTGATATACCATAAAGTGAAAAGTGAAATCGCTCCATCATGTCTGACTCTTTGTGACACCATGGGCTATAGCCCACCAGGCTCCTCCATCCATGGAATTTTCTAGGCAAGACTACTGGAGTGGGTTGCCATTTTCTTCTCCAGGAGATCTAACAAGTTGGAGAATAAAAACCATATAATCATCTCAACAGATGCAGAAAAAGCTTTTGACAAAATTCAACACTGATTTATAATAAAAACTTTCCAGAAAGTTGGCATAGAAGGAACCTACTTCAACACAATAAAGGCCATATATGACAGACCCACAGCAAGCATCATTCTCAATGGTGAAGAACTGAAAGCATTTTATCAGAGGTCAGGAACAAGACAAGGACGTCCACTCTCACCACTCACTCAGCTTAGATTTGGAGGTCCCAGCCGTGACAATCAGGGAAGAAAAAGCATGCAGCTTGGAAAAGAAGTAAAACTGTCACACTTTGCAGATGACAGGATACCATACATAGAAAATTCTAAAAATGCCACCAGAAAACTACTGGAGCTCATCCATGAATTTGGTGAAGTTGCAGGATACAAAGTTAGTGCACGGAAATCTCTTGCATTCCTTTACACTAACAATGAAAGATCAGAAAGAGAGATGAAACAGTCCCACTTACCACTGCAATAAAAAGAATAAAATACCTAGGAATAAACCTACCTAAGGAGGCAAAAGACCTGTAGTCAGAAAACTATAAAATACTGATGAAAGAGGTCAGAGATGACAGAAAGATGCACCATGTTCTTGGATTGGAAGAATGGATATTGTGAAAATGTCTATACTAACCAAAGAAATTTACAGGTTCAGTGCAATCCCTATCAAACAGCCAATGGAGTTTTTCACAGAAATAGAACAAAAATTTTGTCCAAAAATTTGGAAACACAAAAGACACCAAATAGCCAAGACAATCATGAGAAAGAAAAATGGAGATGGAGGAATTAGGCTTTCTCTCTGACTTCAGACTATGCTACAAAGTAATAGTCATCAAGACAATATGGTGCTGGCACAAAAACAGAAATATGGCTCCATTTCTGCACAGGACAGGAAGCCGAGAGGTAAACTCATGCGCCTATGGTCACCTGATCAAACACACAAGGGCATTTGTGTATACAAACACACAGATAAACAAAGGAGGCAAGAATGTATGATGGAGAGAGGACAGTCTCTTCAATAGGTGGTGCTGGGAAGAAAATGAAATTTTCTACATGTAAAAAATGAAATTAAATGTTCTCTAACACTATATGTGTATACACACACACACACACATCCCATCAGGAAGCTTCCATAAGCCTCTTATCCTTCTCCATCAGAGGGAAGACAGACTGAAAACCACAATCACAGGAAACTAACCAATCTGATCACATGGACCACAGCCTTGTCTAACTTGATCAAACTATGAGCCATGCCATGTAGGGACACCCAAGACAGACAGGTCATAGTGGAGAGTTCTGACAAAAGGTGGTCTGCTGGAGAAGGGAATGGCAATCTGGAATCAAGGTTGCCAGGAGAAATATCAATAACCTCAGTTATGCAGATGACACCACCCTTATGGCAGAACATGAAGAAGAACTAGAGAGCCTCTTGATGAAAGTGAAAGAGGAGAGTGAAAAAGGCTTAAAGCTCAACATTCAGAAAACTAAGATCATGGCATCTGGTCCCATCATTTCATGGCAAGTAGATGGGGAAACAGTGGAAACAGTGACAGACTTTATTTCTGGGGGCTCCAAAATCACTGCAGATGGTGACTGCAGCCATGAAATTAAAAGATGCCTGCTCCTTGTCATAGACGCTTGCTCCTTGGAAGAAAAGTTATGGCCAACCTAGATAGCGTATTAAAAAGCAGAGGCATTGCTTTGCCAACAAAGGTCCATCTAGTCAAGGCTATGGTTTTTTCCACTAGTCATGTATGGATATGAGAGTTGGACTATAAAGAAAGCTGAGTGCTGAAGAATTGATGTTTTCGAACTGTGGTGTTGGAGAAGACTCTTGGAAGTCCCTTGGATTGCAAGGAGATCCAACCAGTCCATCCTAAAGGAAATAAGTCCTGAATATTCATTGGAAGGACTGATGCTGAAGCTGAAACTCCAATACTTTGGCCACCTGATGCAAAGAACTGACTCATTGGAAAAGACCCGATGCTGGGAAAGATTGAAGGCAGGAGGAGAAAGGGATGAAAGAGGATGGAATGGTTGGATGGCATCACTGACTCAATGGACATGAGTTTGAGTAAACTCTGGGAGTTGGTGATGGACAGGGAGGCCTGGTGTGCTACAGTCTATGGGGTTGCAAAGAGTTAGACACGACTGAGCAAGTGAATTGAACTGAACAGTATACACAAAAATAAACTAAAAATGGATTAAAGACCTAAATGTAAGACTGGGTACTATAAAACTCTTAGAGGCAAACACAGAACACTCTTTTATATAAATCACAGCAAGATATTTTTTGACCCACCTCCTACAGTAATGAAAATAAAAACTAGACAAATGGGACCTACTTAAACTTCAAAGTTTCTGCACAGGAAAGGGAGCCATAAACAAGATGAAAAAATAAAAATGGGAGAAAATATTTGCAAATGAATCAACTGAGAAGAGATAATGTCCAAAATATACAAATAGCTCAATATCAAACAACCCAATTAAAAAAATAGGTGGAAAACCTAAATATACATTTCCCCAAAGAACACAGGTGACAGAGAGGCACATGAGAAGATGCTCAGCATCACTAATTATTTTGTTGTGGTTGTGTGATTGCTGAGGTGTGTCCAGCTCTTTGTGACCTCATGGACTGCAGCGTACCACTAATTACTAGAGAAATGCAAATCAAAACTGGAATGAGGTATCACCTAACAGAGGTCAGAATGGCCATCATCAAAAATCTACAAGGAATAAATTCTGAAGATGTGGAGAAAAGGGAACGCTCTTACACTGTCGATGGGGATTTAAATTGATACAACCACTATGGATAACAGTATGGTGGTTCCTTAAAAAGCTAAAAATAGAACTACCATATGACCCAGCAGCAGTCCCACTCCTGGGCATTTACCCTGAGAAAACCATCATGCAAAAAGCACATGTACCCCAATGATCATTGCAGCACCATTTACAGTAATCAGGACATGGAGGCCGTCTAAATGTCCGACGGCGGATGAATGGATGGAGAAGCTGTGGTACATGTACACAGTAGGGTATTACTTAGCCCCAGAAGGAACAAAACTAGGTCATTTGTATAGATGTGGATGGGCCTAGAATGTGTCACAGAGAGGGAAGTAACTCAGAAAGGCAGAGACAAATACCATATGTTAACGTGTATACATGGCATGTAGAGAGATGGTACAGATGAACCTACTTGCAGGGCAGGAATAGGAACACAGGTGTAGGGAATGGACATGTGAACACGGGCGGGGGGAGGGGGAGTGAATCGAGAGAATGCCATAGGCATGTACACTCTGCCGTGTGTAAAATAGACAGCCAGTGGCAATGTGCTGTAGGGCACGTGGAGGTCAGTGTGCTGCTCTGTGATGACCTGGAGGGGTGCGGTGGGGGGTGGGATGGAGGTCCGAGAGGGAGGGGTGTGTGTACACACAGCTGACTCACATTGTTGTAGAGCAGAGACTTGACAACGTTGTAAAGCGATTATACCCCAATAAAAGTTTAAAAAATAAAGCAGGAGAACAGAAATCACTGATGATAAAAGAAATCAACAGTACACTGGACTTCTTTAAACTTAAAATGTCTGCTCATCAAAACCACTATTAAGAAAGTAAATGGCAAACAAAGCACAGACCAGTAAAAGATATTTCAAACACAGAAAATGCATAAAACCACTTAGTATTTCTAAGAAGCAATTTTCAAATTGATAATACAAAGATCATTCAAGAGAAATATAAGCAAAGACTTGCAAAGACACTTCATGAAGGAAGATATAAAAATAGACACTAAAATATATGAAAAGATTCTCAGTATCATTCAGCATTAGGAAAAAAATACAAAGTAAAATCATGAGCTACCATTATATACCCAATATAGCTAAGATTAACAGTTAGTATCAAGTTTGGTGTAAATTTCAATTAAGTGGAGCTCTCTTACATTGACCATAGGTCTGTAACTTGATATAAATGTTTTATGAAACTCTTTTTTTAGTACCAACTAAAATCAATATGCTTATACCTGCATCCTGATCCTGGGAAAGACCGAGGGCAGGAGGAGAAGGGGGCCGCAGAGGATGAGATGGCTGGACGGCATCGCTGACTCAGTGGTATGCGCTGTGCTGAGTCACTCAGTCATGTCCGACTCTGTGACCCCATGGACTATAGCTCAGCAGGCTCCTCTGTCCCTGGGGCTTCTTTAGGCAAGAACACTGGAGTGGGTTGCCATGCCCTCCTCCAGGGGCTCTTCCCAACCCCGGGATCAAACCTAGGTCTCCTACATTGCAGGTCGATCCTTTACTGTCTGAGCCCCCAGGGAAGCATTTGAGCAAACTGGGAAACAGTGAAGGACGGGGAAGCCTGGCACGCTGCATTCCATGGGGCTGCAAAGAGTTAGACTCAACTTAGTGACTGAACAGCAGCAGAAACAACAAATACTCACAGCTAAGAATGGAACTGAGCATTTCCTTCCTTGAACACATTCCCAACCACAGCAAGTGCTTACATCTAATCAAACACATGTTCATGGATGTTTATAGCATCTCGACTCATAATATCCCCAAATCATAAACAGCCCACAGTTGATAGAAGAAATAAATGTGGAACATTCATACAGTGGAGTACTGTACAAGAGTGTAAAAGAACAGACTGCTGAGAATGCAACAGAAGCAACAGTGACCCCCAGTGCTGTGACGATAAGTGAGAGAAAGCAAGCAAATCCAGTCCTAAGGTGCAGGAGACAGCTGTCAGAACAGTAGTGTCCTTAGGTGGGGGGATAAGAGGAAGGACACGGTTGAATAAAACCACCTGTGAAGCCAGAGTGGCTACAGAAAAGATCCCGTGAAAGAATACTGACATGAAGTGCTCAGTGAAGTCAGAGCACTTGCTTATGCAAGACGCACGCTGGCAGGCTTGTCATAGAGGAGTGATCCATTCTAGCAAACGTCGTTTAGGGCATATAATGATGGCGACAGAGAGGTGAACATTCATTCGGCTGGAGGACGTGGATGTTGTTGGTGACCCTGAGCTCCATAGAACGGTTTTCGTGCTGCTGTGACTGGTGGGTTAACGAGGCTGTGCATAAAGAGAGATGGACTCGGGGAACAGGGCTGGTATTTGCTATGAGTTTCATAAAGCGGGGTCAGAGAAATTGCGCAGAAGTTGGATGGGGGATGGTGGGTCAAGGGACTCTCTCATTAAAAAGTATTATAAAGTTATATGCTGATTCAGCTAAAACAGAGATTTTAAAGATCCATGCAGGTAGGGGATGGGGCACTGTTGTGTGCAAAGTCCCCGTCGTAAATTTTTCTGGTGAAACTTTGTTATGGTCAGAAATACATATGGTTCCTGTTGCCAGTGAACTGTTGTAGAAATTTCAACCACACCGATTCTGTACCTTGTTTTCTGTGTCTTAACTGGATCTCAGCAGTGTGCTAACCGATGGGTTTTTGCAAGCATCAGTCCGAAGGCTCATGTTGTTGTTGTTCGACGTGTGAGTTGTGTCCGACTCTTTGCGACCCCATGGACCGCAGCACGCCAGGCCTCCCTGTCCGTCACCAGCTCCCGGAGCCCGCTCAAACTCACGCTCATGGAGTCGGCGATGCCGTCTCATCCCCTGTCACCCCTCTCCGCTGGCCCCCGGTATTTCTGAAGGTGAACACCTGTCTTACAAACGGGGGTGCTGAGGGCTGCTTCTGCTCCATGAGGGATGACGGAGCAGGCGCGCCCTCTTAGGGATCACAGGGAGCCTGGAAACTTGTTGAACTGCCAAGTGGGAAAATACATTGTTCCTTTAGAAATGGAAATCTCTCACAGGAAAATGCAGTGAGTTTTCTCTCTTGTTTTATGCAGAATGAATAAATATAACTGTAGAATAAATGTTTTTATAATCCAAAATATAGCATCACAGAATTTATTAACTTTAAAAAATTCCTAGCCATTTTTAGGTCTACGGGGAAACATGAACTCTGAACATTACTATTAAAATGCAAAACAGGTACAATTTTTGCTCACTTTTCTCTGTAGGAGTAAAATAAATAATGGGTCCCTTATGGCTGTTTTTTCTCTTTCTCTACTGGGTTTTCTTTTCTTGTTAGCAGAGTGTTAATTTTTATCACACCCCACTTACACAGTGTGCTATAATAATTTTTATACTAATAAACAATTCTGTGAAAAGGCAGTGAACAACATTCTCAATTTAACATAGCTAAAAACTACCTTAACATTGATATTTCCTGAATATGTTATTTGAACATATAGTCTGTACTTCGTTTAAAATACTTTTGCTCAAATCATGCTTTCTATGATTTTATTCACACGTGTATGGAAAGATGAATGCCATCACTCACGTGGGTTTGCGAACAACGGGGACCTCTAGACCCTTAGCCCTAAAGCTCATTCTCAGAGCTGACGAGACGTCAGGCGGCTGCCTCTGTGTGAACTGTCAGGTGAGGCTGGCCAGCTGAGAGCTTCTGCTCTTGAAGCTAATTATTTGGAGCTTGAGAAAAGTGTTCAGGCCCGAAGCCTTCGTGGTGACAGACAAACTGTTGTGTTAAATAAAGTAAGGGTCAACTCAACTGAAATATATCCCTGACAGACATCTTCCCGATGGTGAGCTTTGGTGGGGAAGGTTTTTACTTTGGGATGGAAAAGAAAACAGGAAAGGATTCTTTCAGCCTGATTTCAGATTTCTCAGGTCTTTTTAATGTAACTTTGTGCTTTCAGCTTCACTGGTGATACAGGGAAGCTTGGTCCTAGCTTTCTCGCTGTATCCTGAAACAACGCTATCATATGATAATTCCAGTTTATGTCATTTCTCTACTTTTTTCTTCCTATTATCCAGTTTGCTGAAAACCAGAATACACTCCTGATTGTAGTATGGCAAATATATTCAGCAGGCTTAATTTGAAAATAGATATAATCCATTAAATTTTATTCGACACCCATATTTTTGTTAACCACACATACAGGTGACAGAGTTTGCATGAAGGGATCTGCCAGGATTCTTGTCTTTCTCATTTTTTTAACCTCGAAATAGAGAACTCGACTCCCAAGAGATGGTGTTACCTGGAGTTAAATTTTAAATGGTATATAATTAGGTTTGTATTTGTCTTATAAATTAAAGTTACATTCTTGGAAACAGGAAGCAGAGACTTGGCTGGTGGAAAGAAATAACAAATTCTTCCTTCCCTTGTTTTGTCCGAATTCCTTCCTTCCTCTGCCAGAAATCACAATGCGCTCTTCAAAAAGAGCAGGCGGTGAGTCAGAGAGCTCCCAGCCTCTTGCTTTTGTTCTCGGTGAGCCAGCGTCGCAGGGCGGGCTCCGCGCCGCCTGCCGCCGCCCTAGTTACCGCGTGGCCGCGCCTCCCTCTCTGAGCCGCTGGCGGATTTGAGCAAATTGGGACGGGTGGGGGCAGAGACCCGTCACTCCTGCTCCTTCATCTCCAGGAGAAGAAAGCGCCAGCTTGACTGTTTGGGATCAAGTAGGAAACTCAGGACGACATTATTTGCAAGAAGCATGCATGAAGGAGAGGCCCTTCCCGAGGCGGACAGTGAGAACTGCGAGAGCAGGGGCCCCAGGACCAGGATACCGCTGGGTGACTGGTCAACAAAGGCGGTTTCAGAGGGCTCCTGGGCAGGGAGGAGTAAAAGCGCCCATCTACAGGCTGGTGCGGCTGCAAGGAGGAACGCTGTTAACTCCTCACACGGGGAATACTTGCAAGGGTCCAACAGGAGAGCAAGAAAATTACAGAAGGCGGCTCAGATGTGCAGGGCGACACTGACCAATTAGTGATACAGCCTCAGGCTTTGGGCCAAGGAAGCTGCCAACACCCTGGCTCAAACTGCCATGAGACATGTTTAGCGGTAAGTCAAAAAAGTCAGATTTCACTCTCCTTATCTGGTGGAGAGCAAGAAATATATATATTTAAAGGGCCCAGGAGGCTCAAGAGGGAGCGGGTATACATATCCTTGTAGCTGATCCACGTTGTACAGCAGAAACCAACACAATATTGTAAAGAAATGGTTGTTCGGTCGCTCAGTCGTGTGCAGCTCTTTGCAACCCCATGGACTGCAGCACGCCAGGTGTCTCTGTCCTTCACCATGTCCCGGAGTTTGCCCAAACTCATGTCCGTGAAGTTGGTGACGCCATCCAACCATCTCATCCTCTGTCGTCCCCTTCTCCTCCTGCCCTCAGTCTTTCCCAGCATCAGGGTCTTTTCCGATGAGTTAGCTCTTTGCGTCAGGTGGCCCAAGTATCGGAGCTTCAGCATCAGTCCTTCCCATGAATATTGAGTATTGATTTCTTTTAGGATTACAATTTATGAAATTATAAAGCAATTAGTCTCCAATTAAAAATAAAAATAAAATAAAATGTCCCATTGCAATTCAGTTTCCTACTAAGCTTTTCTTTGCTTATCAAGATGGAGGATTTCACTAAGAAGAAAAAAATCTGCTCACCACTCCTCCTTTGACAGGGACCGTGGAGCGTCCCCAAATTTAAAAGAGAGGACGCCAGCTAAGTCAGTTGTCACTTGTGGATCGTTTCCCGCAAATTTTCAGACAGCAAGACAAACTTTGCCACACACGAGTCAGTCTAGCCAGGAGCTCTGGTGGGAAAGACTGTCAGGAACACTGCAGGTGTGAGTGGCTCCTGTCTGCTTCAGCTCTGCAAAACCGGTGCCTGTTCCTTAGAGATAAGGATTGCATTCCTCTGCCTGTTGACAAACTGTTCATCATTAATTTATCCAACTAATCATTATTGAGTATTTATTATGTTCCAGACCCTCAAAGAAAGCTAACTCTTACTGCGTGGTAGCAATTTTGGAAGAATGTGAACTACATGTGAACCTAAACTTTTACAGTTCTTTGAATATGTTGAATTGATACCACCATTAAGATAAAAATCCTAAGGGTGATTATTGTTTTCTTTTTTAAAGTATGTTTCTTCTGTTTTAAATTATAAGCCTCTGGCAGCAAGGACTGAATCTAGGCTGTTTTCATTTTTCCTCATAGACACTGTTGAAAGCCCTCAATATTTTCTGCAGATATTAACTGAGATACAATATTTAAGTGTACAAATATAATAGCCATTTATTAGCGTGAAAGGCAAAATGTTGATTGGACAAGTGTAATTAAGCAGAAAATTCCTGTTGTTTATAATCAGTTATTCCAGATAGCCAGGCTTCCCTGATGGCTCAATGGTGAAGAATCCACCTGAAAGGCAGGAGATGTGGGTTCAATCCCTGGATCAGGAAGATCCCCTGGGGGAGGAAATGGCAAGCCACTCCAGTACTCTTACCTGGAAAATTCCGTGGACAGAGGAGCCTGGTGTGCTACAGGCCAGTGGGTTGCAAAGAGACACAACTGAGGGACTATGTATGGGGACTGAGGAGTATGTATGCCTTTCATCCATCCTCTGTGTACCCCTTCATTCACTCACCCATTGATTTATTTATTCATCATTTTTATTGATATCATTTGTCAAGAATAATGCCAGATGATAAGGATAAGAAGATAAATATATCAAACATTGGGCTTTCCAGGTGGCCCAGTGGTAAAGAATCTGCCTGTCAATGCAGTAGATGCAGGAGACACAGGTTCAATCCCTGGGTTGGGAAGATCCCCTGGAGGAGGAAATGGCAACCCACTCCAGGATTCTTGCCTGGAGAATCCTATGGACAGAGGAGCCTGGTGGGCTGCAGTCCATGGGGTCGAAGAGAGTTAGATGTGACTAAGCAAATAACAGCAGTGGGCTCTGCAATTTTAGGGAGATTGTGCTTTTCTGAGGGAGAATGTAAACCAACAATTACATGTTCTGATAAATGAAAAGAAAGAAGCTGAAGAGATACACCATAGAGAGCAAAGAGAAGACGTTACCTTAGATTGTACTCCTCTTGAAGGAGGTGACATTTAATAGGTACTGAGAGAGAATTTTGTTATCTGCAGGTGCAAAGGCTCCAGGCAGGGGAAGAGCTTGGTGACCCCTCCTGTCCTGGGCTGACTGTGTCCCCACCAAAGTCCACACCTGCCCAGGCACCTCAGGATGTGACTTTATGTGTACAGAGGGTCGTACAGATATTATCAAGTTAGCATGAGGTCATCCTGGACTGGGGCCCTCATTCAGTGACTAGTATCCTTGTAAGAGGAGAGAATCGTGGACACAGACGCAGGAAAGAAGACCATCTGATGTGAGAGGCAGAGATGATGGGCATGTTGTCATGAGCGGAAGGACACCAGGGAATCACCAGCAGCTGGCAGAGGCCAGGAAGGTTCGCTCCTACACCCTTCGGGGGAGCCTGGCCCTGCCAACACCTTGACTTTGGACTTCTAGCCTCCTAAGCTATGGAAAACTATTCTCTTGCTTAAAGCCATTCAGCTTGTGATTATTTGTTACAACTGCCATACAGAAATGGTATGCCTAGGAAATGTCAGAAGGCCTCTTCTGAACACACTTTTCTAGTTCAGTTCAGTTCAGTCGTGTCCGACTCTTTGTGACCCCATGAACTGCAGCACACCAGGCCTCCCTGTCCATCACCGACTCCTGGAGTCCACCCAAACCCATGTCCATTGTGTTGGTGATGCCATCCAACCATCTCATCCTCTGTTGTCCCCTTCTCCTCCTGCCCTCAATCTTTCCCAACATCAGGTTCTTTTCAAATGAGCCAGCTCTTCGCTTCAAGTGGCCAAAATGCTGGACTTTCAGCTTCAACATCAGTCCTACCAATGAACACCCAGGACCGATTTCCCTTAGGATGGACTGGTTGGATCTCCTTGCAGTCCACGGGACTCTCAAGAGTCTTCTCCAACACCACAGTTCAAAAGCATCAATTCTTCAGCATTTAGCTTTCTTTATAGTCCAATTCTCACATCCATACATGACTACTGGAAAAACCATAGCCTTGACTAGACAAGCCTTTGTTGACAAAGTAATGTCTCTGTTCTTTAATATACTGTCTAGGTTGGTTATAACTTTCCTTCCAAGGAGTGAGCATCTTTTAATTTCATGGCTGCAATCACCATCTGCAGTGATTTTGGAGCCCCCCAAAATAAAGTAAGCCACTGTTTCCACTGTTTCTCCATCTATTTCCCATGAAGTGATGGGGCCGGATGCCATGATCTTAATTTTCCGAATGTTGAGCTTTAAACCAACTTTTTCACTCTCCTCTTTCACTTTCATCAAGAGGCTCTAGTTCATTATTAGTTATAAAGTTACTTCTCTCACATTTATAGCCCCTCTCATTTAGGTGGGACATGCCTCCTCAGAGGATCCAAACAGCCATCAGCATGTGAGTCTGACTCGGGCCTGGAGAACATGTGACCATTCAGAGATGGCCTGAGATTCCAGGGGAATCACTGAGTCTGATACGCCTGAGTGCCGAGGTTGTTTGTAATGTTCTCCTGGCTTAGAATCCTCTGTCCAGTTTTTGTGTGCTGGAAAACTCCTAATTTTTCAAAATCAAATTTAAATGTTCCATTGTCTGTAAAATCTCTGCTGCTTTCTCACTGTGTGATCAATACCTTTTGCTTAATTTCCTTACCTCCCAACCTAATTTATTCTTATTTATTGAGCACCTATAATGTTTGAGGCACTGTGTTACACAGTAGAGATTTAAGGGGAAAAAAATTATGGCTACCCCTCTTGGAGAATTTATAAACAATTTGGCAAGAATGAAAATATAAACCAGCACTAGCAATATGGCATAAAACTTTGTATGACAGAGTGTGTGTTCAAAACATATTATTCGACTGATTCAAACGGTAATTGACAGCAGAAACTTAATTCTTGATGAAAGTGTGTTTCATATGATGAATGTGTGTGTTGTGAGAAAGAAGTCATACTCGCATGGACCAGTGAGTCAGAGAGGCTGAGTGGAGACGCGTCTGTGGACATGAGCCATCGGAAATGAGGAGAAAAACAGGGATCAGACACGTGAGTCCACGTCAGTGTTGGAACAAAGGAGAAGAGATACTGCCCCAAGCCAGGGGGACATGAGAGATTTTAAAAAGAAGTAAGAGTGGAAATGAACAAAAAATTTAAAAGGAATGGAGAAAATAACATGAAAAATATATAGAAGTGATTCAGTGTATACTGAGACAGAAAGAAAACTAAAGTAAAATATTGAATTATGGACACAGATGCATGTCTAATAAACTGATTAGATGCCAAAGACATTGGAGGGAAAACAGAAAGAGAAGGGTGAGAGAGCCAGTGACTGTAATGACGAAGGATAAACTGGAATGTTCTTTAGCGTCTGATTCTTGTTTGAGTCCATTCTCAGTGTTCCTCAGTACTGGAGACAGAGAAGGGGGTCACTGAGTCGGTTATGGTGGAGCATTCTGAAGACACCAACCACACAGTGGGGCTGCCTGGTGAAAACCGCTCCCGCCACCCCTGGGAGAAATGCTGTCCCAGGAGGTCTTCCTGAAGGAAGCGCCGGCGCCTCTGTCATGTACAGAAAGAGACACCAGCCTTGTGACCCTGTGAAGGCTGCCCGGCGGGGCTCCCGGTAGGCTCAGAGGCAAACGAAAAACAGCACGGACAAGCCGAGAATTTTGCTTAAGAGCCATGGAAGCAGGAAGTTATTGAAGCAAAAACAATAATAAGCCAAACAAAACAGTTCATTTCTCCCCTTCTAGATCCATCTTCCAATCTGCAAAGAAAAACTAAGAAAATCTAGCAAAACTCAGATTCATCCAAAATATTTTTACTCTGAGGAGATGTAAATATAAGTTCATTTAAGCGAGTGGTCCTTAAATGATTTCTGTCCTGTGGGTCACTGGAGAAAATAATTAAATGGGAGCGATAAAAGCAAAGTTCTGACTTTTAAAACTAAATTCCCAGGGAAGGCGGCACTGCATTCCTACCGGACTATTTACTGAATGAATGTGGCTGGCTAATATTTTCACGAGTAAGGAGAAATTCAGCACGGAAAAGGCTCCCTGGGGAATTTCATTGGAACGAAGTCGGCAGAGGAAGATGAAAATCCATGGGAACACAGAGGAGGCTTTCCACGTCAGCCTAAGACTTTCAGAAAGTGTTCAGAATGAGAACACTGATTAACTGAGTTCTTTAAGACAGAGTAACACAATTATTGGGTGGGTGGGAGAAAAGATTTCAAATAAAAAAAGATAAAAAATAGCAAGGAATGGTTGCATAAATAACCCAGCATTCTTGCAAAACCACAAGTTATTTGGACTCATGATACCCACAAGATGAGTAAGACTTAGCTGGGGAAGACGTGAAGGGACGAGTATTTTCGGCAGAGAAAACAGTGTGTGGGAAGACCCCGGGGAAAGGGAGCCAGGCGCATTTGCAGAGCTGAAGGGGAGTATTGTGCAGGGCACCCTTTGGGGGAGCTCATGGAGGGGGTGGTGGCTGGGAGGGGCCACCTCCAGCAGGGTCTCAAGGCAAGTTAAAGGTGGTATTTTGTCCTCAGCTCACAGAGGCGCTATTAAGGGCTTTACAGAGGGATGGACACCCTGTGGAGGAGGGGTCAGGAGGAGGCAAGCATGACCACCGGGAACACAAAAGCAAGGCTTTACTTACCCAGGCAAGGTGGGACAGAGACGTGTGGGCCAGGCTTGTGGTCTTGGGGTTGAAGAAAGACAGATCAACGAACAGGCATGACAAAGTGTAAGAGAATTTGGGCGGCAAGGGTCCATTTATTTTACAGCTGTGGGGAAATGTGGAATTTTCAGATTTTTAAGTTGGGATGTGACTTGATCTGACCATGGCGTGAGGACCGTGTGGACCAAAAGAGCAAAGGCAATCTGGATTTTCTGAACCAGTCAGTGAGAAAAGAGGACATGATGACAGAAAACATATCAAGAAGACAGAACACCCAGCTCTTGGTGAGTGACAATTAGGAATGACAGAGGATGGAACGTCGGATGAGAGGATCTCTGGCTGAGTTACTGCGTGCAGGGCTGTGACTTTGAGGGAATAACTGCAGGAGGAGACAGGAGATTTGGGGAGTCAATAATACATTGATGTTTGGATGTGCTCAGTTTGTGGGGCATCTCAGAGTGTGTCTTCTCTGGGTCAGGAAGACCCCCGGGAGAAGGGCATGGCAACCCACTCCAGTATTCCTGCCTGGAGAATCCCATGGACAGAGGAGCCTGGCGAGCTGCAGTTCACGGGGTCGCTAAAGAGTCCGACATGAGTGAGTGACCAACACTTTAACTTTCCACTTCCAGAGTGTGTCGGAACAGTTGTGGGGCTTGGGAGGAAGGCTGGATGCATCAGAGAGAATCAGTCATCAAGGTGGAGGTGGCGTTGGAAGCCACAACTTTGCATGATTATTCTAGAAGGCTGTTTGAAACAATTAGGACGCTAAACCTCTCTCGTTGCTGTTTTACTCCATTCACTGGACGCTTAAGGCCGCCCTTCACAGCCAGCCCTTTCCTCCTGCAGAGGCTTTGAGCACGGCTGCAGGTTCACCCCAAGGTGAGAGGGCCACAACAGCTAAAACAGAGCAGACCCGCTTTCATAGTCTCCATCTCCATCTCATCCGCAAGTGACGGAAAGCCACTGATACAGACTCATCAGCACAGGCATCCCTGAGGAACGCCAGAATCACCAAAAGAGTGGCCCTCACACGGTGGGCTCTCAAAAACACGTGCTGGATATTGGCCACCACAAGAGAAAACGCCAAGCAAGACCAGAACAGAAAGCAGTTGAAGAGGACAAAGGAAAACTAGGAAAGACGGTGCCAAAGAAGCCAAAAGAAGAGATAAAAACTACCAAAAGTACGTGGGTGGGTTTATCACACTCTTATTTTCAGGGGATGTCAAGTTTTTTTTAATACTGAAGTATAGCTGATTGACAGTGTTGTGTTAATTTCAGGTATACCGCAAAGAAATTCAGTTATACTTGTGCATGTGTATATGTGTGTGTATGGTAAATGTTCTTTTTCACATTCTTTTCCCTTATGAGTTCTTATAAAATATTGAGTATGGCTCCTTGTGCTATACCATAGACCCTCTGTTTACCTGTTTCACACACACACACACGCATACACATATATGTATATTAACAGTAGTGTTTATGTTAGGGGCTTCCCAGGCAGCACTAGTGATAAGAACCCACCTCCCATGCCAGAGGACCCAAGAGGCCCAGGTTCGATCCCTGGGTCGGGAAGATCCCCTGGAGTAGGAAATGGCAACTCACTCCAGTATTCCTGCCTGGAAAATTTCATGGAAGAGGAGCCTGGTGGGCTCCAGTCCATGGGGCCTCAAAGAGTTGGGCAGGACTGAGCACAGATACAACATATGTTCACCTCAAATTCCCAGGTTCTTCCTCTCCCACCCTTTTCCTCTCTAGTCACCGTAAGTTTGTTTTCTGTCTGTGAGTCTGCTGCTCTTTTGTAAATAACCTCATCTGTGTCATTGTTAGATTCCACATACGAGTGGTGTATGATAAGTTTGTCTTTTCTGGCTGACTCTACTTAGCATGATAATCTGTAGGCCCATCCATGCTGCTGCAAATAGTATTGTCTCATTCTTTGTGGCCGAGTAGTATTCCGTTCTATATACGTACCACATGTTCTTTATCCATTCATCTATGAGTGGACATTTAGCTTGCTTCCATGTCTTGGCCACTGGAAATAGTGCTGTTATGAACCGTGGGGTGCATGCATCTTTTTGAATTGTGGTTTTCTTTGCAGGTATATATATCTATCTCTCCAGGAGTGGGAATGCTGGATCACATGGTAACTCTGTGTTTTGCATTTCAAGGAACCTCTGTACTGTTCTCCATGGTGGCTGACCAACTGACATTCCCACCAGCAGTGTAGGAAGGTTCATTTTTCTTCACACCCTCTCCAGCATTTATCGTTTGTAGACTTTATGGTGGCTGGCCTGACCAGTGTGAAGTGATGCCTCCATGTGGTTTTAACTTGCATATCTCTAATAATTAGCAACATGGGACATTTTCTCACATGCCTATGGGCTGTCTGTCATCTCTGGAGAAATGTCTGCTTAGCTCTTCTGTCCACACTCCATTTTAATTAATTTTTCATGTATGTATAGTTGAGTTACAGGGTTGCCTTAGTTTCGTTTGTACAGCAAAATGATTCAGTTACGTATATTCTTTTTCTAGATTCTTTTACATTATAGGTTTTTACAAGATATTGGGTATTGTTTCCTGGGCTATATAGTAGTCCATCCCGTTTGCCTCTTTTGTGTAAGTAGTTTATACCTGTTAACTGCAAACACCTGATTTATCTCTCTCGTTCACCACCCCCTTTGGTAACCATAAGCTTCGTTTCTATGTCTGTGAGTCTATTTCAGTTTTATCACACAATTTTAATGGCTTCTTTCCTCTGATTTAAATAGATCTCAGGCTTCTGTCCACCAAAACTTATAATAGCCACTTGGCCAACCATCTCTGAGCTGCATCATAAACAAGGCGAATTTGGGACAAACCATGTTTCACTCAGTAAGGTAGCCTTCCATGAACACCACCCCTTTACTTGCCACTCAAAGCGAAATCAGGAAGCTGGGGATAATGGACTGTAGCAGAAAACCACGACCAAACATTTTTAAATGTGAAGTGTCGGTAACAGATTGTGTGAGGGCTCCCACGAACAATCACAACACGCAAGTGTGTGGAGATGCTGAGACTGGGGGTTGCTTAACTGGACTGGGAGCTCCTTTGAGCTTCTGTCTGCTGAGCCTGTGGCACATGGTAGGCACTCAATAAGATGTCTAATGAAGTGGAGCAAACTGAATTTCCAAACTGGGAACCATGGTTTTCTTTAGCTTCTGCCTTCAGGAATGCTTCTGATCAGCCACGTCTTGCCTCTTACCAGCTACTCATCCTCAAAACCTCTGCCTAGAAGTCACCTCCACCAACCTTCCTGCAGCCTCCCAGCCCCTCTCACTCCCTGGATTGCCTCTCCCCTCCATCGTCTCAGGGCTGAGTTAGAGGCCCCTTGCACAAGTGCTAAGGAGTGGGGGTTCTCAGGGAAGAGCAGTGTCACACCCCTCCTGACATCTGACACTATCTGGGGACATTTTTGGTGACGAGATGGTGCACTGGCATCTTCTGAGCAGAGGCCAAGGATGGTGCCAAACACCCTGAAACACACAGGGCAGCCCCCCGCATCTCAGGATCACCTGACTTAAAATGCCGAAATTAAAGACACTCACTCCTTGGAAGGAAAGTTACGACCAACCTAGACAGCATATTAAAAAGCAGAGACATTACTTTGTCAACAAAGGGCCGTCTAGTCAAGGCTATGGTTTTTCCAGTGGTCATGTATGGATGTGAGAGTTGGACCACAAAGAAAGCTGAGTGCTTAAGAACTGATGCTTTTGAACTGTGGTGTTGGAGAAGACTCTTGAGAGTCCCATGGACTGCAAGATCCAACCAGTCCAACCTACGGGAGATCAGTCCTGGGTGTTCATTGGAAGGACTGATGCTGAAGCCGAAGCTCCAATACTTTGGACACCTGATGTGAAGAAGTGACTCACTGGAAAAGACCCTGGTGCTGGGAAAGATTGAAGGTGGGAGAAGAAGGGGATGACAGAGGATGAGATGGTTGGATGGCATCACCAACTCAATGGACATGGGTTTGGGTGGACTCCAGCAGTTGGTGATGGACAGGGAGGCCTGGCGTGCTGTGGTTCATGGGGTCGCAAAGAGTCGGACACAGCTGAGCGACTGAACTGAACTGAGGCAGAGAAGCCCTGTGTGAAAGCATTCCCTGTGTGTCTCCCGTGTATCATGTTGTGTGGTGGTTCCTTGTATCTACACTTTATACCCTTCACAGACAGAAACCTTTACCCACTCTATTCAAATTACGTGGCCCCGCAGAGCACGGTGTTGCACGTACAAGCCAAGGGCCATGAACTGATTTGCTGCTGGAGTCTTTTATTTCTAGTGTCTGGTCTCAGACCTAAAACAGGAGTGACTGGGTACATGTTACTTCCTTCTTGCCCACTTCAGATTCATCTCTTGACTCCTGGCCCATTCACGCGATCTTGGCGAGATCTGCCAGTGTCTTTGTTATCTCAGTATTTCCAATTAGAGTCCGTTGTTGTGTATGATGTGGAGTTTTAGTCTTTTTGTCGCTGTTGTTCAGCCATTGAGTCCTGCCCGACTCGCTGTGAGCCCGTGGACTGCAGCCTGCCAGGCCCCTCTGTCCTCCCCTATCTCCTGGAATTTGCTCAAATCCATGTCCATTGAGTCAGTGATGCTGCCTGATCATCTCATCCTTTGCTGCCCCCTTCTCCTTTTGCCTTTATTCTTTAAGGTTGTGTATATGCAATTTTAAAGGTAGACTTTCCCCAAGCATTAGCCCTTGGGGTGCCAGACCACTCACATTTCCCCATGATGTAACGTGTCTCTTTCATCCCTCCCCTGGCTTCCATCTTTGCTGTGGCTCTGCAGGCATGGCAGAAGAGGCCACGAGACTTAGCGTCATTCTGTTGCCCAACAGCTTTCAGTGGGGACAGATATTTGAAAGCCTCAGTCCACTACCTGTTACGGCCCCTTGTTGTCCCTCATCTGCATTTTACTTACCTACTCCAAGAGCTTCCCTACTGCAAGAACTGACAGAGGTTGGTTCAATGTAACTTCCTTCAACCGACAGCCCCAGGGCCTGTTTTTCTGTTAGTTTTGTGTTTAAACTTCAGTGGATTTGTTTTCTGTTCCTTTTTCAGCCAGGAAAAGGAGACCCCCTTGGGGTCTCTTGTGAGACCCCCTCAGAGGATAATATTATCTTCTCTGAACAATCTGGACAACGATGTCAGCCCGCCAGGCAGGGGCTGCTGGCGGCCTGGCTCCTGGGAGACGAGCATCTGTCTGGTTTCCCACGGAGCTCGTCTGATGCTGCCAAGGTGTGCGTTTCCACCAAACCTGGGAGACCCCGCGGTGAGAGCCAGCACGTGTGTACTACTGCTGCGTCTTCAGGAAAAGGAGGAACAGGGCACGGGAGCACAAGCAACGGCTTCGGAGTCTGAGAGACTGGTTTTTGAGACTTGGCGTTGTTATTCTTTTTAGCTCTGTGACTAGGAGCATTCTTAACTCCATCTTCCTTATCTGTGAAGGTGTGCTAAATCACTTCAGTCATGTCTGACTCTCTGTGAACTCATGGACTGTATGCAGCCCGCCAGGCTCCTCTCTCCATGGGATTCTCCAGGCAGGAATACTGGAGTGGGTTGGCGTGCCCTCCTGCAGGGGATTCAACCCGAGTCTCTTATGTCTCCGACATTGGCAGGCGGGTTCTTTACCACTAGCGCTGCCTGGGAGGCCCCTCCTTATCTGTAAGCAGGAGGTAATATCTACTTCAGATGCTTAATGAATCAAGACATTCAAATATTTAGCAAGTGATAAGACCAGTACTTGGTATTCAGTAAATTCAAGCCCCTTAATTTTCCAAATGGGGCTTCCCTGGTGCCTCAAATGGTAAAGAATCTGCCTGCAATGCAGGAGACCTGGGTTTGATCCCTGGGTCAGGAAGATCCCCTGGAGAAGGGAATGGCCACCCACTCCAGCATTCTTGCCTGGAGAATCCCGTGGACAGAGGAGCCTGGTGGGCTACAGTCCATGGAGTCGTAACTTTTTTTTTTTTTTTTACAGGTAATTGCCTAATAGTGAATTAGAGAGTTTAAGTATAAGATTCACTCTAAAGTCCTTTTGCTAATGAAAGCATGATGGGGGCACTGAACCAAAGCAGCAGCTCCGATCCTCTGCATGAAGAACAGAAAGTGCCGCAGAAGGCAGTGTGCTTTTCCTGGGGGCCTCATCTGAGGTGCAGCCCTCCATGGGCCCTCAGACCAAGTGTCCCCAGGCGGCTCTCATCAGGCAGGCAGCACACGAGGCTTCTGTTCTTCTCCATTTTCACGTGGCTGCCTCTCTCCTCTCAATCTCAAGGACCAGAGATTCCAGCTGGTTAATACGTTGCATACTGTGCAGTAGATGCTATTTTAAATTAAGGCACTGTATGAGCACATGCAAGAAGCATAAAAAAAGCCATTTGACTTTTTTTTTTTTTGACATTTCCATACTTTTCTGCATAAATACTTAGAGGACACCTTCTAAATCTCACCAGTGGTCTGTCACAAATAAACTCCAGGGAAATACAGATCCCAGCAGCTGAGTCCTGGGAAAAGCACGTGACTCAAAACCTCGGGTGGCCCCGCCCTGTCTGTCTTCTTCTGCAAGGATTTTGTGCCTGGATGATCACCCTTCCTCCATGGGAGGTAACCTGGGTCACTGATGCTGCTCTTGGCATATTCGGGAGGCCGCAGACCTTGGATTGCCAAGACGTGGTATGCAGCATGCAGAGCTAGGTTTTGTTTTTTTTAATTTTCTAGATCTGGCTTTACTTTTTATTTCCCTCTTAAAGATTAATTTGAGGATAATCACTTTACAATATTGTGATGGTCTCTGTCTATATACATCAACATGAATCGGCCACAGGTCACGTGTCCCCCCGCCCCCCCAACCCGTCTGGGTGGTCCCAGAGTGCCGGCTTCGGGTGCCCTGGTCTGTGCACAGGGCCCGCAGCGGCCCTCCAGTTAACATGCGCTCACGCACATGCTTCAGGCTGCTCTCTCAAGTCATGCCGCTGACAGTGCCCCCAGACAGGACTCCTGGTCTCAGAGATGGCGTCAGTGACGTGTTCTCGGGAAATGAACCTCCTGCGTCAGGGCCTGACGCCCCTCCCAGCTGCTCTGGGAGCGGGAGGCCCTGACGTGTTTGCCATTGGGTGGCTTCTCTGACATCAGCATTCAGAGGCCACAGTGTCAGTAATAAGAATAATCTGCTAAAGCTCCTCAAGCTCTCAGGTATTTCCCCCTGAAGCCTGATGCAAGCTTCCACTCTTCACTGGTCTGTATTTTAAGTAGACTCTTAACTCTGCTAAGGTTTTAAACTTTTTTTTCATGATGGCAGGTTAAACCTATCTTCTCAGTGAGTCTCATGCCATTTTTATGTAAATTAAATGCCTAAAACTTCCTGGGTTCGATCCCTGGGCTGGGAAGATCCCCTGAGAAGGAAATGGCTACCCACTCCAATATGCTTGCCTGGAAAATTCTATGGACAGAGGGACTTGGTGAGCTACAGTCCATGGGGTCGCAAAAAGCTGGACATGGCTCATTTAAGAGGAAGATATCAGGTGGAGGCCCTTGTGTGTTTCCTTGTCAGAAACACTATTTCTCAAATACCTCTAAGAACAATGATAGATAGAGAAAAGACAGAGAATTTGCCAAGTTGAAGAACTCAATACTGTCCTTTGTTTTCAATTCCACAAAGTAAAAGAGGATTGTACCTTTAGATTTGTAGCAAATAGGCACATGTAAAGGTTTAGACATTTGCTTTATGGCTGTGTGGGTGATGACAAATTCAGCAAGTCACATTCTTAGCCTGTGACTCAAGGTGTAAGAAGAACTCTTTGCTTCTCTGTCACTGAATTCTGTTTTTAACTTCAGCTGCCCTCAGTCTGGCTTGCCAGGTGGCGCTAGTGGTAAAGAAACCGCCTGCCAGTACAGGAGACACATGAGGTGTGTGTTCGATCCTGGGGTCGGGAAGATTCCTTGAAGAAGGAAATGGCAGCCCACTCCAGTATTCTTTCCTGGAGAATCCCATGGACAGAGGAGCCTGGCAGGCTACAGTCCATAGCGTCTCAAAGAGTCAGACACAGCTGAAGTGACTTAGCACACACGCAGAGATTGAGGGGAGGGAGAGGTCCCATCTGGGGTCTCTTCTTTAAGACAATATCCATGGTCACATCCTAATTCCTCTGGTCGCCCACCCGCCTCGTGAGGCTGCGTGCATGGTCCCTCACCTCTAACCTCAAGGCCTGGCGGGGTCTGGCCCTTGTCACTTGGGTGCCTCTCCTGGGTGCAGAAGCATCATTTTCTTGCCCCCAGATAACTCTCCTGGAAATTCTGTGGGATGAGAACCCTGTTGACGTGTAGGTCACCCGAGTGTGACTATGAATGCTGTTCCGTGGTGTCGCAGACTGCAGGGGCACAGGCTCTGCCCTTGGTGGCTCTGGACAACTACCCAGGGGCCTGCCCGTCTGCAGTAGGTCCCAAGGAGACAGCAGTTGCTCAAAACCGCAGCAGTTTAAACTCTCCTGTCTTCCCACTTCAGTCTGGGAATAGTAAAATTTGTGTCCAGATGGGATCCCTGCTCTGAGTTCATATGGGCTTTTAATCTGTTGTTTGGACCTGCACAGAGATTGAGCCAGACCTGCCTCTGAGTGTTTGCGTGTCTCCTGTGGAGGCACAGGTCAGCAGTGGCCGGCCACAGGGGCAGGGGCTCTGGGTGCAGCAGACCTGGGTCACACCGTGTGGGGCATAAGCCCTCTTGGAGAAGATTGCCGTTAACCCCACCACAGATCCGTCGAGCAGACAACCCACAAAAGCTGCAGAACCAATGAATTCTTGCACTGTTAGGAAAGTTCTAGGACCTACAGCAGATTTCCCAATCTGGGGATCTGGCAAAGGGACTGAGAACCCCTAGGAAATTAGACCTTGGAGGTCAGTGGGATTCAACTACAGAATTTATAGGACTGGGGAAACAGGCCCTT
Source organism: Hydropotes inermis (assembly GCA_020226075.1). NCBI lineage: Eukaryota > Metazoa > Chordata > Mammalia > Artiodactyla > Cervidae > Hydropotes > Hydropotes inermis. The sequence goes on along the minus strand of CM035280.1, from coordinate 67,307,248 downwards.
GGAGGCACAAACAAAAGCTTGTGCTCACCAGGACCCAGGAGAAAGCAGCAGGGACCCCACAAGACACTGACCCAGACTTGCCTGAGAGTGTCCGGGAGTCTCTGGTAGAGGCATGGGTCAACAATGATTTGCTGCAAGGTCAGGGGCACTGAATACAGCAGTGCGTGCACAAGACCTTTTGAAGGAGGTCGACATTATCTTCATCACCTCCACCATAGTTTGGTCTCTGGTCAAACAACAGGGGGGGAACACAGCCCCGCCCATCAACAGGAAATTGGATTAAAGCTTTACTGAGCATGGCCCTGCCCATCAGAACAAGACCCAGTTTCCCCCTCAGTCAGTCTCTCCAATCAGAGAGCTTCTATAAGCCTCTTATCCTTCTCCATCAGAGGGCAGACAGACTGAAAACCACAGTCACAGAAAACTAGCCAATCTGATCACATGGACCACAGCCTTGTCTAACTCAGTGAAACTAGGAGCCATGCCGTGTAGGGCCACCCAAGATAGATGGGTCATGGTGGAGAGTTCTGACAAAATGTGGTCCACTAGAGAAGGTAATGGCAAACCATGTCAGTGTTCTTGCCTTGAGAACCCCATGAACAGTATGAAAAGGCAAAAAGACATGATAATGAACAATGAACCCCCCCAGGTTGGTAGGTATCCAGTATGCTACTGGAGATCAGTGGAGAAATAACTCCAGAAAGAAGAGATGGAGTCAAAGCAAACATAACACCCAGCTGTGGATGTGACTGGTGATGGAAGTAAAGCCCGATGCTGTAAAGAGCGATACTGCATAGGGACTTGAAATGTTAGGTCCATGAATCAAGGCAAATTGGAAGTGGTCAAACAGGAGATGGCAAGCACGAACATCGACATTTGAGGAATCAGTGAAGTAAACTGGACTGGAATGGGTGAATTTAATTCAGATGACCATTGTATCTACTACTGTGGGCAAGAATCCCTTAGAAGAAATGGAGTAGCCCTCACAGTCAATAAAAGAGTCTGAAATGCAGTACTTGGGTGCAATCTCAAAAATTACAGAATGATCTCTGTTCATTTCCAAGGCAAACAATTCAATATCACAGTAATCCAAGTCTATGCCCCAACCACTATTGCCGAAGAAAATGAAATTGAATGGTTTTATGAAGGACCTATGAGATCTTCTAGAACTGACACCCTAAAAAGATGTTTTTTTCAGGTCTGGAATGCAAAAGTAGGAAGTTAAGAGATGCCTGGAGTAACAGGCAAGTTTGGTCTTGAAGTACAAAATGAAACAGGGCAAAGGCTAACAGAGTTTTGCCAAGAGAACAAAATGGTCATAGCAAACATCCTCTTCCAACAACACAAGAGATAATTCTACACATGGATATCACCAGATGGTCAACACCCAAATCGGATTGATTATATTCTTTGCTGCCAAAGATGGAGAATCTTTCTACAGTCAGCAAAAACAAGACTGGGAGCTGACTGTGGCTCAGATCATGAACTCCTTATTGCCAAATTTAGACTTAAATCGAAGAAAGTAGGGAAAACCACTAGACCATTCATGTATGATCTAAATCAAATCCCTTATGATTATACAGTGGAAGTGAGAAATAGATTCAAGGGATTAGATCTGATAGACAGAGTGCCTGATGAACTACGGACGGAGGTTTGTGACATTGTACAGCAGGCAGGGATCAAGACCATCCCCAAGAAAAAGAAATGCAAAAAGGCAAAATGATTGTCTGAGAAGGCCTTACAGATAGCTGAGAAAAGAAGTGAAAGGTAAAGGAGAAAAGAAAAGATACTCCCAAAGAGTTTCAAAGAATAGCAAGGAGAGATAAGAAAGCCTTCCTCAGTGATCAATGCAAAGAAATAGAGGAAAACAATAGAATGGGAAAGACTAGAGATCTCTTCAAGAAAATTAGAGATACCAAGGGAACTTTTCATGCAAAAATGGGCACAATAAAGGACAGAAATAGTATGGACCTAACAGAGGCAGAAGATAATAAGAAGAGGTGGCAAGAATACACAGAAGAACTGCACAAAATAGATCTTCATGAGCCAGATAATCATGAAGGTGTGATCACTCACCTAGAGTCAGAATCTTGGAATGTGAAGTCAAGTGGGCCTTAGAAAGCATCACTATGAACAAAGCTAGTGGAGGTGGTAGAATTCCAGTTGAGCTATTTCATATCCTAAAAGACGATACTGTGAAAGTGCTGCACTCAATATGCCAGCAAATTTGGAAAACTCAGCAGTGGCCACAGGACTGGAAAAGGTCAATTATCATTCCAATCCCAAAGAAGGGCAATGCCAAAGAATGTTCAAACTACCACATAACTGCTCTCATCTCACACGCTAGCAAAGTAATACTCAAAATTCTCCAATCCAGGCTTCAACAGTATGTGAACCAAGAACTTCCAGATGTTCAAACTGGGTTTAGAAAAGGTAGAGGAACCAGAGATCAAATTGCCAACATCCATTGGATCATAGAAAAAGCAAGAGAATTACAAAAAAACATCTACTTTTATTTTATTGACTATGCCAAACCTTTGACTGTATGGATCACAACAAACTGGAAAATTCTTAAACAGATGGGAATACCAGACCATCTTACCTGCCTCCTGCAAAACCTGTATGCTGGTCAAGAAACAACAGTTAGAACCTGACATGGAATGATGGACTACTTCCAAATTGAGAAAAGAGTACATCAAGGCTGTATATTGTCACCCTGCTTATATAACTTATATGCAGAGTACATCTTGTAAAATGCTGGGCTGGATGAAACACAAGCTAGAATTAAGATTGCAAGTATCAATAACCACAGATACACAGATGACACTACCCTTATGGCAGAAAGCAAAGATTAACTAAAGAGCCTCTTGATGAAAGTGAAAGAGGAGAGTGAAAAAGTCGGCTTAAAGCTCAACATTCAAAAAACTAAGATCATGGCATCTGGTCCCATCACTTCATGGGAAATAGACGGAGAAACAGTGGGAACAGTGGCTGACTTTATTTCCTTGGACTCCAAAATCACTGCAGATGGTGACAGCAGCCATGAAATTAAAAGACACTTGTTCCTTGAAAGAAAAGCTATGACCAAACTAGACAGTATATTAAAAAGCAGAGACAAAAAAATAAAAAATAAAAAGCAGAGACAGTACTTTGCCACCAAAGGTCCATTTAGTCAAGCCTATGATTTTCCATTAGTCATGTATGGATGTGAGAGTTGGACTATAAAGGAAGCTGAGCACTGAACAATTGATGCTTTTGAACTGTGTTGGAGACGACTCTTGAGAGTCCCTTGGACTGCAAGGAGATCCAACCAGTCCATCCTAAAGGAGATCAGTCCTGAATATTCATTGGAAGGACTGATGCTGAAGCTGAAACTCCAATACTTTGGCCATCTGATGCGAAGAGCTGACTCATTGGAAAACACCCTGATGCTGAAAAGATTGAGGGCAGGAGGAGAAGGGGACGACAGAGGATGAGATGGTTGGATGGCATCACTGACTGAATGGACATGAGTTTGAGTAAGCTCTTGGAGTTGGTGATGGACAGGGAAGCCTGGTGTGCTGCAGTTCATGGGGTCACAAAGAGTCGGACACAACTGAGCAACTTATCTTGTGCCCCCTTCCCTTTGAGGCTTTTGCTTTTGTCAAGCAGAAGTCAGAAATGGCCCTCCCCTGCACTTTGTATTATGTAAGACCTCTTTTGTAATGCATCTGAAGATTAATGGCCTGAGTACTCAAATTGCAGAAAGGTTAAGAAGTATAAGGAAACACAGATATAAAACCCTGGTTCTTATTTTCACACTTCACTAAATATGACTGAGTTTTAAATATATATCATGCTAAGTATTAACAACATTTTAAGAGAACTTTATATTTTATAGAATATCTTATTTTCAGCATATATATGATCCAGCAATTCCACTCCTGGGTATATATGCAAAAATAAAAGTAAAAACATGAATTACAAAAGATACATGTACTCCAGTGTTCATAGGAGCATTATTTATAATAGCCGAAATACAGAAACTACCCAGGTGTTCATCGTCAGATGAATGGATAGGGAAGATGTGATGTGTACAGACACACATAGTGGAATATTAGCCATAAAAAGAGTGAAATTCTGTCATCTGCAGCATTGTTGCAAATGTTGATGGACCCAGAAAGTATGTTTCTTAATGAAATAATACAGACAGGGAAAGATAAATACTATTTCATGACTTATATGTGGAAACTAAAAAACAAAACCAGCAAATGTGTGTAACAAACGAATATATATAGGAAACAAACCAGTGGATGTCAGTGAGGAGAGGAAGTAGGGGAGGGGCAAAATATAAGGTTAAGAGGTCCAAACTACTGTGTATAAAATAAACAATCAGACTGTATTGTGCAGAACAGGGAAATGCAGTCCTTATTTTGTAATAACTTTAAATGGAACATAATTTATGAAAATGCTGAATCATCATGCTGTATACCCGAAAATAACATAATGTAAATCAACTATACTTCAGTCAAGAAAGAACAAAGCATAGAACCAGGTATCCTAAGGAAACACAGATGTATTAAAAAAAAAATCAATATTTAGGTATCTATAGGTAAAGGAAATCTTAAACATTTATGTCTCTTAGGGCTTTACTCCAAATGACCTTGAACTTTTATGACTCTGAAAATCAACTTTTTTCAAGTCAGGTCTCTTAACAGCTAGACTCTGCAACTAACAGGTAGAAGGATGAAGATAAGAGCGGGGGAAGAGTAATAAATTGGCCGAAGACCAAATCCTGTTTGGCTGCTTTGGTTTCAGCACTGATTTTACTATATTTTTCTGACCATCTTAAGTACGATGAGACCCTAGCAACACTTATGAGCAGGCAGAATGTCTTTATATCTTATTTTCTCTGTGTGCAGTTTGCATCTTCATCAACTTACTTTGTCTGCCAAATATTTGTTCCTCTTTGAATCCTTCCTTCCTCAGGCTAAGTTAGCAGCCTCTTTCCATAGGCTTTCCAAATGCCTTGTCTCATTGTTAGAATGATCACAAGTTGCATTTATTTCAACAGATGTCTATTTTTGTCTGTCTCCTATCGTCTGATTATAGTTTTTTTCCTTTTTCCTGCCATTTTTTTTACCTTTGTATTTTTGATGCCTAGAGCAGCACCTGGATGTTCATTAAATGTTTAGTGTGGGGGGTGGGGTGGGGAAAGGCAGGTAAAGAATAAAATGTGCTCTTATAGAGCTGGGCTTTAAGGTTCATTCATTCAGCGAGTCAATCAGTCATCCAAAACTGCTCCTCGAGCACCTACTATATGATAATTAAGCACTGTCTAGCCTTTAGTACCATGAATAAAAGAGAAAAAAAATGCGCATTAAGATTACTTCCTAAAAAATGATGAAGATGGTAACAAACAGAGGAAATACCAGGTTGTGATCAGTGGTCTGAAGGAAATTAAGCAAAGTGGAGAAACAGAGGGGGCCCCAGATAGGAGGGTGCTGTCTTTTACAGAGAGCGATTCCAAAAGGCCTGACCACCTCTCATAAGACTGTATGTGGGCAAAGACTGGAAGGACACATGAAAACAGATGATGCAGGTTTTGGGGGGTCGGGGGGTGGTATTCCATGCCGAGGAAACAACAAATGCAAAGGTTCTGAGCAAAGTGGTCCCCACTGTGCTTAAGGGAGAGCAATGAGGCAGTGTCAGCAAAGATGGGGAGGGTCGTCCCCTTCTTTCATGCAGGGATGTTAAGTCTATGACAAAGGTTTTAGATTTTATTCTAAGTGCGATGGAAATTTGTCAGAAGGTTCTGGAACATCAGATTGACATGACATAAAGTCACAATTGACATGGCTTTAGTGTTTAAAGCCCTAGAGTAGGGCTTCCGTGATGGCTCAGCTGGTAAAGAATCTCCCTGCAGTGCAGGAAACCTGGTTAGATTCTTAGGTCAGGAAGATCCGCTGGAGAAGGGAAGGGCTACCTGCTTCAGTATTCTTGGGCTTCCCTGATAGCTCAGTTGGTAAAGAATCCGCCTGCAATGCGGGAGACCTCAGTTCTGTCCCTGGGCTGGGAAGCTCCCCTGGAGAAGGGAAAGGCTACCCACTCCAGTGTTCTGGCCTGGAGAGTGCCATGGGCTGTGCGGTTGCAGTCGGGCACGTCCGAGAGACTTTCACTGTCAGTGTTTAGAGCATCACCCTGGATGCCGTGGTGGATGCAGGAACCCTGGTGAACCACTGGGACAGTGCAAGAGAGCTGCTGGGGTTAGACCCGGGCTTGAGAAGTGGGCTGATTCTGGAAGCGTCCGGAAGGCAGAGCCCACAGCATTTCCTAACAGGACGGAGTGGATGCTGAGATGCACATCTGCATTAGGGGTACCTTGGGAATCTGGGGCCTGACTGATTTGGTCAGTGGTCCTGCCCCATCCTGAGAAGAGGATGCAGAGGGCAGAGCTAGTTTGTGGGTGTGGATGAATGGGGAGCCCTGCTCTGGACAGTGCTCGGGAGGGAAAGCTCTTCTTGACCCTCTGAGGGGCCCCGGCTGGTCCAAAACTTAAACTGACAGAGACAGATTAACAGGAAAAAAGTGGATCCATTTTGTTAAGTTTTTATGTATACGGGGGTTTTCACAAGAGAATGGAGACATGAAGAAGCGGGCAGAGAGGGAAGTTCTCATACCTTCCAGACAGGGAAATGAGCCATTGTGAAGGACTGATAAGACAAAGGCGTTGGCTTGAAGCAGCAGCTAAGAAGATGGAGGTTAGTCTAACAGGGTCTGCTTGCACAAGTTTCTTGGTCCAGAGCTTCCAGCCCCTGGTGATAAGAAGGTGTCCCTCCTCCTGGCACAGGGATGGGAGCTTTCACACGGGAGTCTGATGACCGGCGGTGCCCGTCTACTTCTGGAGCCCAGAGAAGTTTCAGAGAAGGGGGAGGGACTGGTCAGAGTGCCCTTCCTGGTTCTGCCACATGAGGAAATCCTTTTAAGTATTTAATGCACCAAGGCGCCCTGTTTGGGATGCAGGAGCCCTGTCACCATGATCACTCCGAGGCGTCTCTTTGACATACAGGTGGGGTGTGCAAGGTGATTGTAGGAGTCCGCGGTGGGTGGGAGAATGTGAGACCAGGGACACTGGTCTGGAAGTCATGGGTGGGGTGAGGTTACATGGTGAATGTGTACACGGAGATCTAGGGATGCGCGCTGGGCACATCTGTATTCTGGCAAAACAAGTTGAAGAGAATGAGTGTGTGATCACTCAGTCGTGTCTGACTCTTTGTGACCCCATGGGTTGCAGCCCATCAGGATCCACTGTCCGTGGGGTTCTCCCGGCAAGAATACTGGAGTGGGTTGCCATTCCCTGCTCCAGAGGATCTTCCTGAACCACGGACCGAACCCACGTCTCCTGCACTGCAGGCATGTTCTTTACCCACCGAGCCATCGGGGAAGCCCCAAGTTGAAGAGAATGGAGAGAAAGGAAAAAGCGTTGCTCCTCTGCCGCTAAAGTCCAGGTAGCCAAAGCAGGAGTTTTCAGATGGTGGCCAGCTTGGTCAAAAGATGCTGAAAGGCAGGTTAGGATAAGAATGGAGAATTACAGATTGACTTTGGTGATGAAGTGGTCATTGACATAATCAATGTCAATAGAGTAGTGGGGACTAAAGTCACTGGAGTGCATTCCAAAGATTTGAAGGAATAGTGGAATAAGTAAGTATATATGGTTCTTTATAGAAGATTTCCTATAAAAGGAGTAGATAAATAAGGTGCAGATAGACACAGATTTGGGTAAAGGGAAAGATTATTTTTGAACTCTTAATTCTAAAATGACAGTAGGGGCACAAACGGCTGTAGAAGTTGCAGAGACCCCATGTTCCCCTCGCCAGCCTCGAGGTGGCACAGAAAGCTTTTAGTGACAGCTTAATATGTCTCTCGTGGCTTGTTTAGTCTAAGGTGTCTGCTTCCAACTTCTTTTTTCCCACGAATTTAATCAGTGAAAACTGTGTTGTTTGTCCTATACATTCTGGATTTTGTTTTTGTTTTTGTTTTATTTTGATTATTGCATACTCATGAAAGACTTTAACTCATTCTTTTGTATGCCTTGTTCTGATATGTATTTTCCTATAATTTTATGTAGAACCTTTATATGTACAGTCTTATGTCCTAGGCTTGGTACTTTTAAATGTGATATGTCTGAGTTTTATAGTCTAGCCTAATTATTATAATAATGCTATTTTGATTTTATTTTAATCATTTTATTTTTGGTTTTCTATTAGTTCCACTTTTCTCTTTGATAGTCCATGTTCTCTTTTTAACTGATGGTAATTTAAAAAATTCCTTCAATTTAAAAAGCCCATTGACAGATGGATAAAGAAGTTGTGATACACATACACAGTGGAATATTACTCATCCATTAAAAGAACAAATTTGAGTCGGTTGAACTGAGGTGGATGAACCTAGAGCCTCTTATGCAGAGGGAAGAAACTCAGAAAAAGAAATATTGTATATTAAGCATATACATGTAATCTAGAAAATGGTACTGATGAACCTATTTGCAGGGCAGGACACACAGACATAGAGAACGGACTCCTGGATGCTGGGGGAAGGAGGGAAGTGGCTAGTGGGGAGCTGCTATAGAGCTCCCCTGGGGATTAGAGCTATAGAGCTATAGAGCTCTCCCAGGGGAACTCAGCCTGGTGCTGTGATGAGCTAGAGGGGCTGGGGCAGGGGGGACGCTCTCGAGGGTGGGAATATATATACGTATAACTGATTCATGTTGTTGTAGAGCAGAAACCAGCATATTTGCACTGTAAGGCAATTATCATCCAATAAATTTTTTTTTTAAATCTATAGGTTTATGTGCTATGTAACAGCTCCCTCCCTCACAATCGTCTATCCTAGAAACTTGTGCATTTCCAAAGTAGCACTTACGACAACCATTATTTTTAGCTTCCTTAAAAACACTTACCAACATTGAGCACAAAAATAAGATGTATCACATTTTTGTGTTCTTGGGAAAATTATCCTGTGTATTGGGGAAAATAGAGGACATAGGTCATTCATTGTTCCTGTAAGGCCCTTAGCAGGTGAAGGGATAAGACTCTTTCCACAAGTGGAAAAGCTGGACTCAAATCTGAGTGGGGCACTGCAGCTTGCGGAGAGATGCCTTGTATGTGGTTTACATGTTTATTGGTGGGAACTTGTATGAATCTCCCTCTGATGGCTCCTGTCTTCTCCTGAAATAAGGAGTTGAACCTTTGAAGGTATGATGAGCAGCTGCTGGGCTGGGGATTACAGGAAAGAGTGGCCTAGGAGAGGGCCCGTCTCTGGACTAAGAGAATGCAGCAGGATCACAGTTAACCCTAAGACTCTGCAGAGTCTGTGGCCATCATCTTGAAGCAGGGTCAGTTGGGGTTTGTTTCTCTTCAGTTACATTCAGCTGTTTGGGTGAAAGGGGTGGAATAAGTGGAGAGTTGAATTTTAACCAGGGTTGGGGTCTCAAAGAGAAAGCAGGACAAAGAGAGACAGTGGTAAGAGAGCTAGAGACGCACATGAAGGAGTGATTTCCGTGGTGGGTCATGGAATCTAAACTCAGTAAGGAGGGAAGAGTCAGAGGGGACTGTTTGAAAGGGGACTGTGGAGCCACTCGGTTGTTTGTTGATAATAAACATGCCTGGATGACAACAACACGAGGAAGAAGCTGAACCGAAGAATCACCGAGATTATGGTGGTGGCAGTTTCGCAGAGAGTGGCCATAAACCAGGTAGGGAATGACTTGAGGAATGACGGGGAGGGACCCAGACATCTGTGCATGACAAGCCAAGACCTCCAGCCCACAGGATGCCTATCTGCAGGTGAGAAACACACATCCCAGCAAGGCCTCTGGACAGATGCTGCTGCACAGGTCAGCTTGGAAGTGAATGGTGTTTGAGCCCCTGAGAAAGAAGAACCTCGCTCAGACGTGGTTCCATCCTGAGCAGGCTCCTGGCTCAGCAAGAAGAGGTCCAGTGTGCCCTCAGGTTGGAAGTTACCCTGCAGGCGCTCTCTGCCCCGCATCGTCTGGCTGGAGTGGGTGATGGAGAGTCAGGCTCTGGGCCTTTTATGGAAAAGGAAGCAGCAGCTAGGAATAAGAGCACTGACTCCCTGTCCCTGCCTCACCTGGATGTGAGCATGAAAGGAGAGAGGCATTTTCCATGGAATCAGTATCTGCAGGGAGCATCCCGGCTTTAGTAGCGGAAAGTCAGGATACTTTCGCAGAAGAGGATGGGCATACTGGGATTTTACTTCTGAAAAGTAAGGGCACAGTGGAGGGGTTTGTGGATGTGGGAGGTTTCAAGACTGGATCTTGGGAAACAGTGACAGATTTTATTTTCTTGGGCTCCAAAATCACTGTGGATGGTGACTGCAGCCATGAAATTAAATGGCACTTGCTCCTTGGAAGGAAAGCTATGATAAACCTAGACAACATATTGAGTAGAGGAGACATCACTTTGCCGATAAAGGTCCAAATATAGTCAAAGCTATGGTGTTTCCAGTAGTCATGTATGAATGTGAGAGTTGGACCATAAAGAAGGCTGAGCGCTAAGGAATGGGTGCTTTCAAACTGTGGTTTTGAAGATTCTTGAGAGTCCCCTGGACTGCAAGGGCATCAAATCAGTCAATCCTAAAGGAAATCAACTCTGAATATTCATTGCCAGGACTGATGCTGAAGCTGAAGCTCCAATACTTTGGCCGTGTGATGTGAAGAGCTGACTCATTGGAAACGACCCTGGTACTGGGAAAGATTGACGGCAAGAGGAAAAAGGAGACCACAGAGGACGAGACGGTTGGATGGCATCACTGACTCAATGGACGTGAGTCTGAGCAAACTCCAGGAGACAGTGAAGGACGGGGTAGCCTGGCATGCTGCAGTCCATGGGGTCACAGAGTCAGACATGACTTAGCAACTGAACACCAACTTGGGCTTCTTATGAAGCTTAAAATAACTTTGGATGAAGAGAATAATTGCATTTTGAGATGAGATGAACAATCAGTTCTAATTGATGCCTTGCCAATCTTTGCCTGACTTTGTTGAGATTAGTGTCAAAGCCAGAAGAGGAACATGCAAAGAGAATTAAGTGTATCCCAGAATATGAATCATGACTGTCTTTAAAAAAAGTTTATTTATTCTGAATGAATAGATAGAGAAGTTGTCTTATTTTGATCTGAGCTGAACTAAAGCTTACTGTTTTAAGGTGTATGAAGGTAAGGTTGCTTAACAAATTATTAATACAAATGATATTGCAGATGTTTAACTTACTTAAAAGTACTCTTTCCATGACATTTGCACATTAATGAGTTAAATTGATCCTGTTAATTACCAATGAGTCATTTAATGTGTTATAAATATATATATGAGTGCATTTTCACACAATAAAATCCTATTTATGATAAATGTGTGCATCTATAAATATAAAAATGCATCCTTATTCTAGCTGGAAGTATATTCCAATTTTGTCTCAACAGAAAACTTAATTTTCTACCCAGTTTTACAGTCTTTGATTAATAGTATCATCTAGTCCTGCTTTCTTTCTTACTTCTAATGAACACCTAAATCTTTAATTTAGAAATGACCTGTTAACCTGTAAGTTACCTCCAGACCTCTTCAAAGAAGTATGCAGTTTGGACTAGTTTCAGAAAACCCATACAATGGAAATTAGTTCTGATTCTGTTATTAATTAACTATCAAATCTCCACAAAATCACTTTGTAAAGTATCAGATACTTACAGAGACTGAACTGGACAAGCTTTTGAAGTTTCTGTCAACTCTAAGGTTCATGGCCATTATTAAGTCTTAAATTAACAATGACCCAACTTTTCAAATGTGGTGTGTAGAGAAAGCCTCCCTAAATTAAATAACTGGAATTCATAAGCATCTATTTATTTAATGTCATGTTAATACAGCTTATTAAAAAGTATATGGTACAGAAAGACCATACCATTTTCTATATCATACAACGATCTAAACAGAACTTTTACAATAACATTTTTCTAGAGATTATTATACTAAGTGAAGTCAGACAGAGAAAGACAAATATATGATACCACTTATATGTGGGCTTCCCTGGTGGCTCAGATGTTAAAGAATCTGCGTGTAATGCAGCAGACCTGGGTTCAAATCCCTGGGTCGGAAAGATGCCCTGGAGGAGGGCATGACAGCCCACTCCAGTGTTCTTGCCTGGAGCATCCCCATGACAGAGGTGCCTGGGGGGTTACAGTCCATGGGGCCGCAAAGAGTTGGACATGACTGAGTGGCTAGGCACAGCACAGCACATCACTTACATGTGGAATCTCAAAAAACACAAATGAACTTATTTACAAAACAGACTGACAGACATAGAAAATAATCTTAAGGTTACCAAAGGGGAAAGGGATAAATTGGGAATTTGGGTTTAACAGATGCAAACTGCAATTTATAAAATAGATAAACAAGGACCTAGTATATAGCACAGGGAAATATACTCACTATCTTGTAATAACCTATAAAGGAAAAGAATCTGAAAAAGTTTATGTAATTGAATCACTTTGCTGTATACCTTGAAACACTGTAAATTGACTATACTTAAATTAAAAACATCTTTCTAATTTAAAAGTAAATGCATATGGCTGTTGAAAATTTGCAAAATAAAGCTAAAGGCAAGAATTTCAGTACCAACCCCTACAGTCATGTTTTAAATTTACGCACTTGTGTCCTTTCTATGAGTATGTATTAATAAACTGTTATACGAATGAAAATAGTTTTATGAGCTGTTTTATTTCCCTCCTAATAGTATCATTAAAAGCATGCATTTTTAAAAGATAACCTTAACTTTCACCTCTAGTCATGATGGAGTAATGATGTCACCAGATTTGCCTGACAGGAAATGATTAGAAAACAGGACTAAATACTCTAAAAAATTAATAAACAAAAACCTCAGTTAAATAGAATTGGGAGATCTGCAGGGGAAGCTCTCATGTCCTGGTACAAGACCAGAGCCAATGGGAAGAAGAAGGAGTCCTGACTGGCAAGGACTCAGCCAATGAAAAGCCATGGACTCTGTTTGTATAGCCCTCCCGACTTCTGACTTCCTATTTTCTATTAAAAGCACTCTCCTTCCCTTGCCATGTGGGGACTTGCAGGTGGCTCACCATATTTTCAGATCCCAAATTGCAATTCTTTGCTGATCCCAAATAAATCCATCTTTGCTGGAGGAATTTCTGACAGTTTATTTGTTTCAGTCGACAATATAGAACAATTGTTTACAGCCATGAACAACAAGCAGCACAAATGTGTGATTGCTAAGACGGGAGGAAAAACAAGCCCTCATATTACTCTGGGTTTCTGGCTGGAGGCACTTTCCAGGCTAAGTGCAAGGAAGCATGATCTAAGCAGAGTGTGTCTCACACAGCAGAGAAATGAGCATGTGGGGAAGCCAACGTGGCTGGAATTTATAAGGCAGAGCCACCAGAAAGGAAAGCAGTATATTATCTAGGGTGAAACAGATCACCAGCCCAGGTTGAATGCATGAGACAAACGCTCGGACATGGTGCACTGGGAAGACCTAGAGGGATAGGGTGGAGAGGGAGGTGGGACAGGGGATCAGGATGGGGAACACTTGTAAATCCATGGATGATTCATTTCAATGTATGACAAAACCCACTACAATAAAAAAACAAAAAACAAACAAACAAAAAAATCCAAAAATCACACCAGAGGAGACTCTTGAATCTTTGGCAGGATACTAAAAAGAGATTCTAAAAAGATAAACCTAATAGAGCTAAACTATCTTTAAAGACTACTATGGAACCTTCCTAATACGGCTTAGAAATAAGCCTCAAAAATTAGGATGATCCACAAGTAAGTTAAGGACTTCCATGCTGGCTCAGACAGTAAAGAACCCATCCACAATGTGGGAGACCTGGGTTCAGTCCCTAGGTTGGGAAGATCCTCTGGAGAAGGGCATGGCAACTCACTCCAGTATTTTTGCCTGGAGAATCCCCATGGACAGAGGAGACTGGCGGGCTGCAGTCCATGGGGTCACAAAAAGTCAGACATGGCTGAGCAATTAAGCACAAGTAAGTTAAAGAAGGCTGAACACCAAAGAATTGATGCTTTTGAACTGTGGGGCTGGAGAAGACTCTTGAGAGTTCCTTGGACAGCAAGGCCATCAAACCAGTCAATCCTAAAGGAAATCAACCCTGAATATTCATTGCAAGGACTTATGCTGAAGCTGAAGCTCCAATATTTGTCTACCTGATGCAAAGAGCTGACTCATTGGAAAAGCCCCTGATGCTGGGAAGGATTGAGGGCAAAAGAAGAAGGGGGCAGCAGAGGACAAGATGGTGACATAGATGATGACATATATGGTGACAAGATGGCATCAAAGACTCAATGGATATGAATTTGAGCAAACTTTGGGAGATAGTAAAGGACAGGGAAGCCTAGCCTGCTGCAGTCCACAGGGGTCACAAAGAGTCGGACATGACTTAGTGACCAAACAGAACAGAACAGGACAGACAAGTAAGTAATAATACATAGCTACCAAACAAATAAAAACCATCTAGATATTTAAAAGGGAACAACAAACAGGTCAAAACATTCAAATGTCAACCATCTAATCCAAAAACTGCTAGATATGTGACATGCATGGGACTCATTTTAGCTCAAAGAAAAATCAGTCACTAGACACAGACACAAAGAATGAAAGGAACAGCTTTTATAAATTTCTATGATTTAAAAAGACAAGATGAACAATTTGGAGGAAAATGAAATATTAAAAATAACCAAATGAAAATTCTAGAGCTGAAAAAGTGCAGGCTCAAGTCAAATATATGCTGGATGGGATTAATAGGTGATTAGATGTTTTGAAATAAAAGATCAGTTAAAGAATTTATAATAGCCCTTAACCAAACTGGAGCACAAAGAAAGGAAAAAGGAAAACTGGAAAAAATAATGAATAGAGCATTAGTAAGTTCTAGAACAATGTCAAGTCTTCTAACATGTTACTTCTCATATCAGGAATAAAAGATGGGACATCACTACAGACCCTATGGACATGTAAAGGATAAGAGATTTTATCAACAAGTTTATTCCAATAAATTTGACAACTTAGATAAATGGATTTCTTGAAAAATACAAATTACAAAAACTGGAAGAGAAAATATTGAAATTCTCACTAGGTACATACCTAAGAAAAAATGAATTCATAGTATGAACTTTCTTTCAAAATAACTTCTGGTCCAGATGGATTCATTTGTAAACTTATCAAACATTTAAATAATAAATTATACAGATCTTTTATCAACTCTTTCAGAGGATAGAGGAGAAGGAAACATTTGTCAACTCTCTATATCCCAATACTACCAGTCCATCCTAAATGAAATAAGTCCGGAATGTTCATTGGAAGGACTAATGTTGAAGCTGAAACTCCAATACTTTGGCCACCTGACATGAAGAACTGACTCATTTGAAAAGACCCTGATGCTGGGAAAGATTGAAGGTGGGAGGAGAAGGGGATGACAGAGGATGAGATGGTTGGATGACATCACTGATTCAGTGGACATGAGTTTGAGTAGATTCTTGGAGTTGGTGATGGACAAGGAGGCCTGGTGTGCTGCAGTCCATGGGGTCACAAAGAGTCAGACATGACTGAACAACTGAACTGAACTGAAAACCAGAGAAAGATATTAAAAGAAAAGAAAATATTAACAATACAATTTATGGTTTCAAGACCAGATGGAATTTATCCCATTGATGAAATATTAACATTCAAAACAACCACACATCAATAATTAATGTATTAAACCATGTTATCAGAATAAAGGGGAAATATAAATCAATAAATAAAAACAAAAATAAAAAATTAATGTAGCTCTTTGCAGTAAATAGAATAAACAGGAAACATAATCATCTAGATGGCTATAGGGGCATTTGACAAAATCTAACATCCGCTTAAGATGAAATTTCTCAGTAAACTAAATAAAAGAATTATATCAACCTGATAAGAAGTATCTATTAAAACCAAAAGATAACCTACATTTAAATACGAATCTCTAATATTAAGAAAAGTAAGAATATTGTCCTTCATAGCTGCTATTTAACACATTACATTGGATGCCCTCCAAAAGTAAGACAAGAACATGGAAAGGCTTTCAGACTGGAAAGAGAAAAGTACAGCTCTCATTATTTCTATACAACGTGATCATGAATGTATAAGATCTCAAGAAATCTGTGTAAGAGTTATTATAACTTTGCTTAGTCTCTCAGTCATGTCTGACTCTTTGCAACCCTATGGACTGTAGCCCACCAGGCTCCTCTGTCCATGAGATTCTCCAGGCAAGAATACTGGAGTGGGTTGCCATTTCCTTCTCCAGGGTATCTTTCCAATCCAGGGATTGAACCCAGGTCTCCTGCATTGCAGGTGGATTCTTCACCATCTGAGCCAGCAGGGAAGCTCATTGTAACTAATAAGTGAATTTAGCAAGGTCAAAGCACATGTGGTCAATAGACAAGAGCCGTTTTTTTCTATATCCTATCAACAAACATATGAAAAATTAAATGTATACAATAATTCCATGTACAAAAGCATCAAAAACATAAAATTCTTAGGGATAAATTAGGAAAGATGTATAAGAACTCCACAAGGACAACTATAAACACTGCTGAGAGGAGTTAAAGAAATCTTAAAGAAGTGGTGAACTGCATCCTTTTTAGACACTGGGAGATTATATTGGAGCTGGCCAAAAGGTCCATTTGGATTTTTTGCATAAAATCCTGCGAAACAAACTTTTTGGCCAGCTCAATGTTAAGATATAGTTTTTCCAAATTAATCCTCAGAGTCTATAATTTCAGGGGTTTTTTTTGGGGGTAGAATTGACTGGAAGGACCTTGAATAGCTAAAACAATTTTTAAAAAGGAAAAGAACAAATTTGGATGATTCACACTTTGATTTTTATGATTTATAATAAAGTTACAGTAATCAAAATGGTGTAGTATTAGTATAAGATAAAGTGTGTAGATCAATAGATCAGAGTAGAGAGTCCTGAAATAAATTGACACATACTGATTTTCAGTAAGTGACCAAGGTAATTTAATGGAGGGAGGAATAGGCCTTTTCAACAAATGAACTTTTACTAATTCACATGGGAAGAAACATCTTTGACCCTTACCTCACACCTTCAGAAAACTAACTAGAAGAGAGCGGAGACCTCAATGTGAAAGCTGAAACCACGAAAATTTTAAAAAGAAACATAGGATATAATCTTTATAATTCTAGAGTAGGCACAGATTTCCTGGGACACAAAATGATTACCATAAAATGAAAAATTGGTAAATTGGTCATCATCACAATAAAAACCTCTTTTATAAAGAAAGACACGGTTAAGAACAATGCAAACCATAGACCAGGACAACATCTGTAGTATATACAGCTCAAAGGGGACTTAAATTGAGGCTACAGAGAGATAGAACTCAATAGTAAGGCACCCAAATTAATAAAAATTATAAAATGAGACAGTAATATATGTGTAATGTTATTTAAAGAACTATCCTTTGTAGGTAGAACGGTCAGACACAATTTCTCTGGGATCTTTCAAGTTACTATTTGTTGTTGCTTTTTAAAGTATCCTGATTTTGATAAAATGGGAATCCTATTTATAACTTTTAAATCATTTTTAAAAAACGTAGTCTATTATTTCTCTTTAAAATAGCTCAGTATAAGCAGTATGTTCAGATGTGTAATTTTTCTTTAATCTGTATCTTAGGTGAGGATCTGTGTGAGTTGTCAGCATATGAAGTACCCTCATCCAGAATCTGGGCTGTCCCAGGTGGCCCACTGGTGTAAAATCCGCTCACCCATGCAGGAGTTGCAGGTTTGCTATCTGGGTCACGAAGATCCACTGGAGAAGGGAATGGCAACCCACTCCAGTATTCTTGCCTGTAGAGTTTCATGGACAGAAGAGCCTGGAGGGATACAGTATATGGGATCTCAAAGAGTAGGACACAACTTAGTGACCAAACAACAGCAATCTGGAATTTACAAGGTGCTTAGTTTGCTCTTGACAATCAAGAATCTACAACACAGAGGAGTCTAGAGCAACTAAATTTTAAGTGTGAATGACTGAATAAGAAAGCTTGTCAATTAGATAAAGGATATTATAAATAACTGGACAACTGAGCAGTATTCAAGATATGTCATTGGCTAGAAACACTATATAGGTTGTTATCTACATCTTTGCAAGAACAAAATATAAAAATAAAACGAGTTCAGCAGTCTAACACCTTTAGAGAAAAACTGGTTTTGACTCCTTCCATCTAGGAGAGGATGAACAAGAGGTCTGCTTGTCCTGCCTAAAGAATCATGTTGCTTCCACCTTGTGGTAACCTTTATTGCCAAGTGGTTATTGGCATGCCTGCAAAGCCAGAAAGCAAAGGGCTTGCCCATCTCCTAGAGCTGGTCTTATGATTATTTGGGGGCTGTTTGATAATAAATGTTTGCATTCATAGCAAGTTCTTGCTTAGTGTTTGGGTCCGTAACATCATTATAGGTGGTGAGGATGAGGGCAAAAGGGCACATGGTCCCCACTTGCTTCCAAGGGTCACAGGCTACTGACATTTATCAAAGAATCTACAACTGGGGACCATCAAAGTGGCTTAGGGTTTTCAACAGATTTTTAAAAAAATGAAACTAACAAAGGTAGATGATAGAGGTATTCCACCCACCCACCCCCCCCCACCAGAAAGATCCCCTGCAGAAGGGAATGACAACTCCCTCCAGTGTTCTTGCCTGGAGAATTCCATGAACAGCGGAGCCTGGTGGGGTACAGTCTATGGAGCTGCAAAGAGTAGGACACGGCTTAGAGATTAACAGTAGTCATCCAGGATCTATATGACTTTAAAATATCAAGATTTGGTGAATGAAAGACTATTGATGAAGGTAAAGTTTCTGTGCCATGAATTAAATTGTTTAGTCGCTCAGTTGTGTTTGACTCTTGCAACCCCATGGATGGAGGCACGCCAGGCTCCTCTGTCCATGGGATTTCCCAGGCAGTAGTGGAGTGGGTTGCCATTTTCCTTGTCCAGGGGAATCTTCCTTACTCTCCTCAAAAATAAGGACTCTTATTAAGGAAATGTTGTTTACGTGTTCTCTTAGGTTCATAAAGAATCATAAAGGTTGATTCTTTATGATTTAACTAAGGTTGATTCTTAACTAAGAATCATAAAGGTTGATTCTTTAACTAAATCCAAGAAGACCTCAAATGGTCATGACAAACAATTAGCATAATAACATTTTAAAGGGCCCACAATCAAATTTGTGAAATGCAGAAGTTGTTGCCTTTGAAGTTTCCACAAAGAGAATAGAAAGTTGAATTGTCCTAAAACACTCTAAAAAACGTCCTCTAAGACCCTGGATCATGTAACTCTCCAAATGTCTTCCAAGCAATTTGACATGAATACAGAGAAGGAGAAGAAGTTAAGGAAGACTTGGCTTTGAGTCTTGGCACACAGGATGACAGTCCATCCAGAGAAATGGGGGGCACGGCGGAGCGGCAGGGGGGGAACTGCAAGTGAGCCGGTGGGGACGGGCGGAGTCGGGGTGCGGGTGGGCCGTTCACACTGATTCCTGACAAGTAACGCTTTCCTTCGGTTATTTTCTAAGGTCACACGATTTTTTGCCAGTTTTTTTCCTGTAATATTTCTGAAGACAGACAACCTATTTCTTAGGTTGATTTGTCATTTTCTAAACCCATCTATCCCTTTGTGAAGCCTGGGCAACACTGGCCCTTTTAAATTCTCTGGAAGCTTCCACATTTCCTCAGATACAGAGTGGTTTTGCAATTCCATCTCTAGGTTTTTTCATTATTCTGCTGTATCATTTGTGGCCTAGAGTTTTGAATTCATTTAAAACAATTGTCTCTTTTTATCTTCTTGCCTATTTTGAGCTCTCATCCCCCTTTTAATGAGGTTCAACTCTTTAAAAAGATTGCAAGTTCAGACGAATTCAGTTTGGCCTTTGCCCCTTGTCATTTAGTTCAAGTTGGTAATATGGTTGTGTTTCATTTTAGATGCTATTTTCATTTGGCCTGACAGATTATTAGACAGGATTTTGTATGGTCTTCTTAGGGGAGTGTTTGCTGTAAATGACTTTCTTTGTATATTGCAACTTCACGTCATTTAATCATTATTTTAACAGACAGCAGTGCGGTGTTTTCACAGCCACTGGTTAACCAACAAATAAGTCAACCTACGGCCCTTTCTGGGTGGGAGGGAGCCACAGTAATAGCATCGTCCTTCTTTTCTGTAATTAAAAGTAGCGAGCCATCTTATTATAAGAAAACACAGGGAATCTTTGAAACACCTAATTTCTAATGTTTCTGGAAATTCAATCCATTGAGATGCTTTCCTCCAAACTGAAGAAAAATAAAACTGCTCCTAGGCTGAGGTTTTGGTGTGTCAAGTTTCAGCTTACAATAGATGTTTTATGGCGCACTTAGGGATCACTAAAAATAAGAATGCACGTAGAACTGCTGACACAGCCTCTTTATGGGGCTGCTCCAGGGCTGCTCCCTCCTGGCACTGATACAATTTTATCCGAGAGCTGGAGCTGGTGGGTCCAAGTTTCTCAGTCCCAGAGGGGCAGGATGAAAACATGAGAGAAAAAAGTGCTTTTTATCGGTTAACACTCTCTCAATTTGTTATTAGATTTGTTAGTGAATATAGCGTCCAAAAAATATACTCTCAGTATGTAAGGGATTTCTAAGTCAGTTTTGAGGTTCAAAACAGGATTGTTTAGGTAGTGATATTTTGAAACCATGAATTAAAAGAAGTAACTAAAGGAAATCTACCTTTGCGTGCTATTTTTTTTTTAAATGAAATGATAGTTCAGAAATAGAGTGAATACCTTAATTGTAATATTGCAAACTTCCCTTGTGTCATTTTCTGTTTTCTATTCCTGGGAAGTAGGTGAGTTAGTTTAAGAAAGAGCAACTAGTAATTGTTATTACCAAGACAGAAATATCAGCTTTGATCTGGACAATGTGTTTATTATTATTATTATTATTATTATTTTACTAGTAATAAAAGGACATAAGATTTGGAAATTTCACTTTCTCAAAATAAAAAGAAGAGTATTAAACTACAGAGTTCGTAAAACTTTTAAATTAAAAAGTCAAAGGTCTATACATGATAGTTTAATTGTAACTCACACAAAATAGGATTTAATCATGAGGAAATACTTTATTATTTAAAATATATACATCTTTATTCATGAGGAAACACTCCATTATGCACTTCTACTTAAAGTTATAATCAATGTCATTTTGAAGATCATGCATTATGTTAGTTTTCTATGGCTGCTGTAATTAGTAACTACAAAGAGAGTGGCTTAAAAGAGCATTTTTACAGCCAGCCAGTTTGCCTGCAAAGACCAGGCCTCACAGACAGTCACCCTGGCCAGCCCCACCCGCCAAGGCGCCTGCAGCAACCGCGGACCGCCACTGAAGGAGGGGGTTTGTGCCCCATACAGGGAGACCCTGGAGTGCCTGGGATTGCTCTCCTGAGCCCCACAGAAAACCTTCTGCACAAACCCACTCCTTCAAAAATAGGAGATGTAGCTGAACTTCTGAATACACAGAAGTACGCACACAGAATGGGCAGAATGAGGGGACAAAGAAATATGTTTCAAACAAAAGAGCAAGACAACCCCAGAGAAAAAGAACTAAACAGAATAGTGATACATAATCTCCAAAAAGATCTTCTGGAGAAGGAAATGTCTACCTACTCCAGTATTCTTGCCTGGGAAATCCCATGGACAGAGAAGCTTAGCGGGCTATGGTCTGTGGGGTTGCCAAGTCAGGCACAATCTAGCGACTTAGCATGCATGTGATGTCCTAAGAAAGAGGTCAAAATAATGGTCATAAATATGCTCACTGAACTTGGGTGAAGAATGGATAAACGTGGTAAGATCTTGAACCAAGAGTTAAGAACCAATAAGAGTTGAAGAATACCATAACTGAAATGAAAAGTATACTACATGGAATCAACGGCAGTTAGATAATGCAGAAGAATGGATCAGTGATCTCGAAGAAAGGGTAGAGGAAATCACCAAATTGCAAAGCAAAAAAGAAGAAAAGGGGATAGTTTAAAGCAATGATCCCCAACTTTTTTGACACCAGGGACGAGTTTCAAGGAAGACGGTTTTTTTCCCCTGGACTGGGGAGGGGTATGGTTTCAGAATGATTCAAGCATATTACATTTATTGTGCACTTTATTTTTATTATTATTATATCAGCTCCACCTCAGATCATCAGGAGTTAGATCCTGGAGGTTGGAGACCCTGGCTTAAAGGATCTCTGGAATAACATCAAGCACACTAACATTCTTATTATAGGGTTCCTTGAAGGAGGAGAGAGAGGGAAAAGGACAGGAGACTTATTTCGAGAAATAATGGCTGAAAACTTTCCTAACTTGGTGACGGAAGCAGGCATCCAAGTCCAGGAAAGAGAAACATTATAATTAAAACTTCAGAGTTAAACATAAAGAGAGATTCTTAAAACCAACAAGAGAAAAATAACTAGTTAAGTACAAGGAAACCTCCATAAAACCATCAGCTGATTTTTAAGCAGAAACTTTACAGAGCGGAAGGGAGTAGCACAATATATTCTAAGTATTGAAAAGAGAAAATGTACAAGAGTAGTCTACCCAGAAAGGTTATCATACAAAGCTTAAAAAAATATTAAGAGTTTTAAATGTTTTATGGAGACACAAAAGACCCTGGATAGCCAAAGCAATACAGATAGAGAAAAATGGAGCTGGAAGAATCAGGCTCCCTGATTTCAGGCTATACTACAAAGCTACTGTCATCAGAACAATATGGTGCTGGCACAAAAAAAACAGAAATATACATCAATGGAACAGGATAGACAGCCCAGATTTAAACTTACACACCTATGGTCAATTAATCTATAACAAAGAAAGCAAGACAATACAATGGAGAAAAGACAGTATCATCAATAAATGGTGCTGGGAAAACTGGACTTATACACGTTAAAAAATTAAAGTAGAACATTCTTTAATACCATACACAAAAATGAACTCAGAATGGATTACGGGGCTAAATCTAAGACCTGGCACTATATAACTCTTAGAGGAAAATATAGGCAGAACACACTTTGATGTAAATCACAGCAGTATCTTTTTCAATCCATCTCTTAGAGTAATGGAAATGAAAGCAAAAATAAAGAAATAGGACTTAGTTAAATTTAAAAGCTTTTGCAGAACAAAGGAAACCATAAAAAAATTAAAAGACAACCCACAGCATGGGAGAAAATATTTGCAAACAATGCAACAGAACATGGATTAATCTCCAGATTTTACATACAGCTCATGCAGGTCAAAATAAAAAAAAAAAAACAAATAACCCACTCCAAAATCAGGCAGAAGTCCAGAATAAATATTTAACAACAATAACAACAAAAAAACATACAGATGGCCAACAGACACACAAAAAGATGCTCAGCATCTCTAACTATTGGAGAAATGCAAATCAAAATTACCATGAACTATCACCTTACACCAGTCAGACTGTCCATCACAAAAATGTCTACAGATAAATGCTGGAGAGGACATGGAGGGAAGGGAACCCTCCTACACTGTTGGTGGGAATGTAAATCAGTACATCTACTATGGAGAACAGTATGGAATTTCTTTATAAAGCTAAAAATAAAGCTATCATGTGATCTAGCAATCCCACTCCTGGGCATATATCTGGAGAAAATCATAATTCAAAAAGATACATGTACCCAGCTGTTTACCACAGCACTATTATAATAACTAAGACACAGAAGCAACCTAGATGTCCATTAACAGAAGAATGGATAAAGATGTGGAATATTACTGGAATATTACTCAGCCATAAAAAAGAATGAAATAATGCCATTTGCAACAACATGGATAGACCTAGAAATAATCATACTTCCTGAAGTGAGATGGAGAAAGACAAATATCATATGATTTTGCTTATATGTGGAATCTAAAAAAAATTATACAAATGAACTTATTTATAAACAGGAACACAGATTTGAACGCTGAGCAAATTCCACAAAACAACTTCTGAATGCTGGCAGAGGACATCAGGCACCCAGAAAGGCAGCCCATTGTCTTTGAAAGCAGGTAGCACAAAATATAAAAGATAAAAAGAGAGACTAAAGAGGTAGAGACGGAGATTCATCCCAGGAAGGGAGTCTCAAAAAAGAGAAGTTTCCAAACACCAAGAAACATTCTCACTGGCACGTCTGAGGCAAGTCTTCAGGGCAGCATAACCGGGAGGAAAAATAAATAAACAAATAATTAAACCCCACAGATTCCGTGCCTAATGGGAAGTCCCAGTGGAGAAGCCGCCCAGACGCTGGCATCCGCCACGAGCAAGCGGGGACTGGACAGGGAGGCGAGGGCCGCATTGCTTAGGGTAAGGACCGCCCGGAGGGCCATCCGGGGGAGCTAACCTGAGACAGCAGCCCAGACTGTGGGAGAGCTACCCCGTGACAAGCGCTAAGCTGAGACACTGCCAGGCCTGCTCGCAGAACAAAGGGCTGAGCAGAGCCAGCCAGCTGCAGGCCGGCCCATCCCCGCAGGAGACAGACAGGCGGGGCAGCCAGAGCCAGACAGGGGCGATCGCGGCCCCAGGGAGGCATCCTCCACCAAACTGCAAGCGGGCTTCGTGGCTGACCAAGACTCCTTGGGATTCTGGACAGTCGGCACCTGCCAGGAGGGTTGCAGCCAGAGATCGGCTCCCCAGAAGAGACACACGGGTGCCTGAGAAGGCGCACCCGTTGTACACCCGGAAAACCGAGCGGCTGGGATGGGGGAGTTGAGAAGATGCACCCTCCAACTGGGGGCGACTGCGCTCGCCAAGCACCCGGTCACGAGAGCTGCTCGGACCCGGGACGGGCCCAGAACGCAGGCCTGCGCCTTTGTGGGGTACCCCAGGACCTGAACCTGAGCAGTTTAGACCTGGGAAGTGCACGCAACCCAGTGCCCGCCTCAGACCGTCCCCAGCAGAGCAACCTAGAGCCTGAGAAATACAGACCCTGAAAGCGCACACGCCGCGAGTGGGGTGAACCCAGTGTGGCCGAGACCCTGCGAGAGCTCCCCACACTCCAGCGGCAACTGTCTGCGGGTTCCTCCCTCCCCACAGCAGACTGAACAGGCGAGCCTAAAAGACTGACCACATCGCCCTCTTCTGCCAGGGTGGAAAAGAGATGCTGAAGAGACCCGCAAACAGAAGAAGCTAAAATAAACAGAGCGACCCGCTTTGAAAGTGACAGGTGCAATATAAAACCCTGTAGTTAGCACCGACTACACAGGAAGGGGCCTAAAGATACTGAGAAGTATAAGCCGGATCAAGAAACTATCTGAAGATGAACTGACTCCACACTGTCCGCAGCACCAGAGAAAGTCCTAGATATATTTTTACTATCATTTTTTTAACTTTTTAAACAAAAATCTGTTGCTCCTTTAATTTTCATCTTTATAACCTACTATTACCTTGCCAAAAAAGACCCCATTTTTAAAGCAAACTTCATGTATATATTTTATAATTTTTGTGACTTTGTTTTGTTTCTTTAATATTGTGTTTTTGAGAATCTAACCTCTACTCTAGATTTTTAATCTTTGTTTTTTGGTATTTGTTATCAATTTTGTACCTTTAAGAACCCAATCTTTGGTACCCATTTTTACTTGGGAGTGAGATTACTGGCTTGATTACTCTCTTCCCCTTTGGACTCTCCCTTTTCTCCTCCAGGTCACCTCTGTCTCCTCCCTCCCCCTTCTCTTCTCTACCCAACTCTGTGAGTCTCTTTGTGTGTTCTGAGCTGTGGAGAACACTTAGGGAACTGATTACCGGCTGGATCTCTCTCCTTTTGATTCCCCCTCTTCTCCTCCTGGCCACCTCTATCTCCCTCCTCCCTCTTCTCTTCTCCATGTGACTCTGTGAACCACTCTGGGTGTCCGTCACTGTGGAAACCTGAGAATACTAGGGAGCTCCTGACTCCAGGGAACACTAATTGATAAGCGCTCATCAAACGCCTCCATACCGACACTGAAACGAAGCACCACCCAAGCGCCAACAAGCTCCAGAGCAACACACCACGCAAACTCTCCAGCAACGCAGGAACAGAGCCCCAAGCTTCAACATACAGGCTGCCCAAAGCCACACCAAGCCCACAGACATCTCAAAACTCACTGCTGGACACTGCAGTGCACTCCAGAGAGAAGAAATCCAGCTCCACCCACCAGAACACCGACACATGCTTCCCTAACCCGGAAACCTTGACAAGCCACCCGTCCAACCCCACCCACAGCAAGGAACCTCCACAATAAAGAGCAACCACAAACTGCCAGAATACAGAAAGGCTGCCCCCAACACAGTGATATAAACAAGACGAAAAGGTAGAGAAATACCCAGCAGGTAAAGGAACATGATAAATGCCCACCAAACCAAACAAAAGAGGAGGAGATAAGGAGTCTACCTGAAAAATAATTCAGAATAATGATAATGAAAATGATCCAAAATCCTGAAAACAAATTGGAGTTATAGATAAATAGCCTGGAGACAAGGATTGAGAATATGCAAGAAATGTTTAACAAAGACCTAGAAGAAATAAAAAAGAGTCAATATATAATGAATAACAGAATAAACAAGATCAAAAACACTCTGGAGGGAACCAACAGTAGAATAATGGAGGCAGAAGATAGGATAAGTGAGGTAGAAGATGGAATGGTAGAAATAAATGAGGCAGAGAGGAAAAAAGAATAATGAATTAAAAGAAATGAGGACAACCTCAGAGACCTCTGGGACAATGTTAAACACCCCAACATTTGAATCATAGGAGTCCCAGAAGAAGAAGAAGACAAAAAGAAAGACTATGAGAAAATATTTGAGGAGATAATAGTTGAAAACTTCCCTAAAATGGGGAAGGAAATAGCCACCCAAGCCCAAGAAACCCAGAGAGTCCCAAACAAGATACATGCAAGGTGAAACACCCCAAGACACATATTAATCACATTAACAAAGATCAAACACAAAGAATAAATATTAAAAGCAGCAAGGGAAAAACAACAAATAACTCACAAGGGGATTCCCATAAGGATAACAGCTGATCTTCCAATAGAAACTCTTCAGGCCAGAAGGGAATGGCAGGACATACTTAAAGTGATGAAAGAGAAAAACCTACAACCCAGATTACTGTACCCAGCAAGGATCTCATTCAGATATGAAGGAGAAATCAAAAGTTTTACAGACAAGCAAAAGCTGAGAGAATTCGGCACCACCAAAACAGTTCTCCAACAAATGCTAAGGGATCTTCTCTAGACAGGGAACACAGAAAGGGCGTATAAACTCAAACCCAAAACAATAAAGTAAATGGCAATGGGATCATGCTTATCAATAATTACTTTAAATATAAATAGGTTGAGTGCCCCAACCAAAAGACAAAGACTGGCTGAACAGATACAAAAACAAGATGCCTATATATGTTGTCTACAAGAGACCCACCTCAAAACAAGGGACACATACAGACTGAAAGTGAAGGGCTGGAAAAAGATATTCCACGCAAACAGAGACCAAAAGAAAGCAGGAGTAGCAATATTCATATTGGATAAAATAGACTTTAAAGGCTGTGAAAAGAGACAAAGAAGGACACTACATAATGATCAAAGGATCAATCCAAGAAGAAGATATAACAATTATAAATATATATGCACCCAACATAGGACCACTGCAATATGTAAGGCAAATGCTAACAAATATGAAAGGGGAAATTAACAATAACACAATAATAGTGGGAGACTTTAACACCCCACTCACACCTATGGATAGATAAACTAAACAGAAAATTAACAAGGAAACACAAACTTTAAATGATACAATAGATCAGTTAGACCTAACTGATATCTATAGGACATTTCACCCCCAAAAAATGAATTTCACCTTTTTCTCAAATGCATGTGGAACCTTCTCCAGGATAGATCACATCCTGGGCCATAAATCTAGCCTTGGTAAACTCAAATAAATTGAAATCATTCCAAGCATCTTTTCTGACCACAATGCAGTAAGATTAGATGTCAATTACAGGAGAAAAACTATTAAAAATTCCGACATATGGAGGCTGAACAACACACTGCTGAATAACCAACAAATCACAGAAGAAATAAAAAAAGAAATCAAAATATGCATAGAAACAAATGAAAATGAAAACACAACAACCCAAAACCTATGGGACACTGAAAAAGCAGTGCTAAGTGGAAGGTTCATAGCAATACAGGCTTACCTCGAGGAACAAGAAAAAAGTCAAATAAATAACCTAACTCTACACCTAAAGCAACTAGAAAAGGAAGAAATGAAAAACTCCAGAGTTAGTAGAAGAAATCTTAAAAATTAGGGCAGAAATAAATGCAAAAGAAACAAAAGAGACAATAGCAAAAATCAACAGAGCTAAAAGCTGGTTCTTTGAGAAGATAAATAAAATTGGCAAACCGTTAGCCAGACTCATTAAGAAACAAAGGGAGAAGAATCAAATCAACAAAATTAGAAATGAAAATGGGGAACCACAACAGACAACACAGAAATACACAGGATCATAAGAGACTACTACCAGCAGCTCTATGCCAATAAAATGGACAACTTGGAAGAAATGGACAAATTCTTAGAAAAGTACAACTTTACAAAACTGAACCAGGAAGAAATAGAAAATCTTAAACAGACCCATCACATGCATGGAAATTGAAACTGTAATCAGAAATCTTCCAGCAAACAAAAGCCCAGGACCAGATGGCTTCACAGCTGAATTCTACCAAAAATTTAGAGAAGAGCTAACACGTACCCTACTCAAACTCTTCCAGAAAATTGTAGAGGAAGGTAAACTTCCAAACTCATCACCCTAATACCAAAACCTGACAAAAATGCCAAAAAAAGAGAAAACTATAGGCCAATATCACTGATGAACATAGCTGCAAAAATCCTTAACAAAATTCTAGCAAACAGAATCCAACAACATATTGAAAAGATCATGCATCATGACCAAGTGGGCTTCATCCCAGGGATGCGAGGATTCTTCAATATCTGCAAATCAATCAATGTAATACACCACGTTAACAAATTGAAAAATAAAAACCATATGATTATCTCAATAGATGTAGAAAAAGCCTTTGACAAAATTCAACATCCATTTATGATAAAAACCCTCCAGAAAGCAGAAATAGAAGGAACATACCTCAACATAATAAAAGCTATATATGACAAACCCACAGCAAACATTATCCTCAATGGTGAAAAGTTGAAAGCATTTCCCCTGAAATCAGGACCAAGACAAGGGTGCCCACTCTCACCACTCCTATTCAACATAGTTTCGGAAGTGTTGGCCACAGCAATCAGGGCAGAAAAAGAAGTAAAAGGAATCCAGATAGGAAAAGAAGAAGTGAAACTCTCGCTGTTTACAGATGACATGATCCTCTACATAGAAAACCCTAAAGACTCTACCAGAAAATTACTAGAGCTAATCAATGAATATAGTAAAGTTGCAGGATATAAAATTAACACACAGAAATCCCTTGCATTCCTATACACTAACAATGAGAAAACAGAAAGAGAAATTAAGGAAACAATCCTATTCACCATTGCAATGAAAAGAATGAAATACTTAGGAGTATATCTACCTAAAGAAACAAAAGACCTATATATAGAAAATTATAAAACACTGATGAACGAAATCAAAGAGGACACAAACAGATGGATAAATATACCATGTTCCTGGATTGGAAGAATCAATATAGTGAAAAAAGTATACTACAAAAAGCAATCTATAAATTCGATGCAATCTCTATCAAGCTACCAACAGTATTTTTCACAGAACTCAAACAAATAATTTCACAATTTGTATGGAAACACAAAAAACCTCGAATAGCCAAAGCAATCTTGAGAAAGGAGAATGGAACTGGAGGACTCAATCTGCCTGACTTCAGGCTCTATTACAAAGCTACAGTCATCAAGACAGTATGGTACTGGCACAAATACAGAAATATAGATCAATGGAACAAAATAGAAAGCCCAGAGATAAATCCACCCACCTATGGACACCTTATCTTCAACAAAGGGGGAAAGAATATACAATGGAGAAAAGACAATCTCTTTAGCAAGTGGTGCTTGGAAAACTGGTCAACCACTTGTAAAAGAATAAAACTAGAACACTTTCTAACACCATACACAAAAATAAACTCAAAATGGATTAAAGATCTAAATGTAAGACCAGAAACTATAAAACTCCTAGAGGAAAACATAGGCAAAACACTCTATGACATAAATCACAGCAGGATCCTCTATGACCCACCTTCCAGAGTATTGTAAATAAAAGCAAAAATAAACAAATGGAACCTAATTAAACTTAAAAGCTTCTGCACAACAAAGGAAACTATAAGCAAAATAAAAAGACAGCCTTCAGAATGGGAGAAAATAATAGCAAATGAAGTAACTGACAAAGAATTAATCTCACTAATATACAAGCAACTCCTGCATCTCAATTCCAGAAAAATAAATGACCCAATCAAAAAATGGGCCAAAGAACTAAACAGACATTTCTCCAAAGAAGACATACAGATGGCTAACAAACACATGAAAAGATGCTCAACATCACTCATTATCAGAGAAATGCAAATCAAAATCACAGTGAGGTACCATTTCACACCAGTCAGAATGGCTGCTATCCAAAAGTCTACAAGCAACAAATGCTGGAGAGGGTGTGGAGAAAAGGGACCCTCTTACATTGTTGGTGGGAATGCAAACTAGTACAGCCACTATGGAGAACAGCGTGGAGATTCCTTAAAAAACTGGAAATAGAACTGCCATATGACCCAGAAATCCCACTCCTGGGCATACACACCGAGGAAACCAGAATTGAAAGAGACACGTGTACTCCTATGTTCATTGCAGCACTGTTTATCATAGCCAGGACTTGGGAGCAACCTAGATGCCCATCAGCAAACAAATGGATAAGAAAGCTGTTGCACATATACACAATGGAATATTACTCAGCCATTAAAAAGAATATATTTGCATCAGTTCTAATGAGGTGGATGAAACTGGAGCCCATTATACAGAGTGAAGTAAGCCAGAAAGAAAAACACCAATACTGTATGCTGCTAAGTCACTTCAGTCGTGTCTGACTCTGTGCGACCCCATAGACGGCAGCCTACCAGTCTCCGCCATCCATGGGATTTTCCAGGCAAGAGTACTGGAGTGGGTTGCCATTGCCTTCTCCCCAGTACAGTATCCTAATGCATATATATGGAATTTAGAAAGATGGTAATGATGACCCTATATGCGAGACAGCAAAAGAGACACAGATGTATAGAACAGTCTTTTGGACTCTGTGGGAGAGGGTGAGGGTGGGATTATTTGGGAGAATGGCATTGAAACATGTATATTATCATATGTAAAACGGGTCACCAGTCCAGGTTCAATGCATGAGACAGGGTGCTCCGGGCTGGTGCACTAGGATGACCCAGAGGGATGGGATGGGGAAGGAAGGGGACTGGTTCAGGATGGGGTGCACATGTACACCTGTGGTGGGTTCATGTCAATGTATGGCAAAACCACTACAATTATTGTAATTAGCCTCCAATTAAAATAAATAAATTTATTTAAAAAAAAACATAATAAAAAATAAAAGAAACAATAACAATGAAAAAAATATTTAAAAAAACACTTTATAAAACTAAATTCAGATGCTATAATCACTTCCAATACTTTGACCACCTGATGTGAAGAACTGACTCATTTGAAAAGACCCTGATGCTGGGAAAGATTGACGGCAGGAGGAGAAGGGGACAACAGAGGATGAGATGGTTGGATGG
Source organism: Hydropotes inermis (assembly GCA_020226075.1). Classification (NCBI taxonomy): domain Eukaryota; kingdom Metazoa; phylum Chordata; class Mammalia; order Artiodactyla; family Cervidae; genus Hydropotes; species Hydropotes inermis. Next base: position 67,275,357 of record CM035280.1, on the reverse strand, counting down.
CATTACTGACTCGATGGACATGAATTTGAGAAAGCTCGGGAAGTTGATGATGGACAGGGAAGCCTGGCGTGCTGCAGTACATGCGGTCACAAAGAGTCAGACATGACTGAGTGACTGAACTGAACTGAAACATTTTCAATGATTGCAATATTTTGAAAGCTTTTTATGTGCTTTTTATTTTGACTTTTTGAGTATGAGACCATCATATTGATTGACATCTGGCTGGGGGAGGGGGTATAGAGAAGGGTTTTTTCACTCAAAGATGCAAATAAGGGCTTGCCTGGAGGCTCAGTGGTAAGGAATCCATCTGCCAATGCAGGAGACACAGGTTTGATCCCTGACCCGGCAAGACCCCACATGCTGCAGAGCAACAAAGCCTATGCGCCACAACTATTGAGCCTGTGTGTCACGGCTACTGAAGCCTATGCATCCTAGAGCCCATGCTCAATAAGAGAAGCCACTGCAATAAGCAGCCTGTCCACTCTAACTAGACAGTACCCCCTGTTTGCCACAGCTAGAGGAAGCACCCATGTGGCTGCAAAGACCTAGCGCAGCCAAAAATAAACAGATACATTATTTTTTTAAGGATGCAAAGAGTGATTTCCAGGTTCTAGTATGCAAAATAAGATTATGCAGCAAGAAATAACTTTGAATGTCAGGCATTCCTTTTGAGTGACTATAATCTCCAGGAGAATAGGTATCTTCTGTTTGGTTTATGGCTGCATCCCCTATGAACTAAGCCCAGTAACAGACTCTCAACAAAGAGCAGACTTTCAACAAATATTTAGTGGACGAATGAACAAAGGAATGAGGGAGTTTAATATCTTTATCTCCTCTTTTAATATATCAGCAACCAAGCCTGGAGTTGCTAATTCAACCTGGAGTTGCCAGTTCAACCTGGAGTTGCCAAATTCGTGGAATTCTCCCCTAGAGTAGAAAATAAAAGCTTCTGTAATAATGAAGACCTGTTCTTTCAAAGAAAGAATATGCTGCTGGGAGAGGAGGGGGCAGGAAGGAGGTTTCACCCATATCTCCCCAAGGAGATTATAGAGGAAGAGAAAAGAAGGAGAAAGACCACCCGAATGTTTGCCCTGATATCTGTTCATTGAACGAGTAAAGACAACACTGAAAGCAGAAGAACATCTGACGGCGTTTTGTTTCGGACTTCTGAAAATGATGGCCCTTGTGTGGCTCTCACACCAACTCAAGGAGTTGCTATGTCAATCTGCCAGGGCGGTGTGGTCAGAGAAAGGTACTACAACTTAACATTTCTGAGCAACGTTACCTGGTTCTTCTGTGGCACAGATGAGATCAAGAAGTAGCTGCAGGATGACCAAGGAGCCTGGCAGAAGGGGCCCTGTGGTGGGGAGCAAAGTGGAGCTGAAGCAAGGCCTGCAGAGCAAAGGTCAGTTCCCCACGGAACAAGAGTCAGAACTGACTTCCAAGCACAGAACTGCTGCTGGGAGGGGCTGTCTTCCCAGGTGTATTCCTTTTCTGTTGCTGTGTAACTAATGACCACAAATTGAGCAGCTTAACACAATACACATGTTTTATCTCATTGTTTCTGTGGTCAAAAGTCTAGGCGTGACTTAACTGGGTCCTCTGCTTAGGGGCTCACAGGCTACAGTCAAGGTGTCGGTAGGCTGCATCCTAGTGCAAAGGCTCAGAGTCAGCTTTCAACCTCACTCAAGGTGTTGGCAGAATTCATTTCATTTTGGCTACAAAATAAAGAGCCCTGAGTGAGTTTTTTTTTCTGGAAAAAAAAAAAACAAAACAAAACAGGAATACACAGATTCAGAAAACAAGCTTATGGCTCCCAAAGGAGAAAACTTTGTATAGTAGCAGTCTGTATATCTTAATGTGTACAGATGACTATGTTTAAAAAAACCAACAAGGATCTACTGTACAATATAGGGACTCTGCTCAATATTCTGCAATAAATTAAATGGGAAAGGAGTCTGAAAACATATAGATATGTGTATATGTGTAATTGAATCATTTTGCTATACACCTGACACTAATGCAACACTGTTAATCAACTATACTCCAATATAAAATAAAAATAAAAAAACTTAAAAACCAAGGGTGGTCTATCCAGAAAGGCTATTACACAGAGTTAAAGGAAATATATGGAGTTTTTCAGCAGAGCATCAGTTATGTGATTGTATCACCACTAAATCGGTCATATAAGAAATGTTAAAGGGTTTTCTTTAAGCAGAAATAAAGAGGCCATAGTTAGAAATAATAAAATATATGAAAGGAAAAATCTCACCAGTAAAAGCAAACAGACAGTAAAGGTAGTGGATCAACTGCCTACAAAGCTAATATAAAGGTTAAAAGACAAAAGTAGCAAAATCAGCTGTAACTACAATAATTAGTTAAAGGATACACAAAAACATAAAGATGTAAACTATAACATCAAAAATGTAAAATACAAGGAGGGAGACATGAAAATGCAGTGTTTTTAGAATGTGTTCATACTTCAGGTTGAAATAGACTAATATATACATCAATTATTATACATGAACCTCATACAAACAATAAACACAAAACCTATAACAGATACACAAAAATAAAGAGAAATCCAAACACATTAATGAAAGTCATTACATCAAAAAAGGAGAGAGCAAGAAAATAAAAAAGGAACAGAGAACATTACAAAAATAACCAGAAAATAGTTACCAAATAGCAATAAGTACAAATTTATCAATAATTACCTTAAATGTAAATGGAATGTGTGCATATATGTTCAGCCACTCAGTCATGTCTGACTGTGTGACCCCATGGACTGTAGCCCATCAAGCTCCTCTGTTCATGGGATTTCCCAGGTAAGATACAGGACTGGTTTGCCATTTCTTTTCCAGGGGATGTTCCCAACCCAGGGATTGAATCCACATCTCCTGCATTGGCAGGCAGAATCTTTACCACCAAGCCACCTGGGAAGCCCAGATAAATAGAATAAATGGTCCAATTAATAATCACAGGGTGGCTGACTGGATTAAGAAAGAAAAGCATGACCCATATATATGTTGCTTAAAAGATTCACTACAAATCCAAAGACCCATACAGACTGAAAATAAAGGCATGGGAAAAATATCCCATGCACATAGAAGCAAAAAGTTGGAGTCGTAATACTTGCACAAAATAGATTCTAAACAAAGACTATAACTAGGGCCAAAAAAGGACATTACATAATGATAAATGGATTAATCCAACAATTAGACATAACAATTATAAATAATCACCCAATATCGGAAAATCTACACATATAAAGGAAATATTAACAGACATAAAAAGAGAAATTGAAAACAATAACAGTAGGGAACTTTAATACCCCATTTACAGTGATGGATAAGATTCTCCAGGCAGAAAATTAATAAGGAAACACTGGCCAACTACCCAGGTGGCTCCGTGGTAAAGAATCCATCTGCAGTGCAGGAGCCATGGGAGTTGTGGGTTTGATCCTCAGGTCCGGAAGATCCCCTGGAGGAGGGCAAGTCAACCTTCTCCAGTATTCTTGCCAGAAGAATCCTATGGACAGAGGAGCCTGGTTGGCTGCAGTTCATAGGGTCACAAAGAGTCGGACGGCACTGAAGTGACTTAACATGGCCTTAAATGACATATTGCACCAAATGAACTCTATATCTATCTATATATACACACATATCTGTATCTATATATGTGTGTGTATACATACAGAACATTCCATCCCCAGACACCAGATCACACATTCTTTTCAAGTACACATGAGACATTCACAAGTACAGATCAACTATTAGGTTGCAATACAAGTCCCGAGAAATTTAAAGACTGAAATTATATCAAGTATCTTTTATGATGATAACAGTATAAAACTAGAAAACAACTACAAGCAGAAAACTCGAAAAAGCACAAATCCTTGGAGGCTAAGCAATACACTACTGAATAATCAATGAGTTAACAAATAAATCAAAGAGAAAATTAAAAAATGCCTTAAGAAAAATGAAAACACAACCTTCCAAAATATGTAGGACATAGCAAAAGCAGTTCAAACAGGGAAGTTTATAGTGACATAAATCTACTTCAAAAAAGAAGAAAAATCTCTAATAAACTATCTTACCTGATAATTAAAGGAACTAGAAAAAGAATAAAAAGACAAAGCCCAAAAGAAGGAAATAAGAAATAACAGAATGGAAATAAATGAAACACAGACTAAAAAAATGAAAAGATCAATGAAACTTAAGAGATGATTTTTTGAAAAGATAAAATTGGCAAACCTTTAAATAGACTCACCAAGAAAAAAAGAACTAAAAGCTAAAATCAGACATGAAACAGAAGTTACAACTAATATCACAAGACTGCTACAAATAGTTATACGCCAAAAACTTGGAAAACCTAGGGGGAAAAATGTTCTAAAAACACACAAGACTGAGAGAGAAATAGAAAATCTGAATAGTGCTTTTACTAGTTATGAAATTAAATCAGTAATCAAAAAACTCTCAAAAAAACAAAAGTCCAGGTCAAGATGGCTTCACAGGTGAATTTCACAAAACAATTATTAATACAGAAGAGTTAATACCTATCCTCAAACTCTTCTAAAAAGTTGAAGAAAAAGAAAAACTTCTAAACCAATGTTATGAGGTCAGCATTACCATGATACCAAAAATAGACAAAAATACCACAAAAACACAAGGAAAATGACAGGCCAATATACTTGATGAACATAGATGGAAAAATCCTCTAACAAATATTAGCAAACTGAATTCAATAATATAAAAATATCATTCAAGAATGCAAGGAGAGCTGACCATTTGAATATCAATCAACAGGATATACCACATTAGCAAAATAAATGATAAAAATCTTGAGCATCTCAATAGAAGCAGAAAGCACTTTTCACAAAATTCAATACCATTTATGATAAAAGCTCTGAAAATTAGTATAGAGGAAACATATCTCATCATAATAAAGGCCATTTATGACAAACCCACAGCTACCACCATATTCAACAATGAAAAATTGAAAGCTTTTCTTTCAAAACCAGAAATAAGGCAAGGATGCCTACTCTCACCACTTCTAACTTCTTACTGGAAGTCCAAGCCACAAGAGTGATAAAAGAAAAAGAAAGAAAAACATGGATACTGGAAGGAAGAAGTAAAACTAACACTGTTGGCAGATGACATACTATATACAGAAAACCCTAAAGACTCCACCAAAAAACTATTAGAATAAGTGAATTCAGTAAAGTTAGAGTACAAAAGTAATACACAGAAATGTGTTGCATCTTTATACATTAATAACAAACTACCAGAAAGATAAATCAGGAAAATGATTCTATTTACAATTGCATTCAAAAGAATAAAATACCTCAGAATAAGTTTAACTAAGGAGGTGAAAGAGCTATACTTGGAAAACCATAAGATTCCGATGAAATAAATTAAAGGTGACACACACAAATGGAAAGATATATGGCGCTAATGGACTGGCAGAATTTATATTGTTAAAATATTTACACAAAAAATACAATGAAGATTTGATGCAATATCTTTCAGTAGCATTTTCACAGAAGTGGAACAAGTAATCTTAATATTTGTATAGAATCACAAAAGATCCCAAACAGCCAAACAATCTTGAGAAAGATGTAGAAAACTGGAGGTATCACGTGCTCTGAATTCAAGCTATGTTACATACAAAGCTACAGTAGTCAAACCAATATGGTACTGGCACGGAAACAGACCCAGATCAATGCAACAGAATACAGAGCCCAGAAAAGAACCCTCCCTTATATGGACAATTAATTTATGACAAAGAAGGCAAGAATATACAATAGGGAAAACACATCCTCTTCCATAAATGCATTGTGACATCTGGCAGCTACATGCAAAAGAATGAATCTGGACCATTATTTTATACTGTATACAAAAATGAACTCAAAATGAATTAAAGACTTCAATGTAGGACCTGAATCAATAAAACTAGAAGAAAGCATAGGTATAGTATGCTCTTTGACATTAGTCTTAGGGATGCTTTTTTTTTTTTTTTTTTTTAAGGGATACTTTTTTGAATCTGGCTCTGCGATCAAGGGCAACAAAAGCAAAAATAAACAAATGGGATTACATCAAGGTAAAAAGCTTTTGCACAGTGTTGCTTTTGCAACAAAACAAAGGCCACTTACTGAATGGGGGAAGATATTTGCAAACAATGTGTCTGATAAGAGGGTAATACCCAAAATATAGAAAGAACTCATATAACTTCATACCCAATATAAACAATATTAAAAATGAGAAGAGGACCAGAACATTTTCCCAAAGACAGAGAGATGGCCAACAGGCACAGGAAAAGATGTTCAACATCACTAATCAGGGAAATGCAAGTCAAACTGTAGTGAGATACCATCTCATACCAGCCACTATGGAAAACAGTGTGGAGTTCCCCTTGCAAATAAAAGGAGAGCTGCCATTCAAGCTAGCCACTCCACTCCTGGGTATTCACCTAAGAAAACAAAAACATGAACTTGAAAAAGATACATACACCCGATGTTCACTGCAGCACTATTTACAATGGCCAAGACCTAAGTGCCCTCTGATGGATGAATGGATAAAGATGCCATACCCACACACACACACCCAGTGGGGTATTACTCAGACATAAAAAAAGTGAAATCTTCCCTTTTTTCAACATCATGGGTGTACCTAAAGGGTATTATGCTAACTGAGATAAGACAAATAGATAAAGACGAATACCATATGATATCACTTACATGTGCAATTTTAAAAAACAAAAAAAAGCAATAGATTAATAGATAAAGAGAACAAACTGGTGGTTGTCAGAGAGGGGGCAGATTTGGGCAAAACAGGTGATGGGAATTAAGAGGCACAAGCTTCTGGTTATAAGTGAGTCATGGGAATGTAAAATACAGAATATGGAATATAGTCAGTAATACAGTAACAACTTTAAATGGTGACAGATGGTGCTAGACATCACGGTGACCATCTTGCTATGTCTAAATGTGGGACTACCATGGTGTACACTCGGCACTAACACACTCATGTCAATTGTGGTTCAATTAAAACACACGCGTTTATTACCTTATTACAATTCTGGAGGGCATAAAATGGAGGCAGTCTCATTAGCCATACTGAGGTGACTAACAGGGCTTCCCTGGTGGCTCAGCTGGTAAATAATCTGCCTGCAATGCAGGAGACCCAGGCTCAATCCTTGGGTTGGGAAGATCCCCTGGAGAAGGGAAAGGCTACCCACTCCAGTATTCTTGCCTGGAGAATTCCATGGACAGAGCAGCCTGGCAAGCTATGGTCCATGGGGTTGCAAAGAGTCAGACATGGCTGAGTGACTGAACACACACAAGGTGACTGTAGAACTGCTTTTCATCCTGGAGACCTACGGGAGTGTTCCTTTATTCTCCTTTTCTGCCTCAACAGGCTGCCCACATTCCTCTGCTCATAACCCTCTTTCTTCAGCTTTAAAGTCAGCAACAGTAGGTTGAGTCCTTCCTACATCTCGTCACTAGGACCTCTTCACCAGCCTCTCTTCCACAGTTAAAGACCCTGTGATTACATGGGGCCCAGGCACATAATCCAGTATAATCTACCTGTATGAAATTTACCTAACTAGCAATCCAATAGTCTTGCCTGGAGAATCCCATGGACAGGGGAGCCTCGTGGCTACAGTCCATGGGGTCGCAGAGAGTCAGACACAGCTGAGTCCACATACACACACAGCAACCTTAATTCATCTACTACCAAAACTCCCCTTGGCCATGTAACATACCACAGTCAAAACTTCTGAGGGTTAGGACATGGACTTCTCTAGAGGGTCATCAGTTTAGCACATTTACAGAGTTTTTAATTCACATAAACCAGGGAAAAACACATCCATAACTAATTCAGTGACCAAAACTGCCTTTCATCCTACAAAGTTTACTTTCGTTAGAGATTCCTCAAAAAAGAGAATTTTCAAAATCTTCCCCTACAGGATCTTTTGGCAGAATTTCACAGGCTTAACTAAACCTGCTAAGTAAATATTTTGAAGGTATTTGTAATATTATTGACATCAGTGATTTAATCATAAATCTAAAGGAGAAGACATACATCTATATTGATAGATTTTCTCTACAATATATGTTTCGTGCTCTCACAGACCATCAAGAAGACCTGGATTCCATCTGTTTTCTTACGGGATTAAGTGTCTTTAATTCAATTAACTGGATGTGTGAATAAAGCTAAAATATTAAAATGCAAAATAGCAACAAAATCTAATACTGAAAGAAATCAATAAAGGAAAATCACTGCGCTTCTATGAAAAAACATTAGAAGCTTGGTTTCACCACTTTAAGGAACAATACAGAGCCAAATGAATCCTGAAGTTTGGCTTAACAACTGGACTTTTGTCATGTAGTACTCAGCACTGGTTAAGGATGCCAAGAGCTTAGAATGGCAAACAGTGCCCCAGACGCTCATGACGCTGTCTGAACTCTGCTACATCCCTCTGAACCATCCACTCTTTCCTAGAGATGCTCTTGTCATTCTCCCAAGGGCTGTCGTCCCCCCAGAGAGTTCTGTTTTCTCTGCCTCTGGGGCAGTTCCCTTTAAATCTGGTGTTTCCTGGCTCCACTATCTTGAACTGAATAGATTTTAAAGCAGAGAAGGGGGATGACCTATTTAAAGACCCATCTTAGGCCTTACTTTTAAAATTACAAACCATTGTTTAATACTCTAGCTCTCTGGCTGATGTCAGGAACTCTGGTGTTGCTATATAACCACAGGATACAGGGGGAATTACCCAGCCTGTCCTGCACTCACAACCCTCCCTTCTCGTAGGTCAGGTGAGCACTGTGCGTTTCTGTTGACCTAAAGCAAGTCCTTTAAGTCCCCTGTGAGTCAACATCTTTGGCTACAGATAGAAATGTTATTTATGCATGGCTCCACATATACATTGTAAAGAATGTTGTAAAGAATTTGCACATGATTTTGACCACCTTGTCCTTACTTTATATACTGATAAATACATCTTTGTGTAACATCTTTTTATGCCATTATTTTGACAATAAGAAAAAGGGAAATATTAAACTAGGCATGGCTTAAGTGCTGCAAAGAGCAAGAAAATTACATAAAAAGCAAATAAATTTCTCCTGTTTAAAGGAGATGGAGCTTCATTCTTGAAAAATAGAGGACTTCCTCTTTTAGACTAAATTAAAAACAGGAAAGAGAAGGCATTAAGGAGATGGATGGAGAAAGCCAAAATAGGGCATCTAGTGTTGCACTGTCTCCCATTTTAGACTTTATCTCTGTCTTTATCACTAATGTATTTACTCCAGAGAACCATGAAGACAGAGTAAAAATAGCTGTCATCAGTTTGGGTTTGAAGGCTGGGAAAGTGAGTGAACCAATTCTCAACTGATTTCTCACATGTGGAATTCCTGCTGATACTCACAATCATGTGCACTCAAAAGCCAACTGCCTCCCACAGGGATTGAAAAAGTCAGGTCAGGACTTTACAGCCATCCTTTGCTCAGTGGGGGTGTGCTGACGCTTTGACTGGGGCTGCATTTAGAGGTGACCTCATGTGTTACCAGGAAGTATAAAACCCAGAACAGCATTCCTCAAAGCATACATATGTCTTGTAAACGAATCTTCATAACAGCTTCATGTCAGAAGACATCTATGGTCAATATCTTTAGAAAAGATTACAAAGGATATCGCTCTCATGGCAAGATATGTCTAACCTGCTTGTGCAACAATCTTCTTATCTTAGATAAAATATTATATAATTATTGACTGCACTCCTATATGTACACTTGATTTTTTTTTTTTTTTGTTCAATAGCTTAAAGATGATGCTGTTAAAGTGTTACACTCCATGTGCCAGCAAATTTGGAAAACTCTGCAGTGGCCACAGGACTGGAAAAGGTCAGTTTTCATTCCAATCCCAAAGAAGGGAAAAGCCAAAGAATGTTAAAACTACCACACAATTGCACTCAGTTCACATGCTAGCCAGGTAATGTTCAAAATCCTCCAAGCTAGGCTTCAATAGTGTGTGAACTGAGAACTTCCAGATGTACAAGCTGGGTTTAGAAAAGGCAGAGGAACCAGAGATCAAATTGCCAACATTGGTTGGGATCATAGAAAAAACCAAGAAAAATCTAGAAACACTACTTCTGCTTCATTTACTATGCTAAAGCCTTTGGCTGTGTGAATCACAAGAAACTGTGGGAAATTCTTGAAGAGGTGGGAATATCTGACCAGCTTTCCTGCCTCCTGAAAAATCTGTATGCAGGGCAAGAATCAATAGTTAGAAACCAGACAGGGAACAATGGACTGGTTCAAAATTAGGAAAGGAAAACATCAAGGCTGTATATTGTCACCCTGCTTATTTAACTTATATGCAGAGTACATCACATGAAATGCTGAGCTGGATGGAACACAAGCTGAAATCAAGATTGATGGGAGAAATATAAAAAATCTCTGATATGCAGATGATGCCACCCTAATGACAGAAAGTGAAGAGGAACAGGAACTAAAGAGCCTCTTGATGAAGGTGAAAGCAGAGAGTGAAAAAGCTGGCTTAAAACTCAGCATTCAAAAAACTAAGATCATGGCATCTGGTCCCATCACTTCGTGGCAAATAGATGGGAAACGATGGAAACAGTGACAGTTTTTGTTGTCTTGAGCTTCAAAATCACTGCAGATGGTGACTGCAGTCATGAAATTTTTAAAAGACACTTACTCCTTGGAAGAAAATCTATGACAAACCTGGACAGTGTATTAAAAAGCAGGGACATTACTTTGCCAACAAAGGTCCATCTAGGCAAAGCTATGGTTTTTACAGTGGTCATGTATGGAGGTGAGAGTTGGACTATAAAGAGGCAGAGTGCTGAAGAATCGATGCTTTTGAACTGTGGTGTTGGAGAAGACTCTTGAGAGTCCCTTGGACTGCAAGGAGATCCACCCAGTCCATCCTGAAGGAGATTAGTCCTGGGTGATCATTGGAAGGACTGATGCTGAAACTGTAGCTCTAATGCTTTGGACACCTGATGTGAAGAGCTGACTAACTTTAATACACCCTGATGCTGGGAAAGATTGAAGGCAGGAGGAGAAAGTGACACCAGAGGACGCGACAGTTGGATGGCTTTACCAACTCGATGATCATGAGCCGGGGCAAGCTCCAGTGGATTGTGAAGGACAGGGAAGCCTGGCATGTTGGAGTCCATAGGGTCACACACATGTAGTTGTTCAACACCATTATTGAAGAGGCCATCTTTTCCCCATTGTACATTCTTGCCTTCTTTGTCATAGATTCATTGCCCATATACGCTTGGGTTCCTTTCTGGGCTCTCTACTTTGTCCCACTGATCTATGTGTTTGTTTTTCTCCACTACCATTTGATTACTTTAGCTGTAGTGTAGTTTGAAATCAAGAATGTGATATCTCTATCTTTGTTCTTCATTCTCCAGATTGTTTGGGCTATTGTATAATGCAAAGACCAAGTTTACCACTAAAAGCAACCATTACATAAAAAGATAGGGGGCAGGTTATAAAAAAGACATTTTTGTTCATATATATGAAATAGTATGAAGAACAAAAATGCTTAGCTGCTTCAGTCATAAGCTGTAAATCTGGTCCCAAGGATACAGATGATGTTTATATCTTCCTTGTTCTTTCTGGTCATGTTCTCACCTATTGTTGTTGTTAGTTACTCAGTCATATCTGAATCTTTGTAACCCCATGAACAGTAGCCCAACCTCAGGCTCCTCTGCCCATGGAATTTTCCAGGCAATAATAGAAGAGTGGGTTGCCATTCTCTTCTCCAGCGGATCTTCCTGACCTAGGGACTGAACCTGTTAGAGTGACATACAACTTTCTTTCAAGAATATGAATTATCAGAAGCACTATATTTATTCTGTTGCTCTAGCTTTCTTTTAAATTTTACTACAGAAAGAAGGAAAATGGAAAGACTAAGTTTCCCCACACAAGATATCCTGAGCCATTTAATAGTGGGGTTGCCATTTCCCACGACCCTCTGGCTCTCAGAAAGCAAGCTCTGTTGGACCCAAAGCCAAGTGTCCTGGGGGCTGTCTTCCTGGTGCCAGACGCCCCGACTGGGGAGCTTGTTGTGGGGCTCAGACCTCTCACTCTTTGGGGGAGCTTCTGCAGTTGAGCTTAGCCTCTTATTTGTGGGCACCTACCCCAGGATCTGGGTTTCCTAATGGCTCAAGCAGTAAACAACCTGCCTGCAATGCAGGAAACCTGGGTTCAGTCCCTGCATCAGGAAGATCCCCTGAAGGGGGAAATGGCTACCCATTCCAGTATTCTTGCCTGGAAATCCCATGTACAGAGCAGCCTGGTGGGCTATAGACCATGGAATCAGAAAAGAGACACAACTGAGTAACACTCTTATCTCATTTGTGGGCCACCCATCCAGGGGTCTGGGTCATGACCGTACTGCGTCTCCACCCCACCTACCCATCTCCTCGTGGCTTCTTCTTTACAGCTTTGGCTGTAGAAGGTCTCTTCTGCTAGTCTTTACATCACTCTTGTTGATAACTGCTCTGTAAACAGTGGCAATTTTGTGTGTGCATGGGAGGAGGCAAGTTCAGGGTCTTCCTGCTCTGCCATCTTGGCCTCTTTCCCTCTCCTTGACCTATTTTATCCCCTAGCATAACCTTAGTGTCAAAAAGAATAGGTACTCAATATATAAAAATGAGTAAAAAAAAAATAAAGGTAATTCCAGAATGGAAAGAGTTAGAACTATAACTCCTGTGTTATCCAGCATAACCTGCCAAAATCACTTATTTTCACTGGGAAGAGGCAGTGGCTATTTGCTTGATAATTTAAGAAAATAGATGGAAGAACTCCTTGAATATGGCAGAATAACTCAAACATTGTTGGGGGCCTCTCAAGCCTTTGGCTTTAATTCCTGTTCTATCATTTATTAATTCCATGGATTTGGTCCAGTCACTGACTAAACATTCAGGAAGCCCACCTTCCTCTTAGAGGTAGTCTTGCTTGCTCGGTCGTGTCTGACTCTTTGAAACCTCATGGACTGTAGCCTGCCAGGCTCCTCTGTCCATGGGATTTTTCCCCAGCAAGAATACTGGAGTGGGTTGCCATTTCCTTCTCCAGGACATCTTCCTGACCCAGGGATGGAACTCTCATCTACATTGGCAGGTGGGTGCCTTACCGCCACTCCACCTGGGAGGCCGATCATCCTACCACTCAGTGGGAGACCCCTTGGGGACAGACAGTACTGCGTGTTTGTTACATCACTGTAAACACTTGAGGAGAAGCAGTTTCAAATATTATCCAGCAAGTGGAAAATAGACTTGGGCCTACTGTTTTTTTCCCCCTGAAATCAGTGCCCATTAATTCTAATAATGTCACAGAAAATGTTACAGAATAGAGGTGTATGCTTATGTTTGTTTGTTGCCAAGGTAAATACACAAAATATAATTGTATGTAGTTCAGTTCAGTGTTTAAATTTAGGAGGGTAAGTCTGAACCAGAGAATATTTATAAGTGTACAAGATGTCTCCTGGGCCTAAAAGTACACCTACTTCAAATGCATATTAAGCTGCGGGGTTGAGTTCAGCACCAAGCAGACTTCCAAAGCTCTGGGCTTCCTGTTCCTAATTTTAATGAACACTAAGTGCTTGTGCGCATCCAGTGTTTCAATGCTGCACTGTCGGGGGGGTCAGAACAGTCTGACTTCTCAAGACACTGGTGCCAAAGAACGCTTCCATAACCTCCACGTTTTAGCAGAAGTATTTGCTTGGCATCATTCCTTTGTTTTTGCACACATAAAATCAGAAGGGTGACACCGTTTCGTTCTCACATGTAAAACTAAACCCAGAGAGCCACTGAGCCAAAGGCAGAAGAAAGGTCAAAAACCAGGAATAGTCTTAACCTCAATATTTCAGAAATGGGTATTCCACCAGTACAGAGTACGTTATTTGCTTTTTAGTAAAGAAAACACTCTTTTAAAAACTCAGCTGTTCTTGGAATTCTGGGCAATTAGAATTTAAAATGTATTTTGTACCAGGAAACAAGGATAATCATTTGGAAAGTGACATTAAAATTTCTTACAAATCAAAGTTCAAAGCCTCTAGGGGTTCAGAAGTTCCAGATTCTATCTTGGTGCCCTCTGAGTCTTTTCTCTCTTTCTCTCACACATGTACACACACACACACACACATGAGGACAGAGTTTAAAGAGTCCGAACACAGAGCTCTAGTTACTATCTTGACCTTTTCTTTTCTTTTTTTAACATAAACAAGGGGTGAGCTATACATTTAGAGCCTCAGTTTCCCCATCTGAAACGTAACTACTATTCTTTCTACCTCACACAAATTGGTGAAATTTAAACAACATGAATCTGAGGCATTTTGCAAATGGTCAAGCACTATATGAATATATAAATGATTACCATTCTCCTGTGCTGTGAGAGTGACTGTCATTATTAAGAGAAAGCACATACTGGAGTTGAACTAGGACTTATTTTATAGACAAGGATAATGGAATCTTAGTTCTAGAAGGTAATCCAAACATGATGCTGTTTAATCTTCAACACCTTTAAGGAACTGTCCTCTACAGCATCTCTGACAAGGTGGCACTTAACTTCTGCTTCAATAATTCAAGCAATGGGCAGTTTTGTGTTTTTTAGGCAGTTTGGTGTTTTTTAGGCAGTTTATTCAGCTAATGGAAATAGAAGTTTTATCCTTATGTTGGACTGAAATCTTAATTTCTAGTACGAAAAATGAAAGTGCTAGTCACTCAGTCATGTTTAACTCTTTGCAACCCTATGGACCTACCAAGCCAGGCTTCAACAGTATGTGAACTGTGAACTTCCAGATGTTC
>CM035280.1:67142937-67200478 GCA_020226075.1 Hydropotes inermis | reverse complement strand
TTGCCTTGAGAACCCATTTACAGTGTGAAAAGGCAAAAAGATAGGACACTGAAAGATGAACTCCTCAGGTGGGTAGGTACCCAATATGCTACTGGAGATCAGTGGAGAAAGAATGAAGAGATGGAGCCAAAGCAAAAACAACACCCAGCTGTGGATGTGACTGGTGATGGAAGTAAAGTCCAATGCTGTAAAGAGCAATATTGCACAGGAACCTGGAACATTAGGTCCGTGAATCAAGGCAAATTGGAAGTGGTCAAACAGGAGATGGCAAGAGTGAACATTGACATTTTAGGAATCAGGGAGCTAAAATGGACTGGAGTGGGTGAATTTAGCTCAGATGACCATTATCTCTACTACTGTGGGCAGGAATCCCTTAGAAGAAACGGAGTAGCCTTCATTGTCAACAAGAGTCCAAAATGCAGCACTTGGATGCAATCTCAAAAACAACAGAATGATCTCGGTGCATCACCAAGGCAAACCACTCAATATTACAGTAATACAAGTCTATGCCTGGACCAATAATGCTGAAGAAGCTGAAGTTGAACAATTCTATGAATACCTACAAGACCTTTTAGAACTAACACCCAAAAAAGGTGTCTTTTCATTATAGGGGACTGGAATGCAAAAGTAGGAAGTCAAGAAATATCTGCAGTAACAGGCAAATTTGGCCTTGGAGTACAGAATGAAGCAGGAGAAAGGATAATAGAGTTTTGCCAAGAGAACACACTGGTCACAGCAAACACCCTCTTCCAACAACACAAGAGAAGACTCTATACATGACACCACCAGATGGCCAATACTGAAATCAGATTGATTATATTCTTTGCAGCCAAAGATGGACAAGCTCTATACAGTGAGCAAAAACAAGACTGGGAGCTGAGTGTGGCTCAGATCATGAACTCCTTATTGCCAAATTCAGACTTAAATGGAAGAAAGAAGGGAAAACCACTAAACCATTCAGGTATGACCTAAATAAAATCCCTTAGGACTATACAGTGGAAGTGAGAAATAAATTTAAGGGATTAGATCTGATAGAGGGCCTGAAGAACTATGGATGCAGGTTCATGACACTGTACAGGAGGCAGGGATCAAGACCATCCCCAAGAAAAAGAAATACAAAAAGGCAAAATGGTTGTCTGAGGAGGCCTTACAAATAGCTGTGAAAAGAAGAGAAGTGAAAGGCAAAGAAGAAAAGGAAAGATATACCCATTTGAATGCAGAGTTCCAAAGAATAGCAAGGAGAGATAAGAAAGCCTTCTTCAGTTATCAATGCAAAGAAATAGAGGAAAACAACTACAATATTGTAAAGTAATTAGCCTCCAACTCATAAAAATAAATGGAAAAAAAATCAAAAACCATACCTCCAAAAAAAAAAAAAAAAAGAAATAGAGGAAAACAATGGGAAGGAATGGGAAAGACTATAGATCTCTTCAAGAAAACTAGAGATACATAGGGAACATTTCATACAAAGATGGGCTCAATAAAGGACAGAAACAGTATGGACCTAACAGAAGCAGAAGATATTAAGAAGAGGTGGCAAGAATACACAGAAGAACTATACAAAATAGATCTTCATGACCCAGATAACCATGGTGATGTGATCACTTACGAGAGCCAAACATCCTGTAATATGAAGTCAAGTAGGCCTTGGGAAGCATTAATATGAACAAAGCTAGTGGAGGTGATGGAATTCCAGCTGAGCTATTTCAAATCCTAAAAGATGATGCTGTGAAAGTGCTGCACTCAATATGCCAGCAAATTTGTAAAACTCAGCTGCAGGACTGGAAAGGGTCAGTTTTCATTCCAATCCCAAAGAAAGGTAATGCCAAAGAATGCTCAAGATACCACACAGCTGCACTCATCTCACACACTAGCAAAGTAATGCTCAAAATTCTTCATGCCAGGCTTCAACAGTATGTGAACTGTGAACTTTCAGATGTTCAAGCTGCGTTTAGAAAAGGCAGAGGAACCAGAGGTCAAATTGACAAGATCTGTTGGATCATTGAAAAAGCAAGAGAGTTCCAGAAAAACATCTACTTCTGCTTTATTGACGATGCCAAGCCCTTTGACTATGTGGATCACAATTACCTGTGGAAAATTCTTCAAGAGATGGGAATACCAGACCATCTGACATGTCTCCTGAGAAATCTACATGCAGGTCAAGAAGCAACAGTTAGAATTGGACATGCAAAAACAGACTGGTTTCAAATAGGGAAAGGAGTATTGTCACCCTGCTTATTTAACTTACATGCAGAGTACATCATGAGAAATGCTGGACTGGATGAAGCACAAGCTGGAATCAAGATTGCTGGGAGAAATATCAATAACCTCAGATATGCAGATGACACCACCCTTATGGCAGAAAGCAAAGAGGAACTAAAGAGCCTCTTGTTGAAAGTGAAAGGGAGTGAAAAATCTGGCTTAAAAGTCAACATTCATAAAACTAAGATCATGGCATCTGGTCCGATCACTTCATGGCAAATAGATGGGGAACTGACTCATTTGAAAAGACCCTGATGTTGGGAAAGATTGAGGGCGGGAGGAGAAGGGGACGACAGAGGGTGAGATGCTTGGATGGCATCACGGATTCAATGGACATGAGTTTGCATGAGCTCTGGGAGCTGGTGAAGGACAGGGAGGCCTGCCGTGTTGCAGTCCACGGGCTCGCAAAGTGTCGGAGGCAACTGAGCGACTGAACCGAACTGAACTGAAGCGCAGGCGAGAAGCGCCCCCGCCCCTCACTCGCGCCTGCGCAGAGCGGGCAGGAGCACGTGTCCAGAGCCACCCTTCGGAGACACGCAGGCGCGGTTTAGAGCTGGGGCGGCGCTGTGCGAAGCCCACGAGGCAAATCGCGCAGGATGTGCGAGTCTTCGGTTTCCGTGCCTTCCATTTCTAAGCGCCTCGCGAGGTTCCTTACCCCCGAGCCCCCTTTCCTCGTGTGCCCCCTGCTCTGGCACCACCTCGCTGCCTCCGCTCCGCTGGCACAATCCTCCGACTCAGGGCGCGCAGCCTGCCTTTCCGCCCGCCTTTCCGGAGTCCGCGCCGCGTGGAGTCACTTCACGGTAACATCCTCTCCCCGCGGCCCGGGGTGAAAGAGCTGGTGTGGAGCCGCCGGCCTTTCACTTCGGAGAGTGTGCAGAGGGGCCGGCCTTGAGACAGAAAACTGCACATCGAACTAGAGCAAACCAGGGGGGCTAACGGGCTTCCAGCTCGTCGCAGCAGGCCGCGGGCCGCCCCTGCGGCCGTGCAGCCTTCATGCCAAAGCGTTTCCCCGGGAGCCACACTGTTTCCGTGAGGACCGTGTTAGAGGCGGTGGTCGGCGCTCACAGAGCTTCACCAAAGACAGCAGGCCCCCTCCCCCGGACGCCAGGCCGGGCCCAGGGCTGCGCTGACAGCGCCCGCGTCGACCCGGCCCAGCAGGCCCGGAGCTCCCCGCTCTCATAACCCGCTCCGGGCCTGCTCCCCAGCGCGGCCGCCAGGGAGTCACACACGCCAGTTTCGGGGTGGAAACCAAGCCTTCTCTTCCTGCCTCTTCCCCCCACCCTCCTTCCGATGGGAAGGTTCACACTTTTTCTCAGGGGTGAAGGGGGTTAAGTCTCCATAGCCCATTCTTTGAGCCGTGAAACAAAACACTAAAAATTAGATGCTGTAAGCCCCGACTCCTTGAACACGTTCTGTAGTGGAACGAGAAGAAAGACGAGAGCGTGCCCCTGGCAAGACGCTTTGCTACTTTCCACCTGAACCTCTCACAGTTCCATTTGAATGCCTTTTCTCTACACAGCCTCCAGTAATGCTCTTGATTAGGGGTCAGTATTTCTTCTTAAAATAAAAAGTAGTGTAAACCCTCCCACGTTACAGGTTAACGGGAGGGACACAGAAACACGAGTTAAAGGTGGTTGTCTTTTTCATACTGACGTGATCCTTATAAAACCCAGTTCATGGCTCTTTTCCCATGCTTTAGGGCAGAGGCTGACCCCAGGCTGGGTCAGGGAAATCACTTGCGGGGGCAGGAATGCACAGTTCACTGTGTGGTGAGCAACGTGGGCTTGGCTTTGACGCTCTGACGCCAGTCTCACAGGCCGGGGCACTGCCTCCTCCATTTCTCCGATGCCCTGGACCATGAACAGAACCCCCGGAACACCCACCACTCCAGCCCCTCTGACGGCCCCAAGCAGGTGTCTGCAAGGAGCAGTACATATCAAGAATGCAACCAACTTAAAGCATTTTTGTAGACTATTATTATTTTATTATTTCAGTTTTTGGCTGTGCTGGGTCTTTGTTGCTGTGCTGGGGCTTTCTCTAGCTGCTGTGAGCAGGGGCTACTCTTTAGTTTCAGGGTGCAGGCTTCTGATTCTAGTGGCTTCTCTTGTTAAGGAGCCTGACAGTTAGGGCCGTGGACTTGAGCGGTTGCAGCAGAAGGCTCAGTAGCTGTGGCACAGGGGCTTCAGCTGCCTCGTCACATGTGGGATCTTCCTGGAGCAGGGATGGAACTGGGGTCCTTCAAACCAGCAGCAGAACTTCTAACCACTCAGTTCAGTCACTCAGTCATGTCCGACTCTTTGCGACCCCATGGACTGCAGCACGCCAGGCCTCCCTGTCCATCTCCAACTCCTTGGAGTTTACTCAAACTCATGTTCACTGAGTCGGTGATGCCATCTAACCATCTCATCCTCTATCGTCCCCTTCTCCTGCCTTCAATCTGTCCCAGCATCAGGGTCTTTTCACATGAGTCAGTTCTTCACATCAGGTAGCCAAAGGATTGTAGTTTCAGCTTCAGCATCAGTCCTTCCAGTGAATATTCAGGACTGATTTCCGTTAGGGTTGACCACTGGACCACGAGGAAAGCCCTGGAATGATTTTTTTTAACACTGTGTGAAAACCTGTCTTTGGGAAGGGGGGAAGGTGCAAAAGCCAGCTGGACCACATATGCCTTCACTCAGAAGTTGATGACACAGCATTTGTTTTGTACAGATTAAAACTTGTGTTTCTGTTTTAAACCCAAGCAAGGGGAAATCATATGTCCCCTGAAATAGAGGAAATATTGCAAGAAAAGTACATATCAAACACGGATTTAACAATTTAAATGGAGGTGGCTGCTATTGCTATAAAGCTGGCCCAATTTTATGTTCTAAAGAAGTGCTGGGAGAGCTTCCCCTGACGGCGGGAATGTTCTTTATTGCTGCTCTGGGCTATGGTAGCCACTGGCTCCTTGTGGCTAGTAAGCAACTTGAAATTAAGGAGCTGAAACCTTAATCAAATTTAAGTTTATATAATCACACCTGGCAAGTGGCTATCACATTGGACAGCACAGTTTTAAAATGTACGGAGTATTTAGTATTTAATGTGATGCACATATTAAGAGAATATTAGCAAATTCTCTGGGATTTCCCTACTATTGATTAAATATATTTTGTCTCCAACCGGGGGTTCAGTGAAGTCTGACCATGTTCACTAGGCAAGAGGGAGCATTGGATGTGTGCTTTCACTCCATCTACAGTCCTGCCCCAAGGTGATAAAAATCAGCCCAATAAATGTTGAGAAATACTGGTTCTGATTCTTACTCGCTGTCACTTCTGACTTGCCTCATTACACTGTGAACATAAGAGAGATCTGCTAGAAGAACTTAGCAGCTGAGGGAAGACTTTGCTGTTCATTTCTATTCTGTCCACTATTTTTGAAAGACCAGCAGAATGAAAGAGTTGAAAAGGCATACAACCAAACAGTTGCCAAGATAAAATAACTCCCTTTGACTTTTTTTTTCCACTTACTTTTCTTTGCCTCATTTTTCCTTTACAAAGCTAATTTTCCTTGTATTTTCCTTGTATGGCCTGATGACCATAGACTGTCATAACAAAATATTATAAACCAGAGGACTTAAACACAGCCTGGAAGCTGGAAATCCAAGATCAAGGAGACTGCAGGGTTAGCTTCCTCTGAACCCAGCTTCCTCTGAAGCCTGCCCTTGGCTTGCAGATGACTGTCTTGCTTCAGCCTCTCTGCAAGGTCTTTCCTCTGTGTGCCTGCGTCCCTGGTAACTCTTTGTAGATCCTAATCTCCTCCCCATATAAGGACATCAGTGAGATTGGATTAGGGCCCCCCCAAGGCTTCATTTTTGGGTTCCCTGGTGCTCAGAATCTGCCTGAAATGCAAGAGACCCCAGTTTGACTCCTGGGTTGGAAAGATTCCCCTGGAGAAGGGAATGGCTGCCCTCTCCAGTATTCCGTCCTGGAGAATTCCATGGACTGTATAGTCCATGGGGTCGTGAAGAGTTGGACATGACTGAGCGACTAACACAAGTCTTCATTTTACCTTAATTACCTCTTGACAGGTCTGTCTTCAAATAGTCACATTTGAGGAACTAGGGGAGGGGAGGGCTTCAACATATGAATTTGAGTGGAGGATACAATTCAGTTCATAATATGGTGATAAGTAATATTTTATTTTTTGCTTCAGTTAAGACTAAAGAACCATCTGTCTTTTGCCATTCTCTTTTGTGACTTTTAAATAGGCATATACACAATACATAAAAATAGAAACTGTATTTGTTCTAATTCATTAATATAGAATTAAAATGTACTGTTCATGTACCACATTCTTTTAACTTTTACTTGTCTGTGAAACATTTGATTTCTCTATCAAATCCAAATGAGAGCCTGGGTCAGGCAGAGTATTTTTGGTTGTGGGTGTTCCTATCATCACTTTAACTATGTCATGTTACTTCATTCTGGCCTTCATTTTCTGCCGAAAATGTAGCTGGTAGTCTCATGGGAGTTTTCCTGTATCAGTATGTCATTTGTTGCTCTTAATGTTCTCTCTGTAGTTTGAGTTTTTGTCATTTTGATTACCATGCGTCGTGGTATATTCCTCTCTGTACATGACTCTCTGGGCCGCCGGGACTTGGCTGACTGTTCCCTTTCCTCGGTTAGGGAAGTTTCCAGCTATTAAGCCTTCCAATATTTCCTCAGGCCCTTTCGCTCGTCTCATTCTGGCTCCCCTGTAAGGTGAGTATCAGTGCCCTTGATGGTGTCCCAGAGATTCTTAAACTGTACTCATTCCTTCCTTCCTTTCTGGTGACAGTGACTCCCTCTCCTCTGTCTTCCAGCTCACTGGTCCGTTCTTCTGCATCATTTAGTGTGCTTTTGATCCCTTCTAGTGTACTTTTCCTTTCAGTTATTTTATTCCTCATCTTTGTTTTGTTCTTTATATTTTCTAACTCTTAGTTAAAAACTTCTGACTTCTCACTGTGTGTCCATTGTCCTGTTGAGTTCTTTGATCATCTTTATGATCATTACCCTGAGCAAGCCTGCCAACACAGGACAGACCCTAACCCTGGGACCAGCTGGCCCCTGGATCTTCTCGCCAGAGACAAATGGAACTTTCAGGATACCGTGAATCCCACACCCAGCTGTATTAGAAATGGTGCCCCCACCCCAACCCCACCAATGATCTGAAATGAACTCTGAACTCTGTCTCGGGTAGACCGCCTGTCTCCACTTCCTTTAGTTCTTCCAGGATTTTTACCATCTTTAGTCTGGCACATCTTCCTCTGCTGCCTCATTTAGTCTAAGCTGTCACTTGTATTTTCATGCACGTGGTAGGTTAGTTACATTTCTCGACCTGGGAGAAGCAGTCCTCTGTAGGAGATGTCCTATGCATCCCAGCCAGGCACTCCCCTCCCACTACCCGAGCTGTACACTCTAGGGGTCCCCTAGAGGGTTGCCTGGGTTCCCCTGTTGTGGCAGGCTGACTGCGTGGGCCATCTGCTAGGCTTGGTTGGTCCCTAGTCTGGGTGGCTGCCACACCCTCCCTGTGTGTGTGCTACTGGCTGCTGGTACAGGGGTGGGACACCCTGGGGCCTGAGCCAAGGACTGGCTCAGTGCTGAGGGGGTCAGAGGCCCAAAGGTGCTGGGGCTGCGGCCCACCCACTGGCAGGTGGAGGCAGACCCTGGGATTAGTGCCAGACTGCGGGCAGGCAGCGCTGGTTCTCACAGTCTGGCTGCAGGTCCCAGGGATTCCAGAGAGTGTTTCAGCTCACTAAGGGTGGGGTGGGAGGGCACTATTCCTGACATAACTGGGTATGGCGTCCACGGTATCCTGAAGGTTCCATTGACCTGCTGGTGAGCAGGTCTAGCGGTCACCAGGTCCCAGGGCAGGGTCTGGCCTGTGTTGGCCAGACTTGTTCTGCAAGCTGCAGGACCATAGTCTTCTTGCTTCTGGTAGATGAGGCTGGTCTAAAGTTTGTGCAGGCTTCCTTGTGGGAGGTGCCACTGCCTGCCTACTGCTGGGTGGACCTGGGTCTTGACCCTCTGGTAGGAATGACCATGTCCGTGGTGTGTCTAGAGGCAGTAAGGAGAAGGCGGCGGCAGAGGATGAGATGGTTGGATGGCATCCCTGACTCATTGGACACAAGTTTGAGCAAACTCTGGGAGGTGGTGAAGGACAGAGAAGCCTGGTGTGCTGCCATCCATGGGGTCACAAAGAATTGGACACGACTTAGCCACGGAATAACCACAGTGGGCCCTGAAAGTCTCAGGCAGCCTGTCTGCTGACGGTGGGCTGTGTTCTCCTAGTCCGCTGTTTAGCCTGAGGCATCCCAACACTCACACCACTGTTGAGTGGGCCCAGATCTCGGGGCTAATGAGCTAAGATGTCAGCTGCTGGCAGCTGAAAATCCCAAATAAGTCAACCGTCAGTGTCCATGTCCCAGCCACCCCCACCTCTCCAGGAGACTCTCCAGGACCAGCAGGTAGGTCTGATCCAGGTTCTTATCCAATTTCTGCTTTTGCCCTTGGTCCCCGTGCATGCGAGATCTTGCATATGCCCTTCAAGAGCAGAGTCTCCACCCCTCCCAGTCCTGTGTGGCTTCTGTGATTAAGCCCTGATGACTTTCAAAGCCAAATGCTCTGGCGTCTCATCTTCTGGTGCTGGATCCCAGGCTGGGGAGCCTGACATGGAGCTCAGAACCCACTCCTATGGGAGAACCTCTGAAATATACTTATTCTCCAGTCTGTTGCCCACACCACGGGCTATATGATTTATTATATCTCAAGTCCACCCCTCTTACCCCCTCATTCTGGTTCCTTCATTATGTCTCTAGTTGTAGAAGATCTTTTCCTGTAGTTTCCGGTCTTTCTCACTGATGATTATTCTGCAGATATCTGTGATTCTGGTGTGCTCATGAGAGGAGGTGAGTTCAGGGTTTTTCTACTCATTCATTTTGACTGTTCTTCAAATGGAAGTTTTAATGAAATATTATATGTGAAAGTGCTTGCCACATAGTTAGAACTAAGTAAATATTAATCTAATGTCTCACCTTCACCTCAAGCATTATAAATGCTCTACTGTCCCCAGTCTTCCCTGAAATAAAATCATTCTACCTGCTGAAACTTACAGCATGCACAAATTATTCTCTGCTTAATGAATATTATTGATCCAGATTGCAAGCTCCTCATAAGATGAGTTCAGGAGGAGTGCGTGCATGTGTGCTAAGTTGCTTCAGTCATGTCTGACTCTTTCTGACCCTACCGATTGTAGCCTGCCAGACTCCTCTGTTCATGGAATTCTCCAGGCAAGAATCCTGGAGTGAGTTGCCATTTCCTCCTTCAGGGGATCATCTCAACCCAGACCAAACTTGTGTCTATCCTGTCTCCGGCATTTCTTTATCATTAGCACCACCTGGGAAGCCCTTGAGAAAGAATGCTGCTGCTTTTGCTAAGTCATTTCCATTGTGTCCAACTCTGTGCGATCCCTCAGACGGCAGCCCACCAGGCTCCGCCGTCCCTGGGATTCTCCAGGCAAGAACACTGGAGTGGGTTGCCATTTCCTTCTCCAATGCATGAAAGTGAAAAGTGAAAGTGAAGTCGCTCAGTCGTGTCCGACTCTTCGTGACCCCATGGACTGCAGCCCACCAGGCTCCTCTGCCCATGGGATTTTCCAGGCAAGAGTACTGGGGTGGGGTGCCGTTGCCTTCTCCGTGAGAAAGAATAAGTAGGTATAAATACTGGCAGAATCCTAACCAGCACACCTTGTCTTACTCCTCCAACACATCTGACACTGTTCCAGGCAATGTGCTTTTGCTGAATGGTAGCTTTACAGCTGCTGCCAGAGAGATCTCTTTCATCCAACAGAGCAATTTGGCTCCTGATGTGCCCACATCACAGAAAGTATGGGAGTTGAAATCCCAAGAATACTGAACTATCCAATCAAGTGGTGACAAACATGCTTATTCAACATCACTGACCCCCAGAGAGTTCCACACTCTGTCTTCAGAGAATAGAAATGGAACCATCAGTTATGGCAGCTGAGTGGTAATTTGGGCCAACACTGCCATGCAAGTATACTCAGCTTGCAGTATACCTGATGAAGCCTCAAGTCAAGAAATGTGCCATGCAAGTCAAAACCAAATGGTAAAACCATGTAAAAGTCTTATTGCAACTTGTAATGGAGATAGCATTGTGTAAATAAGTAAGTGTTAGTTGCTCAGTCGTGCCCGACCCTTCGTGACCCCATGGACGGCAGCCCACCAGGCACTGTATAGAATATTACAAAATAAAGGGATCAAGGATAATGGTTCTTGACTATTAGCTATCTCTCAAGTGTCAGATTGAATTTCCGTAAACTGAACTGGATCTAATTCATGCTTGTTCTTCTGGCTGTTAATGTTTTTTATTTCCCAGAAAAAATGAACAGACATATTATTAGAAAAAAGAAAAACAGAATGTCATTTTTGGTGATATTGGAAGGTATTAAAAATAAAATTAGCTTCTTACTCATATCCATCCCAAATTTTGGGGATATCAATTTTCTTAAAACATTTAAGGTTCTAAATGGTGTCAGGTCCTAAATGGTGGTAATTTGTGATTTAAATCATTTAGTTTCCCTTAACACCACTTTAACAGCTGATACTTGTGATTAATAATATATATGTTTTAAATCAATGTTTTATCACCTTATTAAAATTGTGTTTTTAAATAGTTTATGCTCCCTTGCCTAGAATTAGTTCATTTACACTAATGATATTTTGATTAAGGGGATTGCTTTTTCTTTGGATTCACATAGTTTTTAGAAAATTTTTTTAGTAGCTCAGTATTGAAGTTGCATTTTGTTAACTGGGCCTGGGATTTGATATCTCCCATGTTAAATGTGGAGCTACTGGAAGCATCAGTTAAAACACCATTGGTTGATTGCATAGGTTGGTTAAGGTCAAGGAGACCAAGCCTCAGTTCAGAGACAACAAAACATATCTGTTCTGATCAGGGAAGTACCACGTGTATAAAGAAGCTCTCTCTCTGGGATCACACCACTTTGCTATTTCAAGATCTTTAATATTTGATGCATTGTGCATTTGTCCAACAGGAAGATATTTTCCCCCTCTAAAAAGGCATCTTTATTGAGGAAGTTGTAGCCAAAAATAAGAGCTTATGTTCCAGTTAGTAAGAGTTGACCAAAACTATAATGACACAAAGGCCTATTTATGTAAGGAAAATAATTTAAACATAGCTATAAACCATGAATTCGCTAGATCTTTGTCTTTATATTTTATTTTTTATTAAAAACATAAAGATTTTGAAATTAAATGTAAAAGAAATTCTTTAGAGTTAAAAATAATCAACATTTAAGGCTGTTTTTAAGTCTTTAGCTTTCAGTGTTTAATTGCATACTTTTCTAATTCTGCCTCCCATAGAAATGGAGCTCCAATTTCTCATCCAGCCCAAGGTAGGATTTCAGGCCAGGGTATTGGACAGAAAGATTAGTTACAACAAAAAGAAAAGGGAGGGAAAAAGAAAAAGTTGTTCACACCCTTTCTCTGTTCACACCTTGTCTCACTTCCTCCTTAGATTAAAAACACTCGGGACAGACAAACGTTGACGGTCTGTGCCTTAACCTTCTGAATGGGCCCCATCTCTCTCTCTGAAGACAGAAAGACAGCATGCCAGTAAAAACACCCTTTAGAAAATCTCTCTCTCTCTCTCTCTCAGAGTTACATAAGGCTGACTGACTCCACAATAGGACTGGCTTGGGTGAGAAAGTGTGCCTGATTAGAAGCGAAAGATGGGAGCGAGAGGGAGAGAAAGGCCCTCAGAGAGTTACAAGGGCAGCGATTTCTGGGCGCTTACGGGTGCCTCTCCCTGGAGTAGCTGTTCTCTCTTCCGCCTCCTGCTTCCTATCCTGGTATCACCACACACTCCACCCATCTCATTATCTGTCTTTATTGATTAAGTTCCCCCTGAGGTCCAAGAAGCCAGAATTCCTAGCTCCTACTGGTTGGAAGGAGGGAAGACGGTCTCACCACCGTTTGCCAAAAGGTTTCCAGGATGAAATGCGTCATGAGTTCCAACCAATGACCTACAAATCACCGAAGAGCGAAGCTCCTCACTTGGCTTTCATTTACCTTCTATTTCTCACAGGAAGGCCCACCCCTGATCTCTGCGGACTTGGTCTTAATTACGTTCTCGAATGGCCTTATTTGCAGCCATCGTACACTGACTGAGCTGTCACCAGTACTGACTTGGTATCAGTCCTAAGGACACCATGATATACAGTTGAACTTAAAGTACTGAAGACCTAAAGACACAAATCTCTGACAGCAAGACTCTGAGACAGCATCTTCCTCCATGGATCAAAAATTTCTTCTTACATTAATACTGTCTTATGGGTTATCATCTACAGACAAGAAAGAAACTTTACATCATGGCATCAAGGATCTTTCACGGTCTCCTTTTTACCTCTTCAGTTTCATCTCTTACCTCCCCTTTAAATTAAAAAAAACTGCAGATCACTGACTATGCCAGCTCCTCTTGTTTCTGTCTCTTTGTACATATAGTTCCCTTTGCTTCCAGACTCCGGACAGCTTTTCATTGCCTAGCTGTCTTATCCCTCAGATCAACTTGACCCATTGTCGCAAGAACATGCACTGTTAGGGACTCCTCCAGCACACACTCAGATTCTCCTGTTGTAAGCCCACAGTCTGTTTTCTTTTCTTTCTACCTCTTTGATTATGTGTTCCCTTAGTCCTGCAATGTTGTGTCTCTCATATTAAGATATTCAGTAAGTATTTTTTTCTATGGCTGAAACTGTCTACACCTAGGTATCAACTGATGGAAAAGTGGACTGTAAGTTCATCAGCGCTTCCACAGCTAAACAGATGTTCCTAGAGGACATCTTGAAGCTGGAGGGAAAAGTGAACCTTGAAAGATTTCCACGCTACAATGCAGATTCAGCTTTTAGAACATGGCTAGCCATTCTCTACAGCTTTTTGCTAAGAATCTGTTCTCTGTTATTCTGCTACATATCTTAGTGGGAACAAACTAGGTAAAAATACAGGTCACTGGTGGAGAAGGAAGGTTTGAAAGATGAGAATGAACTTGACTTGAATTAAAAGCTTGGGTTGTAGAGCTGTTATAGATTAATCATTAGAAACATGTGAACACTAGGTCGAGAAGTTCTACTGAATGAGAGGTCTAATTATTGTGTTAGTCGCTCAGTCGTGTCTGACTCTTTGTGACTCCATGGACTGTGTGTCCATGGGATTCTCCAGGCAAGAATACTGGAGTGGGCGGCCATTTCCTTCCAGAATTATTAAAGAATTTAAAAGAGAATTAAATGATTACAGTACTGATAATGATGGATAAGATCAAGGAAAAAGACAGTGAGAACAGCTTGCTATTTCTTGGAGTTACTTTTGCCTTTCATGTGCTTTCTTTTCACTGTAGTCTCCCATGCTATCCTTATTCAGTTGTTGAGTCAACAGCCTAAAATGAAAGATTCAAATCAGTCATCTTGACACTTAATGACTGCAGTTATGGAAACTTAGGGTCAAAGGTTCCTAGTCATCTACTAGAATCACCTTATTCAGTATTTGAGTTTTTCTCCCTATAAGGTTTTTATCACAATTTATCCTTTTAGTTCACTATATCCTGATCTAGTTCATTCAAATTTTGGAAAAAATCCCTCAGGGTTCATTTTTATCTTTAACTGAGATAGGCATCTATTTTTAGATCAATCACTAGTCTTAGATCCACTTCTTGAGATTACGTAGGACAAATCATTCCCTCTTTAAGGGTAAGTCTTCAAGTATCGGAACACAGCTCACTTGTTTTAACTGAGGTTTCTCCAACCCAGAATAAACATTTGATTTCACTCTTCACCAAGTTCACTGTCCTATGAAAACCCTGCTGCTTTTCATTTCTCTTAAATTATGGTTCCCAGTACAAATTTAACAGATCTTTGAACTAGAATTCAGTCATGAGACACCAAGAGTACACTCTAGTTCTTCATACTGAACTTCTCTTAATATGTGCTAATAAGTATTATTATTACTTTTGGTACTTGCTTCCCAGTACTAACTCAAACTAGGCTGTCTTCAGATACAAACCTCTAAAGATTTTATATGGTTATATTAAGCTACCTGATGTCATATTGCATTTTAGGCACAGTGGTAAAGCTAACTGTCCTTAAGAAAAAAATCTTAGTAGAAATGCTGTCCATAACTATGTGTATGAATTGTCTGCACACCTGCTTAGGAACCTGTATTTTGTCTTTTTATGGTTTCATCATTGATTTTCCTAGGGATTCTGATTCTGGTATTTCCATGCATCAGTTTGACATGTCTTTTTAAGGAAACACAGTATCTGACCAAACCAATCTCTGCTTCATCACTGACAAGGTTCTGGCTTCTCATCAAAGTTCATATCACCCTATTCCCTATAATCCAACACAACAGTTGCTATATCTATCTTTGCTCTTAGCCTTTCATCAGTCACATTTTATAATGACCTTGTCTCATGATGAAGTAGGATATAAAAAACAGCATGTCTTCCCTATCTTGTTCTTGTTTAGTTGTGAGTGTTTTGGCTACAAGTGAAAGTTTTTATATTTATTGCCATCAGATTACATCATATTATGTTTGACTCATCATCAGTCTACCCTGATGACAATGTATTAATCTGGTATATAACATATTCCATTCCATTTACAACATATTTTGGCGATTTAAAGAAGAGACTCAAAATACAGTTTCATTATCATTTTACCAATCTTAGATTTAATTTATTCTATCAATGTGTGTTCATTCTTTTGGATATGAACAATAATTTTTTTTGACAAAAACATTAGAAGGAAAGGTTAAAAAACTCAGTTTTTCTTTGTATCATCTCTTTTCAGTGACAAACAGAAGCTATGGCCTTTTTTTTTTTTTTTTTTGCCATCAGCATACCTTTATTTTCTTCAGAGAACTTTATCATTAACTATGGTCTTATTTGTTTACTAATTTATTGGCTTTATTCCCTACTAAAATGTGGTTCATGGGAGTTAAAATTTTCAGCAAGACAAGGAGAGGATTTCTTAAATGCCCTGATTTTTTTTTCCTAAAGGAGACATCTAGCTATTTTTGACTCTCCACATTACATTTGCTTGTCAAGTTTGTGCACTGCATCCAGAAAATACCCTTCTTTCTTTTATATCTGGCTTTGTAGTGTGTAATGTATGCCTGAAGGACATGAGTCCTACTCATCCTTCCTATTTGTTCTTCTCATAAACGCCAGGCAAATGCATCAATGCTAATGATTCATGGGTTTCGACTGCAGACGGACAATTTCTTTAATTGGGCTACAATACTGTTTCACCTACATTAATCATGCCTGTTTGAATTAAGTTACACTCCTATCATTTCGTGCTGCCCAGGAGTCTAATCACATCAAGTTACAGTGAATCTTCGGAAGCTTATGCCTGTGCTGAGCTAAAGCCTCAGCGTACTTTAATTAACTCGCCTATTGATATTATCAGGGTGTTACTCATAACATAGATGTTGGTCTATAGATAGCATTGTATACAAGGTAATACCTCATGAAATGGTCTCATTTTTTGCATTTTTTTTTTACAGAGTCCAGTGTGTGTATATTTATCTGGGAGTTTTTCTTCTCCATCCTCCACTCTGGTAAAAACTATGATGGGGGAAAGTGAAAAATAACACCAATAAAACATAAAGTATCATCTCATCATAGCATTCTTGACCTGATTAACTTAAAGTTGAATGCATCCTAGTCATTGGATGGAAAACCATGAGGGTCTCAGTTGCGTTGACTCTTTGTGATTTTTCTTCCTGCACCCTTGCTAGCGCCTGCCACTCACCGGAGTCTTCCTCCCCATCACTGCTGCGACAGCTGGTGGCTCAGGGAGACCCACGAGGATGGAGCCGAAGCTGCTCTTTCCTGGAGCAGGTGGTTGAGGCGCCGGAACAGCTGGGTGCACTGGTGCCCTCTGGAGCTGCGTAATGCCCTTGAAACTCATCAAGTAGCCGTTTGTCTCCAAAATAATCCGCCGTGTGAATCGCTGTCTTTTAGCTGGTGTAATTAGACCATTTACATTTAAAGTCGTGGTTAATCTTTTAGGGTTTAAGTCTGACATGCCAGTTCCTCGTGTTCTCTTTGTTCTCACCATTCTTCCCTTCTCTATTTCTTTTTTCTGTGCATTACTTGAACAGTGTTTAGACTTCTACTTTGATTTACTCATTGTGGTGTTTTAGTGTATCTCGATATAGATTTTAAAGTGATTGATCTAGATATGTTACACTATATATATGCAATTTATTACACTCTACTTCTTAGTGCTGTCATCTTACCCAGTTTGAGTAACCCACTCCAGTATTCTTGCCTGGAAGGTCCCACAAACAGAGGAACCTGGCAAGCTACAGTCCATGGGTCACAAAGAGTCAGACATGACCGACTAAGCATGCATGTATAGTAACTTTATTTCCCTTCAAGTCCCCTTTTTCTCATTACTATAATAAAATCGTCTTAAATATTTCCTCTACATACACCACAAGCCACTTCAGGCAGTGTTATAATTTTTGCTTCAAGCATAAAACAAATTTAGAAAACTTAAGATGTGAAGGAAAGTCTATTTCATTTTCCCACATTTTTACTATTTTTGTTGCTCTGATGTTTCAAGTTTTTTTTTTTCCTTTAATTTCTGTTTCAAGAACTTCCTTTAGTCACCCTTTTTGCAATAGTGGCAACAAATTCTCTTAGTTTTTTTTTTTTTAAATGTCTTGATTTTTCTTTCATTCCTGAAAGATATTTACACTGGATACTGGATTCTAATACATACTTTTCTTTCAACACTTGACAAAATAGTACTGCTTTCTTCTGGCCTTTGGGAATTCTGATGAGAAATCTGCTATTATTCAGATCATTTTTATCTTATGGCTAAGGTGCAGTTTCCCTTTCTGCTTTCCTGATTTTGTTCTTTCTCTTTAATTTCAGAGGTAATTTTGTGGCATATCATGGTGCAGAATTTTGGAATGTTTTTCTTATTTAAGTTTTCACCATGCATCTTGAAATTGTGGTTTAAATCTTTTGCCAAAGTTTTACCTTTCAGTCACCATTTCCTTAGGAACTCTCTTCAGTCCCACTCTCTTCCTCTTCTCCTTCTGGGGCTCTGCCCTAATGCCACAGATGTTCAGTCTTTGCTAGCCCCACATATCCCCGAGGTTCTGTTCAGCTGGGCAGTGACTGCTTTTTCTCATTCAAGTTGAGATTTTCCTTGTTCTTGGTATGATGAGTAATTTTCCATTGTATTCTGGATGTTTGGGGCATTAGTCTATGACGACCTGGGTCATAGGTAAATCTCCTATTTTAGCAGGTCGACTCTGACACTATCCTGGTGGAGGCAATGTGGTGATAACCTCATTTCTGCCCAATGGGAGTGTTTCACCACTGGGCCTTCGCCGATACCCCAAGGAGGAAAGATGCAGTGTTGCTGCCCCCCGCCTTGTGGTCCCGACTGATACAGGGATGGCGAGGCAGTCCTTACCGCTGGGAAGTCATGCAAGCCCTTGATTCCTATTTATCCCTTTCTGACAGTAATCCAGCAAGGAGAGAATTGGGCCTCTCATCACTCCCATGTCAGAGAGTAAGTCCTGCCTCCACTGATGTCACGGAAGGGTAGAGTGTTACTTTGGGGTGGCAGTAACACCTTCAGCTCCTTGCTACTCATCCTTCTAGGACACCCAGGAAATTGGGACACTGTGCTATAGTTTGAGGATGGCTAAGCCCAGGCTTTCTTCTTAAACTTTGATGATAGAGTTGGTAGGGGAGGCTTCAGGACTGTTTGTTTTGATGTTTGACCTGAAGGGGTGGTTATTGTCTAAAAACGTTTGGTCTTGCCAGGCCACCTTCCTAGTCCTTTGGTTACAGAGCAGGCTTTATTGGGTCACCTTTGTCTGTGTTGGAGGGCATCTCTGGGCACTAGGGAATCTAGTCCCCAGTCCAGGGTATATGAGACAACAAGAAAACCTAGGAAATTCACCACCATATCATTTCTTGGTTCCAATGGTCATGGATTGGTCTTCCAATCCAAGGGGAAATAGAGTCCCCTTATGTTTCTTTTATATATAATGTTCAAAGTTTTTTTTAGCTCTTCTTAGTAAGAGGAATAGGCAGAAATATGTCTGTGCCAATTCTGATACTTAGCTTACAACATGGTCAACATTTGACCTTCATGTCTTCAGTCTAAACAATTTGTTCATGTTTAGAGAGCAGTATTACTAAAGTAACAGATGCACCCTCAGGAACAATGAGGAGAAAGAAAGCCTCAGTACCCACAATACTGAAATGAGATACTATTAACCCTGTATATTTCTATACGCAGTGAGAGAGTTAATCTAACCTTAACAATTAATAATAAAAAAACTTATTTTCAAGCAAATAATTATAGATTAAAAATGAAAAGGAGATATAAACAATTCTCCTATGAGAATTCAAAATAGAAAGTTTAAACAAAACTGTTTACAAAAATGTGTGTGAGATTTGGCCTTTGAAATGAAAATATGCTCTATTTCACTACTATAGCTATTTAGGCAGGTTTCATATTATTTTCACCACTCATTTATATATAGCATTATTACTTCTTACTAGACAATTTTTTCCTATTGTGATGTAATACTTCAAATTACTTTACGTATATGCATATTTTTATTTCCAAATTGACTATAACATATGCAAGTTACTACATCTTATGGAAAATAATTCAGTCCCACAGTTGGTCCTCAATAAATGCTTCAAGCTAAATAGGCCTGAAAAAGCAACAATTTTTTTTCTTGATCATAGACGATTTACTTTAGGTCCTGGAATGCAGAATTTCAGAGATAGAAGGAATCTAAGTGCTTTTTCATATTCACTAGCCATCTTGAATTCAAGTCATAGTATAAATAAAGCCTAAGAAATGTAACCTTTATAGGTCAATTGAGGACTAAAGGGATGTGTCTTACTTGAACAGATAAGTGCTCAGCAGTTAATACTGGGAAAAGCAATATTAGAGAAATTTTAATCTAGGATATTAAATTGTGATTCATAAGAAGCTTTATAAAGACAGTTTTCAAACCTTCAATGAGTTGTTTCTACCCTGTTCTGGAAAAAAAAAAAAACATTTTTTGGTGGTATGTACTGCTAAGTCAGAAACTTCTAAACCAAAACAACCTTCTTTATTTCCTCTCTCTTTGTACAGGTTTTTGCACAAGTTAAATATAAATATTTCTGTTAAGTAAATAGTAGAACACATTTCATGTTGGAAAAAAAATTCAGCAAATTTTAATCTTATTTTTTTAATCTGTACTAATATATCAAGAAGTTCCAGATCCAAAAATATAAACTGCTGACAATACAGCTATAACTAGCCCTATTTGTGTGTGTGTGTTGCGTCTGATTATTTGTGACCCACGGACTGTAGACTTCCAAGCTCCTCTGTTCATGGGCTTTCCCAGGCAAGAGTACTGGAGTGGGTAGTCATTTCCTACTCCAGGGGATCTTCCTGACCCAGGGACTGAACTGGCATCTCCTGCATCTGCTGCATTGGCAGGTGGATTCTTTACCACTGAACCACTTGGGAAGCTCACTTCTGGGACTGCTTTGGCTCTGTTTGTAGGAAGAACTAAGTTTTTCATGGGAAGAAACTCACTCTAAGAAAGAGACATGTAGCTGCTTCTAAGGACAGCTGGAAAGGACAATGCAAAAATGGTAATGTGTATTATTTAGATTTAGTGTGGACCTTTTTCTGTCTTCTACTCATCGCCCACAATTTGAAATCTGACCCAGTGCTTTGGAGAGAGTCAGTGACTATTTAAACAGGTACCACCGAAATGAGGGCTTCTGAGTAAGGACCAGGCACTACTGCCTTGTGGAGGGGCATGTCCCCTTGGGCCCAGCCTGGAGCCTCTGCAAGCAGTGACCTGGGATCCTTGCAATCATCCCTGGGGGGCAGATAGTTAGTCGCTCAGTTGTGTCCGACTCTTTGTGACCCCATGGACTGTAGCCCACCAGGCTCCTCTGTCCATGGAATTCTCCAGGCAAGAATACTGGAGTGGGTTGCCATGCCCTTTCTGGGGATCTTCCCCACCCAGAGATTGAACCCATGTTTCCTCCATTGCAGGCAGATTGTTTACCACTTGAACCACCAGAAAAGCCCAGTCCTGGGAGGGTGTGTGGGGCAGACAGGAGCTCCACAAAGGGCAAGTTGCTGAAGGTCTGTAATGGCCACTATGAGACATCCTTTGGGGTTCCTCACTATTCTAGTGGAACTGCAACAGACGGTAGAAATGTTGGCAGGGACAGCAGTTCTGAAGATGTGAACCAAGCCAACGAGAACAGTTTGTTTCCATTACAATGATTTTTATGTATTTTCTAGATTGGTGCAGTCTGGAAAGACATCAATTACTTTAGAGACCTAACTTATTTTTAGAATTTATAATCCTTTGGAGCTAATTTATAGCCCACATTTGAAAATTAGTTGTATTACTTTATAGCTACCTTTTGCCACTGACCACATAAAAATAATTTGATCAACCACTCCTTCCAGAAAGACTTGGTTCCAGGAACTTTTGCCAATCTGCAAATACTTGCTGTGATGTCTCAGAATACAGTTGAGTATTTTGAGCTATTATTGTTTACAGTGATAAATGGGAGTTTTTCAATTTTTATTTCATAAACTTGAAATATTTTTGTTTTATTTTCAACCCGGTTGTCTCAAGAATGGCCCTTTTGTTGCTACTAAAGTGCCTGGATGCCTTTTTTGTTATTGTTGTTTTTCAGTCACTCAGTTATGTCTGACTCTTTGAAAGCCCATGGCCTGCCACATGCCAGGCTCCTCTGCCCTTCACTATCTTCTGGAGTTTGCTCAAACTCACTTCGGTTGCGTTGGTGGTGCTATCTAACCGTCTCATCCTCTACTGCCCACTTGTCTTTTGCCTTTGATCTTTCCCAGCATCGGGTCTTTTCCAATGAGTCAGTTCATCGCATCAGGTGACCAAAGTATTGGCGCTTCAGCTTCAGCATCAGTCGTCCCAATGAGTTTTCAGGACTGATCTCCTTTGACTGCTTGGATCTCCTTGCTGTCCAAGCTCTACCCGTAGCTGGCTCCAGGAACTTTGATGATAAGTCCCTGGATGGTGACCTTCGCAGGCGCTTTGTATCTTCGGTTCCCCTCCCCCTGCCCCCGCCCACCTCCCACCCACTCTGTAGGTGGGACAGGAAGTCTACAGGGGGTTGAAGCGGCCTTCTTGCCTACAGGAGAGAAGCCTCTGGTAAAGCTCTTTTCAATGGAGAGTCGACCTTTCTTATGGAATAGCACTGGCCATAGGTCAGAACGGTTATTTTTCCAATCCTCCTGCCAAAGACAGTAAGTGATTTTTCTTCATTCTTCAAACATGATGGGTCTTTTGGGGGTAAAAATCCATGAAAGTATTGTGAATCCCCTAAAACTACAGCCACGAGGAGTTTTTCCCTCTCAAAGAGGTCTACACTCAGATTCTAGAAGTTCATCAAAATTAACATTTAATTGTTAATTTACCTTTTTTTCTTTAAATACTGTAAATATTCTTTTTTTTTTCATTTACTTTTAAACTTATGGCTTGAGTAACTAAGTGGAACTTAGTCATATTTCTCTGTATTTGTCTGTCTCTCTAGATTTTTGGATGGCAGTTTGCCCTACAGCCTCAAGAAAATTCCCTTTTTCACTTCCAATTTGCTCAAATCATTTCTTGTTGTAAGATCTAGAGTGATAACTTTGGAGTTGAAACTGAAAGTGCCATGCCATTTTTTAAAACAAAAAACTTTAACTATATTACCACTTGTATTAGCTTATGATTTACACTCCTAAAAGCTACCTTATAGATGCAAAAGTGGCTGATATATGTAGTAAAATTGTTTTATGTACTTTTAATATGGCATCTTGGCAATATTAACACATGTACACACATGTGCAATAGTTCTTATACCACTATAGATGATATTTGTGGTATAAATTTTCAAGAACTCTCAAAGGGTTGAGGATAAGGGTTTATTTATTTATTTT
The DNA here is from genome assembly GCA_020226075.1 of Hydropotes inermis. Lineage (NCBI taxonomy): Eukaryota > Metazoa > Chordata > Mammalia > Artiodactyla > Cervidae > Hydropotes > Hydropotes inermis. Next base: position 67,178,134 of record CM035280.1, on the reverse strand, counting down.
TTTCTTTTTTTCTTGTATTGGAAGACTAGGGGGAATATCTGAACTACTCAGACTAACTAGTTTCTCTCAGCCATCGGTATATTTAAATACATTCTAATAGAAACATTTTCAGCACACATTTATGTGAACTTTATCAAGGCACTCTAAAAAGTATCATCAGTCTACTCAACAAAAGTGCTGCTCTGGGTGTGATTTATGCTTCCCCAGGAAGATCCCCTGGAGAAAGGCATGGCTACCCACTCCAGGATTCTTGCCTGGAGAATCCCCATGGACAGAGGAGCCTGGCAGGTTACAGTCCATGGGGTCCCCAAGAGCCAGACATGAGTCAGTGACTAAGCACAGCACAGCGCATCACAACAGCACTTTTAGTAAAACCTATGAAAAGCTGAATATAGCTGGCAGGACTTAGGATTATTTGCTTGTACCATCTTTTCTAAGTCAGCAATTGGAAGGATAAAGTGAGAAAAAGGTGTTATATTTTCCTCCTCTTTCACATCTTGTCATGTCAGAAAGAAAATTAGGAATCAGAGATGAGTGATCAAAGGACCATACAGGGAACATATTCTGTGTTGTTTTGACAATGGTAAGAACTTATAAATCTTCTCAAGTTCCAGTGAAGATGAACAAGGTGATTTGGCAGAAACACTTCTGGGATGGATAGCTAAGTATATCTATGAATGCTATTCCCAATGAAACAACCGTAAGTGGTAAAAGTTATTTAAAAAATCAACTATCTAAAGTCTCTGGGAGTTATCCTAAGGACATAAGCAGATGGAGAAATATTTATTACAGGAAATTTACTGATCTAAATAAGAACTGTGAAGATATACAATACTGAAGGCATGCCCCAAACCCAGTTCAATGGGACTGAGGCACTATTCTGGGTGGCTCTCATCAAGAAGTGGAGGTCACTTCACCCCTAATTTCCAATCGAGGGCAACTATTTCTCCCTGAGAGAGACAAGACGCCAGGCTTCTCATTGCCCCCAGCCCCAAGTGGCAGAAGCTCTGTTCCAGGCAGGTGGGGTTGAGAGCTCCTTTCTTCCACCCAGACCCACTCAGAGGGTAGAAGCTCTACTTCAGGCACAACAGACTGAGAACGCTGGGTTCTGACTATGCTGCCTCAGCCCTTCTGGAAAACAGCCTCAGAGGCCACATAAAGTAGGGGAGAGCCAGATGTCACTGAACCAGCCCAGCTGAGACATTAAACAAAACAAGCAAGCGAAAGCTAATGGGGGTGGGGAAATCAGCCTCCAGAGTCGGCTACCGTATATTGTCTCAAATGTCCACTTTACACCAAGAACTATGAAATATCAAGAGTTTGAATGATACATAGGGGAAAAAAAAATGATAGTGCCTTTGTAGTAGCCTAGATGGCAAAGGAAACTGTGATTAAAAAATTTTAAAAATGCCATTGCCTCATCAAGTAGGGACTATTAAAGAGAGACAGAAATTATGAAAAAGAACCAAATAGAAAGTCTGGTGTTAAAAAGTATAATAAAAAGGAGAACTGTTTTCAAGAGGGGATGAAGAATAAATGTGACCTGGCAGAAGAAAAAATCAGTGAACTTGGAAATATATAAAGGTACAATCTGAAGAACAGAGAAAAAGAATGAATAAAAATTGACAGAGGCTCTGAGAAATGCAGTATACTAACACTTGCAGGATAAGAATATCTGGAGGAAAGGAGAGAGAGGAATAGAAAAATATTCAAAAAATTGCTGGAAATTTCCTAAATTTGATGAAAAACTTTCATCTACACAGCTTAATAGATTAACACATTTGGATAAAACCTCAAATGATCTACATACAGACACATCAGTCAGTCAAATGTTGAAAACCAAAAAGGAACAGAAAAACCTTGAACACAGGAAAGAAAGCTGTCTCTTTACTTAAAGGGGAACCCCAATATGATTAAAAGCTGAATTCTCATCAGAAACAACCCATGCCAAAATACAGGTGCTATTCAGTGTTGGATTAAAAAAAGCAGCCTGCCAAGAATCTTATTTCCAGCAAAACTATCTTTCAAAAACAAAGTCAGAATATATATTGACATGAACAAAAACAGAATTCATTAACAGACTCTTATAAGAAACATTAAAGAAAGTTTTCCAAGCTAAGAACAAGTGACACTGGAGATATTTCAAACCCACAAGACAAAACAGAGACCAGTGAAAATAAGCAGGTAAGTGAGACTGTGCAATGGCGCATTTCTTCTCTGTTTGTTCCTTCACTTATTTTAAAACAAATGCATAGAGCAATATCGATATAATTGTATTGTTGAGTTTATATCATATAGTAATTTAATACAACTGTGATATAAAATATCACAGCACAAAAAGGTGAATGGGAGCAAAGCTATATTGGAGTAAGGAAGTGACACCAAATGGTAACTCAAATAGGAAGAAATGAAGAGAAGAAATGCCGAGCAAGGTTAGTACAACGAACTATATATACTTGCTCCCTTTTAATTTCTCAATTTGTTAAAGAGACATGAAAGAGGTAAAGTAACAGTGATAAACCCACTGTACTGTTGGATTTATAATATATATATACATAAGCCTATTATATATAACACTGTTGCTGCTAAAAAGAGGAAGAGAAAATAAAGGAGTAAATTTTCACTATCTCACTAGTATAAACCTGAAATAGATTTTATTATGATGCATATCTTAAGCCCTAGAGCAAACACTAAGAAAACTAATTTTTAAGTTAAAATTATTAAAGGCATCAAAGTGTTACACAGGAAATAATCACTTAATGTGAGAAAAACAGGAAAGGGGGAACAGATAACAAAAAGACATGGTACAGGCATAAAACAAAAAGTTACGGTGGACATACACCCGATCATATCAGAAGTAAGAGTGAGTGTGAGTGTTTTAGACATTCCAATTAAAGGTAGGGACTGTCAGACTGTATACAGAACAAGATCTAACTTTACACTGTCTATAGGAGGCACACTTTAGTTTCAAAGATAAAAATATGTTGAAAGTAAAAGAAAGGAAAATTATATACTATGCAAATAACAATCCTAGAAGAACTGGAGGGCCTACACTAATATCCAACAAAACAGATATTAAAAGAAAGAACATGTGACTGAAGACAATGAGATACATTTTGTCATAAAACAGTCAACCACCAAGAAGATAGCATTAAAAGTACATATGCATCTAAAAACAAATCTCATAAATACATAAAGCAAAACCTGACAAAACCAATGGGGTAAAACAGACAAAGTAGTTGGAAATTTTAATAACCCACTTTTAGTAACAAATACAAAACTCTTCATGACATCAGTAAGAATACAGAAGACTTTAAAAGCACTATAAACCAATCATAGCTAACAGACATATATAGAATATTCTGCCCTGCAAAATGCCCATCCTTCTCAAGCACATGAAATTTTATCTAGAGTAGACCACATTTTGAGTTTTAAAACAAATTTATCAATATTTAAAAGATACAAAGTATGTTCTCCTAACACAATGGAACTAAATTGGTACTCAATAACTGAAGGCAATTTGGGAAACTCACTAATATGTAGAAAATTTAAAAATGTACTCCTAAATAGCCAGTGAGTCAAAGGAGGAATCACAAAGGAAATGAAGAAACATACTTTGAGATGAATGAAAATTAAATCACAATATGTCAAAATTTGTGCACTCAAACAACAGAGAAGATGAACAAAGTCAGAAGATATTTATTTGAAAAGATCAACAAATTGACGAATGATTAGCTAGTATGACTATGCCAGAAAGACACATCTCAAATAACTAAAATCAGGGATGAGTGACTATTACTACTTCCTTCACAGAAATAAGAATGATTACAAGGAAAAACTGTGAACAACTATAAGTCAACAGATTAAATTATATTAATGAAATGGCCAAATCCTAGAAAGATGTTAACAATCAAAACTAACTTAATAAGAAAGAGAACATGTAAATAGTTCCAGATGCCTTCACTGGTAATTTCTACCAAACATTAAAAAAAAATATTACCAATACTTCACAGACTCTTCTCAAAAAATATGAAAAGGAGGAACATTTTCAGACTCATTCTGTGGGGCCAACATTAACGTGACATCAAAACCATACAAAGATAACTCATGAAAATAAAGCTACATACCAACAGCTCTTATAATAATTGATGACAAAATTCTCAACAAGATATTTGCAAACTGAGTCTAGCAACACAGAAAGGAAAATTATACATCATGGCCAAAGGGGATTCATCCTGCTTTGATTCAAAGTGGGAAAATTAATTATACCTTATTAATAGAAGAAAGGAGTCCAGTCCATAGGGTTGCAAAGAGTCGGACATGACTGAGTAACAGAACTGACCTGAACTGAATAGAAGAAAGGACAAAAACACACAATTATGTCAAGAGATAGAAAACACTGACAAAATTCAACATACTTTCATGGTAAAAATCCATAACAACCAGGAATAGAAGTTTTCCCAAATGATAAAACAGTCTATGAAAAACAGACAGCTAATCTTTTTAATAGTGAAAGACTGAATGCTTTCTCCATAAAATCAGGGACAAAATAAGAATGTCCACTTATACCACCTCTATTCAGTATTTTACTGGAAGTTCTAAATAGGGCAATTAGACGAGCAACCGAAGTTAAAAAAAAATCCAGACTGGAAAGAAAGAAGCAAACTACATCTCTATTTACAGATGACGTGATTTTGTATGCCGAAAATAAGGAATTCACTAAAAAAACTACTAGAAGTAGTAAATAGGCTCAGCAACATTTCAGGATAAAAGTCAATATATAAAAATCAATTGCATTTCTGTACTTTAGCAGTAAGCAATCTGAAAATGATTATTAACATAAAAAAGAATCAAGTACTTAGGAATACATTTAACAAAAGAAGTGCAAAATTCATACTCAGAAAACCACAGGACATTGTTGAAGGAAATTATAAAACCATGAAGGAATGGAAAAACCTCCTGTGCTCCTAACTCAGAGGACCTGAGGTGTCAAAATGTCAGCACTGCACTAAACTGGTCTACAGTTTCAAAACAATTTGTCAAATGGCTCAGCTTCATTTTTTGCATAAATTTACAAACTAGCTCTAAAATTCACAGGAAATTGCAAAGCACCTTTATCAGTCAAAACAATCTGGAAAAACAGGAATAAAAATGTAAGAACCACACTTCATGATTTTGAGACTTTTTACAAAGCTAGAATAATCAAGGCAGCATGGTACTGACATAGAATGGACATACAGGTCAATGAGACAGAGTCTAGAGTACAGAAAGAAATCATTACCTTTACGATAATTGATTTTTAACAATGATGTCAAAGAATTTGGCGGGGAAAAATAATCTTTTCAACCAATGGTACTAAAACTGCTGGATATCCACATGCAAAAGAATAAAAATGAACCCATTCCAAACACCATACACAATATTAATTCAAGTTGGACCATAGGCCTCTATGTAATAGCTAAAACTATCAAATTCTTAAAGGAAAGCATAGGAGTAAATCTTAGCTACCATGAGTTAAGTAATTTCTTCTTAAATACAGCATTAAGAGCCCAACCTACCAAAGGCAATGTAGATAAATTTGATTTTATCAAACCAAAAGCTGTTGTTCAACAAAAATACCATAACTGTGAAAATTATAGAGCTGTAAAGACAACCCCCAAATAGGGAAAAAAACGTAAATCATTTATCTGACAAGGGACTTGTATATAGAACATATAATACACAATTCTTACAACTCAATAGTAAAAAGACAACACAATTTTAAAATGCACAAAGGATCCAAATAGCGTTTCTCTAGAGAAGATGTACGGATGGATAGTAAGCCCCTGAAAAGATGCTCAGTATTATTAATCAATAGGGAACTGCAAGCCAAAGCACAATGCAACGATTATGTGTTTTTGTCCTTTATTCCTACTTGGATATTTATAATCAAATAGGTAGACAATGTCATGTGTTGGAGAGGTGGGGAAATGAGAACGCTTACACATTGCTAATGGGAACACAATACTGTACAGCTGCCTTGGAAAATAGTTTGACAGTTCCTCAGAATATTAAACATAGAGTTTCTAGAGTAATTTTACTCCTAGCATATACGCAAGAGAAATGAAAACCTACATTCATACAAAATCTTGTATACGAGCATATATAGTACTACTATTCATGGCTGCCAAGAAGTAGAAAAATCCCAACTATTCATGAATTAATAAATGCATAAAATATTATATATTTATAGCTATTTACATACATAATAGGATATTATTCAGCCATAAAAAGGAAAGGAATACAAGTTCATACTTAAATGAACTTTGGAAACATTATGCTAAGTATAAGATGAAACTTGAAAACCTTATGCTAAGTACAAGTCTGCTACTAAAGACTACAAATTGTATAACTTCAATACATAAATGTCCAAAGTAGGCAAATCTCCAGGAATTGGTAAGTGGTTACCCAGAGTTTCAGGATAGAAAATGAATGCCTGCTAGTGAATATAGGATTTCTTTTGGGAATGATAAAAATATTCTAAAAATAGATTGTAGTGACAGTTGTACAACTCTGAATATACTAAAAAACACCAAATCATGTATTTTTTAATAGGTGAATTGTATGATATTTGAATTACACTCCAAGAAAAGGGTTTCCCAAGTGGCGCTAGTGGTAGAGAACCCTCCTGCCAATGCGGGAGATGTAAGGGACACGAGTTCAGTCCCTGGGTCAGGAAGATCCCAGGAGGAGGGCACTTCAGCCCACTCAGTACTCTTGCCTGGAGAATCCCCCCGGGCAGAGAAGCCTGGCAGGCCACAGTCCACGGCATCACAAAGAGCTGGACACGACAGAGGCAACTTAATACGCACAAAGCTGGCTAAAAAAAACAAAGACAGTATCGCAGTATTTCAACTCATCGAAATAGGGGAGAATTTCTAGAAAATTACTAGACTGAATTATATTAAACACTAAAAAGTGATGGCTGAAAGGATAGAGCCATGGAAAGTTCAGACTTGGTTCATGACTCTGAGACTGGAATTATGCTTTCAAGTTTATTACAAGTCAACATCTGTCTCTCTGCCTATAAATGTCAAAGAAAAGTTGTGGCAAGTTTTAAAATCAAATCTACTCACTGGTCTTCCTCCAAAAGTTGCTAGCCTGCCAACGGCCAAGAAAACACCCTGTGATCAGTTTCATTATGCAAGGCTGAAGAAGGAGCATGAGAAACTCGGGTTCCTTCTTCCTGGAATAGCATCGTATCGGACATTCTCCCCGAAGGAGGAGTGCAAGCTCCTAATGGAGCTCTAGACGGCAGCTGTCCACAGGAAGAGAAAAAAAAGAAAGACGTTCTTTGAAATATGGGAGATCGAGTCCTCTGATTCACCGCTTCTATTTGACTCTCTTTTTTTGTTGTTTTTTAACAGAATGCTCACTTCAGAATATCATAGTATTAGTGAAATGGAGTTTTGGGTCCAAAACAAGTTATTTGCTCTTGTGTTATGGAGTTCCATTTTCATATGTCACTACACTTCATATAGTAATTAGACATTACTATAATTTGTATTTTCCTAAGAAAAATAACTACTATCTGAACACAGTTTTGTTTTCAGAGTGGATTTGAAGAGCCATTAATTGCATTTCAAGATAAATTGATTTAGGAGGACAAGAGGGGATATAGAAATACATCTTGGAAAGTGATTAATGCCATCAAAGGAAATAAGAAATAATATGTTCCCGTGGAAATGGACTATAAACACCCAATGTCTGAATGATATTATACATCTGCAATTCTCAGTCCCACCACCTAAGACCCAATTTTCCTGCCATTATAAACACAGCTGTTATATGTTCGATGCAACTGCAGAAAAAAAACCAAAAAACATATTGGCTACTGATGTATTACTATTGGTGCTGCTTTTATAAAGTCAGTAGCTTTATTTGGCAAAATACTTCAGTGGCCCACAGATATGCTGAGTTGATTAGAAGATGGAAATATTGTGGCTAGAAGCAGGCAGTTGAAGGCAGATAGTGACCAAAAGCTCCCTTTGGGGCTTTAATGTTGCTGTGACTTAATCCTTATTACTTCTTCTGATAACTGGTATATATTGGTTTATTTTTAAATAGTGTTTCCCCCTTCAGTTCTAGCCTTAAGGGCTTCCCAGTTGGTGCTAGTGGTAAAGAACCACCTGCCAATGCAGGAGACAGAAGAGATGCAGGTTCGATCCCTGGTTTGGGAAGATCCCCTGGAAGAAGGCATCCCCACTCCAGTATTCTTGCCTGGAGAATCCCATGGACTGAGGAACCTGGCTGGCTACAGTCCCCAGAGTCACAAAGAGTCAGACACAAGTGAACACACACACACACACACTGTGCTTAAAGTGAGTTGAGAGAATGCAGGAAGGATCAGAGTTACAGTCCTCTTCCTTCCACCCACCCCAACTAAGTTTACAGGTTTGGAATCACACTGACCTGAGAAAGGTTTAAGTTCAGAATAACAATTTTCAGATTCCTTGATGGTGCGCAGACTTTTCAAAATCACTTTAATTGTCTATACTGAATGTTCTATATTTATCTCTCAAAACTAACCATATAAAACCCAAATAAAATCAAGAAATGATAAGCTGTTTTTCTTTTTTTGTGTATGGTTGGTTGGTTTAGTCGCTAAGTTGTATTCGGCTCTTGTGACCCCATGGACTGTAGTCTACCAGGCTCCTCCATCCGTGGGATTTCCCAGGCTAGAGTACTGGAGTGGGTAGCCATTTCCTTCTCCAGGGGATCTTCCCCACCCAGGAATTGAACCCAGGTCTCTTGCATTGCAGATGGATTCTTTACCAACTGAGCTATGAGGCAAGTCTTTTTTTGTGTGTATACTTTGGCATATGGAGGCTGGCGCACACACTCTAGTGTAAGTTTCAGGACAGAAACCAAATTTCAGGTATCATCTGAGCTTCCAGGTCCAGGTTTTGATCAGAGCCAACAAGATTTACAAATACAATGAACAGAAACTTGTACTGACAAGTGTGCTGTTTGCTCCTCATGTAACTGGAAAACATTGTATATTTAGATGGTTAACGCAGGATTTTCTCAATACCTACACACCCATGAAAAAAAATGCATTATGGAAACTTTTATTTATAAAGAAAGAGACATTTAGTTGTTGCTATAAAAACAACACATGGGACTACTCCTGCACGAACAGAACAATAAACAGAAAGAATTATCTAATTGTTGACATATTTGTAGGGACAGTTTTCCAATATACACTTTGTCCCTAACTAAACTTGCTGGCTGTGATGGCAAAATGATGTGAACTGTAAGGAATAGGAACTCTGACATTTTGGACTATTTTTTAAAACTAAATATTCATTGGCAAAAGAAGAAAAAGAAAGTCTGCAAACACTGCTGTCTCATAATGGTTTCAGGCAAAGGCTTTGCAGTCAGACCCACTAGGTTTAGTCCTATTTCCTTAGGTACTGGATCAGCCCTCTTACCTTGAAGGTGAAGACACGCTGAATCTAGACGCTTCATCTCTAAAACTGGGTAATAATCTCCCTGCTTCATAAAATGACTTAAAAGTAAAGTTTTAGAAATCTACTTTAATAATTTCTGTTATTACTAAACTTTATTCTACAAAATGCTTTCAATTAAGTATCAATAAAAGCATTTCTTAACTTTACATTGATTTCTTCAACTATACATAGTAATCTCAAAGTGAGGTCAAATGAAAAGTGAAAAATGCATTAAATAGATGCTATTTAAGTTTAAAGATGAAAAGACTGTAGTAATTAAAGTTATTAGAGTCTGCATATTTCATGCTTATCTAAGAACTGACTTACAGGTAGAGATACTCTTTAAATTGGATTTAAGAAGATGGTGCCAAAAGGTATGTCTGAGCCTACCTGAGTTGAGAAACATGAAACAGCACTTGAGCACTATACTTAGGGGTCATTTTAAAGGGCAAAACCACCAACAAAAAGAACAGAAATGTGTGAATGTATTACTAAACAGATGAGGAAAAGGACCCTTGTCTATAGCATGCCACCTGGACATTACCTTCTTTGGCTTCAGCTGGGAAAGTGGTCACTGGGTGAATCAAAATTTTCCCCATCTACATGTGGCCACATGTGACCCAGAAAGTGTCGCAGATGTAGATTCTGGGGTTACAGGCAAGTTTTAGTGAGAAAGCAAGTTCTTAATTTTTGTATTAGATTTATCAGACCTTAATTTTCATACAAATGACTTTGTAAAAACTCAGTTGGCTTTTTTCTTGTTTTGTCGAGGTACACTATTTTCTCTTTTTAAGAGTATAGTCCTGTGAATTTTAACAAATAGGCAAGCAAAATCAAGATACCGGCCAGTTACCACCTCTCAAAACTTACCCATGGTTACCCTCTCCCCTAACCCCAGTCTCTGACAACTGGGGTTTTTATCCCTACAGTTTTGCCTTTTCCAAAGCATCATATGAACAGAATCCTATAGCAGGAAACCTCTGGAGTCTGTCTTCTTTCACTTATCATGATACGCTTACTATGCATATTTGCATATGTGCATAATTCATCCATATTGTTATATTGTCAGAAGTGTGTTTTTCCTTTTTTTCTGAGGAGTGTTCCATTGTAAGAACTCACAATTTGTCTTCCCATTCTCCACATGAAGTGCATTTTGACTGTTTCCAGGTTTTGACTACTGTTACAAACATTAATGTACAGGTGTTTATATAAATGTAAGTTTGCATTTCTCAAGAGTAAATACTGAGCAATAGGGTTGTTGGAGCACATGATTAGTGTATGTTAATTTTACTAGAAACTGCAAAACTATTTCCATAGTGGCTGTCCCATTTTGTAGTTCTACCAGCAATGTTTGAAAAACTCCAGTTGCTCTAAACATCTTTACCAGCATTTGATATTGATAAATATCATTTGTTTGTTAATATTTCCATTCTAATAGATGTGTGTTAGCTCATTGTGGGCTCAGTTTGCATTTCTCTAATAATTATTAATATTTAGAATTTTTCATGTGTTTATTTACCATTGATATATCTTTTGTGAAGTGTCTTTACAAATAATTTCTCACTTAAAATCACTATTTCTTTCATTCCTATTGTGTTTAGAGTATTCATATATTCTAGATATAAATTCTATATCAGATATGTGAATTATAAGTACTTTCTTCTAATCTAGGAGGACTTCCCTGATAGATCAGATGGTAAAGCATCTGTCTACAATGCGGGAGACCCGGGTTTGATCCGTGGATCAGCAAGATCCTCTGGAGAAGGAAATGGCAACCCACTCTAGTACTCTTGTGTGGAAAATCCCAAGGACAGAGGAGTGTGGTAGGCCACAGTCCACGGGGTGGCAAAGAGCCAGTCACGACTGAGAAATTTCACTTTCTTTCTAATCTATGACTTATGTTTTCTTTTCAAAGTGTCTTATGAAGAATAGAAATTTTAAAATTCTGATGAAGTCTAACTAAACTGTTTTTCCTTATGGCAAATACTTTTACTCTTTTGTCAAGAAAGTTTTGTCTAATTTGAAGTCTTGAAGATTTTCTCCTCCATGTTTTCCCCAGAAGTTTTATGGTTTTGGTTTTAGTGGGGAGTTCTGATCCACACCGGGGCTCCCACGGTAGCTCAGTGGTAAAGAACCCACCTGCCAGTGCAGGAGACCTGGGTTTGATCCCTGGGTCAGGAAGATCCCTTGGAGAAGGAAATGGCAACCCACTCCAGTATTCTTGACTGAGAAATCCTATAGATAGAGGAGTCTGGCAGGCTGCTGTCCATGAGGTCACAAAGAACTGGACATGACTTAGTGACTAAACAGTTGAGGTATGTGTATCATAGAAGGTATGGGATGAGTCTGATTAAAAAAAATGTGACTATCCAATTGAAATATCATAATTTGTTGAAAAAAATTATCCTTTCTCCATTGAATTTCCTTTGATGTTTTGTTGAAAAGTCAATTTATCACATATATGTGGATCTCTGGACACTATTACGTTTTGTCGATATAAATCCTTACCTTCATCACACCATGCTATCTTGCTTACTACATTTTTTGTGATCTGTCTTAAAGAACTGAAGTTGGAGGTAGTATGAATTTTCCAAATTTTTATTTTTACAAATTTGTTTTGGCTCTTCTTATTCTTTTGCCTTTTTGATATGAATATTTGAATTAACTCATCAACTTCCACCAAAAAACTTTGATGGAATTTTGATTGAATTTACACTGAATTTATAGATAACCATGGGAAGAACTGGCATATTAATGATACTGGGTTTCATGACTCATGAACATAGTCTATCTCTCCATTTATTTAGAGCTCTGATTTCTTTTGTCAGTACTTTGTACTTTCCTGAATACAGATTTTGCACAGAATTTGTTAGACTTATTCCAAAGTGTGTCATATATTTTGATGCTCTTTTAACTTAAAATTCCAATTATTCATTGCTGCTGCTGCTGCTAAGTTGCTTCAGTCGTATCTGAGTCTGTGTGACCCCATAGACGGCAGCCCACCAGGCTCCGCCATCCCTGGGATTCTCCAGGCAAGAACACTGGAGTGGGGTGCCATTGCCTTCTCCAATGTATGAAAGTGAAAAGTGAAAGTGAAGTCACTTAGTCGTGTCTGACTCTTCACAACCCCATGGACTGCAGCCTACTAGGCTCCTCTGTCCATGGGAGTTTCCAGGCAAGAGCACTGGAGTGGGGTGCCATTACCTTCTCTTATTCATTGCTAGCACACAGAAATACTTTTGATTTTTTTTACCTGAACTTTTATCCTGAAAAACTTTAAGCTCACTTAAAAAGTCTAATAGCAATTTTGTAATTAAAAAAAAAAAATTCTACATAGAAAATTATTCCCCTATATATAGAGGTAATTTTATTTCTTACCAATTTGTCTGCCTTTTATCTCATTCTGTTAAGATTCTGCTGCCTATGGCTCCCAGTATAATATTGAACAGGAATAGTGGAAGATGACATATTTACTTATTACTGATCTTATTGGAAAATATTTCTTTCATAATTAAGTATGATATTAGCTGTAAGCTTTTCGCAAATACTCCCTATCAAATTGAGGAAGTTTATATTTTCTTAGTTTGCTAATTTTTTATTTTCAGTGTATGTTGAATTGTGTGGTTTTTTTTTTTTTCTGCTCTTCTATTAGGTTGAATATTTTTTGTCTTTAGGCTGTTAATATGGTGACTTATATTAGTCAAGTTTTAAATGATGAAATAGTCTTATATTCTATGATAAACCTCACTTGGTAATGAATATTATCCTTTCAATATAATGCTGGATCCAATTTGCTAAATTTTAATTTGGAATTTCTCTATCTTCATAAAGGCTAATGATCTTCAGTTTTACTTACTTGTACTTTCTTTGTCTTATTTTGGTATCCAGTTAATACTCCCCTTGGTGAATGGTTTGAGAAGCATTCTTATTTCACATTTATGGGAGACTTTGTCTAGACTTGTTATAATTTCTTCCCTAAATATTTGGTGGAATTCACTGATGAAACTATATGCTGGGGATTTCCATTTAGGGAAGTTTTCAGCTATATATTCAATTACTGTAACACGTGTAATTGTAGGCTCTGAACTAATGACACCAGCCTCATTCCTGATATAGGCAATTTCTGTCTTTTTTATTTTCTAACATCTTGCTAATGTCCCATCAATATTCTTGATCTCTTCAAAGGAAAAACTGTGGGTTTTTTAAATTGATTTTTCTCTTAAAATAACAGAGAATATGCTTTATATCATACTATATTTATTTAAAGAAAATATAAAATATATGATAAAATAAAAAATAAAATTAGAACTACTAAGGGAACATTTCATGCAAAGATGAGCACAAGAAAGGACAGAAATGGTATGGACCTAAAAGAAACAAAGATATTAAGAAAAGGTGGCAAGAATACACAGAAGAATTATGCAAAAAAGATCTTAATGACCGAGAGAACCATGATGGTATGATCACTCACCAAGAGCCAGACATTCTGGAGTGTGAAGTCACGTGGGCCTTCGGAAGCATCACCATGAACAAAGCAAGTACAGCTGATGGAATCCCTGCTGAGCTGTTTCAAATCCTGAAAGGTGATGCTGTGAAAGTGCTGCACTCCGTATGTCAGCAAGTTTGGGAAACTCAGCAGTGGCCACAGGGCTGTAACAGGTCAGCTTTCATCCCAATCCCAAAGAAAGGCAATCCCAAAGAATGCTCAAACTACCGCACAATTGCACTCCTCTCACACGCTAGTGAAGTAATGCTCAAAATTCTCCAAGCCAGGCTTCACCAGTACATGAACCAAAAACTTCCACATGTTCAAGCTGGATTTAGAACAGGCAGAAGAACCGGAGATCAAATTGCCAACAGCTGTTGGATCATAGAAAAAGCAAGAGAATTCCAGAAAAACATCTGCTTTATTGACTATCCTAAAGCCTTGACCGTGTGGATCACAACAAATTGTGGAAAATTCTTCAAGATATGGGAATACTAGACCACCTGACCTGCCTCCTAAGAAACCTGAAGGCAGGTCAGGAAACAACAGTTAGAACTGGACATGGAACAACAGACTGATTCCAAATTGGGAAAGGAATGCATCAAGGCTTTATATTGTCACCTTGCTTATTTAATTTCTATGCAGACTACATCATGAGAAATGCTGGGCTGGAGGAAGCACAAGCTGGAATCAAGATTTCTGGGAAAAATGTCGATAACCTCAGATATGCAGATGTCACCACCCTTATGGCAGAAAGCAAAGAAGAACTAAAGAGCCTGTTGATGAAAGAGAAAGAGGAGAGTGAAAAAGTTGGCTTAAAACTCAACATTCAAAAAATGAAAATCATGGCACCTGGTCCCATCACTTCATGGGAAATAGATGGGGAAACAATGGAAACAGTGAGAGACTTTATTTGCTTGGGCTCCAAAATCATTGCAGATGGTGACTCTAGCTTTGAAATTAAAAGACACTTGCTCCTTGGAAGAAAAGCTATGACCAACCTAGACAGCATATTAAAAAACAGAGACATTACTTTCCCAGCAAAGGTCTATCTCGTTAAAGCTATGGCTTTTTTCGTGAGTCATGTATGAATGTGAGAGTTGGACCATAAGGAAAGTTGACTGTCAAAGAATTGATGCTTTTGAACTGTGGTGTTGGAGAAGACTCTTGAGAGTCCCGTGGACTGCAAGGAGATCCAACCAGTCCATCCTAAAGGAAATCAGGCCTGAACATTCACTGGAAGGACTGATGCTGAAGCTGAAGCTCCAGTACTTTGGTCACCCTGAAGGGAAGGATTGACTCACTGGAAAAGACCCTGATGCTGGGAAAGATTGAGGGCAGGAGGAGAAGAGGATAACAGAGGATGAGACGGCTGGATGGCATCACCGACTCGATGGACATGAGTTTGAGCAGCTTTAGGAGTTGGTGATGGACAGGGCAGCCTGGTGTGCTGCAGTCCACGCGGTTGCAAAGAGTTGGACACGGCTGAGTGACCGAACTGAACTGATTTAAATATATAATTTAAAAAAATGTGTAATTAGTATAATCATATATAACTATTAAACAATAAATATAGTTATAGTAATTACCATGATTATCTTAATAATTTCCTCATTCTGCTTTACTCTTTACTGTCTCTAGGTGGTAGCATAGGTAACTGATATTAGACCTTTATTTTCCAGTGTAGGTATTTAGTGTTATAAATTTTCATCTATATAATGATTTAGTGCCATACATTAACTTCATTCAGTTTTCCTTTTGCTTTCTGTCATTGATTTCTAACTTAATAACTAGTCAGATGATAAATCTGATGATTTATGTCCTTTTAAATTTATTGTTTTTTTAATGAGGCAGAATACAGTCTTCTTTGGTAAATATTTTGTACACACATACACTTGAGGTAATTCTGTATTCTGCCATTCTTATGTAGAATATTCTAAAAATATCAATTAGGTCAAGTTGATTAACAGTATTATTCAAGTCTTCTATGGCTTAACTGATATTTCATCTACCAATTATTAAGAGAAGGATGTTGAAAGTGTTGACCATAACTGTTGGCTGCCCATATCTTCTTAGTTCATATATTCCATGATGTATTTTCTTCATATTTTGGGAAGCTTTGTTATAAAGTACATAACCATTTAAGGTTGTTTATGTCCTCTTCACCAATGGACCTTTGCATTGAAATGAACTTCTTTATCTCTGGCAATATTCTATGATCTCAAACCAACTTTTTCTAACATTAATATAGCCATTCCAGGGATTTTGGGGGGTTAGTATTAGCATGATATGTCTTTTTCCATCTTTTAACTTAATTGTGTTTGTATTTTACAGAGATTCCTATTGGCAGCATGTAACTGGGTCTTGCTTTTTCATGTTCTACATTTGACAGTCTCTGTGTTTTAAATGGGCTGTATAGACCTTTTCTATTTAAGGTGTGGTCATTATGGTTGTGTTTAAATCTATCAGTTACAATTTGTTTTCTACAGGTCTCATGTCTACTTCTTTTTTATAACCCACATAGTCTGCCTTTTAAATCAACTATTTTTTAAATATTTCACCATTGTTGGCTCATTAGCTATAACATTTTGTTTTGCTCTTGTTTTGGTATTGAGGTGTATGTATTTAATTTGCCACCGTCTGCTTGCATGCAATATTATTTCACTGGTGTGCAGGATAAGAGCCTCACAACAGTGTACATTTCTCTTCCCACTCCAGTCTTTGTGTTAGTGTCATACATTTCACTCCTACATTTGTTACAATAAAAGTGTTGTATTTTTGGCTTTATATGGCAAATTAACATTCTTTAACAACTTTATTGATATGAATTGTATATATCACAAGATATACCCATCTAAAATGTATAATTTAAGGATTTTTAGTAACTTTACCAAGTGGTACAACCATTGTAGTACATCAAGTTTAGTACATTTTCATTTCCCAGTAATATCATTTGTGCCAATTCACAGTTAATTCCTCTTCCACTCATAGTTCCAGGCAACCGCAAATCTGCTTTCTATCTGGATAAATTTGCCTTTGCTGGGCGTTTTGTCTAAATGAAGTCATACAATATTTGGTCTCTTTTGTTTTTTTCTTATTACTGATTCAAGTTCATTACCAGTAATTGGTCTATTCATATTGTCTATTTCCTCTTGGTTCAGTCTTGGGAAGTTGTGCATTTCTAGGAATTTGTCCATTTCTTCTAGGTTGTCCATTCTATTGGTGTGTAATTGTTTATAGTAATCTCTTACGATGTTTATACTTCTGTAGTGTCAGTTGCAACTTTTCCTTTTTAATATCTGACTTTATTTATTAGGCCTACTCTTTTTCTTGAGAAGTTTAATTAAAGGTTTCTCAATTTTGTTTATCTTTCAAAGGACCAGTTCTTTCATTAATCTTTTCTATTGATTTTAGTCTCTTTTTCATTTATTTCTGCTCCAGTCATTATGGTTTCTTTACAAATTTTGAGTTTTGTTGGTTCTCTCTCTGTTTCTCTTAGGTTAGGATGAGCTTGTTTATTTGGGATTTTTCTTGTTTCCTAATTAGGTTTCTATTGCTAAAAACTTATCCTCTTACAACTTCCTCTGTTGCATCCCATAGATTTTGAATTGTTGTGTTTCTGCTTTCATTTGTCTCGGGGTATTTTTGATTTCCTCTTTGATTTCTTCAGTAATACGTTGGTTGTTTACTAGCATACTGTTTAGCCTTCATATCTTTGTGTTTCCTGCAGGCTTTTTTCCTTGTGAAGTGAAGTGAAGTCGCTCAGTCGTGTCCAGCTTGTTGCAACCCTATGGACTGTAGCCCACCAGGCTCCTCTGTCCATGGGATTTTCCAGACAAGAATACTGGAGTGGGTTGCCATTTCCTTCTCTGGGGGGTCTTCCCAGCCCAGGGATTGAACGCAGGTCTCCTGCACTGCAGGCAGACTCTTTACCATCTGAGCCAAAAGATGCTTGTTATACTTTCAGGCTTCCTAAATTCACTTTCACTTTTGCTTCATTGGGCTTCTTTGATCTGTGTGTTTAGAATTTTTGTCAAATTTGGAGAAAAAATTAGCCACTGTTTTTTCAAATTTTTTAATGTACTTCTCTCTTTTTTTTGCAAGCCTCCTGATTATATGTGTATGAGACTGCTTAGAATTGTCCCACATATTTTACTTTTCTGGGAGTAGTTAAGGTACTTAGAAAGATTTTGATTTATTCAACATTTGCTTTTAAGGTTTTGCTTGTTTTTCTGGCCAGACTAGAGCAACCTGTAGTCTTGGGATGACTCTGTCCCACACTACCCTCTTAGTATTCTACCTAATTCCCTAATGTATTCCATCATTTTTCCACTCTGGCTGGGGGGAATGTCAACTCTTACAGGCCCCATGTGAGGCCCTGAGGACTCATTTCAGGTGGTCCTTTACCTGGCCTCAGGTTGTTCCCTCATGCAAACGTTCTGACATTGATCAGCTGGAAGGTAAATGTGGAGAGTGCCCAGCAAACATCCAGATTTCTATTCTTTTTTGGTGGAAAGGAAAGTTTGCTTTATTTTGGATGCCAGCAATAGGAGTAGGGTGGGGGCACCCGTTAGGGGCCCTGTGGGGTAGGGGGGAGGGCAAACTCCTGTCCTAGGGCCAACTGCCCCTCACTGGCAATCAGTAGGCTGGAGCGTTTAGAGGCTGAGGGAGGGGGCTACGTGTAGAAACAGCGCAGTCAGCTCTGACGGTCAGCTTGAAACTGGTCTTCGGTGGTCTGACCAGCGTCACCTTGATTGTTTTAAGTAAAGTTAGTCTTTGGTTTCAGGGTTGGTTTGTTCCCATTTCCTTGAGGCCAATTCTTTTTCTTTTTTTTTTTTTTAACTTTTTAATTTATATTGGAAGTGACTCACTGATAAAGAATCTGCCTGCCAATGCAGGAGATGCAAGAAACATGAGTTCGATGCCTGTGTTCCTGCCTGATGCACGGGTCAGGAAGATCCTCTAGAGAAGGGAATGGCAGCCCACTCCAGTATTCTTGCCTGGAGAATCCCATGGGCAGAGGAGCCTGGTGGGCTACAGTCCAGGGTTTCAAAGAGTCGGACATGACTGAAGTGACTTAGCACACACACACACAAAGAACACTGAGTAGAGTTGCCTGTGATACACAGTAGGGTCACACTAGTTACCTATTTATATACAGTAGGGTGTATATGTCAACCCGAATCTCCCAATTCACCCCCCGCCCATTCCTCCTTGGTGTCCATATGTCTGTCCTCGACATCCGTGTCTCTATTTCTGCTAGTAAGGGGAATCCTAACAGTGGGATTTACAGACACATGAGAAGTAAGAGAGAAAAGAATGGATGTTGAAACAATTGCAGACCAGCAACAGTGGGAAGTTATCACTCCACTCTTGAGCGATGATAACATAGGGCTGAACTAGCAAGAAGAGGAGTGAGTTTCACAGAGACTCAGTGGGAGTGGACCCCTTAGGGGGCTTCTCTGGAGGAGCTATATTGTCATGGAGGAACATACCTGCTCTCTGAGACACCCTGCCAGAGAGGGATCAGAGAAGAAGCATCCTGACTTCTTTCTCTTCTGCCTGCAGTTTCCGGAGAGTTGGGATCTTCCTGACCCAGGGATCAAACCCAGGTCTCCCGCGTTGCAGGCGGCCAGGTCAACCACCAAGGAAGTCCAAGAATACTGGAGTGGGTGGCCTATCCCTTCTCCAAAGGATCTTCCTGACTCAGGAATTGAACCGGGGTCTCCTGCATTGCAGGCCGATTCTTTACCAGCTGAGCTACAAGGGAAATTTTCCTGCCAGCACAATTCCGTGCCTGAACCCAGCCGGAAATCGGCTTCTAAGGAGCCCAGCACACAGAGCCCACAGTAGGCACTTCCTGTGCCACAGAGAAGAGCAGAAACAGGGAAGGACTGGGTGCAGAGACAGAGAACAACCCACACAGCTAGAGACTCAGCTCCAAAGACAATTCCTGGAGGGACTTTGTTAAGATGAATTTATTCTGCTGTTTTTGAGGAAGCAGTAACATCTTGGTTAACTAGAGCTATTCACAGATAAGTATAAGTAACTTTGTGCATCAAGGTTCATATCATATAAACAAAAATCACCATTTGCAGTTTTAAACATATCCTAGTTCAGTTCAGTTCAGTCGCTCAGTCATGTCTGACTCTTTGCAACCCCATGGACTGCAGCACACCAGGCTTCTCTGTCTATCACCAACTCCCAGAGCTTGCTCAAACTCATGTCCATTGAGTTGGTGATGCCATCCAACTACCTCATCCTCATCCCCTTTTCCTCCTGCCTTCAATCTTTCCCAACATCAGGATCTTTTCCAATGAGTCAGTTCTTCCCATCAGGTGGCCAAAATACTGGAGCTTCAGCTTCAGCATCAGTCCTTCCAATGAATATTCGGGACTGATTTCCTTTAGGATGGACTGGTTGGATCTCCTTGCAGTCCAAGAGACTCTCAGAGTCTTCTCCAACACCACAGTTCAAAAGCATCAATTCTTTAGCACTCAGCTTTCTTTAGAGTCCAACTCTCACATCCATATGTGACTACTGGGAAAACCATAGCTTTGACTAGATGGACCTTTGTTGGAAAAATAATGTCTCTGCTTTTTAATGTGCTGTCTAGGTTGGTCATAGCTTTTCTTCCAAGGAGCAAGCATCTTTTAATTTCATGGCTGCAGTCACCATCTGCAGTGGTTTTGGAGCCCAAGAAAATAAAAGTCTGTCACTGTTTCCATTGTCTCCCCATCTGTTTGCCATGAAGTGATGGGACTGGATGCCACTTTTTGAACGTTGGCTTTAAGCCAGCTTTTTCACTCTCTATTTTCATTAAGAGATTCTTTGGTTCCTCTTCACTTTCTGCCATAAGGGTGGTGTCATCTGCGTATCTGAAGTTATTGATATTTCTCCTGGCAATTTCGATTCCAGCTTGTGCTTCTTCCAGCCCAGCCTTTCTCATGATGTACTCTGCAGAGAAGTTAAACAAGCAGGGTGACAATATACAGCCTTGATGTACTCCTTTCCCTATTTGGAGCCAGCCCATTGTTCCATGTCTGCTTCTACTTGTTGCTTCTTGACCTGCATACAGATTTCTCAGGAAGCAGGTAAGGTGGTCTGGTATTCCCATCTCTTTTAAGAATTTTCCACAGTTTGTTGTGATCCACATAGTCAAAGTTTTTGCATAGTCCATAAAACAGATGTTTTTCTGGAACTCTCTTGCCTTTTCTGTGATCCAACTGATGTTGGCAAAATCATATTCTAATCAACCTACATTCTTTCCTTCATTTCAAAGTCACTTACTCTCATTTCAAAGCCATATGAAGTATGTGTGTTTGTCAGATACTTCCATTAGGGTTATTAATATGAAGATTAAAATCTGATCATTGGATCCAGTTTGGAAAGAGAAAATTTGGTAAAGTTGTGATGGTGAAAATCTGTTAGAAGGTGTTTAAGAGAGAACTGTAAGGAAGTGTAGGAATTTTTTCATGCATTGTGTTGTAAGAGGAAAAAGAGAAACAGCTCATTAGGTGGCACAGAAAATTGGATCCATGGTTTCACTGTAATCAAGAAAAGGACATACATCTATGTTATAGATGCTGTAGCAATAATAATAAAGGGAAAGACATTTTGATGTGGGAGGAGGAATTGCTGACATTATCCTTGAAGAGAACATAGGAGATCTAGCGGAACAAGGAAATAACTGCCAGAGACTGTCATTACCATCACTGGAGAGAATCATGGGCATTGCTTTCTTGACCATCAGGTAATGATAAGATAACCATTATCATAGACTCTGATACGTGGGTTGAGATGCTGGTGGGAGTTGGCCATGACACTGGAAGGCTTGCGATATCAGTACTTTCTTAGGGCTTTACTGGCTGGAGCATGTGGGGACATCCCTCCAAAGTAAAAGATGAATTATTAAATCTTGCATTCCACAACACAAAAAGGGAAGAACAAGATGGTAGCACATGGAGACAACGCAGTTTGTACACAGGAGTGTTGATCTTGTCCTGGTGACATGAGCAATGAATGGGGCTTGGGTTGCACCACCAGCTAGACCACTAAGACCAATGAAGGGGACAGCTGAGGGCAAAGGGAACTTAGAAAGGGCGGTGGAGGAGGAAGACAGAAGGTGCCCCCGCTGCAGCAACCACACTTCAGGGGCTTTACCTTGAAATGGTAACTCTCCTATCTTTTTATGCTCATTCTTAAAAATCCATGAAGTGCCACACAAACGTAGGATCAGCAGTTGATTTTGTGCTATTAGCAAATCATTTGCAGACTGAAACACTTTCCGATTAGCTAAGATTACTCTGGGTAAATCTGAGCGCCAACTGACGAAATTCCTTAGGTGAAAATTATAAAAAGCAGACTCTACAGAAATCCTCCCATGGGAAGTAGCAGTTTACAGAAATGTACAACTAAGTACTTGGCTAAATTCCTCTGAGAGACTGTAAGAACTCCCAAATCGATTGTGCAAATTTGAAAATGAATGTGCTTCCCCTGCAAGCAGCTCTCTCGCTCTCTGCAGGACTGTCCTTGGGGGAGTTACCTCGATATTCACATCGCAAATCAGAAGAGCAACCTCCTTTCACTTAACTGGGACCCTGGAGCTGTCCCTTCCCCAGCCTCTCTTCCCCGGAGACCCCCGCGTGCCTGTTTGGTCAGAAGACTAGGCTGGACAGTACTTGCGGGCCACAGGGAGACCCCCCCTGATCAGTCCTGGTGCCCAAAATTCAACTACTGTTCATTCATTTTTGTTTCATAACTATTGATCAGCTGCCTGTTTTATGCCAGCAACTCTGGTATTCTAGGGTTTAAAAATGAACAAAGACACAGACCCTGTTGTACTAAGACTTCAAGGTTTTAGGCTTTTTTTTTTTTTTTTTAATCCAGTAGCTTTCAAATTGTAGCAGTGACTTAGGCAGATCCATAGGTCTGCGCCAGGGCCTGGGAATCTGCAGGTTTACCAGTTCCCTGGTGGCTCTGATGTCACCAGTCCCACCCAGAGAATCCTGTCTCTGCCACTTGGGAAAGGTTGTTTGTAGCTAAAAACAAGACCATTCGGAGGAAAGAAATTACAAAGGGAAAAGAGAAGAATGCTATGAGGGCTGTAGTTACATTATCATTCTAAATTGGGTAGGACTTTCTGTTTGCTTTTAGCCCATTTAATGAAATGTGAGTAAAGGCTCAGGTCTAGATTCGAAGATCAAAGTCTGGACAAGCTCATGGACAAGAATGGGAACTGCCATCAGCGCCACTTCACCTCCTTGGAGGGCAGGTGGTGTCTGGGGAGGTCCCCTCCTAATTCCGTCTCTCAGTCTTGTCTGCGGCTCAGCCCACACTTCCCAGGCCTGGGTGGACAGCACGGCCTCCCCAGTGTCCCTTCTCCCCTCACTTTTAAGAGCCTCCAGGGGATGTATTCCATTTGCAGGTACCCTCCTACCTTCCCTCCCTACCCCTCTCTCCCTCTCTTTCAAAATGGTGGGGTCAAATCCCTAAGAGAAATGAAAACTCTTGGTAGCATTCCAAATGGCCAATGCTCAAAAGAAGCCATTAACACACTCTTGTTGTTATAATTTCTTCTAAGAAAAATCTTTTAAATTAATTTTTATTGGCATGTAGTTGATTTACAATGTTTAGTTCTGTAGCAAAGTGATTCCATTATACATATTATACATATATCAACTCTTTTTCAGATTCTTTTCCCATATAGTCCATTACAGAGTATTGAGTGGAGTTTCCTATACTATGTAGAAGGCCTTTATTAGTTATCTATTTTATATATAGTACTGTGTTTTTGTGAATCCCAGTCTCTCACATTTATTCCTCCCCATGTCCTTTCTTTCCCCTGGTAACGATGTTTGTTTTCTATATCTGTGATTCTATTTGTTTTGTAAATAGGTTCATTTGTACCACTTTTTCAGATTCTACATGTAAGTGATATCATATGGCATTTGTGTTTTTCCGTCTGATTTCACCTCGTATGATCATCTCTAGCTGTATCCATCTTGCTGCAAATGGCAGAAATCCATTCCTTTTTATGGCCGAGTAATAATCCACTGTATATATATGCCAGATTGTAAGGCGGCACTAGTGCGTAAGAACACACAGGAGACAAGAGAGACACAGGTTTGACCCCTGGGTCAGGGGAGAGCCCCTGAGAAGGGAATCTCACCCCCTCCAGTATCCTGACCTGGGGAACCCCACGGACACAGGGGTCTGGTGGGATACAGTCCACGGGGTTGCAAAGAGTCAGGCACAACCGAGGTGACTCAGCACCACACACATGCACACATGTACCACGTCTTCTTTATCCGTCCTCTGTTGATGGGCACATAGGCTTGGAGTGCTGGCACTTTCTTACTCTCTCTCCCTGAATCCTGCCCACCTTTTTTGCACTGAAGGCCTCTCACCATTCCCTCAGGATTGCTGGAAGCCTGTGGGCTCACTGCTTATCTCAGCCTCTGAGCAGTTAACTCTGTTGTTTTACATTATGGAAGGAAAAAAACCCAAACAAAGGAAATACTTTTATCCTTTTAGACCTTTTTATACTTTTATACCTTTTAATAAAAATGATCATCTATGTATGTATTTCTTGGAACTTTTAGAACACGTTCCTGCAATTTTAAGAGCGGCACATTTTGTTCAGAACACAGCTCACATATTTTTAAAAATTTATGGCCAGTTAATAAAGCCTCTGTTTGTTTCTAATATCAATCCTGTGGTCAAAACACTTGTCAGAGTAATAAACAACAGCATAATTAGAACGACTTCAATGAATTTGGGTCACTGTATCACTCTCTCAGAACACATTTTAAATTTATCGCAATTATAGCCTGGGGAAAATCTGGCTTTTTGGCATTCACTAGTTTGTCATAATTTTGAGAGCAAATTGTTCTCAACCCAGAGTTCAAGTGCAGAGACAATAAAGCGCAAGGGCTGAATAAATGGGTTTCAACTGTCCTGAAAGGGTTTAGTTTGTATTCCTCCCGTATCAAATCATTATTTCAGAATTTCTTGTGATTATACATAATGGCACTTTTTTCCCTAAAGTTGCCTATTGAAACATAAACATTACAGGTTATGTTTATTTATGCTTGCTCTGGGCCTGGAATTGTGTTGATCACCTCATGTGTGTTATACCAACTAGTTGCTTCATTTTATAGGTGAGAGTGTTGAGAATTAAGAGAGCTCAAGTAACTTGCTCAAGGCCATCCATTTAATCCGTGACAGACTTAGAAATAAAACCCAGCAAACCTGGCAGCAAAATCCTCAACACAGTGAGTATCCTCTGATATCCAGAGTCAGTAAGTCTCCCTACCCCCAACTCATAAAAGCCATTTCCGAAGGATGGAGGCATACAAGCACATCCACTGCTTCAACAAGGCCTAAGGAGGATGCAGACTGAAAGAAAAGGACGTGGGATACAATGCTGATGTGAGCGTGACCGACACGGGCGAGGGACGACCGAGAAGCACGTGCTCAGAGTGGGACAGAGAAAGGACAAGTCTGGCGGGTCTCACGGTCTGGTTGGCTGCAGTTCACAGAAAGGTTCAGGATCTAAGCGAAAGCTCGCCGTCAGAAGGGAAGACACGGGGGCTGTAACAAAACCGACAAGAGGGAGAGGAGAAAGGAAGGAAGCTGAGGAGGTGAGCTAAGAAAAGAAACACAGTCAGCAGTCGGCTCGGGGGAGCGGTGTGGGGTGGGGAGGTGGAGGGGCAGGGGCGACCTGCTACCTGCCTCCAGGATGATGGGGTTCACGAAAGAGGAGATGGTGGGCTGGCTGGGAGTCCAGCCAGTGGGAACTGGCGATGGGCTGGGTGTTGGCATGAGAGGACTGTGTAAGGCAGGGATGACTGCCTGAGGGGACAGGGGAGGGTGGTGGCAGCATTGAGGGGAAAGCTGACGATCAGACGCTCATGGAAAAAACAAAAGCTCTGATTTTAGACATTTTGAGGTTTTTTTTTCCTTATCTTGACATTCAAGGGAAGATTTTTTAGGTAGACAAATAGTATATGGTCAAAATAGGAGGCTAGGATTGTGTCTCTCCCTGAAAGAAGTCACAGAAACGGTTGGGGGTTCGGGGGCGATGTGAGTCTGGGTCAGCAGGAGGGCCGGGCCTGCAGAGAAGCTGTCCCCAGAGATCAGAGCGTGGACTGTGCCGTGAAGCCAGAGCCCCTTCACAGGCACGTTTATGGGGGCGGGGGACGGGGGAGAGTCCCCCACGAGGTCCAGTGCAGGTGAAGACGGTTGTCAGCTGCGGCATCAGCTCTTCCCACTCATATCCCATCTCTGCTCAGGGCAGAAGCTGCCCCAAGGACTGGTGACACAGATGAGGCTAGCACCAGCTTCCCCCGAGACTCAGGCCACCCCTTTAAACTCACTGGTAACCCCCAGACTCTCAGCTGCTGTTTCTTTTCCTGGCAGAGCTCCTCGTCCGTATTTCACCCCCTTCATGATCGCCAGTGCCCTTTCCTCCCAGGGGAAGCTTCCCTAGGTGATTCTCACGTGCAATCCTTTCTTTTCATTCTGCCATGTTGCCACGACATCTCCGGAAAACGACCATTTATTTCTGTCGAGTCCTTTCTCGAGTAGGGCCTCCACCACAGCAGGAACCGAGTAAGCATTCTAACAACACTGCCTCTAGAATGAGCCCATCATTTTTAGTTGTGCACGTTATTCTAGCAGCAACAGAACCACTCTGTGGCTGTGAAGGTTTTATTCTCTCGCTCTCTCTCTCTCTCTCTTTTTTTCTTCCCATTTTAGACATAAGGGGTGGCATCAGCTGTTTGTGAATCCAGAACATTCTCTCTGGACCGTTCTCAAAGAAACACGTCATTCCAAGCTGTGTCAATAGAGAATTAAAACTTCCACATGACTAGGTACTCAAAACGTAAATACAGCCAGCTATGGCATTTCAGAAACCCCAAAGTAAAAACTTTACCACCGAAGGAAAAAAATAGCTTGAAAAGAGGACATCGGGACAAATGAGGACAGCTGGTCTTTTCTCAGCTTATTTTTGTTGGATTCATTTTGAGTTTTGTAAACCGAGCTCCAGTTAGATCTTGAGAAAACTCTAACTGACATAATTCACCAAGTCAGCCCTCACAAAAAGGTTTTGAACATCAAGGCACCATTAGCAGCTTTCTAGCTTCATGTCTTGACTGACTGCTTTAAGCGGGGCTAAATATACAACCTTATAAAGACATCAGATAAGAGGAGGGAAAATAAAATTTCATGTGTTCTTTAGTGCTAACACCAAAACAACAAGAAAATTTATTCTTCTAAGTAACGTCTTAAAAAAAAAATCACGCTTAAAATTGTATTTGCCTTATTTCTTTCTACCAGATGTGCATTCTTTCTCCCAAACCTATACTATTTTAAAATGCAAATTATACAACAAACATCCTATAAAATTACATAAAGATGCCACAAGGAAACTTTTCTCCCCCGGGTGAAAATGTATAAACCACCTTTTCCTCTGAATGTCACAGTCTTTTCTCCAATACTACTGCGCCAATCTCAACCATATATTACATGCTTAAGCAAAAGACAGATGGAATTCTTTGGGGAACTAAAATTACTCCTTTTGGGTGAGAATGCCTAAGTTTTGGGCTAATTTTATATAACATTTGCCAGCTGGGCTTTGTGTATTCGACTGTTTGTGGACATCTATGGTGCCACAATGCAGTGTCCTGGTTTTTGCCCACTGGCTCGGAGATGTCGCTTTAAGGCCAACAATTTTGAGGCCAATATGTAACTTATGAGAAGCTGAGGGACTAACTTTGAGTGTTCACACATGTATCCTCTAGTATTTAAATAATCTTCAACACATCACTGGGTTCTTGATGTCAAACCTTGTATATGTCAAAACTGTATTCTAAAACATAAGAGAGCAGCTCCATTCCTAATAAGAGGCAACTCAGGGGCCTCTATGATTTCATTACCAATCACACATTATTTTCCTTCTCTGTAATAAATAAAACTGGCCGATCAAAAATGGTGTCTTCAAACAAATGGCTGTTTCAACTGAACATATTTCTATACAATCCTCAAAGTGTAATAAAAATGTCAAAGATGGTATTAAAAGATGAACTTAATGTAGCAGAGTGCTGCTCCATGCACTACATGAATAATTACAGTTGCTTGGATATGTTAAAAGTTTGACACAGAATGACCTTGGTGAGTGAGATAAAAGACAACTCTGAGACCAGAAAAAAAGGCGAAGCCATCAGTAGATTTTATGCTCCAAAAGAAATCTGGGAGCTGGTTCTTTTTCCTTTTTTCCCCCTTGAAAATATTTCCTTTAGTGTCTTTCATTTCTAAACAAATATTAGGGCTGGAGTTTCAAGTAAAGAGGCGATTATAAGCACGCGGCCGTTTCTAGCAGACAGCAAGGACAGCGCTGGGCAGACGACCCCGGTCAGAACACAGGGGCGGGGAGGCTTCAGCCTCCCGCGTCCCCCACCAGGGCCAGAGGCGCCCCATCCCGCCGTGAACTCTCCTTTAGGACAACTCCGTGGCGCTGCAAACCCAGAGGTGCGCTTTTATTTCTGTCCCTCATTTCAAAGCCAAAGCCAAGGCGTGGTCTACACTAGGACTTTAAATAAAGTCAAACAGAATGAAATTCCCTTACTAGCGTTTACTCGAAACTGCCTTGGCCAGAGGGCTTCTTACAGGGAGAGGGGAGAGGGGCACTCACCACGCTCGGCTTCCTCTCCTGCTGGCGGGCGCGATTATTGCTAACGACCCGCAGCTGTGCGCGCTCCCACCCGCACCTCCGCCCTCTGCGCGCCCCCACCTTCCAGCTTCCTTCTTATTTAAGCGTTTCTCCAGTCAGCCCTGCGCAGAGGGAGATGGAGGAAGCTTTATGATGGATCAACCTTCAAGACTCACCCTGAGTCTGGGCTGCTCATGAAACCTGAACGCGGCAGCAGGCTCTGCTTCCAAGCTTAGAGCTCTGCAAAACTGGGCAACTCTACCATTTCCAATTTTGCTAAATGTCCCAACAAATATTTGTGAATTGATTAAAGAAAAGCAATTTAAACACTGCTCTTAATCTTTTTAATAGACCAGCAGTTTCGTACACGACTGAAATTTAAGATGAGTCCCGAATTCCGTATTGTAAGGAGCTCTAGTCCTTTCTATAATTCTGCATACATAGAAGGAGGGACAGGCAGACAGAGAATTTTTGCTATAAATATTCTTATGAATAAATCCCTTGTGCTTGCAGCGCCTGCTACCTTCATCACCTAAATTGGTTTATACAGCTTGGGTTGGGAATGGCTTCCAATGACTGAGCCTTTACGTAAAGGACCTGAAATGTCTTTAGGATGCTGACTGGTCTAGACTTGCTCTCATGTTGTAAAATATACCTGTCTTGCCAGTTGCCCACACCTCCCACATTATGGGCCCCCTGCACATGCTCAGCAGATCAGCCGTGGCATGGCCAGGCCAGGCTTTGGGTTGCTACCGTCACTAATATTAATGTGACTGATGCTTACTGCTGTCAGTAGTATTAAATGACTGCTATCCACTCTAATGTTAACATTAATGTTGATATTAATATTCATTATTACTATCAATATTAATGATACTAATGATTAATAATAATTAATGCCTAGAGTTTCTATCTGCATGATTTTTGAAGTCTCTGACGGAACATTCTCAATTTTAGGGGCCTGTGGTCCTATGGGCTTCCCAGGTGGTGCTAGTGGTAAAGAATCCGCCTGCCAATGCAGGAGACATCAGAGACACAGGTTCAGTCCCTGGGCCGGGAAGATCCCCCAGAAGAAAATGGCAACCCACTCCAGCATTCTTGTCTGGAGAATCCCCATGGACAGAGGAGCCTGGTGAGCTATAGTTCATAGGGTTGCAAAGAGTCGGACACGACTGAAGCGACGCAGTATGGTCCTACAGTGTTGCCCACTGCCCTCCAAGCTCTGAGAGAGGACAGCACAAGAAGTGTGAGAGTAACTGGCACTGTCCACATGTTGACCATCAACTCATTTCTTCTTATTCCATTCTCTCTTCTAATGTTCAAGTGAGTTCCGCTCAACGTGCATATTCTTTTGTGGAAATAACATAAATATGAAAATGTATGTTCTTGAAATTCTTCAATTTCCTCCTTTTATAGCCTTTTCGTCTCTTGTGTTCTATGAAACATTTCTCTCTCACCTGGAATAAAATAAGCCCACCACCTGTGTTTCCAAATCCAAGTTGTTCATAAAGTTCAAATGCAAAAGTCACTTCTCCCAGGAAAGTTTCTCTGACCACCTCAACTCTCTCCCTCTCCAAACTCACCAGCATTTGCTATCACTTCTTAGTTACCACCTTGTATTAAACTTATTAATGTACTTCCTTCTGTCTCTGCATTCCCTATATCCCTCTTCTGAATCATAAATCTCATGATGTGGGATATACATCACTGAAGTTACTATTGATTTCTTGTAACACAGTGTCTTACTAGGCATTTGTTCTCTGTCTTTTTTGAATGACAGATCCTGATTGATCATGATATATATACATATCTATAGCTATATATGTATAAATATGTATCTCACCTATTTCAAATCAGGACATGTATATTTACATATACACAAATGAGAGAGAGAACTGACAAATGTTTTGTTTTATCTTACAAGGCAGTTACGTTAACCAATTATTTCACAGAGATACTCCATCAGTATTCTCCTGTAATTCCAAGTTTGTATTGGGTGACTTCTACCACAATCTACCTCAAATATGTGCAAATGAAATGGTTTGATATTTATAAAACACCTTGAAAAAGTCACTCTGTCTATTAATAGTTTCTCTCATTTATGTGACCGAAAGTTTTCTATGACATTTTATAGAAAAACCCAAATGAGCCTTTTGGTCAACCCAATACAAAATAAAAAAAAAAAAAAAAAAACAGCCCTCAGTCTGTCAACTGTGCTCCATCAGCCATTATTCTATTTCTCCTCTTTCAGATTCAGACTGTTTGAGTAAATCGTCTGTTATCCCTACCGTTACTTCTTCCATTTCTTTTGTTTACTTCTCAATCTGCTGAATTGGTCTAGTACTACTACTTCCAGGGTTCACAAACCCCTATTCCCTGAATTCAGGGAGCAATTCCCATTGCTCATCTTCCTGATGTCACGGGTACATTCAATACTATCGCCTGCTTCCTTCTGGCCACACCCTGCTCTTGGGCCCCGTGACTGTGTACTCGGGTGTGCATACATGTGTGTGTGTGTGTGTGTGTTTGCTTACATGGATGTAGGTGTGCACCCTCTCACATACTTTTCTTCAGTATCTTGTGCAGGTTCTTTCACATCCAACCCCTTCTTTTACCTGCGCTTTACGCTTTTGTTTCCTGGAGCACTTGTCTGCTTCTTTGTGTTTCGCTTCACACTGGAGGGTAGCTGGTTGACAGTGCTGTTTCAGGGGCGCAGCCGCGCAGCTCAGCCGCACGTGCTCAAGCGCCCACTCTCCCCTCCACCCAGCCTGCCGCACGCATTGAGCGCTGTTCCCTGTGCTGTGCAGTGGGTCCTTGTCGGCTCTCCATTTTACACATGGCATTGTGTACGTGTCCGTCCCCAAATCCCTAGCTGTGCCTTCCCCCCATCCTTCCCCACTAGTAACCATAAGTTTGCTCTCTAAATCTGCACTTTCTCTTCCTAGTAGAGGACAAAAAAATTTAACAATGCTTATTTTCTGTGAGGGACCACACTTTTATAAGTGAAACTGTTAGCGCTCAGTAGCGTCTGACTCTTTGTGATCCCAAGGATATACCTGCCAGGCTCCTCTGTCCATGGAATCCTCCAGGCAAGAATACAGGGGTGGGCAGCCTTTCTCTTCTCCAGGGGATCTTCCTGACCCAGGGATCGGACCCAGGTCTCCCGCACTGCGGCAGAGTTTTACTGTCTGGGTCACCAGGGAATGTGTGCCCCGCCGCCACGTAGTTCTTTCAGGCCTGTCTGACTCTGTGACCCCATGGACGGCAGCCCGCTGGGCGCCTCTGTCCACGGGACTCTCCAGGCAAGAACACTGGAGTGGGTTGCCATGCCCTCCTCCAGGGGATCTTCCTGACCCAGGGATAGATCCCAGGTCTTCTGCACTGCAGGCAGACTCTTTACCGCTGAGTCATCACGGAGGCCCGCCAGGGAGTGTGTGTTGATACTCAATTGTCACAACAACCTGTGAATAGATACCATAGCCACCGTGAGTTGTCTAACAGCTAAGGGAAGATACTGAAGGAAAGAAAACACAGGAAAAGTCACAGATCTAGCAAGTGGTAAAGCTGGGATGTGAACCAGGTAGGCTGAGTCAGGGGGCCACACACTTAGCCTATGTTCCCTTACCATTTTTGTCCTCTTGTACACCCTGGGTGATCTTAACCCCTTGTATAGTGAGACAGCTAACTCAAATGAACTTAAGAGCATTTGGACAGCTGATACACAATGCCAAATACTGCGGTAAATGTTGAAAAAATGAATAGTAACAAAGTACAGGTTCTTATGTGACTCTTCATAGTCAGTCCTAACCCTGTGGAGGTGCATTATTGGCATTAAAAACTGTCAATCATTTATAAAAGTCTCTAAATATCCTGAAGTCTTAACATACCTCTAGTCATTATTTCTTCTGAATACCACTCATATCATCACTCCATATCTCTCAGGATGCAGATATGCATCAAGTATTTAAGATACTCTCTATGATATCAAAGTGAGAAAGGGGCGAAGAAGTCCCAGCAAGATGGTAGGAGGGGTGAAATCGCATCTAGACTCAAACCCCATACCCGCCAGAGATGCTCAGGGGGCTCAAAGACACCTTGTGTGCAGCAGGACCCAGAGGCCCCTCAGAGAGTGAGACAGAATTGTGTCTGGGTGTCTGCTGAGGACGTCCGGGTCAGCAGTGGCCCGCCGCAGGGGCAGGGGCTCTGGGTACAGCAGATCTGGGTTGGCATAAGCCCTCTTGGAGAAGGTCGCCATTAACCCACCACAGAGCCTCCAGACCGTACACAGAACTGGGAAACAGGCTCTGGCAGGGCACAGACAGAACCTTGTGCACCAGGACTAGGAGAAAGGAGTGGTGATCCCACAAGAGACTGACTTAGACTTGCCTGTGGGTGTCCAGGAGTCTCCGGTGGAGGCGTGGGCCAGCGGTGTCCTGCTGCAGGGTTGGGGGCACTGAATGTAGTTGTGCATGCATGGGACCTTTGGAAGGAGGCCGCCATGGTCTTCATTAGCTCCACCATAGTTTGGTCTCAGATCAAATAACAGGAAGGAACACAGCCTTGCCCTTAAGCAGAAAACTGGGGGAAAGATTTGCTGAGCATGGCCCTGCCCATCAGAAAAAGACCCAATTTCCCCCTCAGTCAGTCTCTCCCATTAGGAAGCTTCCATAAGCCTCTTATCTTTTTTCAGCAGAGGGCAGACAGACTGAAAACCACAATCACAGAAAACTAACCAATCTGATCACATGGACCATAGCCTTGTCTAAGTCAATCAAACTATGAACCATGCTGTGTAGGGACACCCAAGACTGGTGGGTCATGGTGGAGGGTTCTGACAAAATGTGGTCCACTGGAGAAGGGAATGGCAAACCACTTCAGTATTCCTGCCTTGGGGACCCCATGAACAGGATGAAAAGGCAAAAAGATAGGACACTGAAAGATGAACTCCCCAGGTCTGTAGGTACCCAATATGCTACTGGAGATCAGTGGAGAAATAACTCCAAGAAGAATGAAGGGATGGAGCCAAAACAAAAACAACACCCAGCTGTGGATGTGGCTGGTGATGGAAGTAACGTCCGATGCTGTAAAGAACAATACTGTATGGAAACCCAGTACATTAGGTCCATGAATCAAGGCAAATTGAAGGTGGTCAAACAGGAGATGGCAAGAGTGAATGTCGACTTTTTGGGAATCAGTTCAGTTCAGTTCAGTCACTCAGTCGTGTCTGACTCTGTGACCTCATGTATTGCAGCACGCCAGGCCTCCCTGTCCATCACAAACTCCCAGAGTTTACTCAAACTCATGCCCATCGAGTCGGTGATGCCATCCAGCCATCTCATCCTCTGTCGTCCCCTTCTCCTCCTGCCCCCAATCCCTCCCAGCATCAGGGACTTTTCCAATGAGTCAACTCTTTGCATGAGGTGGCCAAAGTATTGGAGTTTCAGCTTCTGCATCAGTCTTTCCAATGAACACCCAGGACTGATCTCCTTTAAGATGGACTGGTTGAATCTCCTTGCAGTCCAAGGGACTCTCGAGAGTCCTCACCAACACCACAGTTCAAAAGCATCAATTTTACAGTGCTCAGCTTTCTTCACAGTCCAACTCTCACATCCATACATGACCACTGGAAAAACCGTAACCTTGACTAGATGGACCTTTGTTGGCAAAGTAATGTCTCTGCTTTTTAATATGCTTTCTAGACTGGTCATAACTTTCCTTCCAAGGAGTAAGCATCTTTTATTTCATGGCTGCAATCACCATCTGCAGTGATTTTGGAGCCCAGAAAAAGAAGGTCTGACACTGCTTCCACTGTTTCCCCATCTATTTCCCATGAGGTGATGGAACCAGATGCCATGATCTTAGTTTTCTGAATGTTGAGCTTTAAGTCAACTTTTTCACTCTCCTCTTTCACTTTCATCAAGAGGCTTTTTAGTTCCTTTTCACTTTCTGCCATAAGGGTGGTGTCATCTGCATATCTGAGGTTATTGATATTTCTCCCGGCAATCTTGATTCCAGCTTATGCTTCTTCCAGTCCAGCGTTTCTCATGATGTACTCTGCATATAAGTTAAATAAACAGGGTGACAATATATAGCCTTTGACGTATTCCTTTTCCTATTGGGAACCAGTCTATTGGTCCATGCCCAGTTCTAACTGTTGATTCCTGACCTACATATAGGTTTCTGAAGAGGTGGGTCGGTGGTCTGGTATTCCCATCTCTTTCAGAATTTACCACAGTTTATTGTGATCCACACAGTCAAAGGCTTTGGAATAGTCAATAAAGCAGAAATAGATGTTTTTCTGCAACTCTCTTGCTTTTTCTATGATCCAGCCAATGTTGGCAATTTGATCTCTGGTTCCTCTGCCTTTTCTAAATCCAGTCTGAACATCTGGAAGTTCATGGTTCACATATTGCTGAAGACTGGCATGGAGAATTTTGAGCATTACTTTACTAGCGTGTGAGATGAGTGCAGTTGTGTGGTAGTTTGAGCATTCTTTGGGATTTC
>CM035280.1:67022621-67142927 GCA_020226075.1 Hydropotes inermis | reverse complement strand
CTTTCTTTGGGATTGGAATGAAAACTGACCTTTTCCAGTCCTGTGGCCACTGCTGAGCTTTCCAAATTTGCTGACATATTCCAGGTTTCTTAGGAGACAGGTAAAGTGGTCTGGTATTCTCACCTTTTAAAGAATTTTCTAGTTTGTTGTGATCCACACAGACAAAGGCTTTAATGTAGTCAATGAAACAGAGGTAGATTTTTTCTGGAACTCTCTTACTTTTTCGATGATCCAGAAGATATTGACAATTTGATTTCTGGTTCTTCTGCCTTTTCTAAACCCAGCTAGTACATCTGGAAATTCTTGGTTCATGTATTGGTGAAGCCTAGTTTGAAGGATTTTGAGCATTACCTTACTAGCATGTGACGTGAGTGCAATTGTGCGGTAGTTTGAGCATTCTTTGGCATTGGCTTTCTTTGGGATTGGAATGAAAACTGACCTTTTCCAGTCCTGTGGCCACTGCTGAGTTTTCCAAATTTTCTGGCATATTGAGTGAAGCACTTTCACAGCGTCATCTTTTAGGATTTGAAATAGCTCAACTGGAATTCCATCACCTCCACTAGCTTTGTTCATAGTGATGCTTCCTAAGGCTCACTTAACATTGCATTCCAGGCTGTCAGGCTCTAGGTGAGTGATCACACCATTGTGATTATCTGGGTCATGAAGATCTTTTTTGTACAGTTCTTCTGTGTATTCTTGCCACCTCTTCTTAATATCTTCTGCTTCTGTTAGGTCCATACTATTTCTGTCCTGTATCGAACCCATCTTTGCCTGAAATGTTCCCTTGGTATATCTCTAATTTTCTTGAAGAGATCTCTAGTCTTTCCCATTCTGTTGTTTTCCTCAATTTCTTTGCATTGATCACTGAGGAGGGCTTTCTTATTATCTCTCCTTGGTATTCGTTGGAACTCTGCGTTCAAATGGGTATATCTTTCCTTTTCTCCTTTGCTTTTCACTTCTCTTCTTTTCACAGCTATTTGTAAGGCCTCCTCAGACAACCATTTTGCCTTTTAGGAATCAGTGAGCTAAAATGGACTAGAATGGGTGAATTTAACTCAGATGACCATTATATCTACTATTGTGGACAAGAATCCCTTGAAGAAATGGAGTACCCATCATAGTCCACAAAAGAGTCCAAAATGCAGTACTTAGATGCAATTTCAAAAATGACAGAATGATTGCTGTTCGTTTCCAAGACCAACCATTCAATATCACAGTAATCCAAGTCTATGTCCCAGCCACTAATGCTGAAGAAGCTGAAGTTGAATGGTTCTATGAAGGACCTACAAGACCTTCTAGAACTAACACCCAAAAAAGATGTTCTTTTCATTATAGGGGTCTGGAATGCAAAAGTAGGAACTCAAGAGATATCTGAAGTAATAGGCAAGTTTGGTCTTGAAGTACAAAAATGAAACAGGGCAAAGGCTAACAGAGTTTTGCCAAGAGAACGCACTGGTCATAACAAATATCATCTTCCAACAACACTAGAGATGACTCTACACATGGACATCAGCAGATGGTCAATACCAAAATCAGATTGATTATATTCTTTGCAGCCAAAGATGGAGAAGCTCTATACAGTCAGCACAAACAAGACCAGGAGCTGACTGTGGCTCAGATCATGAACTCCTTATTGCCAAATTCAGACTTAAATTGAAGAAAGTAGGGAAAACCACTAGCCTATTCAGGTATGACCTAAATCAAACCCCTTATGATTATACAGTGGAAGTGGGAAATAGATTCAAGGGATTAGATCTGATAGAGTACCTGATGAACTATGGACGGAGGTTTGTGACATTGTACAGCAGGCAGGGATCAAGACCATCCCCAAGAAAAAGAAACGCAAAAAAGCAAAATGGCTGTCTGAGGAGGTGCCTACAAACAGCTATGTAGAGAAGTGAAAGGCAAAGGAGAAAAGGAAAGATATACCCATTTGAATGCAGAGTTCCAAAGAATACCAAGGAGAGATAATAAGAAAGCCCTCCTCAGTGATCAATGCAAAGAAATTGAGGAAAACAACAGAATGGGAAAGACTAGAGATCTCTTCAAGAAAATTAGAGATACCAAGAGAACATTTCAGGCAAAGATGTGTTCGATACAGGACAGAAATGGTATGGACCTAACAGAAGCAGAAGATATTAAGAAGAGGTGGCAAGAATACACAGAAGAACTGTACAAAAAAGATCTTCATGACCCAGATAATCACAATGGTGTGATCACTCACCTAGAGCCTGACAGCCTGGAATGCAATGTCAAGTGAGCCTTAGGAAGCATCACTATGAACAAAGCTAGTGGAGGTGATGGAATTCCAGTTGAGCTATTTCAAATCCTAAAAGATGATGCTGTGAAAGTGCTTCACTCAATATGCCAGAAAATTTGGAAAACTCAGCAGTGGCCACAGGACTGGAAAAGGTCAGTTTTCATCCCAATCCCAAAGAAAAGCAGTGCCCAAGAATGTTCAAACTACCGCACAATTGAACTCATCTCACATGCTAGCAAAGTAATGGTCAAAATTCTCCATGCCAGGCTTCAACCGTATGTGAACCATGAACTTCCAGATGTTCAAACTGGATTTAGAAAAGGCAGAGGAACCAGAGATCAAATTGCCAACATTGGCTGGATCATAGAAAAAGCAAGAGAGTTGCAGAAAAACATCTATTTCTGTTTTACTGACTATGCCAAAGCCTTTGACTGTGTAGATCACATCAAACTGTGTAAAAATCTTAAACAGATAGGCATACCAGATCACCTGACCTGCCTCCTGAGAAATTTGTATGCAGGTCAAGAAGCAACAGATAGAACTGGAACAACAGACTGGTTCCAAATTGGGTTCCAAATTGGGAAAGGAGTACGTCAAGGCTGCATATTGTCACCCTGCTTATTTAACTTATATGCAGAGTACATCATGAGAAATGCTGGACTGGTTGAAGCACAAGCTGGAATCAAGATTGCTGGGAGAAATATCAATAACCTCAGATATGCACATGACACCACCCTTATGGCAGAAAGTGAAGAAGAACTAAAGAGCCTCTTGATAAAAATGAAAGAGGAGAGTGAAAACGCTGGCTTAAAACTCAACATTTAGAAAACCAAGATCATGGCATCTGGTCCCAGCATTTCATGGCAAATAGATGGAGAAACAGTTGAAACAGTGAGAGACTTTATTTTGGGGGGGGGGGGGCTCCAAAGTCAGTGTAATTGTTGAGTGTAGCCATGAAATTAGATTCTTGCTTCTTGGAAGAAAAGTTATGACCAACATAGACAGCATGTTAATAAACAGAAATATTACTTTACCAAGAAAGGTCCATCTAGTCAAAACTACGGTTTTTCCAGTATTCATGTGCAGATGCGAGATTTGGACTATAAAGAAAGCTGAGTGCTGAAGAATTGATTCTTTTGGACTGTGGTATTGAAGAAGACTCTTGAGAGTCCCAGGAGATCCATCCAGTCAATCCTAATGGAAATCAGTCCTGACTATTCATTGGAAGAACTGATGCTGAAGCTGAAGCTCCAATGCTTTGGCCACCTGATGGGAAGAACTGATTCATTTGAAAAGTCCCTGATGCTGGGAAAGAGTGAAGGTGGGATGAGAAGGGGACCACAGAGGATGAGACTGTTGGATGGCATCACTGACTTGACAGACATGAATTTGGGCAGACTCCAGAGTTGGTGATAGACAAGTAGCCTGGCATGCTGCAGTCCTTGGGGTCTCATAAAGTTGGACACTACTGAGTGACTGAACTGATATGTATGGCTTCATTTGGCTATAGAGTAGAAACATATAACACTGTAAAGCAATAATATTCCAACAAAAAACTAAACAAAATAAAGCTGAATCCAGATTGGAGACTTGATGTTTTAAACTGTGAAATGAGCTATAGGACATTTAAAGAAAGATAAGTGTTATTTGTTTAGTGGAAGAAAGAATGGAAAGTATGTTGATTTCAGGCTTTTTAAGGTGAGGTAGCTAATGATAAAATTGAAGTTTAAATGACTTATGTGGACATTTGAGACACATAATACAGAAGAAAGAATGTTTACATATGAAGATGTAGCCATATAGTGGTGAAGAATATAGTGAGAAGCAAATGTAACTGAGGAAAAAAACCATAAAAAAGACAAATTTTAGAGATAAGTAGAGGAAGAAGATATAATGCAGGCTAGTTAGAAAATAAGAGCAAGCAGAGCCACAGAAATCAAGGGATTACTAAGTTTAACAAGAGGGATGAGTCAGTAGCAGTGTGGATCATGTAAATAAGCCCACGTGATTATGGACTGAAAC
Source organism: Hydropotes inermis (assembly GCA_020226075.1). Lineage (NCBI taxonomy): Eukaryota > Metazoa > Chordata > Mammalia > Artiodactyla > Cervidae > Hydropotes > Hydropotes inermis. Next base: position 67,138,645 of record CM035280.1, on the reverse strand, counting down.
AAGGCCAGTGACTTTGAAATCATGCAGAAAGACTCTGGACATTTTGATGAGGCAGGGTTTTAAAATATTTTTCCTATGTGAGAGATTTGAGTGTAACAAAGCCTGAATAAAAGATACAATAAATGAGGAAAGTATGTGCAAATGGCTGGATTAATGTGGGAAAAAGTTTTACAGAACTTATTGTGCAATTGGCAATGGCAATTGTAGGGTTCAGAACAAACTTCTGCTGAGAACTTAACAAGTCTAAGTAATGAGGTGATGTCCTTCGTATTTACACTATTTAGAGGTCACAGTACTTGAATCTATGGCTTAATGTCTTTCATCAGTTTTGGAAAAACTAACCTATATGCTAAAATTGTTGAAAACCAAAGATAAAGACAAAGGAACTAGTAGAGAAGAAAACATATTATTTTAAAAGTAGCAGTGATGGAATTCTCATTGGAATCAATGGAAGTCAGTCAGATAATTTCAAAGGACTGAAAAGAACATAACTATCAACATAGAATTAACAATTCTATGTTAATAGAATTAACAATGTAGAATTTTAGGTAAAAATACATCTAAAAAATTGTCATAAAATAAAGGTATTTTTAGATAATTAAAAAATTAAAGAAAATGTAGCCAGCAGACGTGTAATATAGGAATACTGAAAAATGTTTTGGGGCAGAATACAATTGCAGATGAACACTCAAGAGATATTAGACATTCTAAAAAACACTGAAAAAAGTAAACAGATGTCTAAATCTATGTTAATATAAGACATAATGTCTGGGGAATTTCAGCAATACAATAGTATGCAAGTTTGGGGAGAGATAAATAGTTATTCTGTGATTTTTGTGTTGCCTGAGAAATGGAAATGAACTAATTTATTTTAGACTTTCCTAAGTAAAGACTTAATGCCAAAATCTCCATGATAAACCAGAAGTCCTAAAAAAAGGCAAGGGCAGGAGGGAGATAAAAAGCAAGATAAAAAGAAAAAGTAGCAGATTTAAGCCCCACTATTTTAGAAAATGTGTTAATAATTCAATTGAAGACACAATTGAGAGATTGCAAATATTCAAAACTCAACTCATGTTACTTACAAGACACATAACTTTAATGTAAGTTGAATATAATTGAATGGAAAAAGTTACCCATGCAAACACTAACCAAAATAAATCTCGTATACCTATGTTAATTTTTTTAAGCACTTCAAAAAAATTAATAGATAAAAGCACTTCAAACCAAGAAGCATGTTAAAAGTAGGTATTTCATTATAATACAAAACTTTCATTTATCAGGAAGATATAATAATTCTAAATTTGGAAAAAAGTTCATGTGCTTCTGAAATTAAGGAGAAAGTTAAAAAGAAAAGATTTAGGTCAAATCTTTTAGGCATTATCATTTTTGGACCACAGATTCCTTTGGAGACTCTAATAAATATTATTGTCCTTTTTTTCAAAATATTATACATAAACCCGGATTTCTGTATACAATTTAATAAGTTGAAGAAGTCCCTGAAGCTGAGGTGATAATTATTGTTATCCTTTATTTTAAGGTTTAGAGGAAGAAAGAAAGTTTATGGACTTCCTGATTTAAAATAAAAAAAAAAAAGATTTAAGAACCCATGTTCTTCTAAGGGTAAGATAACTTGGGGCAGAATTGGAGACCTTGAAAAACTTGCAGATTTTGGACATCCGGGACGGAGCATGAGAAACAGAAGTAGCTTAAAATCAGTGAAAATGTTGCCATGTATAGTTAAGCCTCTGCTGAAATCTGAAATAATATTTTTGTGATATAGCCTTTGAGCACATGAACTTAGTTTTCTCTAACATTTCTCAGGAGCTGAGAGCAAAACCAGAGAAGGCAAAGGGGTTTACCTAGGATTTGAGGGTAGTGCAACACTGGGTCTTCAAAAATAAGAGAACTGCTTCAAGACATTATATATAGTGTTGGTAAACTGACTGCGACATCAGTGACGGGTAGGGATGAAGGTGAAAAGACGGAGGGCATATTTTGTGGTGGTTCAGAACATGAGCTTCCTGGCTGGGCAGACCTAATGCATAGAAAGAGCATCGCTGACAAATTTTCCCTCTCTGCACCAACATGTCTCCACTGGTCAAGTGGGGAAAATCAAAGTACATGCCTTTGAATATTAAATGAGAAACTATGTATAAAATTCTTAGTAAAAATCATGATTGCCATGATATCAACTAGCTAGACGGGTTAAACAGCAATCCTCTCATTAGAAAGGATTAAAGAACAATATTTATACGAGAGAGAATGTAGACGATGTGGCTAGGAAGAAGTTGAGAAGAAACGGGGAATTTCACACGTGGGACTATTTTGAATTAAAAAAAAAAAACCCAAAACAAAAACCAACTCAGAATGAGGTCTGAGGAGTAAACGTGCAAAGTGGAAATAAAAGCCACTGGAATCACACAGTCACAAATAACCAGTCAAGAGTGAGCAGTGCCGTCTGCCACCCAACCAGCCTGGGGGGCAGGAGGCGCAGCAAGTCTTTTCAGGATTCTTGGCCTCCTTTAGGTTGTATAAACTCGCTTTTTACTAAATAAAAAATGTTTCACATTCTTAACCTTTCATATCTTAGCATTGCTGTTTACATTCATCAATCTTCTCAGTCTATCAATTAATCACCTGCAGACACTAAGCATGAGGAAAATGATGGCGGTCAAAAGGCAAGACGCATGAAATACTGCATTGAACTATGCCTGTCGGACACACGCCTGGTTAATATAGAATGATGACAACGAGCTACTTCTGATAGCCATTGTAATTAAAAACAGCACATTTCTCAAGGTTCTAGGAAGAAGTAGATTCCTGTGAACCCTAAAAGGTTCAGTTCAGTTCAGGAAAAGCCTCAGTTTGATGTTATTCTCTGAATTACTTTCCAAGCTCTAATTACAATAATAGACATTATTTTACAAACTGGGAAAACGTTCATTTATGTGACAGATCCAAGAATCAAATGATCTTATTATTTTTCTTTTCATTTTTTGTTTCAAATGCTGAGTTGGAAAAGCAGAAACAAGAAGTAATTATAAAGAAAAATTTAAAGAGAGGAAACACTATTTTTTCCCTAAATTATATTATTAATTACATGACCATATATACTGATCAAAAACAAAGCAAAATTCTTTCCAAATGTAACTCTTGACAAAGTAGAGAATATGTTCTTGACAAGGATGCAGTTTAGCAAAAACCTTCTGATTCCATGATAATACAGAGCTCACTTAATTAATGGGTGAACAACTGCTCCTGGAAAGGAACATCTTATATTTTATTTGTAGGGTTTTTATACATTTGCTTACCAAATGTGAGATTGTTTTTATTGTTATCATTGTTCCTTAGTGAGAAACAAAATGTGTCAAGAAGGCTGAATATCTACAGAGATGCTTTGACAAAACTCCTTGTCACCCATCTCTGCAACTTCTGCCCACGATTCATTTCAAAAACGAATGAAATCAACACTGTCACTCTTCCTCTCCTTGACCTTTTTCTCTTTGTTTGGAGCTTACTGTGTAGCAAAAGAATTTCCTATACATTATTGATGAAATCGCAGAACATGTCATGTTTGCTTGCATAATTTTATTCATTCTAAAATAGAGATTAATTTAAAAAGTGCGTGAGGCAGAGGATGTGTGCAAACATCTTGGTTTTTAATATGTAGTTATGCTTTGACAACCTGCATTAATCTTTGTGTGACCTCATGTAACAGGCCTTGTGGAATCATCCTGATGTAATTTAAAGACCAATCTGGGCGTTCCCATTCATCCCAAAACCACAAATCTGAGGCTAAGCCCTTGAAAAGTGACATTGATGGTTACAATAGGTTTCATGGAGAGATGATAAGGGTGTTTACCTGACAAATCATAAAGATTTCAAAATTTCTCTTTAAATAACATTCCCCTTTCTTTAACATTCTAGTTTCCAGCACTCTCACCGCCCCATGCTGCTCTTTTCTTTATCTTGAACTTGGCTATTGAAATCCAGATTCTGTCCTATACCAGAAGTCTAATCTAGGGCAGATTAGACTTGAAATTGAAAGTCTAATCTAATCTTAACTTCCTCAGTTTCCATGTTTGTAAAAGAAAGATATTAGTAATACATACTTCATAGTGTGGTGGTGAGAATTAGACATTAGACTGAGTGATAAAAGTACACTTAGAACACTGCTTGTCACATAGTAAGAGCTTAACAAATGCTAGCTGCCATTTTGTTTTTTGAGGGATTTTCAAACATATAGGGTCAAGTAATTCTTGTCATTTAAAACAGGGACTGTAAGTTTTGCTGATGGCTCAGACGGTAACGAATCCACCTGCAAGGCAGGAGACCAGGTTCAATCCCTGCATCAGGAAGAGCCCCTGGAAAAGGAAATGGCAACCCACTCCAGTATTCTTGCCTGGAGAATCCCATGGAGAGAGGAGCTGGCGGCCTATATAGTCCATGCAGCCACAAGAGTCGGACACAGCTTAGCGACTAAAGCACCATAAGTTGTGGAAGATATCCCAGCTCAAAGAGCTGTGAAGACAAGTTTATAAATAATGGAACATAGGTGTATCACATCGACAGGGGAATGGACAAAGAAATGTGGTATGTATGCACAATGGAACATTACTCAGCCATAAGAAGGAATGAAATAGTTCCATCTGCAGAGATGTGAATAGAGCTAGAGTCTGTCATACAGGCTGAAGTAAGTCAGGAAGAGAGATGCAAATAATGTATATTAATGCATATATACAGAATCTAGAAAAATGGTATGCTAAGTTGCTTCAGTCGTGTCTGACTCTGTGTGACCATATGTAGCCCACCAGGCTCCTCTGCCCATGGGCTTCTCTAGGCAAGAATGCTGGAGTGGGTTGCCATTCCCTTCTCCAAGAAAAAATGGTATAGATGATCTTATTTGCAAAACAGAAATAGAGACAAAGACATAGAGAACAAATATACGGAAACCAAGGGGGTGGGGTGGGATGGATGGGGACACTGGGACTGACATACATACACTGCTGATACTGTGACAAAGTAGATGCCTGGTGAGAACCTGCTGGACAGCTCAGGGAGCGCTACTCAGCGCTCTGTGGCGACCTAAGGGGAAGGAGGTCAAAAAAGACGGAACAGATGTTTGCACGCTACGTTGCTACAGTTGTGCCGGACTCTCTGTGACCCCGTGAGCTGTAGCCTGCCAAGCTCTTCTGCCCTTTGGGATTCTCCAGGCGAGGATACTGGAGTGGGTTGCCATTTCCTTCTCCAGGGGCTCTTACTGACCCAGGGCTCAAGCCTGCATCTCTTATGCCTCCAGCATTGGCAGGCAGGTTCTTTACCACCAGTTCCACCTGGGAAGCCCAGATATACTTATACATATAACTGATTCACATAGCTGTACAGTAGAAACTAACATGATATTCTAAAGCCACTATACTCCAATAAAAATTAATTTAAAAAATACTGGAATAGAAGAATCCTTGCATCCCTGGAATAAACCCGATTTGATCATGGTGTATGAGCTGTTAAATGTACATTAGCTTATTTCAATCTGAATTTAGCCTATCTTGCATTTTTGCATCCTACAGGTTTTTTTTCTCATCATTTCAGCTCAAATCCATGTCTTTTAGCTTGTTTCTTAGTTTTTCTTAGCTTCTTTAATCTTTGCTTTTATCTTGGTTTTATTTTTTTCTAGTTAAAAAATATTATCCTTTCTCTGGCTTTAATTACCTTTTTTATATATCTATTTATCTGCCCATTTATTGTATTTCAGTTGCTCTTCACATGCTTTTAGGTATTTTTTAAAACATACTAAAACTACAGTAGAGGCAGTGTGTGCTAACATTTGTTGATTTTTATTAATCTGAAAGATACTTAGTCTAAGGGTTTTGTATGGATGATCCATCAATCCTCACAGCAGTCTTTGGAAGTGGGTATTATTATTATTTTCATGATACTGATGAAGAAATAGAGAAAAAGAGGCTTCAATAACTTGCCCAAGTTTATTATCTAGTAAGAAAAGGAAGTGGGATTTTTACAGTGTTTTAGGTTTTAGTTTATTCTAATGACTCACTTCATCGTCTTATTTACTGTACTATTTTTCATCATAGCATTTTCCCAGTTAACAATGGTGGTATGGTGGGAGTATTGTAGAACTGTCCAGATTCTAATTGGAAGACATGGTATGTTTCTACCTCTTCCAGCCAATGTTGAAGTGACTAGTTTTGGATCCGTTGCCTTGGTAGAGTGGGAAGAATCTTGGGATGTGGAGTCAGACAAAGTCTGCTGGCTGTGTTACAGAAGAATCTTTAGTACACGTTGTCCAATGAATGTTTAGGGTCGACTTCCTTTAGGATTAAATGGTTTGGTCTCCTTGCTGTCCAAGAGACTCTCAAGAGTCTTCTTTAGTACCACAGTTCAGTCCGAGCTACCAGGGAAGCCCCTTATTACGTGTAGGTTGACCGAAAATCTCTAATCTTACGTGGACTAAGAAGTTTGCTAGCTTTGAATTTTAGGGTAAAATTAATTCTGCGGATGTGTGCTTGGTCACTCAGTCATGTCCAACTCTTTGTGGCCCGATGGAGTGGTTCACCAGGCTCCTCTGTCCATGGGCTGCTCCAGGCAAGAATACTGGAATGGGTTGCCGTGCCCTCCTCCAGGGGATCTTCCCCACTCGGGGATCAAGCTCATGTCTCTTATGTCTTCTGTACTGACAGGTGCATTCTTTACCACCAGCGCCACCTGGGAAGCCCCAGTTCTGCTGATAGATACCAAAAGATCGTCCATGGAGAGAGCCTAGAGCTGTAAACACTGAGACTTCAAACAAATAGCTCCCTTTTCTGATTGCAAGTTTCAGGCCTTGAAAAAAATCCCTAGCTTTAAAAAAGTTTTAACCATCTTCCTAAGAGATCTGGACTATAGATCCCTGTGTATATTGTTGACACCTCGCAGTTCATATCCTCTATGATGAAACCTTACTGTAGTAAAGGTTTCTCTACTGAGTGGAACCCTCCTATTGGAGATCCTACCAATTAATCAACTTGTGTCTATATGATTATTACTCTCCAAATCACCTCCGTGTTTTCTCTTGCTTTATCTGTTTATATTTGCTGATTTTAAGATTAGCTTTCCCCTCTGTAGGAACCTTGACTGAGAAAGCCTGAAAAAGACTGTTCTACCAAAAACTAGGTTAAATGCTTTCTGTTGTTGCTTATATAAACTAGATTTTCCGGTTAGGGGTTGAATCAATCAACTAGTATCTGTAATTGTGTGTCATTCTAAATACTGTAAGGCTAATAGTTCCAGGATTACTAACCCAGTACATTTTCTTGGGGGAGCATTTCCTCATGGAACGTAGCTTCCCCAAAGCATAAATGTAAACATATCCCTTTTGTCATTTTTCTGTAAATGAACATCCTCCACCTTGCATGTCTTTTAAAGCATGATTCCTAGACATGTAGACATGTAAGTACAATCTGATAATCCTGGATATCACTTTTGTTAATGATGCCTAATAACTAACCAATTAGCTTTATTTTTGGCAGTCATATCTCAGTGTCAACTAGCTCAAACAGACTACAGTTACAAATTATTTTCCAAATACATCACTGATAATCCAGGTTTCTATAGGTAGGCAATTATTTACTTTCTTATGCACAACAAGGGCTGTGTGTTTATTCATTCTAAAGTTTACTGAGTCAAATCTGGGTCATACTCAAATACTGTGATATTTCTGGTCCTAATTTTATCAAACAATGTACTAGGAACGGCTACCACACATACTGATGGCAAGTAATAACACAGGTCATCGAAACTGTTGAGTCCATCCTCAGAATTATCTGATGCCCAAAGCTGTTTCCCTCACTACCTCAGTTTTTTGCTCAAGTGTCATCTCAGCAAGGCCTTCCTTGAACATTCTTTTAAGTGACAGACTCACCCCCAAGCCTTGGTACTCCTTATGAGTTCAGTCACTCAGTCGTGTCTGAATCTTTGTGACCCCATGGACCGCAGCACGCCAGGCCTCCCTGTCCATCACCAACTCCTGGAGTTTGCTCAAACTCATGTCCATCAAGTCGGCGATGCCATCCAGCCATCTCATCCTCTGTCATCCCCTTCTTCTCCTGCCTTCAATCTTTTCCAGCATCAGGGTCTTTTCCAACGAGTCAGTTCTTCACATCAGGTGGCCAAAGTATTGGAGCTTCAGCTTCAGTATCATTCCTTCCAAAGAGTATTCAGGACTGATTTTCTTTCGAATTGACTGGTTTTAGTTTTTTCTGAATGTTGAGTTTTAAGCCAACTTTTTCACTCTCCTCTCTCACTTTCATCAAGAGGCTCTTTAGTTCTTCACTTTCTGCCATCAGGGTGGTACTCCTTACCCCCTTTTAATGGTCTACTTTCTCCCGTAACATTCATTATCTGGCTCATTCCCTAGTTTACTTATTACTATCTCAGTTGGCGGTGTCCCTCCACTAAGCATCTCCATGAAGATAGGGTCATTTTTCCTCTTTTATTCCTGCTATATTCCCAGGTCCCGATACAGTATCTCAGCAACAGTAGGTGCTCACTAGCCGTGTATTAAATGGATGAGTTAGAACTCTGGTTACAAAAGCTTACAGAATTTTAACTCAACCTAGATGAGATGGTTGGATAGTACCACCGACTCAATGGACATGAATACGAGCAAACTTGGGAAGATAGTGGGGGACAGAGGAGCCTGGCATGCTGCAGTCCATGGGGTCACACAGAGTCAGACACCACTTAGTCGCTGAGAGACAAGAACAAAGTTATGCTATTGACTGTAGAGTTTAAAAGGTATTTGTAAAATGTTATATCCCAGATATGTTGATAAAATTATAAAATATATATACTCAATTTCTCTCATTGTTAACATCATATATCACTGTGGCTTTAAGTAAAGCCAGATTGATTAGATTCAAATCCTGGTTCTATCACTTACAAGCCCATGTGGACTTGAATGAGCTTCTGATCTGTTCTTTTCCCTCTCTCTGTCTATGTCTCTCTCTCTCTCTCTCCCACCTTTACTCTCTCCTTCTCTTTTGGTAAAAGCTCTCTCATTTGTAATGCAGAAAAAAGTCATTGTCTAGTCTTATAGAGTTATGAAGCTAAATCAAGTGCCTGACATATAGTCAGAACTTAAGATACATACAATAAAAAGGTAAACTTCCTAAAAAATAGTAACACCTCAACAATGGTAGTAGGAAAGACTACTAATTTAACACATTTTACTGGAAAAAATCAGATGTATGTATGTTTTAAAAAGTACCAAGACATAATCATTCTTGTGTTATTCTCGAACAATATTGCATATCTTAAGCTTTTATGCTTGATTATGATTTTGATGCCTAAGAAAAGTAATAGAAATGTTAAGATTTTGCAGTTAATATAATATTGTTCCATATACTGTATAATGATAAACATTCTTCCATCATACAAGCTTCCCTTTGGTAGTCAGAAAGGTCATTCAGAAGTATGGTCACGGAACTCTGGTTAATTCACAAAGGTTTTTACTCACTCTCAAGCAAAAGCTTTCATAAGCCTGAGTGTTTTGCTTAATAAGGATAGTATTGTGAAACCGTGTAGTCCTGAGTTAAACATGTAGAACACAATTGGCAAACCTTTAGCTAAACTAACCAAAAAAAAGATATTCTGTATGTCGTGTGATTTGTATATGATGATATTAACTGAGCCATCCCAGGGCTTCCACGGGACCTGCTCAGGGGGACCCGATGTTGGCAGATGGGCTTTGATCCATAACTTAGCACTTCTCTAAGTGGTCATTAGTTGCTTAGTGGATACTGAACTTGCCATTGGCACCAAGTTAGGAACCTCTGGATATTTTCCTACATAGTTAAGTACAGGTTTTTTTCTTTAGATTCTGCATATAAGTGACATCATATGATATTTGGCTTTCTGTCTGACTTGACTTCACTTAGTATGATCATCTCAAATGATACAAATGGAACTTATTTACAATACAGAAACAGACTCACAGGCTTAGAGAATGAACTTATGGTATCCAGTGGGGGGAAAAGTGGGGAGGGGATGGAGAGTGAAGGAGTGTGGGAAGGTACACATTACTATATATAAAACAGATAACCAACAAGGACCTACTGTATAGCACAGGAAACTCTGCTGAATACTCTGTAGTAACCTAAATGGTAGAAGAATTTGAAAAAGAATAGGTACATGTAGATGTATATCTGAATCACTTTGCTGTATGCCTGAAATTAATATTGTTGTTAATCAACTATACTCCAATATAAAATAAAAGTTGAAAAAAAATAACATCTAAAGGGCTTTCATGATGGCTCAGACGGTAAAGAAACCGCCTGTGATGTGGAGACCCGGGTTTGATCCCTGGGTGGGAAACATCCCCTGGAGAAGGGAATGGCTACCACTCCAGTATTCTTGTCTGGAGAATCCCATGGACAGAGGAGCCTGGCAGGCTACAGTCCATGGGGTCACAAAGAGTTGGACGTGCCTGAGCAATTAACACACACACATACAGAGGCTGCCCCTATAAAACTGGTCAGAATCATCAAGACAGCTTCCCGTAGCAATGTGGCCTCATCCTGGGGCTGCTGTGAAGTCGCTTCAGTCGTGGACCGCACGGACTGCAGCCTACCAGGCTCCTCCATCCACGGGATTTTCCAGGCAAGAGTACTGGAGCGGGGTGCCATTGCCTTCTCTGAATGTGGCCTCATAGAGATACACATACTCTATCAGATTTAAAACTAATGAGTTTTGTCATTTTGAATTTTTAAAATGCAGTGAGTTTGAAACCTAAGTTTTCCAAACTTGAAGCTGAAAACTTTTTATAATAAATAAATTGGAATTACACCATATTAATCTAATATTATCTATTCAGTAAAAGGAAAAGGTATTTTTTTTCAAGAAGAAAATATTCAAAATTATTTTAACATTATATTTGCATTTAATTATCTAACAAACGTACGGAGAACCTCTATCATGTCCAGAATTAATGTAAACTCTGGGAAGAGCAACACTATTTGCCTTTTACCACCAAAATCATAAAATGATGATTAATTTAACTCATGTATTTCTATTTCTATCAACTTGGGTGTTATATCAATAAATGGAGGCAGTTATTGATCAAAACAATTAGCCTCTAGTTGAGAAAAACTAACCATAACTAAATATTAGAAACACTGTCAGAGAAGGAGCTTGGTTACATCAAAAGTTTTCATCCCAAGAAACTCTGGCTGAGTGTTGGGGATGGAATCTAGGGTAGAGAAGGTCAGCCTTTGGAGCCTGAGACACCACCCATGCTCAGACACCCACTCTGAGTTACTACAGCCTGATTACCTGGTGCAGAGGAATACTCTACCCTTATATTTGGAAAGTGGGAGTTAAAGCAGTCGGCCTGTGAGCCACTCACTCCTCTTACCAGAATACCTCCCGGGAAAACAAAAGAGCCATTTCTCCTTTTCAACTGGACTCTGGGTGAAGAGACTAATAGACTTTATTAAGAGAAAGATTCCTTGGCTCTGATTACAGCTCCCAGAGAGCCACATAGTCCGTACAGGCCCCTGGAGGCAGAGTGGAGGAGATGCTTTGTGGTTGAGATGCTCCTACTGTGTGAGCGACCCCCTGGACCTCACCGAGAGACCCATCTATTCAGGGCCAGAGGGGCCCATCCCACACGTCCCAGGACACTCTGCCCCACCTAAGGTTTCTGAATGTTTGTAATCAAGTGAATAATTAGGTGAAGCTGATCCTGGTGAAGAGCTCTGCATCATCTAAATCTGATGTGACAATCAGTGCTTTTAACCAGTTACCACCATCACCTAATCAGTGTTTCTCAGACACGTCTATGCATAAACATGAGTTGGGGAGCTTGTAAAGTGCAGATTCCCGGACTTCTCTTCTAGAGATGCTGACCGACTGGATTTGGAGAGGAGACCAGTACCCATTTCTTAACTTAGAAACGTGTATGTGACAAGATGACTTGTAAATATTTCTAAATCAGTACTATGTTGGCAGAGTTCTATAAGTTTCCGTTGCATTAAAGATATCTTCAGTGTTTTCAGATGTAGAAAACAAACGAGTGGGAAAGGGGGCAGTGAGGGGGGAGGAACTGGGAGATTGGGATTGACGTATATGCACCGTGGGTGCTACATATAAAATAGACAGCTGAAGGGAACACGCAGTTTAGCGTAGGGAACTCTACTTCCCGCACTGTGGAGACCTGAATCGGAAGGAAGCCCAAAAGGGAGGGGGTATATGTACACTTATGGCTGATTCACTTGGCTATGCAGTAGAAACCAACACTGGAGGAGGGCACGGCGACCCACTCCAGTCTCCTTGCCTGGAGAATCCCGTGGACAGAGGAGCCTGGCGGGGCCTGCCATGGGGTCGCACAGAGCTGGCCATGACTGTGCTAAGTTGCCAACGTAGCACGCACGCAGAAACTAACACAACATTGTAAAGCGACTATACTCCAATAAGAATCAATTAGCAAAAAAGAAAATATGTGCTTTTTTATTAAAAATCTTCAGTGTTTTATGATTTGTTCCTTGATTTTTTTTTTTTTTTTGCTTCTTTTAATGCATTCATCTAATACCCAGGAGCCGAAATAGTGATAAAAATAGAAAAGGGAAACGACCCCAGTCTCCTGCCACATAAAATAGTGCATTTCTTCATTATAGGGTTGCTAAGAGTTAAGTTATTAAGGATTTTGAAATACTTTTTCCAAAGCATTTGACTGGCTTTTTTTTTTTTTTTTAATAGCATGTCTATCTAAACGTTTCAAAATTTACATTTAGAGTCAATGTTGAACAGTTTATGCCATGCAGTATATAAAGCACCTTTTAAAGATGAATGCTTGGTTTTTATCCTGTTTCTTTCATTATGGTTCACAACTATATTTAGCACATCTTAATTAAACCCACTATTTACTTTCAGTGGTTATGTTCAAAGTAAAGAAAAACTAGAAGGTTGTGGGGGCCATGATTTGGGGGAGAAGGAAAGAGTCTTCCAGCAAGTCTCCTAAATATACAGTATTATCCCAAACAGAGAAACACTTGGCAATTACAATCCCACCTTCTAAAAGAGGTATGCAATTCTTATATTACTAAGTATAACCCAGTGCCAGTCAGATTACAAAAGCAATATATTCTGCAAACATACAATTTTCTGGCCACATCCTTGGTCTTACGTTACAGTTTTTAAAGTTTTTCTCTCTCAGTGAAGTGGTTTTTTTTTTTTTTTCTCCTTTCCTCTCTTGCTTCTTCTACCATAAAAATTTTGCATCATAAAGGCAGACCCCAAATTAATGATTAGTAAAGAAGGAAAATTACATTTAGCCAAATATGGAAAAACTTGAAAGGTTTTAAATTCTATTTAGCACAAGCAAAACCCAACTTCCTGGTTCAAGTTAAAAAAACATGCATACGGCTCCTTGGTTGTCAACTGGCTTTTACAAAACACCATCTTGATGAATTAAGAGTAAATGAATGAGAACCATATGGATAAACCTCCTTTGAAATACACCCAGGATTAAAAAGTTTAAGAAAAATAGCTCTTGGCAGATACAGTTTTGTAGCTCTTGCTGGAATGAAAATGTTTGAAAAATAGTCTGAAGTTTTCGTTGAACCCAAATTTCTAAGCCCTGGATTTTCCAATCCACGGTGGAAAGGGGATGATGTTGAACCCTCAAGAAGGTGAAGGTAATGGCCTCATTCTAGGAGGGGATCAGAGAACGTATTGTGCTGATCTTGTTGGGGGAGTCATTCAAGTAAAGATTCATCTCAGAGTGTGCAGCAGGACATGAAGAGCAGAAGCTCGAGCCCATTGCTTCTCAATCCGTTTTCCTTATTTCTCTCCTAAGGAATCTTTTCAGACTTTTTTCCCCCTGATCCCTCTTGTAAAATTCTATTACTAAAATGTATTGTCAGTCAGTTCATTCAGTCAGTTCAGTTGCTCAGTCTTGTCCGACTCTTTGTGACACCGTGGACTGCAGCATGCCAGGCCTCCCTGTCCATCACCAACTCCTGGAGCTTGCTCAAACTCATGTCCATCGCGTCAGCGGTGCCATCCAACCATCTCATCCTCTGTCAGTCCCTTCTCCTTCTGCCCTCAATCTTTCCCAGTATCAGGATCTTTTCCAATGAGTCAGTTCTTCGAGTCAGGTAGCCAAAGTATTGGAGCTTCAGCTTCGGCGTCAGTCCTTCCAATGAATACTCAGGACTGATCTCCTTTAGGATGGACTGGCTGGATCTCCTTGCAGCCATCTGCTTATGTACTGCACATGTGTATTTGCTTCCAAATTAGGAGTTTTTTGCACCCCCCTGTTGCTGTTGTTCAGCCACTAAGTCATGTCTGACTCTTTGTGACCCCATGGACTGCAGTACACCGGGCTTGCATGTCCTTCACCATCTCCTGGAGTTTGCTTGAACTCATGTCCATTGAGTCGGTGATGCCATCCAACCATCTCATCCTCTGTCGTCCCCTTCTCCTCCTGCCCTCAATCTTCCCCAGCATCAGGGTCTTTTCCAATGAGTCAACTCTTCACATCAGGTGGCCAAAGTATTGGACACCCTAGAACCAAATTTTTCCCTCTCGAAGGTGCTATTGCCCCCTTTTGAAAATGCTTACTCTACAGCAATGGTTCGCTACCAGGAGCATTTCTATCCCTGGGGAAAGTCTGCGGCATCTGAAGACATGTCTGATTGTCGTGACTGCAGGCTGGGGTGTGAAGAGGGATGTTCCAGGTGGCTGTGGGATGAAGCCAGAGATGCTGCTGCATGTCCTGCTCCATGCAGGGCAGACCCTCACCGTGAAGGATCACCTGGTCTCAAGTGTCAATCACACTGAGGTTGAAAAACCGACTTGAGAGACAGCTTGACTTTGGGTCTTAAGCATGCTCCTTACTCACTGGGTCCCCTATAGCGAGGGGTCCCCAGCCTCCTGGTTTTGTGGCCTGTTAGGGGCCAGGCTGCACAGTAGGGAGTCAGCAGCCGGAGACTGGGTGTATTCACAGCCTCTGCATCTACAGCCACTCCCCATCGCTAACATCGCAGCCTGGGCTCCGCCTCTCATCAGCTCAGTTGCAGCCTTGGATTGTCAAAGGAGCTCGAATCCTGCTGTCAGCTGTGTGTGTGTGAGGGATCTAGGCTGCACGCTCCTATGAGAATAATATCGAAACCACCTGTGTACCCCCACCTTCAGAGGAAAACTCGTCTTCCATGAAACCGGTCCCTGGTGCCAAAAACGCTGCCAACAGCTTGTCTGCAGTTTGTGTCTGTAAGACAGGGGTGATAGCACTGATCATATAGGGTTGATGAGAGGATCAAATGAGTTAGTACACATGGGACACTTAGAACAGGGCCTGGCACGCGGAGCACACTCAATAAAAGTTAGCTATGATTATTATTTTAAATCACATTAGTCTGAAACAACAAGGTCTCACATCAAATTATAGGAATGTATAAACATCATAAAGTCTGTCTTGGAATTAACACATGTCTATTCATTTTCCTGAAGCACAGAGTCAACTGCTTTCTATTCCAACTTAAATTCAGAAGACATTTTTGTAGTGGTGAGAAAACCATTAAATTTGGCAGATAAGTGATTAGATGAACAAATGTAATAGGAAGAAAGCAAGGCTGCTGCTGCAGACTAATACGTTTTCATTATTCTCTGGAAAAGAAAAAAGACCTGGATGTAAAGTGTAATAATACTTTTCTTGGGCTTCAGTAGATAATCAACAAAGCACCACTTTGACAGTCAATATATCCTGGTGGCACTTCAGGAAATGCTATTTTTAATGAGAAATTTCAGGTTCCTAGCACAGTGAAATATGGATTAGTGGCTCTCATGTACTTGTGTCACACATATCTCTGCAAAATACTAACTGTAGTCTTTGGAGTCTTTTTGCTATTTATTTCTTTTCTATAAGATCTGCAGCTTTTGCATATACAATGCAGATGGTACCAGTAAATTGGGTTTGTTAAAGCATGGTTTGTTACAGAAAATTGTAAACCATCCCTTTTCATTTTATAAACTAAAAATAGAAAATGAAAGGGGTGGGAGAGAATTCCATTTGCTTTCCTCTCAAGTCCCACTGTTGCCATTTCCTAATCTGAGCCTCTTTTCCGGGTCATCAGTCCCAGTCCTCACTGCTTTCCCTGGTCTCCCATGCCGGCGTGCTAAGTCGCCTCAGTCGTGTCCAACTTTTTTGGGACTCTATGGACTGTAGTCTGCCAGGCTCCTCTGTTCATGGGGTTTTCCAGGCATGAATACTGGAGTGGGTTGCCATGCCCTCTTCCAGGTCAAATCCTTGTCTTCTGCATTGCAGGCCGATCTTTTATGATCTTAGCCACTGCAGAAGTCCATGAGGGTAGCAGAAATAGACTGAAATCTCCCACGGCAGAGGGTTATCCCTAGGCCTTGCATGTCTTCCTCATCTCCCTCAGCCTCCTAAAATATCGACAGAACTTACATCCAGAAGGGGATCTCGCAAAAGTCTTGCTGATGAAAGAAATGGTGAGCAGCGTCAGGGAGCACGCTCTCTGGAGAAGAACCACCGGGAGTTCTGACTTTGCTCGACACTACCTCCGGTTCTGTGGCCGGGTGGATGGAGGAGCCGGCACCCGAGACGGACTCGCCGTTGAGCTGGGTCTGGTCCACAGACCTGCCCGGGACAGGGCATCGGCCGCTGGCCCTTCGCTGCCCTTGGCAGGGCTGAATCCCCACTGTGGTCAACACAGCGGCTCGGGGCTCAGCAGGCTGAAGGAAGAACGGCCTGAGTCTTCCTTTAAAATACGACCTTCCCATTGTTATGCTGGTTTGGCGAGTCTCATTTTCTCCTACAGGGGAATTTCTTAGGAGTGTCAATTTATTTACTTATTTTTTTTAATGATGAGCTTCTTAATTTCACGAGCAGTGAAAATCACTTCCAACCAGAAACAAGAGCCAGGAGCCTCATTCTTGGGTGTGATGAGAGAGCATCAGATAAACCTTTCAAAGGTGACTTTAGTTCACAAAGCCCCTGAAGGCTAAATGCCCTTCAGGTGTCTTCCCTTCCCTGCTTATGAATGAAAAGTGTCTTTATTTGGGCCCTGTTGGCTCCCAGCCTCCGCCTGCTGCCGCGCTGCGGAGGGTAGGGGAGAAGGTGAGAAGGCTGCTCCATCTGGGTCTTTAGAGGATGCGGGAGTTACACCTTCAGTCCGTCTGATTGGAGTCACTGCACCCAGAGTCAGCTGAGTCACAGAAAGAGTGTGGGTTGCCATTCATGAGCTGGCGTCCTGCCGCAGCTACTAATAACTGGAAAATCTTGGAAAAATCACTTAACCTTTCAATACAATTTTCTTCAGATGCTTAAAAATCTGTGAGTCAAGGGTGGGTGGGAAGAAGACGGGTACAGCCAAGGCTTACCCCACAAGGTCAGGAGGGTCAAAGTGGGAAACATAAAGTGCTCTGTAATGCACACGCTTTAGGCAAATGTTTTGTGGGATTAACATTAGGAGAGTTTTGGTCCACACCAACTTGCTTTTTTTTTCCCCCTTTTACTTGCCTTATTGCCATATTCATTAATATATATTTTTAATTGTTTAACTGAAGAACAGTTGAATTACAATGTTGTGTTGATTACTGCTGTATAGCAAAATGGCTCAGTTTTACATGTATATGCGTGCTTTTTATATATTCTTTTCCATTACGTTTTTTCCCAGGAGATTGAGATACTTCCCTGTGCTATACAGGACTCTGTTGTTATCCATTCTTCATGTAGTAGTTTGCATCTGCTAATGCCCAGCTCCCACTCCACCCCTCTACCCGCCATACTCTCATTTAACCTATGCCCATCTTAGACTTGCAGGCTTTTGAATGCCTACATTTTATATTGTGTCAAAAACCTTAGAGAACAGTATGGAAACTGAATAAATGTTGATTCAAATCTAATTTTCTAGAAGACGCAAAAAAAAAACCCCATAGTTATTCACTCTAGAATTCACCTAAATAGAAGTAGGTGAATATTAATATTAATTATTAATATTAATTAAGAAATATTAATTAAGACTATGACTGTCACCATTTAATATGTGAAGAAACAGAGGAGGTGCTGGTCAAACAAGACCTATCTTAGAACTAAGAATTTCTAATTCTACAATTTTACTATAAACATTGCTTTCTACAAAAAAATCTTAAGTTTGCCTTTTGCTCTCATGAATAAAAAGACTGCCTCTTTGCCTGGCTTCTAATGTGTTGCTATTTTATTCTTAGGGTGAATGTGTGGGAGATAACATTTCATTCAAGGAAAACTTGAGCGAAAGGCAAAGACAGGTATTTCACAGCTAGGAATTTTAGGTTCACAGACCTTTTCTTGTTCTCAAGAAAGTAGGATATGTACTGAAATGTTAGAAATGTCAGATCATTCACTTATTCAGCTATTCAGAAATAAGAGTTGACAGCTGAGTCTGCAAGCACAGTATCGGTTGTTCAGACACTCATTTAGAAGACTTCAGTTAATTTTAGTGTGGGTGGAGAGAATTCTATTTATTTGAAAATGTAACATAGATGGTATGTAAACAATGTGAGAGGCTAGACTTTCTAATGCTGTTCAGTTTAGTTGCTCAGTCGTGTCGAACTCTTTGCAATCCCATGGACTGCAGCACACCAGGCTTCCCTGTCCATCACCAACTCCCAGAGCTTGCTCAGACTCATGTCCATCCAACCATCTCATCCTCTGTCATCCCCTTCTCCCCCTGTCTTCAATCTTTCCCAGCATCAGGATCTTTTCCAATGAGTCAGTTCTTCCCATCAGGTGGTCAAAGTATTGGAGTTTCATCTTCAGCATCAGTCCTTCCAATAAATATTCAGGACTGATTTCCTTTAGGATTTTGCATCTATCCATGAATATATTTTGAATACTTGTTATGTACAAGGCATTGTGCTAGCAGTGAGGATTAAAAAAATAATAATAATGGGTACTGTTCCTGGTAAAAGAGATTAGGAAAAACTATTTCAAAAACAAGAAAGAAAATATTTGACCAAGTGCCAGGTGGAAGGGAGACAGTACTGTTAGAAGTCAGAGGATGCGAGACCATGGGGGACTGAAGGTTGGGGAAAGCATTTAACAAGAAGGCAGAATTTGAGCAGAATTTTAATAGAATGAGCAGTATTTGAATATACAAGGAAAGTGGGGAAGCCTGCCAAGGATGCTGGGGCAGGGTGGGATTACCTGGGTAAAGTGGGGGCTCCTGTCAGGTAGAGGCAGGGGACAGGGTTACCAAGGTAGGCCAGATGGGATTGTAGTGGGTTTTGACCATAATGGGTCCATTGTTGTTATTTTTGTACAGTCACTAAGTCGTTTCTGACTCTTGCGACCCCTGACCTGCAGCATGTCACGCTCCTCTGTTCTTCACCGTCTCCTGCATTTTTTTCAAACTCATATTCATTAAGTCAGGGATACCCAATGGGATCCATGGCAAGTCTTTTTCCAGGGAATCCTATGATAAGAAAAGTTATTTTGGCAATATTAATATGATAACCATTTTCAAGATCAATGAAAGCAATAAGAACAATAAGAAATGTCAAGCAATAAACATAGATTTGGAGTTGGTGGCAGAGAAAAATGATAAGTGTGAAAGTGAGGAGGAACTAAAGAGCTTCTTGATGAAAGTGAAAGAGGAGAGTGGAAAAGCTGGCTTAAAACTCAACATTCAAAAAACTAAGATCACGGCATCTGGTCCCATCACTTCATAACAAATAGATGGGGAAACAATGGAAACAATGGCATATTATATTTTATTGGGCTCCAAAATCACTGCAGATGGTGACTGCAGCCATGAAATTAAATTGACAGTTGATCCTCAGAAGAAGAGCTATGACCATCCTAGACAGCATATTAGAAAGCAGAGACCTTACTTTGCTGACAAAAGTCCGTCTAGTCAAAGTTATGGTTTTTCCAGTGATCATATATGGATGTGAGAGGTGGACCGTAAAGAAAGCTGATGCTCTTGAACTGTGGTGTTGGAGAAGACTCTTGAGAGTCCCTAGGACTGCAAGGAGACCCAGACCATCAACCCTAAAGGAAATCAGTCCTGAATACTCTTTGGAAGGACTGATACTGAAGCTCCAAAACTTTGGCCACCTGATGAGAAGAACTGACTTATTGGAAAAGACCCCGATGCTGGGAAAGACTGAAGGCAGGAGGAGAAGGGGAAGACAGAGGATGAAATGGTTGGATGGGATCACCGACTCGATAGACATGAGTTTGGGTAAGCTCCAGGAGTTGCTGGTGGACAGGGAAGCCTAGCATGCTGCAGTCCATGAGGTTGCAGAGAGCCGGACACAACTGAGCGACTGAACTGAACTGAGCTGATACATGAGACACGTGTTCAAATTCACGCGTAACTTTTCACTGTGCCGCCATGATTCAGCTGTTGCTATGGGGGGCAAGCCAACTGCCTTTTCCAAACGACCAAATCGTATACAAAAACCACCCCTTCCTTCAAGCCATTAGCTGCCTGAAGAGCTTGACATCCTTTATGACTTCTAGGTAGACCCAAGTTTTTTTTTTCTCAAAATGAACCACTCCCTTTCTCATTGTCCCTCATAAGAAGCCTCATGCTCTCAGCAGCACAGAGCTACTCACCCCCATCTGGATGTAAAACTGAATGCATCTTTCTGCTTCTTTTTATTTTTTTCCTTCCCTCCTGAAATTTACTTCTTAAACTAGAGGCATCAGATGCTGGAATTCCACCAACTTTACTTGGCATTAAGTTTCGTTCCTAAAACAAAGTGATCCTAAAGCTGGACTCTGTGAGGCCTGCCACAGGAATGACCCCTCGCCCCGCATGCACCCCACATCTTTTTTGCAGAAAAATTTTAGCCTCTGGGCCTTCCCCAAGGTCCAAACAGCAAATTCAGTCAGAGAAGTGAGAAAATGCAGAAACAAAGGAAAACTGTCAAATAAGATAAAATAATTCAGCCTTAAAACAAAAGTCAAGGACCCTAGTTTCTGCTCAAGGGCTATAAATAATATTCTGAGCCATATCTTTGAGTTATTTTACAAATACTAAGCCTCCCTGCCAAATGGAAGAAGTTGACTGCATGCTGACAAAAGCATATAGACCCCAGACCATTTGGAACCATGATAAGGCTAATAATGTTGACTCCCAAAATACCACTGAGTATTACCTCACCACCAATCTGAAATCAATCAGAAAAATGTCCATGAGCTGATCAGTCCCCCTACGAACCCTCTCCCTCATATTGCCTTTAAAATCCTTTCCTAAGTAATGTTCCACTGTATACACGTGCCATTCTTCCTTATCCATTTCATTGTTGATGGACATTTAGGTTGCTTCTATGTCCTGGCTGTTGTAAATAGTGCTGCTGTGAACATTGGGGTGCATGTGTCTTTTGGAATTATGGTTTTCTCTGGGTATGTGCTCAGGAGTGGGATTGACAGATCACATAAAGAAACAAAATTGTGCCATTTGCAGAGACATAGAGGGACCTAGAGACTGTCACACAGAGTGAAGTAAGTCAGAAAGAGAAAAACGAATATTGTAATACACTTACGTGCCATCTAGGAAAGCGGTACAGATCAAACTATTTGCAAAACAGAAATAAAGACACAGATGTAGAGAACAAATATATGGACACCAAGGGTGGGATGAATTGGGACACTGGGATTGATATATACTCACTATTGATCCTATGCATAAAGAAAGTGAAAGCGAAGTCACTCAGTTGTGTCTAACTCTTTGCAAACCCATGGACTGTAGGTTACCAGGCTCCTCTATCCATGGGATTTTCCAGGCAAGAATGCTGGAGTGGGTTGCCATTTCCTTCTCCAGGGGGTCTTCCTGGCCCAGGGACTGAACCCAGGTCTCCTGCATTGCAGGCAGACACGTTACTGTCTGAGCCACCAGGGAAGTCACTATGCATACAATAGATAACTAATGAGAACCTCCTGTTTAGATCAAGGAATTCTACCTACTCGGTGCTCTGTGGTGACCTAAATGGGAAGGAAATCCAAAAGGAAGAGGATATATGTATACATACGACTGATTCACTTTGCTTAACAGCAGAGACTAACCCAACACTGCAAAGCAACTAGACTCCAATAAAACAAAACCTTTCTCTGAAAGCCACTGTGGACTTCAGGGAAGCAAGAGCCACCTGCTCTCCTCAACGGGTGCCCTGCAATAAATGCTGCACTTTCCTTCATCACATCCAGGGCTCAGCAGATTGGCTTTGCTGTGAGTTGGGTGAGGGGACCTACATTTGGTCAGGTAACAATCTGGTGGAGGTAAGAGGGTGTTCTCAGCTCCTCCATTTGAACATGTTTATTGTATTGTTCCCTGATTGTTCTCAGGTTTTTAAGCAGTAAGACCAAGTGGTATTACTTGGGTTGGTTCCACTTGAATGAGATCTCCTGTTGGTCAGTCATTAAGTCATATCTGACTCTTTCCAACCCCATGGACTGCGGCACACAAGGCTTCCCTGTCCTTCACTGTCTCCTGGACAGGGAGACACCAACTCAAATTCATGTCCATTGAGTTGGTGATGCTATCTAAGCATCTCATCCTCTGCCACCCTCTTCTCTTTTGGCCTTCAATCTTTCCCAGCATAAGGGTCTTTCCCAATGAGTTGGCTCTTCCCATCAGGTGACCAAAATATTGGTGCTTCAGCTTCAGCATCAGTCCTTCCAATGAATATTCAGGGTTGATTTCCCTTAAGATTGACTGGTTTCATCTGCTTGATCCAAGGAGACTCTGAAGAGTCTCCTCTTAATCTACTCCTTTGCTTATGATAATGATCAATCCTCCAGGCATTGCTAATGGCTTTATGTACCTAATTTCATGAAAGACTCAGTACACTTCCATGAAGAAATCATACATATCATCATGCCATTTTGCAGGCAGGATCATTGATACACAGAGAAAAATTTGTCTTGGCTACGTAGTCAGAGTTATAACGCAATCTGTCTAACTCAGCTATACACCCTCCTAACCAAGAAGCTACACTGACTTTGATGTGCTTCCCGTCCTAACACCTTTGGTCTCCTGTCCTTTATGAATTACTGTCCCATCACACTCTCTTGTGTGATTCACTCAATTACCTAATGAAATCTTATTTTTCTTTTTCAGATGAAAAAGGGAGACGAACCCATGAAGGGATATGTAATAAGTGTTGTCTCGGGGACTTGATTTGAGGACACCTTTGGAGGTGTTTCACTCTGTGTTGCTTTCATTATCTGATCTTTGTACATGACAGAATTATAGAGCTAGCCAGGAAGAAAAGACAGTGGGGGAAGAGTGCGCTGGAGTTTTGCATTTTGATAGTTAGAAAATTAAATAGTCACATTGCTCACCATTTAAGATGAGATTTGTATGCTTTTTCCTTTTAAATTCTTTTTCTCACATATGCTAAAAATGTTCTGAGAAAAGCCATGAAATGTAACACGAGTATTAATACCTTTGGCCACAGCAGTTTTCCCTCCTACTTATAATTAAATGGAGGAAAGTATCTTTTTACGGATTTATGAAGTAACATTAATAAAGACACACGTATCACCACCTATGGATCAAAGCAAAACACGCATGAGGGCCATGAAAGCTTAAACACTTCCTCCCCAATATGTTGTTGGAAGATCCCTTTGGTTTTTCATTGGATGAAGGTGCAGTTTCCTTGACAACCAGCTTTCTGAACAGACTGCCTATACCTCGGCGTTCTCCAGCTTGCTGTAGAAGTCAAAGTGCGATATTCTTACAGGATGCACATACATTTACTAAGGAGTGACTTTACGATTTTTAGATGATTTCTACTAGACACGACAGAGGAGATGTCAGCTAACTAAGAAAACTGAGGTCCTAAATCCTTACTTTCAGGACTGTAAAAGTTCTTAAATTTACACTTGTTCCTTAAATAAAAACTGTCATTTCTTTGTGATTATATATTTATGCCTGCTTGTTCATTAACCCAGAAACGGCTCACTCTGGGTTTACACGAACATTTATCTAAAGATAGAAACATTAGGAAAGTAACAACTGGTGAGATGCTGTTAGTCATCATTGCCAAGAGCAATGCCAAATAGCCCCAGTTGACCGTGAGCATCCGCACAAAGTTTCCCAAGAAGTTTCCTTTTCCAGGGAACTCTCACCGCCTCCAGGAATTTCTGTGCAGCCCGAGAAAAAGTGAAGCAAATGGGATTGGGTTTGGCAGAGCTTTTCAAATAACTTGCTTCATTTCTAGAAATGGGAAACCTAATAGCCTATAGGCACCGGTCCAGAAGCATCACACTCAGGTTCATTTTTCTTTAGGGGAAGATGACGATGTATTTTTCACCACCTCTTACCCTTGGGTTAGAAGTAAAAAAGTTACAGCTTAATCTCTGCAACCGTGAATGTGCCCTTTAAACACGACACTATCCTCCACATACTTTGGCCAATTTTTTGTTGTTGTTTAGTCGCTAAGACATGTTTGACTCTTTGCAGCCCCATGGACTACAGCACACCAGGCTCTTCTGTCCATGGGATTTCCCAGGCAAGAATACTAGAGTGGTTGTCACTCCAGGGGATCTTCCTTACCCATGAGTTGTCATTTTCTTCTCCAGGGGAATCTTCCTGACCCAGTGATCAAACTCGCATCTCCTGCATTGGCAGGTGGACTCTTACCACTGAGCCATCAGACAACCCTCACTTTGGGCCATGCCTTGTCTTTAAAATATATAGCTTGTGACAGTGTCCCCAGTGAGACATCTCAACTTCCAGTTATGAGCTTATATGCAAAATTTATGTATCGATGGATATGTGTATTATTCCAAGAGGGACTTCAGTTCCTGTATGAGACTGTAACGGCATCCACATTTCATTTGTTGCACTGATAACACTTCTACAGTTTCTTGCTGACTTTCCATCCTTCCTTCTTTTTCATGGATGATGCACTTCTACCCTCTTTCAATCCTTGCATCCTCCTTCCAGACCAAAATTCCACCACTTCTACTCTGCTACTTGCTGCTTTATCTCTACTGCTTACATCAAATTTTTGGTGCAGATTAGTAAACATATTTACATGTTCAACCAACTAAAGCCATCAGTTAGCTGACAGCCAGAATTATATACATTAACTCATCACATAATAAAACAAAGCCCAGTATCAAAGAAATGACACAAATCTTGGACTCAACACATTTCAGAGCTCCCCTTGGAGGTCAAAGTGCAGCCGGAAGTGTTTAGCTAAGCAAGTTCTAATGAGCACTTGGAATGACAGACTGTTAGCTAAATGAAGAGAGTATCCTTTTATTGAAAATGACATTTATATGACAACAGCTCATAAGATAATGAGGGCAGTCAGTTCTGGAGAGCAGATGAGGCCAAGTGCTGAGCAAAGCATGACTCCTTCAGTTTCTGGAAGCCACGGTGTTTGCTAAACATCAGAGTTGGAGGGGGAGGCAGTGTGACTTAACTCCTGTTTTTCAGTCGCCAAGTTGTGTCTGACTCTTTGGGACCCCATGGACCACAGCACTGCAGGTTTCCCTGTGTTTCACCATCTCCTGGAGCTTGCTCAAACTCATGTCCGTTGACTCGGTGCCATTCGACCACCGTATCCTTTCTCATCCCCTTCTCCTCCTGCCTTCAATCTTTCCCAGTGTCCAGGTATTTTCCAAGGAGTTGGCTCTTCACATCAGGTGGTCAAATTATTGGAGCTTCAGTTTCAGCTTCTGTTGAATATTCAGGGTTGATTTCCTTTAGGATTGACTGGTTTTATCTCCCTGTTGTTCAAGGGGCTCTCAAGAGTCTTCTTCAGCACCACAGTTTGAAAACATCAATTCTATGGGGCTCAGCCTTCTTTATGGTCCACCTCTCACATCTGTATATGACTGCTGGAAAAACCAGCTTCTTCTGAGCCCCCTGGGAAAGGATCATGCAGTAAATTTCAGAAACTGTTCTCTTCCTGAACACGCTAGTACTGGGTTGGCCAAAACGTTCTTTCAGGTTTTTCTGTAAGATGTTTCAGCCCCAGAAAAACATTCTGGCCAATCCAATATTTTGAAGATTGACCATTCTGTAGGGAGAGTGTTCTTGCTTGGTTTGTGTGGGAGTACTAGACACAGAAGATGTGCAGAGAGGAAAGCTTGCTTTCAGAGGAAATGCTAAATACGGATGTTATTTTCATTGTGTCTCACAATGAATATGTTTTCTGAAAATATCTCGCTGTTATTTTTATTTAATGTGGAAATTAATGGAATTGCATTCTTATTTACAGTGTTTCTTTTTTTTTCATTTATTTTTATTAGTTGGAGGCTAATTACTTTACAGTATTGTAGTGGTTTTTGCCACACATTGACATGAATCAGCCATGGATTTACATGTGTTCCCCATCCCGATCCCCCGTCCCACCTGCCTCCCCATCCCATCCCTCTGGGTCTTCCCAGTGCATCAGCCCTGAGCACTTGTCTCATGCATCCAACCTGGGCTGGTGGTCTGTTTCACCCTTGATAGTATACTTTTTTCAATGCTATTCTCTCAGAACATCCCACCCTCGCCTTCTCCCACAGAGTCCCAAAGTCTGTTCTGAACATCTGTGTCTCTCTTTCTGTTTTGCATATTGGGTTATCGTTACCATCTTTTAAAATTCCATATATATGCGTTAGTATACTGTATTGGTCTTTATCTTTCTGGTTAACTTCACTCTGTATAATGGGCTCCAGTTTCATCCATCTCATTAGAACTGATTCAAATGAATTCTTTTTAATGGCTGAGTAATATTCCATGGTGTATATGTACCACAGCTTCCTTATCCATTCGTCTGGAGATGGGCATCTAGGTTGCTTCCATGTCCTGGCTATGATAAACAGTGCTGCGATGAACACTGGGGTGCACGTGTCTCTTTCAGATCTGGTTTCCTCGGTGTGTATGCCCAGAAGTGGGATTGCTGGGTCATACGGCAGTTCTATTTCCAGTTTTTTAAGAAATCTCCACACTGTTCTCCATAGCAGCTGTACTAGTTTGCATTCCCACCAACAGTGTAAGAGGGTTCCCTTTTCTCCACACCCTCTCCAGCATATATTGCTTGTAGACTTTTGGATAGCAGCCATCCTGACTGGCGTGTAATGGTACCTCATTGCGGTTTTGTTTTGCATTTCTCTGATAATGAGTGATGTTGAGCATCTTTTCATGTGTTTGTTAGCCATCTGTATGTCTTCTTTGGAGAATTGTCTGTTAAGTTCTTTGGCCCATTTTTTGATTGGGTCATTTATTTTTCTGGAATTGAGCTGAAGGAGCTGCTTGTATATTTTTGACATTAATCCTTTGTCTGTTGCTTCGTTTGCTATTATTTTCTCCCAATCTGAGGGCTGTCTTTTCACCTTGCTTATGGTTAAACCTCTCTGACATAAATCACAGCAGGATCCTCTATGACCCACCTCCCAGAATATTGGAAATAAAAGCAAAAATACACAAATGGGACCTAATTAAACTTAAAAGCTTTTGCACTAGAGTGTTTCATAAGTTGGTATTTTCTCTGAAATCTCTCTTTGCCTGCCCTGCCAAACCTTCCCTCTTGACACAGCAGGTGATGGCTTCTCCTTTGCTGGAGAGAAATCTGTGAACATTATATAAAGCATCAAACAGGACTTCTTCTCAGCGTTTATATCCCTGTGCTGATCTTTCCTCCAAACTCAAGGGAAAATAGCATCTCTTCTTTCTTAACCACTTTACATGGTTTTTCTTTTCTTTTTTTTTTTTTTACTAAGTCCCATTACTTCAAAAACCCTCCAAGATTAAACCTCAAGTTCTTCTCTTCAGCTGCACCTCTCTGAGGTCTAATTTCTTTCCAATTGTCTCAGGCTTTTCTCAGGCAGAGGAATCCAAATGTGCTTTAATGTCTGGGAAGTGTGTTCCACTCATCTCTCTGGTGTTTTATTCACATAGTTGGTTAAGATTGGAAAAAACAATTACAGGTGCAAGTTTTCATTCTTTGGGAGGTTTTCTTTCTTTTCTTATCTGCTGCCTGCAGGATGGGTGCATTGGTTCTGCTCCAGATGATAAGTGAGCCATCGGGGGAAACCTTACCTTCTAAAGTCAGGTCTATCGGCCGACTTCTTTCACTTTCCTCCACTGTTGTTGTTCAGTCTCTCAATCATGTTGGACTCTGAGGCCCCAGGAAATGCAGCCTGTCAGCAACTGCAGCACAGGCTTCTCTGGGCTTCACCATCTCCAGAGTTTGCTCAGACTCATGTCCATTGATTCGGTGATGCCATCCAGCCATCTCATCCTCTGTCATCCCCTTCTCCTCCTGCCTTCAGTCTTTCCCAGCATTAAGGTCTTTTCAAATGAGTCAGCTCTTTGCATCAGGTGGCCAAACTTTTGGGGCTTCAGCATCAGCCCTTCCAATGAATATTCAGGACTGATTTCCTTTAGGATGGACTGGTTGGATCTCCTTGCAGTCCAAGGGACTCTCAAGAGTCTTCTCCAACACCACAGTTCAAAAGCATCAGTTCTTTGGTGCTCAGCTTTCTTTATGGTCCAACTTTCACATCCATACATGACTACTGGAAAAACCATAGCTTTGACTAGATGGACCTTTGTAGGCAAGGTGATATCTCTGCTTTTTAATATGCTGTCTAGGTTGGTCATAGCTTTTCTTCCAAGGAGCAAGCATCTTTTAAATTCATGGCTGCAGTCACCATCTGCATTGATTTTGGAGCCCAAGAAAATCAAGCTTGTCACTGTTTCCATTGTTTCCCCATCTATTTGCCATCAAGTGATGGGACTGGATGCTCTGATCTTTATTTTTTGAATGTTGTTATAAGCCAGTTTTTTCACTCTCTTCTTTCACCTTCATCAAGAGGCTCTTTAATTCCTCTTCACTTTCTGCCATAAGGGTGGTATCACCTGAATATCTGAGGTTATTGATATTTGTCTAACTCAGTGAAACTATCAGCCATGCCATGCAGGGCCACCCAAGACAGACGGATCATACTGGAGAGTTCTGACAAAATGTGGTCCACTGGAGAAGGGAACGGCAAACCACTTCAACATTCTTGCCTTGAGAAACCCATGAACAGTATGAAAAGACAAAAATATCCCACAAGATCTTTTTTCATCCCACAAGATGAACCCCCCAGGTCAGTAAGTGTCCAACAGGCTACTAGCAAAGAGCAGAGAAATAGCTCCAGAAGGAATGAAGAGGCTGAACCAACGCAGAAACAACACCCAGCTGAGGATGTGTCTGGTGGTGAAAGCAACGTCTGATGCTGTAAAGAACAATATTGCACA
Organism: Hydropotes inermis; assembly: GCA_020226075.1. Classification (NCBI taxonomy): domain Eukaryota; kingdom Metazoa; phylum Chordata; class Mammalia; order Artiodactyla; family Cervidae; genus Hydropotes; species Hydropotes inermis. The sequence continues at coordinate 67,109,387 of CM035280.1, read as the reverse complement.
GGAACCTGGAATGTTTGGTCCATGAATCATGGGAAATTGGAAGTGGTGAAACAGTTGATGGCAAGAGTGAACATCGACATTTTAGGAATCAGTGAACTAAAATGGACAGGAATGGGCAAACTTAATCCGGACGACCATTACATATACCACTGTGGGCAAGAATCCCTTAGAAGAAATGGAGTAGCCTTTATAGTCAACAAAAGATTATGCAGTAAAGTACTTGGATGCAATCTCAAAGATGGCAGAATCTTCGTTCCCAATGCAAACCATTCAATATCACAGTAATCCAAGTCTATGCCCCAACTACTAATGCTGAAGAAGTTGAAGTTCAATGGTTCTGTGAAGATTTACAAGACCTTCTAGAACTAATGCCAAAAAAAGGATGTCCTTTTCATCATAGGGGATGGGAGTGCAAAAGAGATACCTGCAGTCACATGGAAGTTTGGCTTCAACAGTACAGAATGTAGCAGCACAAAGGCTAACGGAGTTTGGCCAAGAGAACCCACTGGTCCTTGCAAACACCCTCTTCCAACAACACAAGAGACAACGCTACACGTGGACATCACCGGATGATCAATAGCCAAATCACATTGATTATGTTCTTTGTAGCTGAAGATGGAAAAGCTCTATATAGTCAACAAAAACAAGACTGGGAGCTGACTGTAACTCAGATGATGAGCTCCTTATTGCAATATATAATAATGTGTATCCATCATTATAACACCATACAGAATATTTTCACTGCCTTAAAAATCGTCTGTGTTCTGCCTATTCATCTCCCCTCATCCCTAGTGAATACTGATCTTTTTATTGTCTCTCTAGTTTTCCCTTTCCCAGAAAGTAATGTAGTTGGAATTGCACCATAGGTAGCCTTTTCAGATTGGCTTCTTTCACTGAGTAATACAAATTTTAGGTTCCTCCATGTCTAGATAGAGGTGGCTCAGATGGCAAAGAACCTGCCTGCAGTGCAGTAGAGCCAGGTTCGATCCCTGCGTCGGGAAGATCGTCTGGAGAAGGGAATGGCACCTCACTCCAGTATTCTTTCCTGGGGGACCCCATTGACAGAGGAGACTGGCAGGTTGTAGTCCATGGGGTTGCAAAGAGTCAGACACAGCTAAGAGACTTTCACATTGTTTTTATGGTTTGATGGCTCATTTCTTTTTAGTGCTGAAGAATATTCCATTGTCTCCATTCATTTAACTGAAGGGCATCTTGCCTGCTTTCAAGTTTTGGCAATTAAGACTAAAGATATTATAAACATCCATGTGCAGGTTTTTGATTGGGTCCAAGTTTTCAGCTCCTTTGTGTAAATACAAAGTGACACAACTGTTGGATGCATGGTAAAAGTATGTTTAGTTTTGTAGGAAACTGCCAAACTGTCTTGCAAAGTAACTACACCATTTTGCACTCTCAACAGCAATGCACAAGAGTTCCTGTTGCTCCTCATCCATACCAGCATTTGATGTTCTCAGTGTTCTGGATTTTGTCCACAGGTATGTAGTAGTATCAGTGTTGCTGTAATTTGCAATTTCTTGATGACATAAGATGCAAAACATGTTTTGAAATCCTCATTTGTCATCTCTATATTTTCTTCATTGAGGTTTCTGTTAAAGTCTTTCACCCATTTTAAAAATCAGTTTGTTTATTTTCTATTGTTGGGGTTTTAAGTGTTGTTTGTACATTTTGGTTAACATATTTTGTCAGATGTGGTTGGTTTTTTTGCAAATATTGTATTTTCTCCCAGTCGGTGATTTTTTTAGAAGTCCCAGACTTTTTTTTAACTTTTAATAAAGTCCAGATTATCAATTGTTTCTTTCATGGATTGTGTCTTTGGCATTGTATCTGAAAAAGAATCATTATCATCAGTTAGATTTTCTCCTATGTTGCCTCATAGGAATTTCATGGTTTTATGTTTTACATTTAGGTCTGTGTTTCATTTTGAGCAAGTTTTTTGCAAAGGGTATAAAGTCTATGATAGATTTATTGTTTTTGCATGTGGACATCCAGTTGTGGCCACATTATATATTGAAGAGACTATCTTTGCTCCATTGTATTGCCTTTGCTCCCCTGTCAAAAATCTTCTGACTATATTCATGCAGTTCTAGATTGGACTCGCTATCTTTTTCCATTGGTCTATTTGTCTGTCCGTTCACCAGTACCATACTATCTTGATGACTATAGCTTCAGAGTAAGTCTTGAAGTTAGGCAGTGTCTGTCCTCCAACTTTGCTGGTCTTCTTCCATGTGGTTGTGGCTATTCTGGGTCCCCCTTTACTTCCTCATCCAATCTGACTCCTTATTTCTATCAAACTTCTTTTTTTTTTAAGATTTTTTTTTTTTGATGTGGACCATTTTAAAAGTCTTTATTGAATTGGTCAAATACTGCTTCTGTTTCACGTTTTGGTTTTTTGCCATGAGGCATGTGAGATCTTCACTCCCTGACCAGGCTTTGAAACTGCACCCCCTTGGATGGAGAGGGAGGCAGGAGGGGGGATAGGGATGGGGAACACATGTAAATCCATGGCTGATTCATGTCAATGTATGGCAAAAATCACTACAAAATTGTAAAGTAATTAGCCTCCAATTAATAAAAATAAATGGGAAAAAAAAAAAAAGAAACTGCATCCCCTCCACTGGAAGCTGAAGTCTTAACCACTGAACCACCAGGGAAGTCCCTCAAACTCCTTAAAATGTGCCATTTATACCTGCTGCCCCCATTGCTCATTTATTCATTTTATACAAATATAAAAATATATTAATTATATATGCATATATACTCACTTTTTAAAATGAATACATACTCATGAATTTTTAAAATCAACTGACAGTTAAAGATTTAGAAAGAAAAACTTTACAAACTCGATTCTCTCAAAGAGCTGACTCAGACCCTGATGCTCAGAAAGATTGAAGGCAGGAGAAGTGGACAACAGAGAATGAGATGGTTGGATGGCATCACTGACTCAATGGATGTGAGTTAGAGTAAGCTTCACGAGATGGTCAAGGACAGGGAAACCTGGCGTGCTGCAGTTCCTGGGGTCGCAAAGAATTGGACATGACTGAGCGAATGAACAACAATTCTCTCTTTCACCTCCAATCCACCTACTTCAACTTGCCAGGGACAGACATTGTTATTTTTTCTGTTTCTCCTAGAAGATATTTCCATGATACTAAAGTATATGCACACTGCCCTTCTTTGCTTTACAATGAGTAGTCATTATTTCTATGTGTTATGATGGAGAGTGACTTAATTTATACCTTGCCCACCTCCTCTCCTCTAGGCTTTAATGTAGTTTGTTACTAAATCCTGCTCATATCTTTTTTGAGTCTTTCTCTCTTACTCTGCATCCAGCTCATCACCTAGCCAGTCAAAATATATCTTGAACCATCTTCAAAATATATCTTGAACCTAACTAATTGTACTAACTCTTGCTAATTGTACCCACTACCATCTGATACCTCAGTTGGTAAAGAATCCATCTGCAATGCAGGAGACCCCAGTTCAATTCCTGGGTCAGGAAGATCCCCTGGAGAAGGGAAAGGCTACCCACTCCAGTATTTTTGGGCTTCCCTTGTGGACCAGCTGGTAAAGAATCTGCCTGCAATGTGGGAGACTTGGGTCCAATCCCTGGGTTGGGAAGATTCCCTGGAGAAGGGAAAGGCTACCCATTCCAGTATTCTGGCCTGGAAAATTCCATGGACTGCATAGTCCATGGGGTTGCAAAGAGTGGGACACAACTGAGCCACCTTCACTTTCACTTTCACTTTCACCATCTAAGGTCAGGTCTTTTAATATCTTGTAGGGACTGCTTGTCAATTCCTGACTTTTTTTTTCTGGTTTCAGTTCTTGGTTATCTGCAGTCAAGGTGGTTTAAATAAAATCAGTTTGGGTGCACTCTGCCCTCCAAAGACTTCCCATCTTCCTGGCATTTCTAGCCTTTCCCTTATCTCTAAAGGATGTAGATGATAAGGATTCTGGCCACCATCTCATGCTGTCCTCCCCTCTGATGACTGAATTCTTATCCTACTGACTTACTTGATAGTCCCAGATGCTACATGGATGCTCCCCAAGGGGCCACTGCATCTGCTGTTTCCTTAGCCTGGAACATACATGTCACATCTTTAGGAAGTTATCCCTCTCAGTTCATGTAGGTGTCATTTGAAAAGTCTTACCTTTGAAAGTCATCTCATTGCAGAGACCATCCATGACAAACTTATCTAAAAAGCTGCCCCCTCCCTCTCAAAAACCTGCACACGCTCTCTAAAGCCTCATCTAGTATGTGAGCTACATTAGATCAAGGGCAGTGGTGGTTTTTGTCACTAGAAATCTCCAGCACCAACAACAGTACCTGGCATTAAAGAGTTCTCAACAAATACGTGTAGATGAGTGAACACATAAATAGACCACTGCTGAAGAGAAAGAATAGATGTTTTAGTGGTGTTCTGGACATAGCATCCTTGAAGTCTTAAAATCTTGAGGATCATCATTCCACAGAAATATGAAAATGAGAGAACAATTATACTTGGTAAGCATCCTCAGTCCTTGAGGATTATACACCTCTTAAAGATTGCCCCTTCTAAGGCATCATGAATAGTTTTCATCTAGTTAGAAACTGAGGTTCAGCGTGTCTTAGTGCAATCAGGCACTTGTTTTTCATTTTAGATATTTCAGAAGCCTTTCCAGTATAATCTGAGAGGGCTACCAGGGAATCCATTTGTAAACTGCATAATTGTAAAATATATTAGCATACATTAACAAGAGAAGCTATCTTTATCGATCTTCAGTTTTGAGATGCACTGTGTAGAATTCTTCTTTCCCCCTGGACATACTCCACCATACTTACCCACCGCCAACCCCCGTCAACCCCCAGGGCGTCTCATTTAGACCCTCTCCTATGCAAAGCCACGCTATGAGCAACCACTGACCCTAACACACTCTTCTCGTGTACCTAGCGCAGCGGTCATCTCTTTTGGAGATGCCATAGAAATGTTAAATGGAACAACCCGAAATGTGTAAGCAGTTTCTCTAAATTTGTTCTTGTTCCTGCATTTCTCATTTAAGAAGACTGAGAGTGATGCCAGTTCTCCTCTTCTCATATAATCCGTGTAAGTGATAAGTCACCAAGTTTTATAGATGATAGCTCAGAAGATCTGTCTGGTCCCCTGGGTGCCCAGTAAGACCTCTGTCCTTGAGCATTCTCATCCTTACCCTATTGCTCAGAGAGACAACCTCTCTGACTTAGGCTGACTTTCCTCCAAGCTGTCCTTTCCGTCTCAGGCATATTCACATCTGGGCATGCTCCATGTCCTTCAGGGACTGCTTCAGACTCCAGGATAAAGGTCAATTAAGCAGTTTCACAATATGCCCCTCATTGTGAGGCTCTGCGTATCTCTCCAGCCTAGCCTCCCGCCACCGTCCTAGGCAGACTCTTTGCACCTGCTGTTCTGAGAGCTAAGAGTCTGCCAAACACACCATGGTGTTTCACATGTTGTTCCCTCTACTTCAACTGTCCTTGGCTTCGGTCACTGTTCAGTTAATTTCTACTTGTCCTTTAAGACCAGCATAAGCATCTTCTCTGCTGAGAATCCTATAATGAGTTTCCAGTGTGATTTATATGCCTTTCCGTGGTGCTTTGAGGATAATGTGTGTAGATTCATGACACTGTACTTGCGTGCTTATGATAATTATTATTCATCTGTCTATACTCTCTTTGTGTATGTTGCCAATTAAATTCCTAAGGGTCAGTGGTGGTATTTTGATCATGTTTATATTCCTGCTGGTTAGTCTGATAATGCACATGAAGCATCTGTGGAAAGAAGGAAGAGTGAATGTAGGAACGCTTTACTACTTAGACCTAGAAGATACTTCCAGAACCAAAATGAAGCCACACAGCATCATCAGGGCAGAGCAGGAAGACCGCACAAGCTGTGAAATAGCGCGTGGACTTGCACATGCAGGACTATGGGGATGATGACTTTTCTATTTTTTTTTAACCAAAAGTAAGCATTATTAAACTGTGTTAAGCAACACTGATGTGCACGTGCATGTGTGTGTGTGTGTGTGTGTGTGTGTGTGTGTTGGGTAAGAGGTGAGGGGGTTCACATAGCAAATGTGACCTCTGGGGACTTGATTCAACTTTGCTGTATCATTCATTTCTTTCCACAGGCATTTGAATCCTTGTTGCTAATTTGGATGTGACATATATCATAAATCACTCTGTCTGTCCATCTATCTGCCTATCTATAGAGCGTGCATAATTCAGTAAACAAGGAGATAGATGGGTAAGTGAGACAGATCTCCATAGCACAGATACAGTTACCAAATTTCCAGGACAGAAAAAGTGTCCTAAAGCCAAAGATTGAGTGATGAAAAGTCAATCCTCCTGAAATCCCTTAAAGTCCTTAAAGTAATGAATTGGTACACTTTCTTCCTAACAACTGAAGAGCACAGATCTGTTTCAGGCGCTTCCAGCTCCTTTTATTTCCTGCCATTGCCCCCATGTACTTTCTTGTGAGCACCCTGGGCATAGGTTTGGTTCTAATAAGGGCCAGAAAGTTACTGCTTGATTGTATACTCATAACAGCATAGTAAGTAGGGGCAAAAGCCTATTTAGCCGATTAGAATTTACTACACTGAGACATTCAATTGTTGAATAACCCCAGTGTCCTTCACCTCACAAACCCTGCCCAGAAGGCCATTCCAAACATTTATTACTTGCAGAATGAAAAAGTGCTTCCTTATGTCTGTGCTAAATTTATTTTCCTTAACTTTCATTAAAGCCTCTGTGCTACAGAAGCTGAAAAGGGAAGAGAAACCTGCATTATCTACACCTATGATTCCATGTACTTTAATTAGACCCGACGTGTCATTTCCATAGCAAGAAGGGTCTGTCCTACCAATCCCAGTGATTCATGCTTCACAGCTATTGTTACTTAGCTTTCAGCATTTTTCTTTTCTTTGTTCTTTTTTTAAAGTAGAAAAAAATGACTGGACATAGGTCTGCACCCTCAAAATAATTAACCATAGATTTTGTAGCATTTAACTAGACTCACACTTGTAGGGTGGATACATCTTGACAAAAGAAAACAAAAGAAACGGCTCTGATGGGTGATGATGAAAGCCTTTCCTCTCTGGCCAGCCCGAGATTAAGCACAATCGCACATAACAGCTTTTTAAGATTTCTGACATTAGGGACCACCTCTTCCATGTGCTCGGGGTTGTTGCTGGCACCCCATAGGTGTTTAATAAATATTAATACTGCTAAGTTTAATAATACATGTAAAAGGAAAAACTGATCTCAAGAAAATCCCGTGGTGGATACATGTTGGAAGATATGATTCATTGTTTTCAAGGACAATGTTCTTTAATTTCAGACATAATCTTGAAGGTTTAAAATTTTATCTGCTTCATTTAAAGATAATATCAAGGCTCCTCGTAGCCAACTTCCTCACTGAGGGCAGAGTAAAATTTCATTTGCAGATCAAACAGAAACAGAGGGACATAAACCAAAACTGTAGACCAATTCATGATGTACAATTGCATATGCAGAATTAAGGCCAGATGGGGCCATAAAACTAAGGCCCTAAATCTCAGCATTTAATTCCGTGTGTTTCAGCAGGATAACATGGAATATCAGTCAGGAAATAGGTAGGCACCGGAATCATTCTCTGCAGTTCCTCACCACTCTTTTCTCCCTACATGCCTAGAAATGGGACCTCCAGGATTGAGGAGAGGGAAAGAAAAATGAAAATGAGTTGATTTCCCAGAGGGAGAGTAGACATTGTGCAGAGGCTGTTTTTACTCACTCAGATGCTGAATATGAAAACTAGCAGTGGTTCCCCCCAGACAGAGCCCAACGCCATCTCACTGAAGCCAATAAATATTCATCAGATCTTAGAATTACTTATTCATTGAGGAGGAAAGGACTTGAGGCCATAAGGTCTGTCTTCCTTCTTTTGGGCAGACCTGGACATTAGCAAACAAGCAGTTGGCTTATGTAGGCTGCTTTTAGGCTGTGTGAGTCAAGTGAATTTTTTTGTTGTTTTGTTTGATAAATCAGTCAAACAATAGGTCTGCCCTCTTTGACTCACTCGAATTGTCTTATGGGAAGAAACACTTTACTTTTCTATTATTTTATCAACTCATACACTGTGTAAGAGACGTACTTTGACCCCGTAACTGTTTTAAAAATAAAACATGTAAGAACACAGAGATTATTAACCCATAACTTTTGAATAAGAACAAACCAGAATGAGGGTTCCATCAATCTCTTCATGCTCAAATTGGAAAAAAAAAAAAACAAAATGCAGCAAAATAATTTAAGGTAAATATATAATAAAAAAAATAGAAAGGAGAATATGTATTCATTTATTCATACCTTACTTTACTTCAGAAAAGAATGGAGGAGAATTTATAAAATATGATATAAAGGAATAAGAAAAAACAAAACTTTAATAAAATCATATACCACCCAACTCCACCCCACCCCACCCCCTGCCACAAATTTTGAGTCTGTAAAAATTTGAGTCATAATTTTTTCTCACAATACTGACTGTAGTGTATACCAAAGCACTGGTCAGGTAGACTCAAGATTATATGTGAACTTTGCAGTTTCTAAGGTATTCTCAGACGCTTCAGTTTTGACTCGAGAGAGGTCAGATTACCTAGTGGAAAATCCCAAATAGTGTCAAAGTGCATTATGGCAATTGATGTTGACATTAAGCAGGCTTGAAAGTTCTTGCCAGAAATGACACTACAGTTCAAGACCATGCTGACTGGCTAGAACTAGGCATCATTCTGGGAAGCATTGCTTGTCAAAGGTAAAATGTCTTGACATGCTTGCGTGTCTGAAGCTGAAGTTCTATGTGGACTGCAAATTGGGAGGCTAGCCACGGCTACTAAAAATGCCCAGCTCGCTCCCTCCTCAAGTGAATGTGAGACTGAAGTGGCAGTTCAGGTGACAGACTTAGATCCCAGACAAACTCAGTGTGCTTGACTCAGGGAAATAGAAAACTCTGACCTCAGCACCGGCACCAGGGCCTTGTCTTTGAAGGACAACTTGAAGCTCAGACTCTCTCTTTAATGAATAAGCCCATATTCTCAAATTCCACCTCTTTAAAGTCGGCCCTTTGTTTTAAAATTTGGCTTTCCCCTTTAAGTAAATATTCTACAAGAAGGCATGATAAATTAGGTTTTTAGTATTATCAGAATACAGTCATTACTAAAAGCAGGGATAAATATCTTCTGGGTAGGATCAAGAAAAGGGACCTAAGAATTGGAAAAAGAAAGAGGATAAAGAAACTTACCCTGCTTTATAGTTTTGCCGAGGGTGGTCCTGGATATTAGGAGAGATGGCCTAAGGCATCCAAAACTAAAGAAATGTGAGAAAAGAAAGGCAGAAAGACACAAGAGTTAAAGCTATAATATGGGTTTTCAAGGAATCATATAATGATTTTTCTGAAGATATTGAAACAAACAAATGAAAAAAAAAAAAGTAAGTTCCAGAAGCAGAAACTGGGCATCACCCATGTTTCTCCTACTGTTCTTACAAAGCAATTTCCATGATTTCATTTTCCTTTATATTTATTTTTGCAAGCATAGGACATTCATATCACCTCCAATATGACTCTAACCCACTTTTAGTATGTTTCCATTTAAATTAAATAATTATTATACACGTTTTCACTTCATCTTCAAACTTTTAAATGGCTGCAAAAGATTCTGTCAATGGCTAAGCCAATCACTCATTTATTCAACAAGGAAGTGGGCTCAGCAGAGAATGCAAGGTCCAAATTCTGTTCTTCTAGAGCTAGAATTTTACTTGGAGGTGCAGACAACAGGTAAATATGTAAATAACTGTGTAATAAGCAAATTGGGGAGGGATGAATGTTTAGAAGAAAAAAAAAATGTGTATCAGCAAAAGGAGTTAGAACACTAGAGTGGGAAGCTCTGTTAGGTATGATAGTCAGGAAGACCTCTCTGAGACGAAGACGTTTAAGTAAGGAAGAGGCAGACTTCCCCGATGAAATCTCCTGGGGGAAAAGCATTTGGCAGAGGGAAGACAAAGTACAGAAGCCCTGAGATGCTGTCACACTTAAGGTTTGGAGAAGCTGGAGGAAGTCAGCTCAAAGAGAATGTTCAGTCCAAAGAGAGGGTCAAACCAACAGGAGGCCAAATCATGTGGGGCTGGGGCTGAGGACACATACGTGGGACCTGGTGTTTCTTTGTGTATTAAAATCTTTGGAAGTTTGAGGGCATTGTTCCCCTGACCTGCACATTTAGCTCCTTGTAGAGGGTTGGTCACGGAGACTGAGACAAGACGTGATGTTGGGAAAGCCAGCAGGTAGCTGTCATTAACACTCGAGGCTGAGCAGAGAAGAGTGGTGAGACAGAAAACAGAAACAACAGGTTTTGCTCATGGGTTAACTGTGAAATGCAAGAGAAAGAAAGATATAGGATGACTTCAAGATTTTGAACCTGGGAAATTCATGCCATTGACTATGTCAAAAGAGGTTTTTCAGACAGTTAAAAACATATGACTCTCATACAAATAATGTGGGTGAGGAAATCAGGAGATGGGTAACAATGGTGTGAAGGACAAGGCAAGGTGGCCAGGAGTTATAGAGACTCAGAGAAGCAAGGTTGTGATAAGCTTACTAGGTTAGATACCAAACTTGTTCATGGCCCCAAGTTCAATAAAAGTGTAATGACTTGCATCTTGATAAAACAAAACCCTTCAAGGCAATATGTACTTTCCTAGAATGTGAGCCTTTAATAAATAACAGATGTGAATCATACAAAGGCACCTCCTCGGGTGAGTCTACCGAACAATATTCCAAGATTACATTGAAAGGCAAGGTCTCCTTCCTCTGCCTTATTACAAAAGGTGAGACATTTTATTTTTATGAAAACTCAGATGGTACACTCTAGTAGAGGGGCAAACTGTAACCCTTCACGTATTATTAAGCATTTGACTTATATGTATAACATTTTAATATTGAGATCATGGGTTTTATTGTCTTCTTGGTTGGGGGTAATCCCTTAAAATGCTTTTCCAGTAAAGGAAGTAATTGATCCCTATCAGTTCAGTTCAGTTCAGTCGCTCAGTTGTGTCCAACTCTTTGTGACCCCATGGACTGCAGCACGTGAGGCCTCCCTGTCCATCACCAACCCCCAGAGTTTACTCAAACTCAAGTGCATTGAGTTGGTTATGCCATCCAACTATCTCATCCTCTGTCGTTCCCTTCTCCTCCTGCCCCCAACCCCTCCCAGAATCAGGGTCTTTTCCAGTGAGACAGTTCTTCACATCAGGTGGGCAAAGGATTGCAGTTTCAGCTTCAGCATGAGTCCTTCCAATGAATATTCAGGACTGATTTCCTTTAGGATGGACTGGTTGGATCTCCTTTCTGTCCAAGGGATTCTCAAGGGTCTTCTCCAGCACCACAGTTCAAAAGCATCAGTTCTTCAGCATTCAGATTTCTTTATTGTCAAACTCTCACATCCATACATGACGACTGGAAAAACCATCACTTTTACTGTATGGACCTAGGTAGGCAAAGTATGTCTCTGCTTTGTAATATGCTCTCTAGGTTGGTTTATAGCTCTTCTTCCAAAGATCAAGTGTCAATTTAATTTCATGGCTGCAGTCACCATCTTCAGCGATTTTGAAGACCAAAAAAATAAAGTCAGCCACTGATTCCACTGTTTCCCCATCTATTTGCCATGAAGTGTTGGGACTGGATGCCATGATCTCAGTTTTCTGAATGTTGAGCTTTAAGCCAACTTTTTCACTCTCCTCTTTCACCTTCATCAAGAGGCTCTGTAGTTCTTCTTTGATTTCTGCCATAAGGGTGGTGTCATCTGCATATCTGAGGTTATTGATATTTCTCCCGGCAATCTTGATTCCAGCTTGTGCTTCATCCAGTCTGGCATTTCACATGATGAACTCTGAATATAAGTTAAATAATCAGTGTGACAATATATAGCCTTGACATACTCCTTTCCCAATTTGGAACCAGTCCATTGTTCCATGTCTGGTTACAACTGTAGCTCCTTGACCTGCATACAGATTTCTTAGGAGGCAGGTCAGGTGGTCTGGTATTCCCATCTCTTTAAGAATTTTCCACAGTTTGTTGTGGTCCACACAGTCAAAGGCTTTGGCATAGTCAATAAAGCAGAAATAGATGTTTCTCTGGAACTCTCTTGCTTTTTTCTATGTTCCAACAGATGTTGGAAATTTGATCTCTGGTTCCTCTGCCTTTTCTAAATCGAGCTTGAACATCTGGAAGTTCTCTGTTCACATACTATTGAAGCCTCGCTTGACAAATAGATTCAAGAGATTGGACCTGATAGAGTGCCTGAAGAACTATGGACAGAGGTTTGTGACACTGTACAGGAGGCAGGGATAAAGACCAGCCCCAAGATAAAGAAATACAAAAAGGTAAAATCATTGTCTGAGGAGGTCTTACAAATAGCTGAGAAAAGAAGCTAAAGGCAAAGGAGAAAAGGAAAGATATACCTTTCTGAATGAAGAGTTCCAAAGAATGGCAAGATAAGAAAGCCTTCCTCAGTGATCAAGGCAAAGAAATAGAGGAAAACAATAGAATGGGAAAGACTGTGAACTCTTCAAGAAAACTTGAGATTCCAAGGATGCAAAATTTGAGATTGCAAAGATGGGCACAATAAAGGACAGAAATAACAGAAGCAGAAGATAATAATAATAAGTGGCAAGAATACACAGAAGAACTATACAAAAACGATCTTAATGACCCAGTTAACCACGATGGTGTGATCACTCACCTAGAATCAGACATTCCAGAGTGTGCAGTCAGGTGGGCCTTAGGAAGCACCATTAGGAACAAAGCTAGTGGAGGTGACGGAATTCCAGCTGAGCTATTTCAAATCCTAAAAGATGATGCTGTGAAAGTGCTGCACTCAATATGCCAGCAAATTTGGAAAACTCGGCAGTGGCCACAGGACTGGAAAAGGTCAGCTTTCATTGATCCCTATATAATTTTGATATTTTATATTAAAAAAAACATTTTGATTTACTACCAGTATATTAGTTCAAATAGTTTTCTTTTAAATCTAGCAAAAGGAATTCATCTATTACATATTCATGGCATGTTTTCTTTTAGTACTATTATTTTTTTTTACCTTGTTATCTTATTCCAGATTTTACCTGTCTATAAAATCTGTTGATCTGTGTGTGTGTATGTAGCAGGGAAAAATTAGCAGATTAGCAAAACTGCATCTAATAGGACGACTTATTTAAACTTTTTAAGTCATTATCTTTGACCCAGAGTTGAAAGGCAGTTTTTGAAAATAAATTATTAAGTGTCCTTTTTAAGTCATTATGATAACTTAAAGGACTTACAAGATATAGTTACTGTCTTGAAGAAGCTACAGCTTGCTTTATCTTTACATGAGTTATAACTATGATTTCACATATGCATATGGAGAGACAGATGCATAGTAGAGGACAGGAATAAGAGTGTGGTTTTGACATGTATAGATATGTGTCTTCATATTTCTGATTCTTAGTTTTATTACTTAAAAAGTAAAGATAATTTTATCCAAATTGTGAGGGTATTGTAAGAGTTAAATATACATGTACTATCTGTTCATCATGAGAAACGCTGGGCTGGATGAAGCACAAGCTGGAATCAAGATTGCTGGGAGAAATATCAATAACCTCAGATATGCAGATGACACCACCCTTATGGCAGAAAGTGAAGAAGAACTAAAGAGCCTCTTGATGAAAGTGAAAGAGGAGAGTGAAAAAGTTGGCTTAAAGCTCAACATTCATAAAACTAAGATCATGTCATCTGGTCCCAGCACTTCACGGCAAATAGATAGATAAACAGTGGAAACAGTGACAGACTTTATTTTCTGGGGCTCCAAAATCACTGATGATGGTGACTGCAGCCATGAAATTAAAAAACACTTGCTCCTTGGAAGAAAAGTTATGACCAACCTAGACAGCATACTAAAGAGCAGAGGTATTACTTTGCCAACAAAGGTCCATTTAATCAAAGCTATGGTTTTTCCTGTAGTCATGTATGGATGTGAGAGTTGGACAATAAAGAAAGCTGAGTGCTTAAGAATTGATGCTTTTGAACTGTGGTGTTGGAGAAGACTCTTGAGAGTCCCTTGGACTGCAAGGAGATTCAAACAGTCCATCCTAAAGGAAATCAGTCCTGAATATTCATTGGAAGGACTCATGCTGAAGCTGAAACTTCAATACTCTGGCCAACTGATGTGAAGAACTGACTCATTGGAAAAGACCCTGATGCTGGAAAAGATTGAAGGTGGGAGGAGAAGGGGATGACAGAGGATGAGATGGTCGTATGTCATCACCGACTCAGTGAACATGAGTCTGAGTAAACTCCAGGAGTTGGTGATGGACAGGGAGGCCTGGGGTGCTGTAGTCTATTAGGCCGCAGAGTTGGACATGACTGAGTGACAGAACTGAACTGAACTGATCCATTAATGGGCTTCCCAGGCGACACTAGTGGTAAAAGAACCCACTGGGCCAGTGCGGGAGACATAAGAGACTCGGGTTTGATCCCTGAATTGGAACGATTCCTTGGAGGAGGATGTGGCAACCCACTCCATTTTTCTTGCCTGGAGAATGCCATGGACAGAGAACCTTGATAACCTACAGTCCATGGGGTCGCAAAGAACTGGACACAACTGAAACGACTTAGCATGTATACATGCACTATCAATTAATATCCACTATCTTCTATCAATCTGTCTAAATTCTAATTCATCCTATGGAGAATTTTAGATAACTGAATATATTGAGAATGAAATTATAATAGACTTTAGCACATAATAGGCAATCAATAAATAGAATCACTGTGTAGTTTGTATTTCCTCAAACATTTCATGCTGAATCAGAGCTCTAAACTTTTACACTTGTTCCCTGATGCTTGATTTTTTTCTGCTTTTCCCACTGCCCCCCCATCTCTCTCAAACCTTCTATTTTTTAAGACTCACCCTAGTTATCTTCTCCATGAGACATTCCTGGATCCACCCAGATAAATTTATCTCTCTGTAGCCCAGCTGTTCTGTTTTCCCAAAACCCACCACATATTTGGCTTAAAAATGAATATCAATCATCGTGTCATGTGAACAACTGAAAGAACAACTAAAAAAAACAAACAATTACCTATTTATTCAATTCTTTTATAGAATCATGATTAAGATAAAGTAAGACGCCCAGAAGAATGCGACTACATAACCTTTGGACTCTCTTTAACACTTTCATTGCTGTAAGTAAGCATGCAAAAAGCATTCCATAAAAGTCTCAAAATTAGAAAATCATTCAATGTTATACAGTTCTCTCTTCTCTTTACTCCATGGTCAAAACACTGTGCGTGGTATTACTTTAAGGGCAACAGAGTTTATAACAGACATCTCACATTCACAACTTTAATTAAACTGAAGAACCTAAAAGTAACAGATTTTGCAGTTTTAGAAGACAGTTATGATAAACCTAGAAAGTATATTCAAAAGCAGAGACATCACTTGCTGACAAGGTCCATACAGTCAAAGCTATAGTTTTTCCAGTGGTCATGTATGGATGTGAGAGCTGGACCATAAAGAAGGCAGAGCACCAAAGAATTGATGCTTTCAAACTGTGGTGCTGAAGAAGACTCTTGAGAGTCCTTTGAAAGCAAGGAGATCAAACCAGCCAATCCTAAAGGAAATCAACCCTGAATATGCATTGAAAGGACTTATGATGAAGCTGGAGCTCCAATGCTTTGACCACCTGATTCAAAGAGCCAACTCACTGGAAAAGACCCTGATGCTGGGGAAGACTGAGGGCAGGAGCAGAAGAAGGTGACAGAGGATGAGACGGTTGGATGGCACCACTGACTCAAGGGAGATGAGTTTGAGCGAGCTCTGGGAGATAGTGAAGGACAGGGGAGCCTGGAGTGCTGCAGTCCACGGGGTCACAAAGAGTTGGGCACAACTTAGCAACTGCACAACAACAACAAATATATACGAATAAAGAATTTGGAAGCCATATCATAAGAGCAAGCATGCAGGAGACTAGATGATAGTATGAACAGGCCATTTAACCCTTGTTCTTCCAAACAGCACTTGTGTCTTGGACCTGCCATAGAAAACTCATACCGCTCCTTGAGTAGTTTTCTGAATATAATCCTAATGTCATGTTCAACAGGGACCACCCACAACAAAGCTCTGGAAGGCAGCCAGTCCACAAACCTTGCTCTGATACTGTGAACAGTTCCACGTGGCTGGCCTGCACATGTAAATATGGCTTAAAAGGCAAACAGGTGTGCCTCAGACTGGGAAAAAACAAAGACCAAATCAAGGCCGCAAGACATACCAAAGACCTTTGAGGAGCACTAAATCACCAGTAAGCAGTGACTACTGTTTAAGGAAAGAGACATTTATTTGTAAACCAAAGACATTTGGCAGGGGGTGGGGGAGAGGAGGGCAATCAAAATCACCTGGAAGCAAAAGGACAAAATTACAATAGGTATAAACACTCTCCCCAGAAGGAAAACAAAAACACCATCATTTTCATAGAAGAGGAATGACCTTCTGTGCAATTAATAACTCTGGTTGACCTACTGGTAAAATGAGTACAGAGGACTTACAGAAACTGTACTGTATGTCCTGATGAGCCTGGATAATTCCAGTGACAGTAAAGTACCTGTCCTAGGATGTTCAGTGAAAGTGGGTTCTTGGATTTCCTATAGAGGAAGCTACATGACTGCATGTCTACAGAAAACAATCTGTGTCCACTGAGCAATAGAACATGGGTAGCCAGAGACTGGAACATGTGAATCAGGTTACAATGGCTGTAGGCATGTGAGCCAACAGGCATTGCACCAAAGTTACTGGAAAGATTAACAGAGAAGCAATCCTTACAGTGGTAAAACTGAAAAGATGGCAGGGCACAGGTGAAGAGAGTTAAGAAGACAACCCTGAGACATTAATAGCAGAGCATATGGAAATCAAGGAATTGGTAGACAGAATAGATTTTATATTTGACCCCAAGACAAAAATAAAGTGAGTGACTGCAAAGATGGCAAGAGAAGGTTGAGATAAACAGAACACATGCATTTGAGTTCATGCAAGTAGTTGAAGAGTCAGGTGGGCAATCCAGGGCAAATATCCAGTTTGAGGGTTTCAGTTAGTGATACAACAGAGCAGCATTTCTTATTAGAAACGATCATGGACTACAGCCTTAGAATGGATTAAATAAATGCAGCTGTCAAAATGTTTTCATGATCGGCCAGCTGAGTGGATACAGAAAATGGTTACTACCATCTACATAAATCCTAGGAATGGGATCTTCCCCCTAATAGCTGGTTGTGTTTGGTAGCTGTCTGTTAGTCTTTTAAACATGATCATCCATATACACAGCCCTACAAATGGTACGAGCAGACGATGGCCCTTCTCATGTCTGGGGGGTTGGGAAAACTATAGGGAGCGCTTCCCCCTAAGCTCTGCCCCCTCGCCATTGACTTGCTGTCAGCCTGAGATTCTCTGAGTAAGATGATCAAACAGAAGGAGATGGCATTGCAACAGAGAAACAGCAGCAGTGAGGCCACCAGCCTGGGAGCCGCCGTGTGGAAGGAGCAGGCACAGAAGAAGGACGGTCGGTAAAGGGTGCGCTGGTTGTCTTCGGTAGCCTCTTGAGCGATGAGGAATCTGGGCCAACCGATGTCTCCTCGCCATCATACGTCATGGAAGCATGCAAGTCAGTGGCTGGGAAAGCTTTGACGAACCGACACAGCGCATTAAAAAGCAGAGGCATCACTCTGCCAACAGAGGTCCCTATAGTCAAAGCTGTGGTTTTTCCAACAGTCATGTACAGATGTGAGAGCTGGACCGTAAAGAAGGCTGAGCACTGAGGAATGGATGCTTTCAAACTGCGCTGCTGGAGAAGACTCTTGAGAGTCCCTTGGGCTGCAAGGAGGTTAAACCAGTCAATCCCAAAGGAGATCAGTTCTAATATTCAACGCAAGGCCTGATGCTAAAGCTCCGATACTTTGGCCACTGATGCGAAGAGCTGACTCATTGGAAATGACCTTGATGCTGGGAAAGACTGAAGGCGGGAGGAGAAGGGGGCGACTGAGGGTGAGATGGTTGGATGGCATCGACTTGATGGATATGAGTTTAAGCAAGTGAAGGAGCGAGTGAAGGTCAGGGAAGCCTGGCGCGCTGCGGTCCATGGGGTCTCAGAGTCGGACACAGCTTAAGGACTGAACAACAGCAATGACAAAGCACGGGGGAAGGACGGAAGCCTGCTCATCTCCACTTAGATGAGGAGCATCTCCTGCTGACCCCAGCTGACCTCGTCTGTATCAGGAGACGTACGCAAGAGGGGCACAGCACGCAGCTTTTTTTTTTTTTAATTGTAGTGGATTTTGTCATACATTGAAATGAATCAGCCATGGGTTTACGTGTGTTCCCCATCCCGATCCCCCCTCCCACCTCCCTCTCCACCTGCTCCCTCTAGGTCTTCCCAGTGCACCAGGTCCGAGCGCTTGTCTCATGCATCCAACCTGGGCTGGTGATCTGTTTCACCCTAGATAATATACGCTTCGATGCTGTTCTCTTGAAACATCCCACCCTCGCCTTCTCCCACAGAGTCTAAAAGACTGTTCTATACATCTGTGTCTCTTTTTCTGTTCTGCATATAGGGCTATCATTAACATCTTTCTAAACTCCATATATATGTGTTAGTATACTGTAATGGTCTTTATCTTTCTGGCTCACTTCACTCTGTATAATGGGCTCCAGTTTCATCCATCTCATTAGAACTGATTCAAATGAATTCTTTTTAATGGCTGAGTAATATTCCATGGTGTATATGGACCGCAGCTTCCTTATCCATTCGTCTCCTGATGGGCATCTAGGTTGCTTCCAAGGCATCTGCAAGGGCAGCACCTGTCAGAAAAGCATCAGAGCACACATTCGGCTCAGATGACCACGTCTACTAAATAGCTCAGTTACAGAATAGAAGAGAATGCTTACCTGGTGAATTAAAAAAAAAATAAATTTTAAGCACACAGGCAAAAGCAGAAACAAGAAAAGAAAAGTTCACCTCCACAAAGGGAACACATTTTTAATGTTAAGGATATCCCATTCAGAGGCCCTCATGCCATAGGCAAATTACATAAATTTGACAGAAATGGAAGGTGCTCCATACTGGAAGTTCGGGAGGAAGGATTCATGGTTCTGATTAATCCACCTTCCCCTGAGAAGCTGCAGCTGATCCTGGCTTGGCTGAGCTCATGATGTCTTCATGACAGTGAGGGATTTAATGCTGCTGAAAAAGTTCCAAAACACTCACATCTTTCAGATACTTTGGGGAGAAATCTTCTGTCCTAGCACACCCAGGATTGGGGATTGTCTAGTGGGAAAGCAAGGTGTTTCTTTCAAAAATTCAAAAATAAAAGGCACTTATGGGTGGTGGGTGTTGCTTTATTCAAAGAAAACCAGGATTTCTGAAAACTGCTGAGTTAGAGAAAATCTGATACGTGAAAGCATTTGCTGTCTTTGGCCCTTTGGGGCGGAATTCAGAATAAATCACAAAGTGATGAATATGCTTCACTCATATTCTTAAGCTTTAATTCACTAAGAACTAAGTGTTTACACATTTTTAAATTGACACATCACTTCATTAAGATACATCATGTACCTTTAGTTCTTCAATGCCATTTCTTTCTTACTTTGTGGCAGAGAATCTTTAAAAATATTTTCTTTCTTACTTTGTGGCAGAGGATCTTTAAAAATATTTTATAAAGCATCTATTAACAAATCAAATTTGGTAGATCATCACTTGAAGAAGTTATATTTGAATACTATTAATAACTGTCTTCAAACACAAAACGAGGATGATGACCATGATACCTATTTCCTCCTCTGCACAGATATTACCACACAAGATGGGATAAGATTACTTTGCATTTGTAGCAGCCAGTTCTTACAGGCTTACTGTTGTTGTTTAGTCGCTAAGTCACATCAGACTCTTTTTGTGATGCCATGGACTGGGGCCCACCAGGCCCCTCTAACTGTGGGATTCTCCAGGCAAGAATACTGGAGTGTGTTGCCATTCCCTTCTGCAGGGGATCTTCCTGATCCAAGTATCAAACCCACGCCTTCTTTTCGGCAGGCCGTCTCCTGCATTGGCAGGTGAATTCTTTACCACTGAGCCACTAGGGAAGTCTATAGTAGGTTTAAAAATCAAGAGGATCCACTTTATAATCTACTAATGAAACATTAAAAATACAAATCAGAGCCTTGCACCTACAATGCATTATGCTCCCTTCAAAGATTTCCAGTTGTTGGGTTACGCGAGTGCTTGTGTCACAACTAATGCACATTCACCAGCTCCGTGTTCCTGGGACTACAGACTTCTGAGAGCCTTTGGCTTGTGAGGGGTTTCCCTGGTGGCCCAGATGGTAGAGTCTGCCTGCAATGTGGGAGACATGGGTTTGACCCCTGGGTCAGGAAGATCCCCCGGAGAAGGGAATGGCTACCCACTCCAGTATTCCTGCCATGGACAGAGGGGGCTAGCGGGTTACAGTCCTTGCGATCGCAAAAAGTCGGACACGACTGAGCAACTAACACTTCACTTTGGCTTGAAAGACTCCCAGTGACTCCCGGCTGAGTTACAGCAGTCCCACTGGCAGAGCGACGCTTCCCATTCTGCTCTCGTCAGTCCAGTGTCCAAGAGAAAGCCTCGTCAACCCACTCCCTCTGCCATCCCCTATCGGGCACTTGGAGCTGGAGGACTCTTAGACACCTCGACAATCCTAGTGCCAAGGTCACTGGACTGGTCCAGAGTTGAAGCGCCAGAGCAACAACTCACAAAAGCAAACCTGACTTCCTTCTCTTCAGGTATCTGGGGTGCTAACTGCAGGTGAAGTGCATATGCTTCTCATCGGGAACCACTGCTGGACAGATTCCCAGCGTGTCTTTGGTAATTACATGCAACCAACAGGTGGGCTCAGCCAAGAGGGGGTTTGCCTTTTACCTTCCAGGGTCCTAGGTTAAGCCCTAAACCCCTGGGGATTTGCATACAATGACCTCATTCAAGTTCCTTGGAATCACTAGTGATTGGCTAAATCCACAGCTTTGATTTGATGTGGTTAATCAACAAAGTGTTTGAATTCTTATCAAAACCGTATCTAAACCTACACATCTAGACTTTAGAAGTTAGGGCCCATAGGGTCCCTTAGGATGGGAGACTGACAAAATAGACTTTTATAGCGTGTCAGGGCTTTGCATGCTGACAGATATGAGAAAAGCCACTGGCAAGAGAAGAAAAAAGTCAAATATTTTCACACTTAAATAATGTATTTCTTTTTGGAAACTGGTTTGGATATTTAAAGCCAGTGATTATTTTTAAGTTCTAATTTGCCCATCTTTAGCAGACACTTGCCTATAACCACAATTACTATTCCGTTTAGTTGTCTTAGATCAAAGATAACCAAATAGAGAATTCTGTTTTTACATAAAAAATCTGTTCTTCATTAGGCACACAGGACCTGGTTCTAATATTCTCAGCCCGTTCAGCAGACAGGCCGAGCAGAATAAATATTTGCACTTAGTTCATGTATGCCCTGCTCAATCCATGACATCTAAAATAAAAGTCCTCCCACTTGAAGTAGAACATATAAAACAGCATCTCACTGAATGAGGAAATAGTGTGAAATAGCATCTTTAGAGTCTAAGAAGGGAGTTCAACTGACTTTTGTTTCTTAAGAAGAGTAAAATGAACCCAATTTAACATCACTCAGCTTCAACTGTTAACTCACGGCCAGTCGTCTTTTATGCATCACCATATCTCACAATCCCAGGTTTTTCTTGTTGTTGTTTTATTTTTTTTACCTTTTTACCCTCTTTACCCATTTTTCTCTCCCCTAGCCTCTACTTTGACAACAGTCAATTTGTTGTCTGTATCTATGAGTTTATTTTAGACTTCACATAAAAGAAAGATCACACAGCACTCATCTTTCTCAGACTTATTTTAGTATAAGACCTTTGAGATTCATTTGTGCTGTTGCAAATGGTAAAATTTATTTTTTTTCTTATGGCTGTATAATATTCCATTGTATATGGACATATATATTTATGTGTATATATATATATAAGGATATATATATATACCATAATTTTAAAAATTCCATCCATACATCAGAGCTAGGTTGCTTCCATAGTTTGCCACTGTAAATAATTCTGCGATGAACATAGGAGTGCATATATCTTTTTGAGTTACTTTTTTTTTGTTTTCTTTGGATAACTACCCAGGAGTGGAATTACTAGATTATATGGTAGTTTTATTTTCAGTTTTTTGAGGAGTCTCCACATTGTTCTCCAAAGGGGCTACACCAATTTACATTCCCACCAACAGCGCCTGAGGGTGCTCTTTTCTCCACATCCTCACCAACGCTTGTTATTTGCTTTCTCTTTGGTAGTACCCATTACAAGTGTGAGGTGGTATCTTTTTGGGGTTTTGATTTTCATTTCCCTGATGATTGGTAGTGTAGAGCATCTTTTCATGTACCAGCTGGCTATCAATTGACCATTACCAAATAATTTCTTTATAAAAATCAGTGTATGTCATTCCAAAACTTCCTGCTCAATTTTTTTTTTTTTTTTTAGTGGTGGAGAGAGTATACTAAAGATATGAAAGATATGATATTATTGAATAAAAATTTGTCTCCTTCTGACTATAAATGAAGATATGGTATCTTAGTTAGAACTATTATAACATAGTACCATGGACTGAGAGGCTTATAAGTGCCATTTTTCACAGTTCTGGAGGCTGTAAGTCTGAAGTCAGAGTGCCACATGGCTGGGTGCTGGTGAGCGCCCACTTCCAGGCTGCAGACGGCCGACTTCCTGTTCCATCTTCCATGGCAGGGAGCAGACACAGGGAGTAAGCTCAGCTAATGACTCATATGATGACACAAATCCCATCCAGCAGGGCTCCACCCCCACGACCTCATCCTAATCCTAAGTGTTCCCCAAAGGCCCCACCTCCTACCACATTGGAGGGCAGAGTTTCAACACATAATTTCTAAAGGAACAAGGACATTCAGTCCATAACATGATAAACTAAACAGTAAAATACCACCTTACCTTAGCAGCTCATATATCAGGAATGCAAATATCTAGAGTGCATGAAAAAAAAATGTTCTTTTAGTCTCAAGAGAAACATGATAAGAAAATGGGCAAAATACGGATTTGCCAAAATAAAAAAAAAATATGTATGCACACATACACCAGCGCTCACACACACACACACACACACACACACACACACAGCTTTAGTGTTTGTCTTCCAGTTACAAAAGTAATTCGGGTCAATTTTCTACTTTATAACAATGACAGTTAATACTCATGGAGCGCTTGCTATGTGCTAGATGGTGTTTGAAGAACCGTAGGTAATGCTGTTTTTCTCCCCATTTTTCTGATGAGGAAACCGAGGCACAGAGCTGATAACAACGGTAGAGCAGAGAGACCACCCCAGGAAACGTGGCTCCAGCTCTGCCACTGTGCAAGCTGCCTCAATTCAATTTCAGGACCTTATTTTGTTTAACGTTGATCTAAGTATCGTTGATTTACAAAGCTGTGCTCATTTCTCCTGTATGGCAAAGTAATTCAGTTATATATACATATATTATTTTTCATACATTTTTCAATTATGATGTATCACAAGACAGTGAACGTGATTCCCAGGGCTTCACAGCGGGACCATGGTGTCCGTCCACTCTGTATTTACTAGCTTGCATCTGCTAATCCCTAACTCCCAGTCTCTCCCCCTCCCCGCTGGCAACCTCAAGCCTGTTCTCTATGTGCGTCTGTTTCTGTCACACAGATAAGTTCATGTGTGTCGTATTTTAGATTCCACCTGTAGTTGACGTCATATGGGATTGGTCTTTGAATCACTGCACTTAGTATGGCATCCATGCAGCTGCAAATGGCATCATCTTACTCTCTTTTCCGGCTGAGTAATATTTCATTACATAAATGGACGGCATTTTCTGTATTCATTCACCTGCTGATGAACATTTAGGTTGTTTTCTTGTCTTGGTTTCTGTAAATCATGTTGCTATGAAACACTGGGGTGCATGTATCTTTTCAAATAATAGTGTTGTCAGGATTGCATTTTATAATCAGTGTTCATAGCATGACCAGATGGCATGAAGTACATCCTGAATCAGAGGAAAATTCATCTTTAATATACTTTCAACATCACAGTTGTTACGTTTTAGGTTTTAAACTATCTCTCGGTAAACCAGATTATTATCGATATTTACATTAGAAAATGTCCACATTCAGTATCTGTACTGATGTTTCACATATTTATTATCAAGCACAAAACTTTATATGCCCACAGGTTAGAAATTGAATTAAAATGTTATCTTACTATTTCTATATAGAGAAACAAGGTAATCAACCTATTTTCCTATGGCTTGTCTGAAACTGTAAATTTTACCTTAGACAAATATATCTACCTTACCTTACTGTTGAGTGGAGATGCTAATGTATCATACCTTTATCTAGGCAGATAAATTTGGCTGGAATTCAGCACCAGTGTCCAGCCTCCCTGAATGATGGACACCTGGGAATTTATTTTCTTTAAACCAAGAAATAGAGATACATCTTGATTTGGGAGACAAAGTGTTGGCTGTTACAGTGTCTTTACCTAAGACATTCTACATAACCTTGCAATTCTTCTAAATAAAATTTTAAATTGATCTTTTGCCATAAAGGACAGTTATCAATAAGATTAAAATAAATCTGCCATCCTTCCTCCAGATTATTTATTTCTGGATAGAAGTGGACCATGAGAAGTAATGAGAAAAGCAAACACATGGTGGTAGGGGATGAGGCTCAAGAGAAGAATGGTGAGAAATTGAACATCATCTCCGACCAAAACTTAGAGTGATTAGAACATAGGGTCAGAATGGGATGACTCATGACTCCTTCTGCCACCATGGTAAACTCCTTCTGTGCTCTGAACTTCATTTTCCACGTCCAAAATGCGGGAATAATAATATTTACTCCATAAAGTAAGTACTACTGTGAGGTTCCATGAGGGAAAAAAAAGAAAAAAGAAAAAACACGTAGCAAAATGTAAACGCAGGGCAAAGACTTCAGGTGTTCCTTATTATCATAATAGGCCTGCACACACAGGTACTTTAAGGGTTAGATGGTATTACTGTCACAATAATGTGATCGTCATGGTGCATGTATGCTAAGTTGCTTCAGTTGTGTCCCATGCTTTGCGATCCGATGGACCGTACTTTGCTAGGCTCCTCTGTCCATGGGGACTCTCCAGGCAAGAACACTGTAGTGGGTTGCCGTGCCCTCCTCCAGGGGATCTCCCCGACCCCGGGGTCACACCCGCGTCTGTTCCATCTACCTGCACTGGCAGGTGGGTTCTTTACCATGAGTGCCTGGAAAGCCTGATCATCATGGCAGTGGCACATAGTATTTTAAACATTAGACATTACTACCATTATTGCTATTATTGGTATTATTCTTAGGAACCTATGACGCGACAGGTAGAACATGATACTATGTTACAAAGATAAATGAAATTTATCTTCTTCCATGCCAGGGCTCAAAATCCAGCTAATTTTGAAATACTTTTTTTTTTGTTCACTACCTAACTTTTCACATTAGAAATATTATATAAAAAGTGAATGAGGAATGAACCTCGTATGAGCAGTAGAAAATCGATGCAGGAATTTAGACAATGATGTCAAGGAGATGGAAGATGAGGACAGTGTCTTTCTGGAGCAATAGCCTGTGAAGCGGAGGATATGGACTAGCTGGAGGAAGCAAAATGTTGCAGAAGTACCTTGAGAGTGAGCATGTGCTTTAACATATCCCAGGCAAATAGAGATGCTCAGGAGGACCCCAGGGAAGCCTAGCTACCAAGGCTGTATATTTAGCAAGATAAAAGATAAAAAGGTACAGGATAAAAATCAAAATGTTATCTTCACAGTGTGGAGGATGAACTTAAAATGGCTAAGGATTTCCATCTGTCAGCCATCTTAAGTTAAATTTCCAAGTTGTGCCATTCAGGAAATCAAATTTTAATTATAAATTGTGGTGGGCGTTGTGGCAGTAGTAAAACACACCAAGCTTTCCTTCTACTATAACTCGTGTGCTGGAAACTTCTAATAGGCTAAGTGCTTCATAACAGGTGCCAATGCTGACAGACACTGCTGTTAGGAAAAAGAAAGTATTTTGAAAGCCTGTTAAGCACAGAAATAGATACCATTTACTATCAGCCTAGGAAATTAGATTTTAGAAGATCTCTGTACAACAGAGCATACAATATTACATTTGTTTCACAGCTGCATTATATGTAAATACTGTGCTCCCCTCCCATGAATAAAGTATTTACTTTCAGAAAAGAAATGAGCTCCAAAGCAATGTGAATTTTTGAGAAGTAAAATAAGTACACATAATCTCATATGGAGGAATTCGATAAGAATGATCAAGAAAATTATTTCAACACAACAATTAGCTGTGGCAATTGGAGGATGTTAAAGGTCTAAAAAGGATTGTTCTTGACCATGTGGGAGTTATTAACAAATCAATATCACATTTGACAGCTATTTAAGTAGTCTATGACTAGCTTCAATGTCAGTTTTAAGAGGTCTGTATTTATTTTAGTATATCAAGAGACAAAGGGGGAAATGTGGTATTTATACATATAAATACATTCATATATTGATGTGAGAGTCATTAACAATCTATCGGATAAAGCTAAACCAACTTTCTTTTTGTCTCAGTTCAGTTCATTTGTTCAGTCATGTCTGATTCTCTGTGGCCCCATGGACTGCAGCATGCCAGGCTTCCCTGTCCATCACCAACTCCTGGAGTTTATGCAAACTCATGTCCATCATGTCCATCATGTCCATCCAACCATCTCATCCTCTGTCATTCATTCCCTTCTCCTCCTGCCTTCAATCTTTTCCAACATCGATGTCTTTTCCAATGAGCCAGTTCTTCGCATCAGGTGGCCAAAGTACTGGAGCTTCAGCTTCAGCATCAGTCCTTCTGAAGAATATCCAGGATTGATTTCCTTTAGGATTGACTGGTTGGATCTTCTTGTAGTCCATGGGACTCTCAAGAGTCTTCTTCAACACCAAAGTTCAAAAGTATCAGTTCTTTGGCACTCAGCTTCTTCAGAGTCCAACTCTCACATCCATACATGACTACTGGAAAAACCATAGTTTTGACTAGATCTTTGTCAGCAAAGTAATGTCTCTGCTTTTTAATATGCTGTCTAGGTTGGTCATAGCTTTTGTTCCAAGGACCAAGCATCTTTCAATTTCATGGCTGCAATCACCATCTGCAGTGATTCTGGAGCCCCCAAAAATAAAGTCTGACACTGTTTCCACTGTTTGTCCATCTACTTGCCATGAAGTGTTGGGAGCAGACGCCATGATCATAGTTTTCTGTATGTTGAGTTTTAAGCCAGCTTTTTCACTCTTCTCTTTCACTTTCATCAAGAGACTCTTTAGTTCCTCTTCACTTTCTGCCATAACGGTGGTGTCATCTGCTTATCTGAGGTTATTGATACTTCTCCCAGCAATCTTGATTCCAGCTTGTGCTTCATTCAGCCCGACATTTCACATGATGTACTCTGCATACAAGTTAAATAAACAGAGTGACAATATACAGGCTTGATGTACTCCTTTCCCAATTTGGAACCAGTCTGTTTATCCATGTCCAGTTCTAACTGTTGCTTCTTGGCCTGCATACAGATTTCTCAGGACGCAGGTAAGGTGGTTTGGTATTCCCATCTCTTGAAAAATTTTCCACAGTTTGTTGTGATCCACACAGTTAAAGGTTTGGCATAGTCAATAAAGCAGAAGTAGATGTTTTACTGGAACTTCCTTGCTTTTTCTATGATCCAAGGGATGTTGGCAATTTGATCTCTGGTTCCTCTGCCTTTTCTAAATCCAGCTTGAACATCTGGAAGTTCTTGGTTCACATAGTGTTGAAGCCTCAGTTAGTGAATTACTAGGCAGTGTAAATTTCATTAAATTATCCTTATGAAGTAACCAAATACTTTGTTTTCAACTCTGATGTTTTAGGACGAATAGAGCCAGGATTTGGCTACATGAGGGCTTCCCTGGCAGCTCAGAATCTGCCTGCAGTGCAGGAGACCTGGGTTGGGGAGATCCCCTGGAGAACGGAATGGCAACCTACTCCAGTATTCTTGCCTGAAGAATCCCATGGACACAGGAGCCTGGCGGGCTACAGTCCATGGGGTGTGCCAAGGGTCAGACACAACTGAGCAACTAACACTTTCATTTGGCTACATAATATTTCCCCTAACTAGAAGATAAAAATCATCTCCTAAAAGATATCTTTAAAACTCAAACTGGACACTTCCCACATTTAAATTGGTTATTTATTTCACCATGTGCTTATGTGAAAAAGGCAAGAAAAAATAATGCACGTTTCATTTCAGTCTCATCATAATACATCAAACTATATTAGATTCAGATCTGAGGTCATATACCCAAGTCAACGTCCACAGCATAGTGACAGGCATGGCAGAGCCTCATTCTAAAACCTTACTTTGAAGGTAAATTAAATAGAAACAAATCTTTAGCAATGTTTATATCATATAGTTTTACATCATCACTGATTCATGTACAGTGTTGGTTATTATTATTCCACAATATATTTGGTTGATTTTTGGACAACCTCATCGGCTAAGGGATTTTTGTAAAGTTTCCACTTTCTAACATCTTCTTAGAAGTTAAAACTTTCCTCTTCTGTAGTAACTTCCAGCTTTTTCCATTTGGTTGCTATTACCGTTTATTTTTCTTACGTTTCAACTGGAAGAGCTGCCAAGCAAAGCTGTCTTTTCAGGACATGGAGGTGGACCCCAGTATGGCCTTCCAGCTTCCCGCTTGGGGGTGCCGCCGATTGTCCAGAAGCTGGGGGCTGGTCTTCACCACCGGTCCTATGACTCATCTCTTCTCAGATGCTCAGCAGTGCTGTGACGAGTTCACCCCGACATATAGATTTTAGAATCTGAGCCTGTGACTGAGCAACGCGGGTTGAAGGAAGCTTTTAGATGCAGTATTGGCACAAGACGCCAAACTGTGAGTTCTGTTAGACGGATAATAAATTTGATGGATGAGGAGGAATATCAGTAGCACTGAAAGAATGATTTGGCTGTTGGAGACATGCCAAGACCTTGGGGTTGTTTTGCTCTCTCAATCCGCACTTTTCTTTAACTTTACAAACAGTAGAAAGAGGTCTTTTAAGGCAGTGACTCTGAGGAAAAGCATAATACAAGCCCAAAGCAGTGAAAACGGTCACGAGGCATGGAAGCAAGCGTCGGGGAGGGGCTGGTGCCATCCTCCGTGTTTGTGATTTTATGTGGCTTTGAAAGCGTTCCTTAACCTCCATGCCTCGTCGTCTCCCATTCACAAAAATGACAATAATCACACTTGCCGCCTGTGCACCTCAAAGGACAGGGGGAGGACGAATGAGAGGTCTGTCAGGGGCTTCGAACTTTCCGGAACAAAGCTTTTATGACCCCATAAAGTACAGAGGGGTGTCCTGCGCCTGGGTTTTTCCTGGCGTTTAGCCCCTGCTCTCGAGTTCTTTGCGCACCATTGGCTGCTCGTCGGGTCATGGCCAGAGAGCCCTTCTCGAGAAGTGTCAGGCCGCCGCCGCCTTCACTCAAGGCTAGGGAGGCATTTTCACTGGGGTCATTGTATCTGAAACTTTCGTTCCTGTGGCCCGTTTCCTTGTGCATGTTAGACTATTCTGCAGGCGTGAAAGCACGGGGAAATGACATGAGAGCCAACGTGGGAAACATCAGCTCCGACATTCCCCAACGACTCACCAACACGAGAATCTCTGTCTCAGAGCCAACTTGGAAGGCGGCAAAATGTCGTCTATTATTGCAAAAGAAATGCCAAAAGGCAGTGTTACATCTTATAAATGTTTTTAAACAATATTTATATTCTATCACCCTCTCTTTTTAACTTTTCTGGTTTTCTTTGAAAGTGGAGCCAGAAATAATTTCTCTGCTCTTGAAATCAAAAGCTGGATCTTTAAGGTAGTCAATCCTATTTGTATTTGACTGAGAGGGCTTTGAAGGCACTTGATCTCGATCCTGAGCCCAGCACATCAGCCACGTTTGTGAGGGTCCTGAGAGGAGCTGCTGCTGGGGGTCATGGACTAGTCTCAGCTTGGGTGATGGAAAGCTGAAAGAAACCATGAAAGTTCACTTGGTCCAATCTCTAGCCTCTGAGTCTTCCCCCAGTGAGATTAGGGGAAAAATGGGGCTTATAATTCAGGGAAACAACTTTTTTTGAAGGTTATATTTTTTGATTGATTGCTTGAAATACAGTTGATTTACAATGTATCATTTTATATATATATATATATAATACATATATATATAATGATATATATATAATACATATATATATAATGAGATATATATATATGGCATCCATATATATATATGGCTTCCATATATATATGTATGGCTTCCCAGGTGGCACAAGTGGTAAAGAACTTGCTTGCCAATGCAGGAGACCTAAGACTTACCGGTTCCATCCCTGGATTGGGAAGATCCCCCAGAGGAGGGCATGGCAACCCACTCCAGTACTCTTGCCTAGAGAATTTCACGGACAGAGGTGCCTGCCTGGCAGGCTAGAGTCCATATATATGTTTCTATGATATGCAGTAGGTCTTTGTTGGTTATTTACTTTATACAGAGTAGCATGTGCATATTAATCCAAAACTCCCAATTTATACATTCTTTTCTCTTTGGCAACCATAAGTTTTTTTTTTTTTATTTGTTCTATGTCTGTGACTCTATTTCTGTATTGTAAATAAGTTCATTTGTATCATGTTTCAGGATTCCACATGTAAGTGAAATCGTTTGTTGCTTGTCTTTCTCTGACTTCACTCAGTTTGATCATCTCTAGGCCCATCCGTGCTGCTGCAAAGGCCGTTATTTCATTCTTTTTCTATGGCTGAGCAATATTCCATTGCATATATACCCACATCTCCTTTATCCACTCATCTGTTGATGGACATTTAAGTTGCTGGGAAAACAACTTTTCAAGTATTAGGATAAACTTTCTTCTTGGCCGTTATTGCAGTAAGCTCATCTGATAATGTTAGCTCATCTAAAAATCAATTAGTGCATCTGATAATTTTATCAAATGTTTATGTACCAATAAACACTGGAGAATTTAGAAAATTAGACAACTTGGTCCAGGTCCTCAACTAGATTCAAATTAGATTTTGCCAAAGAGAATCCTCACATATCAGACATTTTGCATGCATGCTCAGCTGTGTCTGACTCTCTGCAATCCCATGGACTGTCGCTCTCCAGGTCCCTCTGTCCATGGAATTTTTCAGGCAAGAATACTGGAGTGGGCTGCCATTTTCTACTCCAGGTATCAGGCATTACACATAGGCAAAGTTTTAAAGTTTACTTAAATCATTATAGACTGCTGAGAATGGTACGAGTGCACACACGTTACACACCTTTCCTTCTTGATTCCCTAATGCTTAAAATGCTGCCCTGGCCGCTAGTCCTGGATTCCTAAGTTTGCCTTAAGACTCTGAGCCCTATTGAACTGTGAATTACTACTAAAAGTGCATGTGTTATTTGTTCAGTTGTGTCTGACTGTTTGTGACCCCCATGGGTTGTAGCCCGCCAGGCTCCTCTGTCCATAGAATTCTCCAGGCAAGAATATCAGAGTGGGTAGCCATTCCCTTCTCCGGGGGATCTTCCCAACCCAGGGATCAAGCCTGGGTCTCCCGAATCAGACAGATTCTTTTCCATCTGAGTCACCAGAGAAGCTCGAGGTGCTCTTGGGAAGGATCTAAAGGTTTACGTTGTCATCATTGATTGACTTGCCCCCTGAGTGAATTTCTGATCCGCAGTAAGCGTCAGCCTCTGGTGTGGGTGGGCTTGATGGCATTGAGGTTCCCTGAAGCCTTGTCCATGAGTCAGGTTTGGAGATGTAAGATGGCTCAGCAAGGCTTTTGTTGACACATACTCAAATTTATGAATAATCACCTGTTTCATCCTATTACTCTTTCTCTAATTTGATTTTTTCTCCTTACCCACCAAATCACTTAATGAACACCAACAGTGAAAGGCACATTGTGATTTAAACATGGTAAAACATGAACAATTAGATCACTGAAATTCCCAACACTTTTTCATATATATTTTATTAGATTGCTATTTAGCTGTAGATTAATCAAAGGGATTCTATTCTGGAACATAAGATACCTGTAACTAATCAGAATCACTTAATGTCACCTGGGCTGTGTGATGTCAGGCTTTGGAGAGCTTCTATTTCTTCTCAGAAGAGACTGAAATAGAATGTCCACAATAAAACAGAAATGAGACAATTTCTTATGCGGTAAAGTGTGAACCAAAAAAAAAAAAAATTGTTTTTTAAAAGGTGGCTGGCCAGAGGTAAGACTAAGAAGAAAACTGAAATAAAGTATTTATTTCATAATTATGTCCTATGCTACAGATCTTCCAAATCCATTGCTTTATCTTAAAGGCGTTTGGGGGGTGGTAGGAGAGAGTCAAGCACCTCCTTGAAAGTGAAAGTGTTACTCAGTTGTGTCTGACTCTTTGCGACCCCATGGATTGTAGGCCGCCAGGCACCTTTGTCCATGGAGTTTTTCAGGCAAGAATACTGGAGTGGTTAGCCATTCCTTCTCCAGGAGATCCTCCCAACCCAGGGATGGGACCTACGTCTGAATGAGCAGGTGGGTTCTTTACCACTGAGCCACCTGGGAGTCCAAGACGAATAATGGGGAATGCCAAACACATTATTTGTTAGGATGCCTGGCTCAGCATGGAGATGCCTCTTGGAGACGAGAGTAGATGCAGGGAGCACCGTTACAAACCAGGAACCCTGACTAAGACAAGTGGGTGAACCAAATGTGGAGCCCAAACTTATGGACAAAGGGAATAGCCATTTTCCCAAGCCTCACATTCACAAAAACCTACATTTTCTTTACCTTTTGTATTACTTCCAAATGAATATATACCAAGTATATGGGTGTTAGATGTGTTTAAGTATGAGCATTCATCTGTATTGTAATTTTCATAACTCTTTGGACCTATCTTCACTTTTTGTATATGGAAAATTTCAAGAGGAGAAGAGGACTGCGCCTTTCTGGATCTTCTGTCAGGGAAAATGCTAGATTTGAGAGTTCTTTAACCCACACAGGTGGAATGTCTTGCCCAGGTTTGTACAGTGGGCTCATAGAAAGACAGCAGTGCCCTTCTTAAGCTGGATACCCTAATTTTATATCCCTTATATCAGAAGAGCAAATAAGCTACTGCTCTAAGCTTCAGCTACACAACCAAATACAAGCATTGCTACTTATGACTCTGATGGAGAGAATAGAAAAAGTCAGTATTGATATATATTAATATATATTTTAGAGATGATAAGGGGTACATAGTAAAAAAAAGTAATGGAACAAAAATGATGGTAAGTTTCAATTAGAGAACAGTATGAAATAATATAACAGTGAAGGAATTATAAACAAGTAGAACCATC
Organism: Hydropotes inermis; assembly: GCA_020226075.1. Classification (NCBI taxonomy): domain Eukaryota; kingdom Metazoa; phylum Chordata; class Mammalia; order Artiodactyla; family Cervidae; genus Hydropotes; species Hydropotes inermis. The sequence continues at coordinate 67,075,773 of CM035280.1, read as the reverse complement.
CTGGCCTGGGGAAGTACCAGACAGTGTGGTTCCCCTTGTCCTCCAAATTCAGCCTAGCCCTTATCTTGTTAAGGACTCTTAGAACACTTTCTTATACACACTAAAGGTGGCTAGATCTAAATAAGCATCGTATTCTGGGTCTTTATTTTGTAGGTTAACTTGAGATGGTAGTTATTTAAATGAGTTGAACAGACAGTGGAACAAATCTAAATTTAGCCACTCTGAGTGGGTAGTAAAGGATTAAAAAAAAAACTGGCAAATCTCATTGATGGATGCAAATCTTAAGCTTTTATGCAATGGTAACACAGATCTTCAAATAGCTAATATTTGGGCACCTGCAGATTAACATTGAGTAAACTTACAACTTTTAAAGGCCTGCTCAGGTTGGACAAATTATTTTACCATCAACACTATTAACCACTGCCACAGCTGAAAAGATAAACAAATCACAAACATCTGAGAAAGAGAGGAATGAAGAACACTAGGAGGCAAGGACCTGCAGGCTACAACCCACACAGCTTTCCCTATCTTCCTGCTGGACCTTCTCCAATTCACCCCAAACTGCTGAGCGGACATGCGGTAAACTTGGACGGCCCAAAGAGGCGGAACACACCCAGCTGTGTGAATCTGGCAGTCTGCTATTTCACCTGGCATATCTGGAGAGCAGGACCCTTGCCACACTGTTGGATCAATCAGTTTTAGTAAGTTAAATGATTTCCCAGTTTCCTGGCAGGGGCCATGAAAACCTATCTCAGGAAAGCTGGAGTTCATAGAGCAGACTTGCAAGTAACTATGCCTTCACCGGGTCTGGATGAGTGCAAGCTGCAGAACTGTAGACTTTCTTTGATTTTCTTTGCTTCTACTGGAAAGGAGGAGCCACGTAATAGTTTGAGGATGCTTTTAGAGAATTCTTACCTATCTATAGTGTAGACTTCAATTTCTCTAGAAAGTTTAAGACATAACACAGCATTTTCCCCATACGTGTATTGAGTCTGCTCGATAGTTGAGAGTTGAAGTCATCTCTTCTCTATCCTTACACTCGGAATCTCTCTGCTGTTTGATCCATATTAGCTACAGCTGAGTTCTTTTCATCTTCTCAATTATTCAACTGATACGTGTTAGCATAATTTCACTGAAATTAAATGACAGTATTGCAAACTTCCTCCTCTTTGAACTTTTCTACAGAAAAGTTAAAAATGTATTCAAATTACTCTACTGCAGGATATCACAGGTGTGTTAGGGAAAATGAAAGAGAACACAGAGATATTTATAGTTGGGGGATCAGGGGTGAACCACAAATGATGAATAACAGAGCATCTTAATAAGTAAATGGATCGGAAATGATATGAACTGTGAGTGAGGACTGGGAGCCAGAGATCTCAGGCTGCGTACAGGAAACGTGGGGTGGCCCATGGGGACAGGAGAGAACAGAGGCTCACAGTTAGGGAGTCACTCTCAGCACAAATCGACAGACTTCACTGAGCAACTACAGGCTTTATTGGGAAGGTCGGTCAAGACCAAGCCTTGCAGGCACTGGAAGTCCAAGGGGGAAGTTTGCCTCTCATCCCACTGGCCACACGGTCATCGTAAGTCCAGGTACCCTGGGCTGGCAGAGGGACCCTGCACCTGCTGTTTCAAACATCCCAGTAAGCTCACCTTGCCTCTTCTTCACAATCACAGCATTGCTAATCATTTCCTCCACGTGGCGCCACCTTCCCTCTCTTCCTGACTTTGCTAATAATGTCTTTCCTGAGCCGTTCTTTTATCTCCACTTCTGCTTGTGTAGGCTGGAAGACTCGCTTCAGGTAGCACTTCCTTCACCCAGCTTCTCTCCATCTACTCCGGATCCTATCTTTAAAACTTATCTAAATTCACACACAACTTTATTAACAGTCATCATTTTCTAGCTAACTGTTAAGGTAAAGTATGGACATCTTATCTACCAAATGATAAGACCGCTGAGCAAGATGTGTGTCCATTTATTGTATGTGTATACCTTCAGAAATGAGCAGAGTCATCTCTACATGGAAACTCAGTAAATACTAGTTGAATGGATAAACATATCATGAAACAGAACAGGACCCCATGGTCCTTCCCCCCATGTCTTACACCTGACGTTTTTACTGCAAAAAAACTGTAGTCGAAGAGTAAGTTTAATCAGAGAAGTGAGAAAATGCAGAAGCAAAGGAAAGCAGTCAAATAGACAAAATAATAATAGTTCAGTCATTTAACACTGTCAAGGATCTTTAGTTCCTCCTCAAGGGCTACAGATAATACTGTGAACCACCTCCTGGCAGCTGTCTTATAGATGCTGAAACCCCCACCCAGTGGAGAAGTTTACAGGATGAGCAAACTGGAGCCAAGACATAAGCTGTCAGCACTTAAGCTCCCCTTTAAAATTAAGCTCTTGCCCACTGATCATCAATAAGGGAGTCGGCATTTGGACATATATCTGCCTTCCTCCCCCAGTTGCGGGCCTCGGGAGTAAAGCAGACTCTTCTTTTCGTCAGCCTTACCTCTCAAGTATTGGCTTTCCAGAACCAGACCTCACTTTTGTTAACAATAAAAAGATGGAGCATAAGAACCACATATTTTTGGAAGTTTAAAACAAAATTCTACAACTAAAATTCCCTTACATTACAAAAGTGAATGTCTTTTGGCTATCATAACTATCATAAAATCACATTGATTTTTAAAATTGACAGTGGACTGTGGGGTTAAATTTAGATAAAAGAATAAATTTAATGAAATGCATTTTACTATTTCCAGGATTATCTATCTGAAACTATAAAATGTGCACTAATTGAAATCAGTTATTAAAACACATTTCTCAGATCCATATATTGTAATTTCTTCAAATTTTCAAGAAGCAATACAAATCATGAGAATGACATTTAGGAAATATTTACCCCATTTACTCTTTGATGGCAAACATTGCTTTAAGTTATGTGGCATCTACAATTAAATTTTGAAAAAATATTTCAAATTTTATTTGGTATGACAACAGATACTGAGTTTTAACATTAAAAATTCTGAGTTGGTGATACCTTTCTTAATGCATGAAAAAAACCCAGATACAGTAGTTGTGTCTTGAATAATTTTCATAATTGATCAGGGCACACAGAGACAAATATAGATCATAGGGCTACATATGGTCTCACAGTGTATTTTCTACTTCAGAGGTAAATGACACATCTTCCTAAATTATACTCTTCTGTAGCTTTTAAATTGTAATTCTAACAATCAATTTAAAAATAGTGGAGTCTAAATTACTTTTGAGATTAAAACATGCCAGTAAATAAATATAATGAATTGTTGGTTCAATTTCTAATTGAACTGCAGAGGCTCTCATTTTGCAAATTGAGAAGCTAAGCTCACACTGTTTTGAAATGGGGATTAAGTAATTATAGAATTTTATCAAGCAGCACATGGCGGATGTATTCTAAGTGGAGGCGATCTCTTCTACTTCTCCAAATGGCCTAAGCCATAATACGATCCACTATTTTTCCCCCCAAACGTGCCTGCCAATAACTCGTGATTAAGAAGCATACTAGACTAAACATGGAATCAGAAAGAGCACACAGATATTTAGAGTCTGACCTAGAAGAAATAGGAAACCTGATGACTAGAAAATAATGAATTTCAATCCATTCACAGTTCTACTGGTTCCAGCCTAAGGTAATTAAAATTCTTTAGAGTCTGGGAAAAGCACCATTAAATTACGGCAAAGTGGGAACTTAAGAAAAAAATTTAAATACATAAAGACATCAGTGTGACTTGGATGAAGTAGAACATAGTATGTTCATCCATCAGAGCTCTGGTCTGTAGAGTAAAATCACTTGGCTAATAATTTTAAAAAATCTCACACAACAGCTTTTACATGATGGGAAAATAATCATTGTTTTCTCGAGCCATTGATACTGTAATATTTTTTGTCATTACTCTTTTTTTTGATCCCTAGTGTGACAAGGGGCACAGAATGCTGGACCCTTCTTTCCCAGAGACTTACTGACAGATTAACAACCCAGAAACTGTGGGCAAGACACAGCCAGGAGGCAGGGATGAGGTTGGGGGAGCAGAGCCTCTCAGCCTTCTCCTGAGTCGCAGGGCTGGGCTGTGGGGGATGATCCACAACTCCTGGGGCAAAGCAAGGAGCTTCTCCAAAAGCAGAGGCTCGCTCAGAAGCAGCTCTGTTGACATGATGGAGGCTTCTAGGCCAAATAATCGTAGAGTGTGCTCTTGGACGGGCTTCCCCAGTGGCTTAGCAGGAAAGATGCAGGAGCTGCAGGAGACGCAGGTTCAGTCCCTGGGTTGGGGAGATCCCCAGGATGAGGACATGGCAACTCGCTCCAGTATTCCTGCCTGGAGAACCCCCCAGACTGTAGCCTGGCGGGCTACAGCCCATGGGGTCGCACAGAGCCAGACATGACTGAAGTGGCTTCGCACAGCACAGCACATACTTATGGATGAGAAAAATATGGGCAAAAAATTGCTAAGGAAGAGGACAGAGCTAAGAAGAGAGATGGAAGTGCTTATAATTGACAGGGAATCTGGATTTGAATGCTTGGTGGAGAAGAGGTGAGATTTTTAAAAAAAATCTATCTGAATTAAATTATTTTTTGCTGAGTCATGATTACCATGCCTTTAACTATGATCACCATACCACCTTATATTAGTTTCGAGGGTGCAGCAGACAGATTCATTACTCCTCCCTCTCACTTCTTGCTTGCGCCCCACATGATAGACGCTGGTTGTGAACGGTAAACAGCAACTGTGCTGCTCTGGGCTGAGGGTGGTGGTCCCCCTGCCACCCAGGAGGTGACCCTGTGACCCGCCTTTCCATGTGTGAGGGGGCTTCCCTTTAGCTCAAACTCAATCAGCACAGAACGCTTCCTGCCCAAAGGGAATTTTGGCTCATTCCACGATTGCTTAGATGTCTAGAATTTGACAGAGTAAGAAATTTAAAAGGAATACAGTTATACATTAATTACTAAAAACATCTCTTGACTGTCTGATAGGATGGTTTGCACCTGCATCTCAGCAACTCAATGGCTAGAACCAGAGCGCCAAACAGCAAGTTTAAGATCTCTAAATATCAGCTCTCCTTTGGAGGAACATGTTTCAAGGAAGATTTGTTTGAGGAGGCATCACTCCATGGAATCTTCACTGAAACCTCAGTGCTCAGTATTCTTTGTAAAATTCAGCACAGAATGATATTAATAAATAAAATAATTCAGATCAGAATATTGGATAATCAGGGGTTTGCTTCTACAGTGCATCTCCTACATAGGAACCTTCAAGTTTCCACTTTTCAAAGATGGGAATGTGTGTTCCACCAAAGTCACGCATGAGTGACATTGCAGCTTGCCCTCCGTCTCCCGTTGCTGATGACCCTTCAGTCCCACCGTCTCCTCCCCCTCCCGCCTCCGGTCAGTAACTTTTCTTGCCTGTTCACTCGATTCCAGCCCCTGCGTGCCAGCTGTTGTTCTGTGCTGCTGGCCTTCTCAAGGTGCTACACCGTGACATTAAAAATGCCTGTTTTTTGTGTGTTTGCTTTTTATGTATTACATGTGTGACAAGTATTACAGACCTATTACAATCCAGAATTATATAGCCTACTGTGTCAGTGGGTACCTAGACTAACTTTCATGCATTGGAGAAGGAAATGGCACCCCACTCCAGTGTTCTTGCCTGGAGAATCCCAGGGACGGCGGAGCCTGGTGGGCTGCCGTCTGTGGGGTCGCACAGAGTCGGACACGACTGAAGCGACTTAGCAGCAGCAGACTAACTTTGTTGGACTTACACACAAATTGGACCTACGGACGTGCTCTTGGGACAGAACTCGTTCACATATAGGGCACCTACTGATCACAATGTTATTTTCTTTCCTCCCCACTTCCCTTTCTGTACCTCACTGCCCCCTCCAGCCCCAGGAGAAAGTTTTTCTGATCTTCTCTCACCTCCCTACCCCATCCCACCCCATGACCAGCTTTGTGTAAATGCACAGATTCCTCAGGCTTCCCTGGTGCCTCAGACGGTAAAGAACCCTCCTGTAATACAGGAGACCTGGGCTCGATCTCTGGGTCAGGAAGATCCCCTGGAGAAGAGAATGGCTACCCACTGTAGTATTCTTCCCTGGAGAATTCCATGGACAGAGGAGCCTGGAGGGCTACAGTCTATGGGGCTGCAAAGAGATGGACACGACTGAGTGACGGACGCTGTATATCTTCCCTAGAACCAACCTCACGCCATAGCAGGGCCACTTGGTACAAGTGCTTAAAATATAAAGCAACCCTGGCCACACCTAAACATACTGAAGGAGAATCAAGAGGCCCCTAGAATATTAGATTTTATGACTCTTCACAGCTTCAGGAAATCAGTAAGAACACTAGCTACAGGGACAGACATTTGCATTTTGCTTTAAGGCCACTAAATCCCGAAGGTCACAGAGTAAATGATTTTCACAAATGTAAACTGTCCCTATAAGACCTGCCCTGCCCACAGGGCTTTTTAAACATGAAAGCACATAATAAATTAGATCCAGCCCTATGGATTTATCTTGAATTAGTCATGAAGGAAAGAAGGACTTTTATAGAACCTAATTTCCATTTATTTGCTAATTATAAAATACCTATTTACCAACTCCGAAGTAAAGTCCTCTGTGGATATAAGGTGCTCAAGTCACTTAAGTAGTATTTGTTCTATCACAGACTCACAAAGCCCATTTTATACATTCCAGAATAAATTACTGACACTCAACATGTGACAATGAAATTAGAGTCAATGGCTGGCACCATGACTTGTAGAACTTGGCTGTGGTGTTCAAGAGCCTTTAGCTCAGCGGTTTTCAAAAATGTCTTAAGTCATCTGTCGTCTTTTTCAAATGAACTTTTACATAAGACCACAATATAAAATGTTAATAAAAGTGGAATTGTTCTGGTCAAAGCAGGAGAGGGAGACAAACTGAGTCAAAGCTCTGATTTTACAGGAGAGGTGATTTAGGTTCAGAGATGGTTTTTGTTTACAAAAGAAATCAACAAGGAAACTATGAATAAAACATGCAGAGTTTGAGTCTCAACCCAGACACTTTTTTCGGTAAATTATGATCAATCTAGAACAGAAATCTGACATTAGGAAAGTTAAATCACTGAGATTCAATGACTATATAGTTTGTTAGAGCTTTCATAGCAACACAGCACAGATTAGGTAACTGAAACTGCAGCAAAATGTTTTTCACAGTTCTGGAGGCTAGAACTTCAAGGTCAAGCTGTCTGCAGGACTGGTTTCCTCCGAGGCTTCTCTCCCTGGCTCGGGGACGGTCATCGTCCGCCGTGTCCTCACAGGCCCTCTCCTCTGGGCCCTGTGTCCCCACACCCTCTTCTCCTAGACACCAGGCCCATTAGATTCGGGCATCCCCAGAGGACCTCGTTTATCTTCAACACCCCTTTAAAGGCCTCACTGCCAGGCAAACAAGTCCTTCAGAATAAGGCTTCCGTGGTGGCTCAGGCAGTAAAGACTCTACCTGCAATGCAGGGCACCTGGGTTTGATCCTTGGGTTGGGAAGATCCCCCAGAGAAGGGCAGGGCTCCCCACCCCAGTACTCTTGCCTGGAGAACCCCGTGGACAGAGGAGCTTGGTGGGCTGCAGTCCATGGGGTCGCAAAGAGTCGGACACGACTGAGTGACTCACACTTTCACTTTTCCAAATACAGCCACATTCTGAGGTCCTGGGGGTTTAGCCTGTATTTTGTGAGGGGACACAGCTCCGTCTATGCAATGACCACCCCCGAACTGAACAGTTCTGGATTCAGTTACACTGTCTCACATAGAAGTGACGCAGCGGGTTTGGTACTGGCCTTTGAACTTGTTAGCACAGCGATCGCGAATGGTGAGTCAGAGCATGCCTTGAGTGACTATCTTTTGGGAGAAGTGTGGAAAGTAACTTGTTTTAACTTGTCACTACTCCATATGGTATTTAAATAACTAGCATATTTTTCAAATGTTTTCTAGTCACGTAAAAAAAATGGAAAATAAGGGTGGGTTTGAAGATGATCCTGTTACCCACTCACAAGAAGTGAATGCATTTCCTTAAAGAAAATGATGGTGCTACAATCACGCCGCTGAGAAGTTGCCTGCGGGTCACGGCCTCTGTCTGCTCTGTCACCACAGCAAGCAACGCCACTGTGCCCACAGCTGCTGTCAGCATCACGAGTCACCTCTAATGTTTGTTCCTAAATCCAGGGCATCTACGGGCAGGAGTGTGCCCCTGACCTTCGTCCACCAGGTAGGTGACGGCAGAGCAGAGGTGAGGAACCGATGAGGAGCAGCCCCACAGCTGAGATGTTATTAAGTCAGGCGCTTCTCTGTGCTCGAATTCACCAGAAAATACAAAGACCCATATAAACCTTACGCCCCATTTAGGTTAAAAAAAACCAAAAGACCTGTGCCGTACTGTAGACAGCTCTGAGCTGTTCTGAAAGTTTTAAATGCAATAAAATAAGGCCCAGACACAGAGAAAGGGCAACGCATCTCCTCAGGTGCTGAGCCCAGCTGGCAGCAATTCCGGGCCTGCGAGCAGCTCAGCTGAGGACACCCGACGGGCTGGAGCAGGTGGCAGGTGGCAGAGGGCACCACGGGGGGCCTGGCTTTGGCTCTGTCTCAGCAACACCAGGCCAAGGTGCAGGAGACGGTTCAGCCGAGTGGCCCTGCCGTCACCTGCTTCCAGGGCTTAGAGTCTGGAGGAGACGTAAATCCTGCTTTCAAATGTATTTGGAGGGGGAAATAAATTGGGAGTTTGGGATTAACATATACACATGACTATATATAAAACAAATAATCAACAAGGATCTACTGTATAGTACAGAGAATTATGCTCAATATCTTGTAATAACTCATAAGGGAAAACAATATGAGAGAGAATATATATATATATACACACACACATATATTTTTCTTGTTTAGTCACCGTACATATATATGTACAAATACATATACATACACAAATACACACATTACTATACATAGATATATACTACATACATATATCTGTGTTCAGGTCAAGAGGCAGCACTCAGAACTGGATATGGAACAACAGACTGGTTCAAAATTGGGAAAGGAGAATGTCAAGGCTATATATTGTCACCCTGTTTATTTAACTTCTATATAGAGTACATCATGAGACATGCTGGGCTGGATGAAGCACAAGCTGGAATCAAGATTGCCAGGAGAAATATCAATAACCTCAAATATGCAGAAGACACCACCCTTATGGCAGAAAGCGAAGAGGAACTAAAGAGCCTCTTGATGAAAGTGAAAGAGGAGAGTGAAAAAGTTGGCTTAAATGCAACATTCATAAAATGAAGATCATGGCACCTGGTCCCATCACTTCATGGCAACTAAATGGGGAAACAATGGAAACAGTGTCAGACTTTATTTTTCTGGGCTCCAAAATCACCTCAGATGGTGATTGCAGGCATGAAATTAAAAGACGCTTGCTCCTTGGAAGAAAAACTATGACCAACCGAGACAACATATTAAAAAGCAGAGATGTTACTCTGCCAACAAAGGTCTGTCTAGTCAAAGCTGTGATTTTTCCAGTAGTCATGTATGGATGTGATAGTTGGACTATAATGAAAGCTGAGTACCAAAGAACTGATGCTTTCAAACTCTGGTGTTGAAAGCTCTTGAGAGTCCCTTGGACTGCAAGGAGATCCAACCAGTCCATCCTAAAGGAAATCAGTCCTGAGTATTCATTGGAAGGACTGATGCTGAAGCTGAAGCTCTAATACTTTGGCCTCCTGATGCAAAGAACTGACTCATTGGAAAAAAAACCCTGATGCTGGGAAAGATTGAAGGCAGGAAGAGAAGGGAAAACAGAGGATGAGATGGTTGGATGGCATCACCAACTCAATGGACAAGAGTTTGAGCAAGCTCTGAGAGTTGGTGATGGACAAGGAAACCTGGCCTGCTGCAGTCCATGGGGTTGCAAAGAGTCAGACACAACTGAGCTACTGAACTGAGCTGATACATACAACATGTAGTATGTTCATGCAACTGAACAACAACAATATAAATATATATAGAGATATATACTATATATACAGATAGATATACACTATATGGGGCTTCCCTGGTGGCTCAGATGGTAAAGAATCTGACTGCAGTGCAGGAGACCTGGGTTTGTTCTCTGGATTGGGACGATCCCCTGGAGAAGGAAATGGCAACCCATTCCAGTATTCTTAGCTGGAGAATCCCAAGGACAAGAGAAACCTGGAGGGCTGCAGTCCCTGGGGTCACAAAGAGTTGGCATGACTGAATGACTTACTATATGTAGTATATACTTATACATAGTATCTATATATGTATATATATGCATATTTGCGTGTTCTGTTCAGTTCAGTTGCTCAGTTATGTCCGACTCTTTGTGATCCCATGGACTGTAGCACTCCAGGCCTCCCTGTCCATCACCAACTCCCAGAGCTTACTCAAACTCTTGTCCATTGAGTCAGTGATGCCATCCAACCATCTCATCCTCTGTCGTCCCCTTGTCCTCCCACCTTCAATCTTTCCCAGCAGCAGGGTCCTTTCCAGTGAGTCAGTTCTTCGCATCAGGTGGCCAAAGTATTGGAGTTTCAGCTTCAGCATCAGTCCTTCCAATGAATATTCAGGACAGATTTCCTTTAGGATGGACTGGTTGGATCTCCTTGCAGTCCAAAGGATTCTCAAGAGTCTCCTACAACACCACAGTTCAAAAGTATCAATTCTTCAATGCTCAGCTTTCCTTATAGTCAAACTCTCACGTCCATAGATGACTACTGGAAAAACCATAGCCTTGACTAGATGGACCTTTGTTAGCAAAGTAATGTCTCTGCTTTTTAATATGCTGTCTAGACTGGTGTGTGTGTGTGTGTGTGTGTGTGTGTGTGTGTGTGTGTAACTGAATCACTGTGTTGTACACCTGAAACTGACACAATATTGTAAAGCAATTAAAAAATGCTTCAACTATATAAAAGAGTAGAGTCTGAATATCTTGAATCTCAAAAGAAAATGCACCTGGAGGCCACGATGCTGCCCACCTGAGAGACTCTCCCACTCTCCTTTCTTGGTCCCCACCACCTTCCGGTCCCGGGGGAGGCCCGCTGTGGTCCAGTGGCACAACAGCTAAGACCAGACAGCTTCTCATGTTCCGAAATAGCTCAGCCCCAAGTCATGTCCCAGACATCATTTACAACTAGACAAGCCCATGGCAATATCTTACAACTAGCTAGATACTAAAAGAAAGCTCACTGGAACCACTTTTAACTTGATGCAAGGCATGACAGGAGACCATCCTGCCTCTCTGGGGGTGCTTTTATTTCAGTAACGGGCATTTGTTAAGCTAATTGACAATAAGTGGATGGCACTGCTGGAAGAGTCAAGTTTTCAGACAGCAAGGGAGATCTTTCTGGAAAGGAAACAGCTCTGTGTCCCATATGTCTCTCTCCTGGTTATCCCTACTTATAAATTGTCACTGTAAGTTTCTGGAACAGCTATCATGGTGAGATGAAAACACCTTGCAGAATTGTTATAGATTGTGGAAACAGCCTCATCGATGACGTTTTAAATTTAAAAAATTATTTATTTTGCCTCACGTGTTGGGTGTTACATAAGTGAAGAACATTTTTATAACATCCAAATATTTTTATTGAAAAATCTGAGATGATCTTATATATACATAATATGGTGTAGGGCATGCAAGACTTTTGGGTTTTCATCCTTTGTTAATAGTTTCTGTTCTGTTTTGAAGATGGGATAATGCAGAATAGCGGCTTGCCTTAAGGCATTTGGAGGTGGACTTCACTGCCTTAAATCCAAGCTCCGCTGCGGACTACTTATGAATCTGGGGCAAGCTGCTTTCGCCCACCTGTGCGCATTCCTTCTGGGTTTAGAGCCACTCTGCCGAAGCCATCCACCAATTCAGAGAGTTCTTCATTGATGTCCTGGGCGTGCATGCTCAGTGCTGTCCGCCTCTGTGCGACTCCACGGACTGTGGCCGGCCAGGCTCCTCTGCGTGGGATTCTCCAGGCAAGAATGCTGGAGTGGGCTGCCATTTCCCATTCCAGGGGATCTTCCTAATCCAGAGATGGAACCTGCGCCTCTTCCAGATCCTGCATGGGCAGGAGGGTTCTTTCCTACTAGTGCATGGGCCTTGGCGCTCTGTCAACGCTAAGTGCCAGCTGCACTGTTGTTGCTGGTCTCACCTTTATACAGCTTGTGCACTTCCAGAAGCAGACTTTGTTCCATTTTCAAAGTTTTCAGTGTTGACTAGCTGTCACCCAGACAGAGGAAGAAAAATCTGTGGCGTCCAGTTACAACGGCTAAGCGCCATAACACACCTGCGGATACTTCCCACTGAACAGCACCTAACCATGACTTCATTTTCCTCCCCTTGTTCCTATACTAACAGTTTATAAATAAACACACCGTAACCTCTGAGGGAGGCTCGGCATGTCCGGTTTTGGGAGCAGCCAGCTGGGCCGTGGGCTGCTGGCCTTGTGTCAAGAGTCAGCTCCCCTGTGCTGGTCATTAGCTGCCAGGAAATGCCTTCCTTATTAGTCATTATGGCCTGATGATGTTCTAGTGATAGAGTGTTAATACAGTGTGAAATGCTGTAGTTTCTAAGTTTGATTAGGAGATTTGTACTGTACTTTATCATTCTAGTTTGAATCATTAAAGTGATCACCTTGTCAAAGGAAAAATACGTCATAAAATTCAGAGTTTCCAATGTCAGCCTGGATTCAGTCCTACAATTAAGAGTGGGAAAAGTAAGTGGTATTAGAATATTAGAGATTCACTCTGCCTGAGGATGTGTTTGTTATTAGGGCCTACTGTGTGCCCGGCATTGCTCTCATAAGACATAACCTGAACCCACACAGGCAGCTGACGGTCCTGCTAGAGAAACAAAACTATGGAGCAAGAAATAGCACTGTTCATGTCACAACACTGCTATTGACGTAAATAGTACTAATTAAAAGAAAAAAATTCCTGGCAAACAAAATCTTCTGAACTTAAGCCAGATATGTGAATATGGTCAAGCAATCAGCAATGATATCTGAGAACTTTTGACCTTGATTTCAAAAGTCCCACTTGAGAGCTGGGATGGCAGGTATTTCTTTCTTCCAAGAGCCACTTGGTAACCAGATCTCAAAACAATAAAATGCTAAAGATAAGTTGTTTTTTTTTTTTCACGATTTGAAACTTTTATGATAAAAAAACAGCACAGAAACTACCGTACAAAGTTTCCCAGAGGGGCACCTGAGGGTACCACCTCTATGTGTTAAACTTTTTACCAGGTGTCACCAGGAATCAAAGGTGCCCGATACAGGTTAGATGAATGAAGAAAGGGAGAAGGAGGCGGGGAGGAGTGTGCTAGCAGGCTCCGGCCCCCCAGCACCTGCACGTTAGCAGGGTCCAGGCAGGAAGTAAAACCATGTAAACTCAGCCCAGAGCCTGTCCTGCAAGGCTCTTCAGTTCTCTTCTTGATCCTTTACACTTTATCTTCAAAAAGCAAAGAACAGTGCTAAAACAGGCCTGGTCTTGGGCTTTTAAAAAAATATACTAAAGATTAAGATAGCTTCTAAAATCATCATTGACGACTGAAGGACTGAAATCCAATTTCTTGGTTTCTAAAGAGCATCTTTTGCTTGCTCGTCTTTGTTTAATTTGTCCTGGAATATCACTGATTTACAAAGTGGTGCTCCTTTCCGCTGTGCATCAAAGTGAACCAGCTGTGCATATACACGTATCGACTCCTGTTGAGAATCTTTCCCAGATAGGCCATGGCAGGATACTGAGTTATATGGTACTGTACTGTGCTATACAGTAGGTCCATGCTGGGTATCTACTTTGAAAACTATTTTTAGTTCCGAACTTTTTGGCTCTGCTGGGTCTCCATTGCCTTTTGAGGGCTTTCTCTGGGTGTGGGGAGTAGGGGCGGCACAAGCTCCAGGCGCCCGGACTTCAGCAGGTCTGCCCGTGGGCTCGGCAGGGGTGGTGCATGGGCTCAGCGGCTCCACATGTATAGTACGTGTATGTGTTAACCCCAACCTTCCTCTCAAGGACAGTTCACCTGGGGTAGTACACCTTAGGAACACAATTTGATGCCCAAATTATTTAGTTTTCTATAATCAGTAGCTGCGCCTTAACAGTCCAGCTGCTTCTATCCAGGTAATGCTTATGATGAATATTCAAAACTGAGATTCTCAGCCAATAAAGCCTTCTCTTCCTTACAGAGGACAGTCACAGTGTCCTAATGATTCCCTGAAGGGTGTAACTCACAGCATGTACTGCCTGTGATATAACTGAATAAATTTAAGACTGAAGGTAGTCACCTTGATTGACTGTGGTCATGGGGCCCAGGAACAACACAGATAGCTGAGCTTTTGAAAATAAATAGACATTTCCCATAGTTTCAACCTTCTCTGTAGAGGTTGCAAGGAAGAAAAAGGAGAGTCAAATTTCAGTTCCTCTTCTTACATCTTCTCCAATGGACTGAATGTCTATGTTTCCCTATAGTTCACAGGTTGAAATTTTCAGTCCCAAGGTGGGGCCACTGGGAGGTGATTCCTTCTGGAGGGTGGAGCCCTTATGAATGGGATGAGTGGCCTTAGGAAAGAGACCCCGGAGGGTGACCTTGCCTCTTCCACCACGTGAGCACACAGCAAGGACCAGCTCTCACCAGAACCCAACCACACTGGTGCCCTAACCCTCCCAAGAACGGTGGGAGGATAAATTGATTTTGTTTAGGATTCACCCTGTCTACGGTAAGTAGTTAGAGCAGAGTAAGTGGACGCTGACACCTTCCACGTCAAAGTACTTGTTTTCTAATAATATACTACAAACAATGACAACAAAGGAGCGTGGAAGAGGCCATGTGTCCATGCTCTGGGTGACCCCTCCCCTTGCGTGTGGAAGGGACCTGTGACTTGCTTCAAAGCAACAGAAGTAGAAGGTGATGACGAGCTAGCATTCCTGCGATGACATTATGTTATAGGAGATTCTGTCTCAGACAACAGTAGTGGGAGATTCTTCTTGCTCAGTTGATAGAGAAAGCAGCCAGCCTGATAGAGCTCACTCTGCAAGGAACTGCAGGCAGACCTAGGACAAGAGGCTGGCCTCCAGGACCTAACAGTGGTCTGCAGCTGACAGTCTGCTGAAGGCCCATCGCTATCAGAGCTCGGCTGAGAACTGGATTCTGCCCACAACCCAAGTGAGCTGGGAAGCAGATTCTTTTCCAGGAGAGTCTCCTGATGAGAATGAGGCCCAAGTGACACCTTCATGGCCACCCGAGGCTCTGAGCAGGGCACCCATTAAGTCTTGCCCAGACGACTGACCCATGGACATGGTGAGACAATAAATGTGTGTGTGTTTGAAGCAGTTAAATTTGTTGTAATTAGTTACACAGCAAGAAAAAAGCAAATACAGGTTTGGGCTTCTGAAAGCTGGCTGCTGCTGTAACAGACACCTAAAACATAAGTTTGGCTTTGGAACTGGACAGTGTGCAGAGGCTGGGAGAATACTGAGGAGCACGGTAGAGAGTCTGATTTTCCTTGAATAAACTGTTTATAGAAATCTGGATTTTAAGAGCCCTTGGGGAAGGGAGGAACACGTTACTGGAATCCAGAGGGATGGGGATCCTTGTTATGTAGCGGCAGATAGTCTGACGGGATGGCCTCTTGCAGATGCACAGGAGGTGGAAACTGTGAGTGGTAAAGCTGGACACACAGCTAAGGAGATTTCCAAGCAAAGCGATGGGAATGTTACTTGGATTCTTCTCACTGCTGATGGCAAGATGTGAAGGGAGTTAAGTAAATTAAGTGGAGCACTGTCAAGCAAAAAGGAACCAGTGCTTGATGATTTAAAAGTTCCTAGCCTTTCCAGATGGCAAAAGATGCTAAAGTTAAGACTTTTTTTTTTCCTGGCAGAAAAGCATGCATTAGAGAAAAGGCCAAGAATGTGATGATACAAACTTTTGGTAAAACCTCAAAAGATCAAAAGGTCAGAGTCCTCAGTCCCAAGAGACAAACGGTGTGCTTCACAGAGAGCCTCAAGAGAGTTGAAGGGAATTGCTCCTCAGCCATTTACAGGAGGCCACCCTATAGAAAGGTTTATCTTAAAGAGAACTGTGGATGTGACTCTTGCCTAATGACTTGCATGGTATAAAGTTGTTTAGAAAATTGTTTCAACAGAAGCAGTACTAAGCTTGGACTGAAGAAGACAGAGAGGAAGAAAGTAAAAGAGGCCAGGGAGCCTCCCGCCTTTTACTGCCCAGAGTCAGTGAATTGGTCATTCAGTCGTCTCTGACTCTTTGTGACCCCATGAACTGTAGCCCACCAGGCTCCTGTCTCCATGGAATTCTCCAGCTAAGAATACTGCAGTGAGTTGCCATTCTCTTCTCCAGAGGATCTTCCCAACCCAGGGATCAAACCCAGGTCTCCTGCACGTCAGGCAGGTTCTTTACCAGCTGAGCCACCAGGGCAGCCCTGGAGTCAGGCTGCTGAGTACTCAATGAAGATGTGAGAAAAGGGAAGGATGACCAAAAGCTGGAATGAAGGATCCGAGCAGAGTTCAGAGCAACGGAGGACCGTCCCAGCCTCGATGGAGGTGCTCCGGCTAGACTGGAACCAGCCGCGTTTCAGAACTGCCTCCTTCCCATTTCTCCCTTTTGGGAACTGGGGTATCAGATGTCACCCTGCGCTCGTCCTCCTAGTTTATATTGGGTGTATTGGGGCAGAGGTCTCCTTAGTTTTACAGGCCCAGAGATGGAGAGCCATTGTGCCTGAGAGCTGTGCTAATGGGATAAAACCAGGGCTTACCTTCCACCTGAGCCTGATTTAGAAGATGTGATTTTGGATTTTAGGCACAAGAGACTCTCGGCTCTTGAGTGGTGAATGTATTTAGCCTACAAGAGTGTTATGAAGAATTGGGGTCACAGACCTAGGACAGACTACTCCTAAGGTGGTCTCCATGCTCACCTACTGTAGAGCCCCCTATCTTTGACTTTCTTCTAATAGAATATGGCAAAGGTTTTCTCACTCCTGAGATTAGGCTATATTATGCAAAGAAATAAATGAAAACAATAGAATGGGAAAGACTAGAGATCTCTTCGAGAAAACTAGAGATACCAAAGGAACATTTCATGCCAAGGTGGGCACAATAAAGGACAGAAATGGTAGGGACATAACAGAAGCAGAAGATATTAAGAAGAGGTGGCAAGAACACACAGAAGAACTGTACAAAAAAGGTCTTCGTGACTCAGATAGCCAGGATGATGTGATCACTCACCTACAGCCAGGCATCCTGGAATGTGAGGTCCAGTGGGCCTTAGGAAGCATGACCACAAACAAAGCCAGTGGAGGTGATGCAGTTCCAGCTGAGCTATTTCAAATCCTAAAAGATAGAGCCGCTGCACTCAATAGGCCGGCAAATATGGAAAACTCAGCAGTGGCCACAGGAGTGGAAAAGGTCAGTTTTCGTTCCACTCCCAAAGAAGGGCAATGCCAAAGAATGTTTAAGCTACTGCACAATTGCACTCGTTTTACATGCTAGCAAGGTCATGCTCAAAATTCTCTAAACTAGGCTTTAACAGTATATGAACCAAGAACTTCCAGATGTACAGCTGCAGCTGTTAGTGAGTCATGTTTGCCTCTTTGCAACCCCATGGACTGTAGCCCACCACGATCCTCTGTCCATGGGATTCTCCAGGCAAGAATGCTGGAGTGGGTTGCCATTCCCTTCTCCAGAGGATTCCTTCCCAACCCAGGAATCGAATGCAGGTCTCCTGCACTGCAGGCAGATTCTTTACCATCTGAGCCATCAGGGAAGCCCCTCCAGGTGTATAAGCTGGATTAAAAAAAGGCAGAGTAACTAGAGATCAAATTGCCAGCACCTGCTGGATCATAGAAAAAGCAAGAGAATTCCAGAAAATAACTACTTCTGCTTCACTGACCATGCCAAATCCTTGGACTGCGTGGATTGCAACAAACTATGGAAAATTCGTAGGGATGGGAATACCAAACCACCTGACCTGCCTCCAGAGAAACACTGTATGCAGGTCAAGAAGCAACAGTCAGAATCGAACAAAGAACAACGAATTGGTTCCAAATGGGAAAAGGAGTACATTCTGTATATTGTCACCCTGCTTATTTAACTTATATGCAGAGTACATCATAAGAAATGCTGGGCTGGAGGAAGCACAAGCTGGAATCAAGATTGCTGGGAGAAATATCAATAACCTCAGATACCAGATGACACCACCATTATGGCAGAAAGCAAAGAGGAACTAATGAGCCTCTTGATGAAAGTGAAAGAGGAGAGTGAAAAAGCTGGCTTCAAACTCAACATACAAAAAATGAAGATCATGGCATCTGGTCCCATCACTTTATGGGAAATAAATGGGGAAACAATGGAAGCAGTGACAAACTTTATTTTCTTGGACTTCAAAACCACTGCAAATGGTGACTACAGCCATTAAATTAAAAGATGCCTACTCCTTGGAAAAAAAGCTATGCCAAACCTAGATAGCATATTAAAAAACAGAGACATTACTTTGCCTACAAAGATCTGTAGAGTCAAAGATATGGTTTTCCCAGTAGTCATATATGGATGTGAGAGTTGGACCATAAAGAAGGCTGAGCGCCAAAGAATTAATGCTTTCAAATTGTGGTGTTGTAGAAGACTCCTAAGAGTCCCTTAGACTGCAAGGAGATCAAACCAGTCCATCCCAAAGGAAATCAGTCCTGAATATTCATTGGAAGGCCTGATGCTGAAGCTGAAGCTCCAATACTTTGGCCACCTGATTTGAAGAGCCAACCCATTAGCAAAGATCCTGATGTTGGGAAAGATTGAAGGCAGGAGGAGAAGAGGATTGCAGAAGATGAGATGGTTGGATGGCATCACTGATTCAATGGACATGAGTTTGCACAAACTCCAGGAGATGTTGAAGGACAGGGAAGCCTGGCCTGTTGCAGTCCACATGGTTGCAAAGAGTTGGACAGATTTAGCAATTAAACAACAACAGGTGAAAGTGTCCATCATGTGCTGTGTATGCTCAAGATCAGGGACACTTTAGAAGATGTACTTGAGAGTAACTGGACGTGTTGTGCTGGAACATATAAAGAACTGACTGCCTTGAAGGCAAGATGATGCTACTTCAGAAAGCCCCAAATCCTCATTCATAGGAGAGTTTCTGATCTATTTTATATCCACTTTCTGTGCTGAGTCATGTTCTTTCACGTGCTCTTCAGTCCCTCAGAACATTTTTCTTTCTGAGTTTCCTTTTGGGTTGTTTTTTCATTTGGCCTCAGAGCATTACTTATCCTCCTTAATGAACCAGAACAGAGGAGTGTCAACCTGAGCTTTTCCATTACAAATGCACTCACCTGCATCTGCAGTGGATACAGTTAGTGATGAATCCAGGTAAAGGCACAAACCTGGCACATCCTTCTGCCCTCCACTACACACTCAATAAGGGCTCTTTCTGGACACACATCCACTTGTGCTTCACACAACACTCCCTCCTCCCCATTCCCTCTGCAAAAGGCCTAAAAGTACAACTGAAAATCGATTTTGGTAAAATCTACATGGTCATCTGTTTCTACAGACAAAGAATTACACTTAAATCAATATTTATCTGCTTCCAACTCTCTCACCTCTGGCGCAGTAGTTTTATGAGATTTAAATGAGCATGAAGAGATCTTTGCCTTATCACAGGTGGTATCTTATGGAATTAAGAAATACCAGTGATAAAAAAACAAAAAAAAACAAAAAAAGTCCAGAGCATTGACAAGGAATATAATTTTAAGTGGAATAGATAAGATTAAGACATATAATACTGCAGTTGGTGGTACAGATACATTATAGAAACAGAAATATTAAACACATATATAAAAATGCATAGAAGATAGCATGCCTGATCAAAGTTTGGGCTTCCTTGATAGCTCAGTTGGTAAAGAATCCACCTGCAATGCAGGAGACCCCGGTTCGATTCCTGGGTCAGGAAGAGTCACTGGAGAAGGGGTGGGCTACCCACTCCGGCATTCTTGGGCTTCCCTGGTGGCTCAGCTGGTGAAGAATCTGCCTGCAATGTGGGAGACCTGGGTTCGATACCTGGGTTGGGAAGATCTCCTGGAGAAGGGAAAGGTTACCACTCCAGTATTCTAGCCTGGAAAATTCCACAGACTGTATAGTCCCTGGGGTTGCAAAGAGTCAGACACAAATGAGCATCAAAGTTTACTGATTGGAAATCTTTTAAAAAATAATTTTATGAAAGTCTAACTTTTGCTTAATTTTTTATATCATTTAATAAGAGATCATCATTTTCTCATTAAATATTAACTGTGACAGAAAACCTAAGTGAAATTCTTACTCTATGCACCACCCCATCCCGATTTCTGTGGAAAATTAATTTTCCTTTCAAATTCTTTTACCTTCTGCTCTACCCTCTTATATAATGAAATGCTGGCTTCTTCTAGATTGCCTGACTTTTTAAATAAAAACAGCTTCCCATCGACCAAAATTCTCCTAGAGGTAAATCACAAGAGTCAGTTTGAGTGAATTTTTCCTCCCATTCTTCTCCAGGTGGGGTAATTGAATTGATGTGCTCTGTGGCTTCAAGGCAGTGGCATTCCAGGATGTCAGATGTTGCTATGGTGCTAAGTCACATCGCCTGGCAGCCTTTTGACTGTGTCTTCATCTCTGATCTTAGTTATGCCACACTCATTACTAATTCACTCCTTGCTGTGCCCAAACATCTGCATATTCTCAGTTTTTATATCCCCCTCCCTTCAAGAATGCCCATCATCCTCCATCTTCAGTTATTAATGTAACTCATTATAGACTTCTCCAGCTGTCCTCAAAATGTATGCTGAATAAGACATGAGGAGGAAAGCTTAGAAAAAAAAAATAGCTTTCCAGGCCAGGCAAATCATTAGATGAATTTATGTCAGAAAGCAGAAGAAAATTTTCCATACTGTATAGTTAGCTTTGTTACTTAGTCACATGCAGTATAAGGTGGATAAAGGATACTTTTTTATTCCAATATGATTATCAATGATAGCATACATTCAGTTTCAGAAGATGTGTCCACATTCAGAATTTTTCCCCTAATAATGGAATTAAGTAAAGGAAATTTTCTCCCCTAAAATTCTATTGACTTAAAATGAGGACTTTTAACTGCTGCAAAATGTCTAGTTTTTTTTTAATTAAATTAAGCCACTTGCTTCAATTTGTATTATGTAATAGACATAACTGGTGTATGCACATATATGTAACAGCATTAGTAATAAGTACATGTAATTTTAGATGAAAACTTGTTTTATAATACCTCACAGATAGCAGCCTGACACAAAAATATTAAAGAACAAGAAAATATGGGACTACTCATTGCATCCTTCATTCAGTTCAGTTCAGTCGCTCAGTCATGTCCGACTCTTTGCAATCCCATGAACCGCAGCACGCCAGGCCTCCCTGTCCATCACCAACTCCCGGAGTCCACCCAAACCCATGTCCATCGAGTCAGTGATGCCATCCAACCATCTCATTCTCTGTTGTCCCCTTCTTCTCCTGCCCTCAATCTTTCCCAGCATCAGGGTCTTTTCAATGAGTCAGCTCTTCGCATCAGGTGGCCGAAGTATTAGAGTTTCAGCTTCAACATCAGTCCTTCCAGTGAACACCCAGGACTGATCTTTAGGATGGACTGGTTGGATCTCCTTGCATTCCATGGGACTCTCAAGAGTCTTCCCTAACACTACAGTTCAAAAGCATCAATTCTTCAGCACTCAGCTTTCTTTATAGTTCTACTCTCACATCCATACATGACCACTGGAGAAACCATAGCCTTGACTAGACGGACCTTTGTTGGCAAAACAGTGTCTCTGCTTTTTTAATATGCTGTCTAGGTTGGTCATAACTTTCCTTCCAAGGAGTAAGCATCTTTTCATTAGAAAGCAGTTATTATTCATATGTGTGACTTAACCATCAGCAAATTGTATATGGTATCATTTTACTGAATATTGGAAGACACCAGTATCTACGCCCCATACTCTCCTTATCCAATAGTTAATACCAGAAAGTTAACACTCGTTTTTCCCTTCATTTTCCACTCTAATTTGCCTTTCTAGTCATCTTTGTTGTTTCTTTTTCCTCTATGCCTCCATCCAATCATTTATTTTTCATTTATTCCTGTATTAATGTTTATTTGCTGAGTCAATTAAAGCCAAGATCTTTGCTAAGAATACAAATATAGTACCAGTAGAGGATTTTATATGTATTCACCTATAAATTATCGAGGGAAGATGTTCAATTTGAGTTGATATCAGTAATTGATGCCTTAGTATGACCAAAAGTACTTAAGAACAGGATTTGAAAGGAGGTTATAGAAGGATATGAAGGTTTGGGGTGGTTGAGTTGAGAAAGGAACACCTTAAGTGGCAACAAATAATGAAGTTCAAGGCACTGACAATAAACTGCATTAATTCACTGTTTTGTCCAAAATTGGCCTCATATTAGAAAATCTAGATTACTAGACATTATTGAAACCATTTGTCATTTAGTCATCTAAAAATCATTCAAAATGTATATATTTATATATATTTTATGTTATATATATAATTACAGATTCCTAGAGAGAATGAATATATATTTATATGTAATTTTGTCTTCATTCTTTCCAGAAAATTTCAGTTATCCAAGTTATGAAAACAAACCTTTCGATTTCTAGGCCAACACTCTCACTCAACATTACTAGCTCCTGTTCTATTTCTTACAATGATTCTTCATTTTTCCCAATAAAAATTAAAATGCCTAACTTGGCATCTAGGAAACAGTAATCTGTCCCTTTTGCTTAATCTGCAAAATTAAAGCAATATTTTTGCAAAGACTGACCAGGTGGCAGATTGGAACTTGACTGGGAAAGTGGCAATGCTAAAGCTATGACAAGACCGGTCTCCTGGACTCAATAACTCCTCTTCTTGCCCACTCCCTGGTACTCTGCTATGCTGGAGGTGACCACATTTCCCTCTAGTTCTTGTGTGTGGAGAGATAACACTATGGAACTCTAGGTTTTATGTTGATATTTTAGGTCTATTTTAGGTCATATTCATATATGCTGGCCTGTGGTCCAAATAAGTTCTAAAGTATTAAATTTAGATTATGGTGAAAAGTGAACATATCAGTTGCTCAGTCATGTCCGAGTCTTTGCAATCCCATGGACTTACATAGCCTGCCAGGCTCCTCTGGAGTTTTCCAGGCAAGAACATTGGAGCGAGTAACCATTCCCTTCTCCAGGAGATCTTCCTGACACAGGGATTGAACCCAAGTCTCCTGCATTGCGGGCAGGTTCTTAATCGCCTGAGCTACAAGGGAAGCCCTTACATTATGGTTCAGTTTAGCCGTGACCCCATGGACTGCTGCATGCCAGGCCTCCCTGTCCATCACCAGCTCCCAGAGCTTACTCAAACTCATCTCCATTGAGTCTGTGATGCCATCCAACCACCTCATCCTCTGTCGTCCCCTTCTCCTCCCACCTTCAAACATTCCCAGCATCAGGGTCTTTTCAAATGAGTCAGTTCTTTGCATCAGGTGGCCAAAGTTTTGGAGTTTCAGCTTCAGCATCAGTCCTTCCAATGAATATTCAGGACTGATTTCCTTTAGGATGGACTGGTTGCATCTCATTGTCCAAGGGATTCTCGAGACTTTTCCCCAACACCATGGTTCAAAAGCATCAGTGCTCAGCTTTCTTTATAGTCCAACTCTCACATCCATACATGACCACTGGAAAAACCATAGTTTTGACTAGATGGACCTTTGTTGGCAAAGTAATCTCTCTGCTTAGCGGTATTCAAAATAATTTGTGAACAAAATGAATTTGGGATGAATTGTGAAGGACAATCTACACAACTTGACACCCGATTATACGAAGGAGAGGTGGAGGGAGGAGGGGAAAACTAGGTCGCTTTTGTGTCTAATGTCCGGGGAAAAGAGTGGTACCAGGAGCAGAAGCGGGGACAAAGTATTTGTTGGAATACTTGACACGGAGCTGGACACAGCCAGCCGGCTCTTTGCAGAGGACTGGCGGACTGCAGTGAGGAGGCAGAATTCAGGGATGCCAGGCGCAGCTGACCGTCTACCCGCAGGTCAGGATTCTGGGCACACAGGCCAAGGCCCTGCAGCCCGGACCCCAGCGCACGCGACCCTGCCTCCACTCTCTGTGCCCGCGCTTTACGCCCCTGCCGGCCTCGCGGACGCTGCTTGCCTGGCTTGAGGTGCAGGGCCTCCTCCCGGTGTGCGGCCCGTCCCTCCAGGCCCACCTGTGCCAGCGGCTGGGTGGCGGCCAGTCTCTGGCTTCTCCGGGGACCCTCGGGCTGCAGGGGGCCACGGAGCGGGCTGTGCCGCTCTCATACTGGGGAAGCACCCTGGGCCCCTAAGAGCTCCTCAGGGGCCTGGAGTGGGTGAGGGAAACCCTGACCACCCGGCCGGCTGTTCTTCCTGGACGCGGCCCCAGAGGAGTGTGTGCGCGAGCCGGCACCTCCTCAGACCAGCCGAGAGGGTCCTGACCCCGTCTCCTGTGGAGACCCGCCCCTCTGGAGCCTAGCCAATCACAAGCCCGTCCTTGAAGCCCCGCCCCCACAGAACTCCACCAACTGGATCCCTACTCCCATGGAGCCCCGCCCCACGGAGCCCTGCCCCCACAGACCCCGGCCCACAGAACCCCGCCCACACAGAGTCCCGCCCCATGGAGCCCCACCAACTGGATCCCTACTCCCATGAAGCCCCGCCCCACAGAGCCTGCCCCACAGAGCCCCGCCCACACGGAGTCCCGCCTGGTGCCAGGCTGCGCATCCCAGGGGCCCCAGGGGACCTGGAAGCCAGGGCCTTCCTTAAGAAGTTGCTGGAGCAGAGCAAGACTTCTTCCTTGGTGCCCACTCCTCGCCCCATCTCCCCGACCTGCCCTGCAAACCCTCTCAGCCTCCTACGTTGGGTCAACCTCGTTCCCTGCTCTGGGGACGCTCAGCTGCAGAGACAGCGAGAGCAGGGCAGTATGAGATGCGGAGTAAGTAAGTGCCCCCATCCCCAGCAGGCAGCACCTCCTCCTCCACCCCAGCCCTCTTTTCTGGCCCCCACCCCCAATTCTGCCTCCAGCTCCAGGGGACCGCACGGAAAAGGAGTGACCAGAATGAGTCAGGGGCCCAGAAGTACACAGCGGAGAAAGCAGCAGAGGCCGAGAGCCAGGGACTGGGAGCGGAGGGAGAGGCCTGAGTCGTGGGGCGGGAGCTCCAGCGAGTCTGGGACGTGCCCATCAGGCATAGGAGGCCTGGAGCAGAGGACAAGCCAGGGCTAGACGGGCGAGGGTGGGGCTTGCAGGCGAATCTGGTCTCCAGGTCTGCCCCGTGAGTTGCTAGTGGTCACTCCATCACTACTTTCCTTTTTCTTCATCCAGATCACATCTCCCCTCTGGCCCCTTTCCCCCTCTCTTCTACCCTCCTCTTCTCTTCACTTCCATCCTCTCTTCTCTCTCTGGTTTTATCCTAGTTTCCACTCCTGCCCATTTCTAAATTTGGTCTCTCCGCCTTTTTCAGAACCCAGAATCATGGGATATTTGATCCTAGTCAGTTCAGTTCAGTCACTCAGTTGTATCAGACTTTTTGTGACCCTATGAATTGCAGCACACCAGGCCTCCCTGTCCATCACCAACTCCCGGAGTTTACTCAAACTCATGCCCATCAAGTTGGTGATGCCATCCAGCCATCTCATTCTCTGTCGTCCCCTTCTCCTCCTGCCCCCAATCCCTCCCAGCATCAGGGTCTTTTCCAATAAGTCAACACTTCACATGAGGTGGCCAAAGTATTGGAGTTTCAGCTTCAGCATCAGTCCTTCCAGTGAACACCCAGGACTGATCTCCTTTAGGATGGACTGGTTGGATTTCCTTGCAGTCCAAGTGACTCTCAAGAGTCTTCTCCAACACCACAGTTCAAAAGCATCAATTCTTCGGCGCTCAGCTTTCTTCACAGTCCAACTCTCACATCCATACATGATCCTAGTCAGCACCCCTTAAATAACAGCTGAGGAATGGAGGCCACCAGGGAATTCACAGAGCAAGGTAGAGCTGGGAAACCTGGTCATCTGAATGTCCAGTCAGTGGTTTCTTGCCAGTTGTTCTTGATGAGGGTTAGAGAGACCCGTGGGATAGAGCAGGGAAGGAGGGATAGGAAGCTGGCAGAAATATTGCAAGTTAGAAGGGATGTTCTGGCTGCTGCTCTGTGTAAGGAATCTCAGAATGGGACTCATAGATTATAACCAAAGCAGTAAGCCAAGTGGCCTTGGGGAATTACCTTTGGGGCAAAGAGCTAAAAGGTGGCCGGGCTCACAAGACAGGTGAATACACTGGCAGGTGGGGAAGGGGCAGTGTGGAGGATGGCCACTTTGGGAGCTAGCTGTTCCTTCCCACTCTGGGAGAAAAAAGAAATTTCATGCAAACATGGGCACAATAAAGGACAGAAATGGTATGGACCTAACAGAAGCAGAAGATATTAAGAAGAGGTGGCAAGAATACACAGAAGAACTATACAAAAAATATCTTCACAACCCAGATAATCTCCATGGTGTGTTCACCCGCCTAGAGCCAGACATTCTGGAATGCGAAGTCAAGTGGACCTTAGGAAGCATCAAGACCAACAAAGCTAGTGGAGGTGATGGAATTCCAGTTGAGTTATTTCAAATCCTGAAAGATGATACTGTGAAAGTGCTGCACTCAATATGTCAGCAAATTTAGAAAACTCAGCAGTGGCCACAGGACTGGAAAAGGTCAGTTTTCATTCCAATCCCAAAGAAAGGCAATACCAAAGAATGCTCTGGCTACCTCACAATTGCACATATCTCACATGCTAGCAAAATAATGCTCAAAACTCTCCAAGCCAGGCTTCAATAGTACATGAACCGAGAACTTCCAGATGCTGAAGCTGGATTAAGAAAAGGCAGAGGAACCAGAGATCAAATTGCAAATATCCTTTGGATCATTGAAAAAGCAAGAGAGTTCCAGAAAAACTTCTCTTCTGCTTTATTGACTGTGCCAAAGCCTTTCACTGTGTGAATCACAGCAAGCTGTGGAAAATTCTTAAAGATATGGGAATAACAGACCACGTGACCTGCCTCCTGAGAAATCTGTATGCAGGTCAGGAAGCAACAGTTAGAACTGGACACAGAAAAACACACTGGTTCCAAATCAGGAAAGGAGTACATAGAGTACATATTTTCACCCTGCTTATTTAACTTATATGCAGAGTACATCATGAGAAATGCTGGACTGGATGAAGCACAAGCTGGAATCAAGATTGCTGGGAGAAATATCAACAGCCTCAGATATGCAGATGACACCACCCTTATGGAGAAAGTAAAGAAGAGCTAAAGAGCCTCTTGATGAAAGTGAAAGAGGAGAGTGAACAAGTTGGCTTAAAACTCAACATTCAGAAAATGAAGATCATGGCATCCAGTCCCATCACTTCTTGGCAAATAGATGGGGAAACAATGGAAACTGTAACAGACTTTATTTTCTTTGGCTCCAAAATCACTGCAGATGGTGACTGCAGCCATGAAATTAAAAGATGCTTGCTCCTTGGAAGAAAAATTATGACCAACCTATCCACCTTATTAAAAAGCAGAGACATTACTTTGCCAACAAAGGTCCATCTAGTCAAAGCTATGGTTTTTCCCAAGTATGGATGTGAGAGATGGACTATAAAGAAAGCTGAGTGCTGAAGAATTGATGCTTTTGGACTGTGGTGTTGGAGAAGACTCTTGAGAGTCCCGTGGACTACAAGGAGATCCAACCAGTCAATCCTAAAGGAGATCAGTCTTGAATATTCATTAGAAGGACTAATGCTAAAGCTGAAGCTCCAATATGCTGACCACCTGATGTGAAGAACTGACTCATTTGAAAAGACCCTGATGCTGGGAATGATTGAAGGCAGGAGGAGAAGGGGACAACAGAGGATGAGATGGTTGGATGGCATCACTGACTCGATGGACCTGAGTTTGAGTAAACTCTGGGAGTTGGTGATGGACAGGGAGGCCTGGCGTGCTGCAGTCCATGGGGTCGCAAAGGTTCGGACATGACTAAGGGACTGAACTGAACTGAACTGAAGGTCTGGGGAGGACCTGTGTCTAAATCACTCAGTCACGTCTGACTCTCTTTGACCACATGGACTGTGGCCCACCAGGCTCCTCTGCCCATGGAATTTCACAGGCAAGAGTACTGGAGTGGGTTGCCATTTCCTTTTCCAAGGGATCTTCTTGACTCAGGGATTGAACTCATGTCTGCTTCTCCATAAAAGAAGGCGGGACTGATCTTTAAGGGTGTTGCAAGCAAAAAATAAAACCAAGTGTTTTATTTTCTGGGGAAAAATGCAGGTTGGTGCAGAGAGGATATCTGTCAGGGAGCTTTGTCATGATAAACTAAAAAGAGGCCATGCTTAGCTATTAATTTATTTCTTTTCCTGACTTTTATTTTTGATTGGAAGAATATTGTGTTTCTGCCATACACCTACATGAATCAGCCATAAGTATATATATGTCCCAGCCCTCTTGAACCTCCCTCCACCTCCCACCCCATCCCACCGCTCTAGGTTGTCACAGAGAGTGAGGTTTGAGCTCCGTGAGTCATAGACCAAATCCCCACTGGCTGTCTGTTACAGATGGTAGCGTATGTGCTTCCATGCCACTCTCTCCATTCTCCCTCCATCTCCTTCCCCTACTGTGTCCACAGTCTGTTCTCTATGCCTGTGTCTCCACTGATGCCCTGAAAATAGGTTCATCAGTACCATAATTCTAGATTCCATATAAATGCGTTAATACATGATATTTGTTTTTCTCTTTCTGACCCTCTTCACTCAGCTGTTAATTTCAAAGTCAGGTTCTGTGAGTTCATTGTTAGTATAATAAAAAGAGGACTAAGTCACAACTATGTTGCAAACTCATCACTGTTTTTAGTGACTTTCTGTATTCTAGACTTTGCTTGATTTTCAAATTCATAATATATTTGCTGTTTATAACAGGTACTAGCATGGTCAATATTAAATTGTAGTACTTCCCCTCTGAAGAAGAGGAAAATTAAGTTTAGAGATGGTAGGTCATTTTTCCAAGATCACAATATTCTAAATGGTAGAATTTTTATTTGAGAAATGAGAACATTGTATTTGAATAGACAGTTTCATTGTTTTTAAATTTTCTTTAAAAGTTAGTAAGCTCACATAAGTACTAAGATCTATTTTCCTTCGTAGCTCACAAGTTTATACTGATTATGTGGAAATATTTCATAAAATAGTCACTTAATAATATATGCTATTAAATGCAAATGATTACAAGTTATCTCAATTTGTTAGTTATTAAACTCTTTATAGATTATAACTTTTTATTTAAATGGTTTAATGAACTTCTTTTCTGAGTTGATTCTGCTGGCTCAGATGGTAAAGAATCTTCCTGCAATGCAAGAGACCTGAGTTCGATCCCTGGGTGAGGAAGATCCCCTGGAGAAGGAAATGGCAACCCACTCCGGTATTCTTGCCTGGAGAATTCCATGGATGGAGGAGTGTGGTGGGTTACAGTTCGTGGGGTCACAAAGAGTCAGACTCAACGGAGCAACTTCACTTTCACTTTTCTGAGTTGAATGTGACAAATGTTTCGTATTCCATGCCAAGGTTCTTGGCTGCAAATGGCAGAAGCCAGTGCCTCTTATGGGAAGCGGTAAAGAGGAAAACATTGACCAGATTTAGAGTCACTCACAGAACCAGTGGAAAAGCAAGACAACACATTATAGAAAATCACATTAGAAATAACTGAGGCAACGCAGCCAAGAACTCAGCAGGGCTCTGGACTCTTGCTGCCTTGCATGTGCATGCTAAGTCATTTCAGTTGTGTTTGACTCTGTGCAGCACTCTGAGGCTATAGCCCATCAGGATCCTGTATCCATTAATTCTCAAGACAAGAGTACTGTCGTGGGCTGCCATGCCCTCCTCTAGGGAATCTTCCAAACCCATGGGTTGAATCTGTGTCTCAGGTCTCCTGTGGGTTACCACCAGCGCCACTTATTATGCCTAATTCATCATTGTCCCACGAGAACATCCTGACTCTTCATCTTTACAGCCCTTCCTTAAGGTCTAGAGCCTCCTCCATAAACCTGTCCTTCAATGGCAGAGAATAAATAGAATCGTCTCCTTCTGTGTGGTTCCTGGGGTGGGGGCTGACCCTGCCTCAGCCCCGTTTGTAGCTCCCTATCAACACAGGGAGTGTTTGCATGTTGGTTGCCCACATCACGAAAATTTGGAAATGCAGTTGTACATTGCGGCCTTTTCTAAGAAATAACTAAGTTACACAGTAATTTCGGTGAGTACCTTGGAGTAACACAGCTTAGTGAAGAGGAAAGTT
This sequence comes from Hydropotes inermis, assembly GCA_020226075.1. NCBI lineage: Eukaryota > Metazoa > Chordata > Mammalia > Artiodactyla > Cervidae > Hydropotes > Hydropotes inermis. The sequence continues at coordinate 67,045,321 of CM035280.1, read as the reverse complement.
TAATATCTAAGTCTTAAACTTTTTATCAGGTCACCATGTTTATCCATAACATTATGAAACACAGTAAATATAATTCATACATGTTAACAGTGCCTGGCATGGTACGTATAGTTTAAATGTCCCTCCATTTTTTTCCTTGCCTGTTTTGAGTGCTGACTTAAGTAATAAAGTTTTCTCATGCATTGGCTTTAAAGATTATTTTTAGTATACCTTAAACCATTGAAAATAACATGTGAATTTGTCACCTTGCATTCAGAGCAGCATAAGCTTGCTTAGTTGCTAAGTCATGTTCAGCTCCTTGCGACCACATGGACTGTAGCCTGCCAGGCTCCTGTGTCCATGGGAATTCTCCAAGTAAGAAAACCAGTGAGGGTTACCATTCTCTCCTCCAGGGAATCTTCCTAACCCTGGGCTCGAACCCAGGTCTTCCATATTGCGGGTGGATTCTTCACCGTCTGAGCTACCAGGCAAGTTCAAGAACCCTGGAGTAGGTACCCCATTCCTTCTCCAGGCACTCTTCTTGACCCAGGAATCAAACCAGGGTCTCCTGCATTGCAGACAGGTTCTTTACCAGCTGCAGTACCAGGGAAGCCCAACATAAGCTCAGGTCAGTGAATAAAGCATGATCCCTGGAGAACTTGGATTAAATCAACTGTTCTAGGCTTTACAGCAGACAGCTGATTTCCAGCTTTGCCTATGAAGCAAAAATGTTAAGTTTTTCAGTTTGAAATACATGATGCATGCAGTAATCCCGGAAAGCTGAAAATTGGGTAGATTCTGCACTTTTTCCTATCCTATCCAATGCAAAATAATCGTTTTGTCATAATGTTGCTCTCTTTTGCACAAAAAGAGCTTTAAAACCCCTCAAAAACTGAATCTGTGCACTTGTGAACAGGACCTCAGTGAGCCGTCTTACTGTCTTCCCAGCACCTGAAGAACACAAGGGCACGTTGGGCTGTCTGCAACCAGGAAGTGATCCCTCAGCAGACCCCGACCCACTGCACCCTGATGGTGAACATCAGCCTTCAGAACCGTGAGTGAGACATTTCCGTTGTTCGTAAGCCGTCTAGTCAGTGGAGTATTCTGTCATTGCAGCCTGATCTAAGACAAGAAGCCATTTCTTTTTTCTTTCTTTGTTTTTGCATCGGTATCTACTTGCTGCCACATCATTTAGTTGAAAGATTATTTTTTCCCACTTAATTGTCATGGAACTTTTGTTATAAACCATAAACCATTTTGGAGTTCTCTGTTGTGTTTCATGAGTTTATCTATTTTTAATACATATTCTGTCTTAATGATGGTTGCTTTATAGTAAGTCTTCCTATCAAATAGTGGAAGGACTCCAGATTCATCCGTCTTCTTCAAAATTGTCTTGGCTATTCCAGGCAAGTCTGTATAATTTTAGAATCAGCTTATTAATTTCCAAGAAAAAAGTCCTATTGAGGCTTGTAGTGGGCTGAGTGGTGGCCTGAAAAAACATGTTCACCTTCAAATTCTTGCAACCTGCACATGTTTTTTGGAGAAAGGATCTTTGCACATGTGGTTAAGGATTTTAGATGAGAAGACTGTCCTGGATTATGGCAGTGGGCCCAAATCCAATTGTAAATGTCCTTCTAGGGGACTTCTCTGGAGGCCCACTGGTTAAGACTCCATCTTCCAATAAAGGGGGTGAGGATTTGATCCCTGGTGGGGGAGTTGAGATTGCACTTCTGCAGTACAGCCAAATAAATAAAGAGAAAGCTTAAAAAAATATCCTTCTAAGAGGTGGGCAGGGGTGATTGGAGGCACACACAGGGGAGAAGGCCATGTGAAGACGTAGTCAGAGGTTGGAGTGAGGCAGCCACAAGCCAAAGAATTCCAGGAGATGCTGGAGTCACAGGAGCGGGAAGAGAAGAGAAGCAGGTTGTCCTCCGAGCCTCTGGAGGGAGGCTCACCACAATGCCAGCTGGGTTTCAGGATTCCAGCCCCAGATGTGTGTGAAATATGCAATTCTTATGTCTCAAGTCGCCCACTCGGCAGTCCTTTGCTACTGCAGCTGTGGAAAGGAGTGCAGGACTTTAACCAAATCATATTATTTTTACTCAACTTAGAAAAACTTGACATTTCAACAGTATTAAGTTTGACTATGGACAGGCATAGTATATCTGTCTATTTAGTTATTCTTACATTTGTCTCAGCAATATTTTTTGGTATTTAGTCAAGAAGTATATACATGCATGCTAAATCACTTCAGTCGTTTGTGATTCTTTCAGACCTCATGGACTGTAGCCCACCAGGCTCCTCTGTCCATGGGATTCTCCAGGCAAGAATACTGGAGTGGGTTGCCATTTCCTCCTCCAGGAATCTTCCCAACCTGGGGATTGAACCTGTGTCTCGTATGTATTCTGTATTTGCAGGTGGGTTCTTTACCACTAGCACCACCTAGGAAGCCACATAAACTTGTGTATATGCTATATACTTGTATATATGCTATATACTTGTGTATATAGTTTAAAATTTTACTAATTTTCAGTCTTATCATTGCTACTTCCTTCCTTTAGCTTTCTTTGATGTATGTTTTCCAGTTTTTTGAAATGCGCTCTTGGTGATTGATTTCAGTCTTCCTTTTCTATATAAGCATATGTCTATAAATCCCCTTCTAAGCACTGTTTAAACTGCATCCCACAAACTGATCTGCGTGTTTTCTTGATCATTCATTTTCTAATTTTTATTTTTATATTTTCATTACTAATTGTTATTTAGAAATGTGCTGCTTAATATTGTCATGTGGGAATTTTCTACTTATAGTTTCATTCGATTTTTATGTCTTTTTAACAGACTTTGTTGATTTCTAACTTAACTTCTTTTATTATAACATACTTTATTTGCTTTAGTTTGATGATGAGTGAGTGCAGTGTATCTATTTATTCTGTATCTATGTAGTATTTTTAAATGTGTTCATATTTATGTTCTAGTGCTAATTTGAACTATTTTTTGAATGTTCCATGATGTACCATAAAACAATATCTACTCTTCAACTCTTGGGAGGTTCTATAAATATCAGTTAAGTCCACTTGTGTAATAAGGTTGTTTAAATAGTCTATGTTCTTAGTGACCTTTTACTAGTTTTATCTCTTTTGTTGTTTAAATTACAATTTTATTTTCGTGGTTTAAAATATGTATCCTTGACTTCTTATAATCTCCCTTAAATTAGAATATTTACCACCATTTGAGTGATTAAAAAAAATTAAAAGTATTTGATTTACTCTACTCCCCTTGGGGCTTCCCTGGTAGCTCAGACAGTAAACCATCTGCCTGCAATGCGAAAGATCTGGGTTCGATCCCTGGGTCGGGAAGATCCCCTGGAGAAGGAAATGGCAACCTATTCCAGTTCTCTTGCCTAGAAAATTCCATGGATGGAGGAGCCTTGTGGGCTGTAGTCCATGGGGTCACAGAGAGTCAGACACGACTGAGCAGCTTCACTTCACTGGTGCTCCCCTTACCCCTTGAGACTTTCTGATATTATTGACAAACGTTTTATTTCCTGTTACGTTATAAGCTCACAAGGCAGAATTACCAGTCTTGCTTTAGAAGTCACAGTTACTTGTATTTCTCCACGAGTTTACCTTTTCTAGTGCTCCCCCTTTCTTCTGGAACTTTCTTTTCCTATCTATTATGATATAATTTCAGTCTAAAGGAACTCCACGAGTAATTCTTATGGTGCGAGTCAACTGGCACATAATTTTTAGCTCTTTTTTGGGGGGGTGGGGTATCTGAACATGAGTTTGTATTGCCTCAGTTTTTGAAGAATCTGTATTGAGGGATTAGAATTATGAATCCTAATCATAATTCTAATTATGAATTGCAGATTTTTGCCCTTTAGGCGCTTAGCAGATGTAGTTTTATTGCCCTTCTTCTATGTTTATTGTTTATCTTCAAAACTTAGCCATCAGATAAAAAGTCACATTTAAAAAAAAGTAATGTGTCGTTTATCTCCATCTGCTTTTGAGGTTTTGTCTTTGGATCTGGTTTTCAGCATTTGAATTTTGAGGGGCCTAAGTATTTTGTTGTCCAGTTTTCATTATGGGGTTTTCTGAGCGACTCTAATCTGTGGATCAATAAGTTTCATTACTTTAGGAAAACTTGGAGCCATTGTCTCCTCAAATAGTTAACACCAGTCTCTTCCTCCTCGTCTTCTCTGTGCTCACTTTGGGTATTCTCTATTTATGAATCGTCTCATGTCTTTTAACTTTATATTTGAGAAAAGACATTGTTATAATCACAGAGGCTTCAGACAGTAGTCAATTTATGATTTGTCCCTATTCCTGAGATTAGATGCATTAGGACTATGAATTTAGAGTTCCCAGGTCTCTCTCTTCAGCTGTGAAAGACCATGGGAAATTTAGTCATGCTCTGTAGAAATGTGAGCAAAATGCTTTTCTCTTATCTCAAATTCCTTGTATGTATGTTTATTACAGATTATTATGTGGGATTAAATGAGCTAATGTATTGAAACCATTTAGTGCTGTTTGATGTATGTGAATTCTCAAAAAATGTGAACTTTTGTTTGCTGATTGTACATATATTATTCTATCTTGCATGGTTTTAGCGAGTATCCCTTCCTAGAGATTTAGTGAGCTGCAGATCACCCGCATCTGTTGGCACATACAGGTGTAGTTACGATGACTGTCAGGATGACTCTGCCATGGATGATGCCAGCTGGAGATGCTGTCCAGAGCTGGGCCTCAGCTGGGGCCAACTGTGTTTGCCCAAGATGGCGGCGACGGCGTCTCCTATCTCATGCACTTTTCCTCCAACCTGACTTTGACTCTCCTCCCAACGAGGAGACTTCTGTGACTTATCTTATGAAATATGTTTAAAAAAAAACGAAACAAAACTGGAGGATGATTGCTTTACAGTGCTGTCCCAGCTTCTGCCATGCAGCAAAGTGAGCGTCACATTTGCACACGTATCCCCTCTCTTCTGGATTTCCTTCCCCTGGGTCAGCACAGAGCACAGAGCAGAGTCCAGCTCCCTGGGCTTTACAGTGGGTTCTTATTAGTTACCTGTGTTATGCATAATATCCATAGTGTACATGTGTCCATCCCGATGTCCCAGTTCATCCCACCCTCTCTCCGCCTGAATGATCCAGCGGTTCATTCCATACATCTGGGTGTCTCCTTCTGCTTTGTAAATTAGACCATCTATGCCATTTTTCTAGGTTTCACATGTATGCATGCATGAATATATGATATTTGTTTTTCTCTTTCTGACTTACTTCACTCTGTATCACAGTCTCTAGGTCTATCCACATCTCTGCAAATGACACGTTTTGTGCCTCTTCTGGCTGGGTAATACCCCATTGTACGTGAGCACCACACCTTCCTTATCCATTCGTCTGTTGATGAAGCAATGCCTTGTGCTTTCTGCAGCTGTATTGTAACACGTTCTCATACTTCCATTTTATTTACTAGAGGACTGACCCTTTAGACCTTCATGTACATATAAACAATCTGACTGCCCTAGGGTTGCCAGGCTATGAAGTTTAACTAGTTGAACCTGAGGGGTCACTTGGAGAGTTTCTGAGACCACATGCAGAGAGAAATGCTCCTCCAGCCCCAGCTTCCACCCAGCTGTAGTTCCAGCTGCTGGGTGACTAACCCCATGAGACGCCTTGAGCCAAAACCACACTTTCAAATTCTTTCCAAGTTCCTGATCCACAGACACGTAAGACACAATGAAGTGAGCATGGTAGTCAGACGCTTGATCCTTGGAAGAAAAGCTATGACCAACCTTAGACAGCATATTAAAAGCAGAGACATTACTTTGCTGACAAAGGTCCATATAGTTAAAGTATGGTTTTTCCAGTAGTCATGTATGGATCTGAGAGTTGGACCATAAAGAAAGTTGAGCACTGAAGAATTGATGCTTTTGGACTGTGGTGTTGGAGAAGACTCTTGAGAGTCCCTTGGACTGCAAGGAGATCCAACCAGTCCATCCTAAAGGAACTCAGTCCTGAATATTCATTGGAAAGACTGATGCCGAAGGTGAAACTCCAATACTTTGACCACCTGAAGTGAAGAACTGACTCATTGACAAAGACCCTGATGCTGGGAAAGATTGAAGGTGGGAGGAGAAGGGGATGACAGAGGATGAGACGGTTGGATGTCATCACCAACTTGACGGACATGAGTTTGAGCAAGCTCTGGGAGTTGGTGATGGACGGGGAAGCCTGGCATGCTGCAGCCCATGGGGTCGCAAAGAGTCGGACATGACTGAGCAACTGAACTGAATGATAATCTGATTGTCAAAATAATTAGGCTAACTTGTGAACTTCCACTAAACCACTCAACCAAAGCTATCTAAATTGGAAGTGGTTTTTCTCTTAATACAACAGGAACAAACTCATGAATTTTTATGTTACTTATAGTCATCTCTGCAATAGAGCGTGAGGTTCCCGTCTGATCTGCTAAGTATATCTGTACCATGTTAATAGAATGTCTGCTTTTTACCTAGTCCAGAGTCTAATGTATATGTGACTTCCCAAAGCGGGAATATATAAGCCAAGTAATTTGTGTCTCACAAATATTAGGTCCCGAGGACAATCCAAGGAGTTTCTCTCAGAATCTCCAAAAAGGTGCTCATTATTCCACCTGTTCTTGGAAACTCTTTGGCTCAGCAACTAAAAGGGAAGTGGAGATCTGCATGCTGCCTATCCAAAAACTCTTTCTCTGGGCTTGCGGTGTAATCACTGTGATTTGTGAACATCCAAGAAACGCTCTCTGGTTTTCTGGTTGGTCTTACAGAGCCCCTTCTGTCTGTCTACTGATTGTGTCTTGGTTTTCAAATGTATCTCAGACTCTCCACCTGAAAAATAAGTGAAATAGAAGTGCATACACATCCTGAGCATTTCACATATACTGCTTATTCCTCAGGCTACACTTGTAGCTCATTCCTTGTTTTAATATCAGTCTTCCATCCAGTTGATTTACAATGTTGTGTTAATGTCTGCCATGCAGCAAAGTGATTCAGTTATGTATATATTCTTTTCCTGAAGTTTTTTTTATTAAATGTTGATTTCTCCATTTATTTCTTGTGGGTGTTCACTCCATCACAAAGACCTACTTTTTTGCTTTCCAAATGCTCCTTTAGCCTTAGTTTTCCCTCCTTACAGTCACTTACACTGTCCTTATCTATGCCTATTTAGCACATAAATATAAGAACCACTGTGCGTTTTACAGAAAGGGGAATCATTACTACCATTGGCTACATTCTATGTTGTGTCAAATGTATTTACAAACAACTCTGAAATGCGTTAGCTCATTGAGTTGTGAATTCTTTCTGTATCGTTAACTGAGCCATGTGATGCGGGAACCTCATGGCTACCCACGCCCCTCAGCCCCCAGCTAGTTTGCTGGAGATGATCACATAGTTAGGTTTTATCGTTCGGGGAGGTTTGACTAAAATTATTGTTCAGCTCAGGCAAATGGAGAAATAAAATAGACAGTTTATTTTAATTATGTACCCAGAGCTTGGACATGAAAAGAAATAATGAAATCAGAAAAAGAAACTTAAAAATGTTTCTGTCTATTCTTGAAAATATCTACAGTGTCATTATCTACAAGGTTGCCTATGGTAATAGGATGTAAGTTATTCCTTCAATATTTTTATTTTAAGTATTTTCTAAAGTGCTTATTCGCTCAATATTATTTTACTGGATGATTAATATGACTAGCTTCATTTACAGAAAATTAAAGTTAGCATAATAGGAATTTTAGAGTAAAGAGACAAAACATTTTTTGAACCTCCAAAGTATTAAATATGCCTCAAAGGCACAACAGAAATCCTGTGGCAGAAAAGTCTCAGATTTCACAAGGAGGTGGCATGCATTTAATGCTGGAATGTTCATTATGGAATCAATTTTGCATAATTTTTATTCATAATATACACAAGAACTCTTTTCCTGTGACTAATGGGACCTGAGACCAAGACCTCTCAAGTGTACACCAGTCAAATTCCTGCAAATACCAGGGGTTTTGTTTGGTCAGAGACCGGTCAGTCAGGTTTTGCCATGAAGTCTGCTCAAGACATACAGCTAACAAAGGAATTTTTCGCTTGTAAATAATGGGCCAAATACAATCCCCCATGAGCCTCTTCCATTATGTGTCTTCTTGAGACTGTTCATTCTGTTTCCTTTATTCCATGGTTGGATTTGTTGGCATATAAAACAGCAGAGTTTCAAACATTCTTTGTGATGGGTAATCCTATTAGTTTGGGAAAATGATTTTCCCGAAATTTGGAAAACAGGAGAATTTGCTTCATGCCACTTTGTGCATAGGCCATACTTTGATCACAATGTACTTTTTAATTGCCATAAAATGAGAAAGGCTCTGTGCCTTTTTTTCCCCCAAGCATCCCTTTATTCTAACTTGGAAGCCTAATTAGTCCAGATTGTATTAAAAAGCTTTGTTTTTGCTGCTTTTGTCAGAGAAGAGTGAGAACATGATGCCTGTCCTGGTGGGTCACAGGCTGAAGAGGCTTGACCCGGGACTCAAGTGTCTGACCTGGCCTGACCCTCACCTCTACTTAAAATCAAGTCTTTACTTTTATTTAAAAACAGAGGTATACTTTCCATGTATCTTTTTTTCCTCTTGTCCCAGCTGCTAAGGCGTACCCATGGCTATTCATCTGAGAACTTTGGGTGGGAAAGGACATTTTTCAGTCTTCTCACTTTGGGGAATGGAGTCTGGGTTTGATTTACTCATGTTTACTTAGGAAAAAACAAAAACAAAACTCCACTATGTTGTCTACGAATTCCATATAAGAAGAAAGCAACCCTTCCCCCCAAAATCCAGGATTAGATCAAGTGTGGGCTTTCTCACCACTGAACATGAAACTTAAACTTTTAAATCCTTAGATTGAATTAAAATTGATTTCTGATGAGACAAAGCGTTTGGAAAACATATTAAAAAATTACAGTTGGTGGAACCTTGAAAACAATGTCAGTTTTTTTTGTTGGGCACATAGGAGGCTGGCTGAACTCAGCTAATAACACTACTGTTAATCGCTTTATGGCTTTGCGCTCTTGCTTTGGAGGAAATGATCAATACCCTTAATTTTAGCCTGGCTTTGATTGTGTGACTCCGTGGTTCCTTTTTCTCTGCTTGCATGGTTGTTACAGTAAATTTAATTTATGACTGTGTAGGGTGATGTATCGTCCTGGTCATATCCTGTGATTGCTCATGGGGAGAATCCCCGTGGAGTTACTCTGTGAGACTCGATGGCAGACTCTTCTGCTTTACACATCTTTCGTTTTTAGGGGAATCGGGGGAGGGGGAGTTTAGCTAATCCAGTGCATCCCAAATTATAACGTACAGAGCTCTTATTCTCTATTTAGGCTTGTGGTATAACTCTGTAGATTTGATACATAACCTTAGGGGCTTCTTTTGACCCTATATTCAATCATGTACCTTTTAAAATTAAAACTCTTTGGTGCCTCAATTCCCCTCTTCCCCATCTGTAGTGATCATCACTAGTTCAGCTTAAGAACAGGGCAAAGTTTTATTGCAGCTGTCAAATCTCAACAATTGTGATATTTAGTGCAACAGCCAAATGTCAGCCTTAGTGGAACATGGCTTTAATTTTCTGAGCAAAACGCATTGTTGTACTGACATGTTCAAGTTCAAGTGTAGCAGACACAGTCAAGGTTAAGTTGTTTGTGGAGCAAACATACCTCTTCAGCCTGAGATATTTTGGCCATGTCGATTTAATCACAAACAGAAGAGAGAAAACTAACTAAAAACACCCTTGAAGATGAAAGCGAATGATGGAAAATGCCTCAGAGTGAAGGCTGCCTCTGTTTCTCAGTTGACCAGTGTCAGGTGACGACAAGTCAAAATTCAAATACGAAATTATGCCTACGGGCACATCCTTTGATTCAGAATTATTGAAATGCTTCAAAATTGAGAGGGTTCTCCAACTGGTGAAGTGTATAAGCTCTGAGCCATGTACAGAGCAATTTAAAATTATTCAAGCTCTTCAAATTTTCCAGAGTGCTTCAATTTGTAAGTTATCAGGGTTTCAGGAATATATAATGTATAGACATTTGAAGATGGTGAAAATGCTCTTAAAAAAAAAAGAGCCCTTTACTTGTTCAGACATCTGGGCATGTGCGGACACAGGAATAGATTGATGTAGATTATCTGAGTGCCTCAATTTGTAAGTGATTCCAGAAGCCGCCTTGATCATTCAGCACATGTTCAAATCCTTCAAGCTGCCCCATTCAGAGCATGGGAGGGAAAGAGGAAACCATGTCTTCACCTAGGGGCAAGGGGGTAATGGTCTAGGAATTCAAATGTTTCTCATAACTGTCTTATGAGATTCTTGGAGCCATGACTTGGAAGGCGACAAAGAATGAGGTTCGTCTAAGCTTTGGGTCAGTGCCTTCCTCGAGCGCATTCACACTGCTGTCTGGGAGCTGGATGCAGGAACCCTCGTCAATTTATGCTCCTTGAACAATCCATGTATTCCCACGTGGATGTCTTTTCGCTTGATGGTACTTCAAGGATAAAGATAGATTGCATCTTGCACCCCAAGTCACATCACTTCTTAGTGGAGCCCTGAAGAACAATGTTAAGAAGGGCTCAGAGGCCACATGAGGTCCTAGCCATCAACCAGGGTCCTCACTGATGCTGGCACTGTGGAGGACGGAGGAGAGACATTTGTCACCAGGCAGAGGCTTCCCGTTCTTGCCCTATACTCATCCTGGGCTTCCTGTTGAGGTTACACTAAGTTTTCCAAATGCATTTAATGAATCTTTTTTAGTGTTACAGTCTTTGATCTTCATCGACATTTTTACTGCTTTAAATTTTTAAATATTAAAATCATAATCAAAACTTTAAAAGATGTTTGTGTTCTGTGTGATGCAAGACAAGCTGGTGGTCATTTATTTTCTGTTTCAGCAAAGTGTCCTATTAAATATGCTCACAGAGAAAATCTCCGTGTGTCAACCTTGTTGGTCTTCCAGATCTCTCCTGTCTGCTCCTCTTAGCTGTGTGACCTTCACACAGAGGGGTGAAGGGAGGTCCCTTCACCCTCTGGATCCTATTGGCTTTAGTTGTTAAGTGAAAAATCAGATAAGCTGAGTTCGGAACCCCCAGCAATTGAAAATGTGATCCTTGAGGCTCCCTGCTCAGGTACCGAGATGTCAGATTGAAGCGACCCCAGATCCCTGTGTGGTGGGCGGGTTCTCCAGCTGAGTGATGGAATTTCTGAGCTGCTGGCCCTGGTCACGCAGCTGTACAACCCGCCACATGCTGGATTTCAGAGGCTGAAGGGGAGCTTTCTGTTCTTTTCTAAATGGATGTGGTCCACCCATGGATGCTGGTCATTCCTTTATGTGTGTTAGTTGCTCAGTCATGTCCGACTCTTTGCGAGCCCATGGACTGTAGCCCACCAGGCTCCTCTGTCCATGGGATTCTCCAGGCAAGAATATGGGAGTGGGGTGCCACTGCCTCCTCCAGGGGATCTTCCTGACCCAGGGGTCAAACCTGTGTCTCTTGTGTCTCTTGCTTTGGCAGGCATTCTTCTACTGCTGAGCCACCCAGGAAACCTGTATTACACTTTCCCTCATAATAAATCTCATGAGCCATTTTCCTAATTAAGATGTTTGCTAAATATAGTCTAACCATAGTCCCTGGCTGCAAGAATTGGACATAAACCCATAAGATGTAAATTGGAAAGACAAAAATATGTGCTTGCATTCTGAAAGCTTAGGAGACTCAGAAGGATTGATGACGGCTGCTGGCTGGGTGTGGTGTGCAGGGCCCGGAGATCTTAAATGTCCACTGTGCAAACAGGACCGAAGGGGCAACTTCCCAGAATTACAGAAGCTTAAAGCCTGACCTCAGGCATAAATCAGTGATTCTCATACTTTGAGATTCCATGGTTCACACAATTAAAAAGCAAGAAGAACTGTGCAACAGAAGGTGTCAACTTTTATTTTGTCAACAACAAATATTTTTCTTTTTGTTTTTTTTTCTTGAAGGATAATTGCTTTACAGAATTTTGTTGTTTTCTGTCAAACCTCAACATGAATCAGCCACAGGTAATTGTAAAAAGCAAAGAAATCAAAGAAAAAATAGTACCCTCTCTGGTTACCATTATTTACTAAAAGAAGAAATAAATTCAATATCCCCAAAGAGAAATAGTGGACATATTCTGAGAACAAAGAGTCATCTTTTAAATTTAATATGTTTAAACCCTTATGAAAACCTCACTACTTTGCACTGTGTCCATTGGATGTTTATAAATTACTTAGATCAAAGATGGTGACTCGCAGCTGCTGCTGCTAAGTCGCTTCAGTCGTGTCCAACTCTGTGCGACCCCATAGACGGCAGCCCATGAGGCTCCCCCGTCCCTGGGATTCCCCAGGCAAGAGCACTGGAGTGGGCTGCCATTTCCTTCTCCAATGCATGACAGTGAAAAGTGAAAGTGAAGTCGCTCAGTCGTGTCCACCTCTTCGCGACCCCGTGGACTGCAGCCCACCAGGCTCCTCCATCCATGGGATTTTCCAGGCAAGAGTTCTGAAGTGGGGCACCATTACCTTCTCCGATGGTGACTTGGGATCCTGATAATTACTAATGATAATTCAGGCCAGCACTCAAAAAGGATAATATTTTGATACGTTATTTTTGTAACTTATTTATCTTTGTGTGTTGTATTAGTTTATTGTTTGACACATACATTTGGCACTTGATGAACGCTTGTTTCAGGAGTGAGTGAATGAATGAATGAATCGATCAATCAATTGATTATTGAAAACTTGGGCAAGAGCAATAGCAGAGGCCCTGTGGTTTTTGTCAGGAGCTCTTCTTGGTGGACCTAGACCTTTATACATCAGGACTGATTACACCTGAAGGACTGGGAAGCCAGGCTTCTAAGAGAGAGTGTTCTGAAGAGAAGCCTCCATCATCTGGGGTGTCCCGGGATGAAAGACCTCATGTCTTGAGGCCTAGGGTGGGGAGTTGGTCTTCCCAGAACTAGACAGATACAGTGAAATTGTGAAAGCTCACACATCTCTAATAGTACTAAAGTCACTGTTCATAGTAATCAAGAAAATTAAAGCAACAATTTAGAAAATTAAACTGCTTAAGTTAATAAAAGCATTAATTAATTTTCAAATTGATTTTTTTCCAGTTTAAGGTGTTCCTCCCTTACACAAACCATCCACATTGATTTCAATTGTGGTTGACAGCCGCCCTTTTCAACATGACCTCGTGTGTTCACTGCACTCTGTGACTCTAGGGGAGGACCACGGGGTCTCTCTTTGCCCACCTGCCATTTCTAAGGGCTCTTCTCCATCTTTCCAGCTTCCCTGAGCCCAGGATGGCTCAGGTGGGAGGGAATGTCTCCACTTTCACTAATAACTAGCTCAATTAACAAATGCAGACATTTTGATACTATCTTGAGATGACCAAGATACATTCTGGAGATGAACTCTCAGGTTTGAAAGAAGAATTTTTTTTTTTTTATCATGCAACTTTAAACCTGATCCCATCATCTCATTATCAGATCATACTCCGTTGTTGGTGTTCAGTTCTTCAGTTGTGTCCAATTCTTTGCGACCCCATGGACGACAGCACGCCAGGCTTCCCTGTCCTTCACTGTCTCCCAAAGCTTGCTCAAACTCATGTCCGTTGAGTCAGTGTTGCCATCCAACCATCTGTCTTCCCCTTCTCCTTTACGCTCAATCTTTCCCAGCATTAGGGTCTTGCCCAGTGAGTTGGCTCTTTGCATCTGGTGGCGAAAGTATTGGAGCTTCAGTTTTAGCATCAGAGTTTCTCCAACATCACAGTTTGAAAGCATACTCTGTGAGATAGATTATAAATTGATAGTTTTATAAATCTAATATCTCTGTGAACAATAGTATTTGTATTATTTGGACAAAAGTGGTAATGTTCTAAATTGTTACATTAAAACAGTTTCTTTTGGTAATAGTGTCTGTTTTATTTTATCTATTTTGTTTTATTAGTGAAACTGAGATTTCAGAAGATGGAAATGGCCTGGGACCTTCTTGAAGTATGAGAAACTTCACCTTTACTACCCCAGATCTTCCTCAATTTCTTTTCCATGCTTTGTCTGGGTAATCTTTATAGGAGGGTGGGAGGGGCAGGTAATAGGATGAAAGAGACATCCATGATGTGGGTTGACCTTGAAAAAAGAAGCAAACGTTTAGTCAGGATATTATTTTGCCTCAGGAGGACCGGAGAATCTGCAATGCCACTCACTTATCCTCTTCTTGTCTATCATGACTTTGGGGTTATCTCAAGGGTGGAGCTGTGAAGGACATCTGATTTGCTATTAAAAAAAGAGGATGGATCAGTTCCCAAAGAGCAGACATAGTCAAGATTTATCCTTTTAATACATTTTTCTCATGTAGTGTCATTGAGTAAAGAAGGCAATGGCACCCCACTCCAGTGTTCTTGCCTGGAGAATCCCAGGGACGGTGGAGCCTGGTGGGCTGCCGTCTTTGGGGTCACACAGAGTCGGACATGACTGGAGCTACTTAGCAGAAGTGTCATTGAGATATTTTAATACAGTGAACAGTCTAAGAATGAGGACTAGAAAAATCATTTTCTTACATCTCTCCAGTAATTCCCTCTAAGTAGGTTTTTAAAGGCACTCTCCTTCTTTCAGAATTTATTATGAAATATTTACCCACCAATTTAGCAAGATGATTTATGCTTCTATTAAAATATGAGCATCTTGAGGAAAAACAAAACAAAACAAATGTACGTAGTAAATACAGGAAGCACAGAAGAACAGCAACGTGGACCATCTCACTCTAAGGCGGTGTCTTCAGTTCTGCACCATTGACATTTTGGACAAAGAGTTCTCTGTTGGGGGTTGGGAGATGCTGTACTGTGCATTGTAGGGAGTTTAGCAGCATCCCTGGTTTCTGCCCACTACGTGCCTATACTGGCCCCAGATGAAACTAACCCCAGACTCTCCGGATGTTGCCAGTTGTCCTTGCTTATCTAAGGCAGCGGCAATTCAAATTTTACAAGATTAAGGTTTAGAGAAGTTGGTGTACCTGTGAGACCCACAAGCCTGTATCTTTCCCCGTTTTCACCTTAGGGAGCTGTCCACCCACCGCTTGTCACTCTTGGCTGGCACTTCCACTCCTCCTTAATTTCCTTGTTTCTCTCATTTTCAGTAATCCTCCATATGGTCGCCAAATTAACATCCCTACTATATCACTTTGATCATTGCAGTCCTACTTAGACACATTTAGTGTCTCCTAGTTACCGAACAAAATCCAACGTTCTTAACCTCATATTGAAGAGCCTCCAAATTTTGACCTCAGTCCACCTTTTTAGCTGTTCCTCTTTACCTATGAAAATTTTATCTGCACCTTTAAATTCTTAAAGTGTTTTGATCAGTTTATTCCAATGATTTATCTCTTTCTCACTCTCTTCCTCCATCTTACTCTCTCTCTGTCCGCCTCTATGTTGATCTTACCCATATCTGGACACAGTGAATGTTCTAGGTCCTTTATTGCTATTTTTATTGCTGTTTATTTAGTGAAATTTTCACCTGTTTACATCCTTGTCTCATTATTGGTACAATGAGATTTTAATCTTTGAGTTCCTAAAAACACAATCAATAGAAGTCAATCCACTGTCCAGGTATGAAGCTGGAATCAGGATATATTTGAGTCTAATAAACAGATAACAAGTTAATGCAAGGCTTTTTATTTTAAAATAAAGATCATGGAGGGACATTAGTCTTACAAGCTCTATGTTCCCAAGTTGATTTATTGTTATTTAGAATATATTTGATCACAGTTAGAGAATGAACTCATGGTTGCCAGGAGGAAAGGATGGGCGAAGGGATAGTTGGGGGCTTTGGGATGGACATGTACACACTACCATATTTAAAGTGGATCACCAACAAAGAGCTAGCATATGGCACAGGGGCCTCTGCTCGGTGTTATGTGGCAGCCTGGATGGGAAGGGAGTTTGAGGGAGAATGGATATATGTAAATGTATGACCGAGCTGCTCTGCAGTCCACCTGAAACTATCACAACATTTTTAATCCACTGTAGTGAAAGTCGCTCAGTCGTTCTGACTCTTTGCAACCCCACGGACTCTACAGTCCACGGAATTCTCCAGGCCAAAATACTGGAGTGGGTAGCCTTTCCTTTCTCCAGGGGATCTTCCCAACCCAGGGATCGAAAACCATGGTCTCCCACATTGCAGATGGATTCTTACCCAGCTGAGCCACCAGGTAATAGCCCAATATAAAATAGAAAGCCTAAAAATAGATTAAAAATATTTGATCCTTTATATGACAAGGAAAGCCATGTGCCTATGAGCTGAGTACTCAGGGCATGCAACAAGCCAAACTCCTAACGACCCCTTTTTAGGTTATTTGCTGGTGGAGACAAACAAATATCAGATTCAATCATCCACAAGATGTGAATGAGGATTCCAAAGCATAATTGTGAAACACAAGTTAAGGTTACTACTCAGCCATAAAAGGTGAAATAATGCCATTTGCAGCACCATGGATGGACTTAGAAATTCTCATTCTAAGTGAAGTGAGTTGAAGACAATATCACATGATATCACTTATACATGGAATCTAAAAAAAAACATTATACAAATGAACCTATTTACAAAACAGAAATGAACTCACATACTTAGAAAGCAAACTTATGGTTCCTAAAGAGGAACGAAGGGAAGGGACAAGTTAGGAGTTTGGAATTAACATACACACACTTCTCTATATAAAATAGACAACGAATAAGGTATAGCAGAGAGAGCTATACTCAGTATCTTGTAATAATCCACAGTGGAAAAGAATCTAAAAAATAATATATATCTATATATGTATATACACACATGCATACATGCATATGTGTCTAAATCACTTTGCAGTGGGCTTCCCTGGTGGCTCAGTCAGTAAACAATCTGCCTGCTGCAATGTGGGAGACCTGGGTTTGATCCCTGGTTTGGGAAGATCCCCTGGAGGAGGTCATGGCAACCCAGTCCAGTATTCTTGCCTGGAGAATCCCATGGACAGAGGAGCCTGGTAGGCTGCAGTCGGTGGGGTCACAAAGAGCTGGACACGACGGAGTGACTAAGCACATACATACATATATACAGCTGAAACTAACACAGCACTGTGAATCAACTGTGTTTTAATTTAATAAAAAGTTTTAAAACACAACATTTAGGAACTTCTGTCACAGCTACTTTTGTTTACTTAGTAATGAGCCTTAGATAACTTGCAGTGTCATCAGTAGAAGTAAGTGGCCCATTTAAAGATTTCCAAAACCCATTTGCCTTTCCAGCCAATCTTAATAGAATGTTCAGGTGACTCTCAGGGTGTTAAAATTCACACACACACACACACACACACACACACACACACACACACACACTTGTGGAAGCTCAGTACATTCCTTTCCCTGACTGTTATGGAATATTTTATTTTGACTAGAACAAGACTTTAATTATACTTTCTGAAGGAAGTGTGATCCATTTCCTAGCAAACACAAAGGCGGATAGATTAAAGCATTTATTTATAACTGTCAAGTAGCTGAGAAGTGGCGTAATTGCTTAGACAACTCTCCGGGGCAGGAGAAGAGTATAGGGAAGTAGACTTTGAAAGAAGGCAAATTAGACCTTCCAGTTGAGCAGGCGAAGAGCATGGAGGAACAGAGAGAGGTTACTAACGGAGAAGGGAAAGGCGGAGGCTTCAGATCCATCTGAAGATGTATTTCTAAATAACTGAATAGCTTATTTAGTGGATTGAAGCCAGCGCTGTCAGAGGTGGGGAAAAGAAACTTTTTTTATCTTTCTGTGGAATTAAACTTTCACTTTTTAAAAAACAAAAAATACATTTAAACTACCAGTTTTACAAACACAAGTGATTTAGTGGTTTGTCATAATGACAGTCTGCTGTGGATATCTGCTGAGTGTTCAGCCCCTTGTGAAGGACTCGTGGGAATAAAGAGGGTGAAGCCTGGGCGTGTCGGCAAAGAGCTGAGACAGGAGAGAAGACCTCTGCTGTCCCCTCCGGCTCTGAGATGCTGAATCGGAATACAGGGGCTTTTAAAGTCACATTTTACTGGAGTATAGCTGCCTTACAGTGTTAGTTTCTACTGCACGGCAAGATGAATCAGCCATACATGTCCATCCATATATCCCCTCCCTTCTGGGCTTCCTTCCATCTCAAGTCGTTACAGAGCGCTAAGTAGAGTTCCCTCTGCTATCCAGTATGTTCTCATTAGTTATCCGTTTGATGTGTAGTGTCGGTCTTTGAGATGTTAAGGTCTCCCTTAATATAGCGTGTATCATGAGGGAGCAAGGTTCAGACTAATACTAGAGGAATCATTTGAGGCAAAATTACGCTCTATGAATCTCCAGTCTCCTGTGTATTTTTAAAAAGTTTTTTTGGAGGGTATAGTCGATTTACAATGTTGTGTTAGTTTCAGGTGTTCAGCAAAGTAAATGGGTTTTCTGTCTATCTATGTATTGTCTGCAATGGCTATATGGGAAAAGAATCTAAAAAGGAACGGATGTATATGTACATATATAGACATAAATATTCATATGTGAGAAGTCAGAGCAAGGATCAGAAATAGTGTCAAGTGAAAATGTCACAAAGGGTCATCTGTTACTGAAGAACTACCTGGGTGGCTGGGAAACTGGGTATAAAGTCTATTTAACTCAGTGAGCATGGTCAGGTATATGACCTTGCTTTATGTACAAATTAACTTTAAGCCACTGTAACTGGAGTGAAATCACTTCATTTCCCCCCATACATTTTAACCCGAGTCTCTGCTCAGTTTTATGGAGCTTAACATGATCATTTTTCTCATTCCAGAGCAAGAACAGAAGAAAAAGCATATTTGGCTGAGCTTCAGAGCAAGAGCAAGTTTGATCAGGGAACAGCTTGTGTCTGGTTTAGTTCATTGCTGTGTCTTTAGTGCCTAGATCACTGCCTGGGACACAGCAGGTCTGCAGTGAATATTAATACTTACCAGATGAGTCATGGAATCCAAATTTAATAATTTTCATTTAGCGAGTGTGAATGAAATTATGTTGGTTTCACAAGCCCTCCCTTAAAGTTGACCAAATACAATGGAATTTGATTGTTCTGCTGCAGTAATTACTCTCTGTGGTACCACTTGCCAGGAAATACAAAGAACAAAGACCATGACAGCAGATAAACAGCTTAGAAGTTTAACCTCCAGGTGTGGAATTAAAATATCCCAGGACCAGATATTCTTGCCAACAAGCTCCCTTAGTGTGAAATGGCCCTACCTGGTCTAATCAATCTATTTAGAAATATGCGCTGAAGAACTAACTAAACTATTGTTTATTTATTTTTTACTAACAACAGAAAGAAATATGCATTTAATTTGTAGCAGAGGGAAAAATACAAAAGTGCGCAAAAAAGCGGTTTGTTTTTCTTTGTCCGAAAGACCTTTAATTATGGGGTTAATGGCTGGCTTCAAAGCCTAAGAAATGCCCACAGTGAAATAGGAGGCAATGAAAACCCGAGCCTGGACAAACACTGAAGCCGACACACTCCTGAGCGACCCTCCGTCGGCAGTTGGTTAAGAGGATTTTTCCACCAAGTCTGTCTATAGTAAGGTGATGGCTCCTACAAATAGCCTAGATTATAGGGCTTCAAAAATCTGTTTCATGTGATTTTTATATGAGGGTTTTAATTAAATATGTTCAGGGAACTTAGAAAGATCTTGAGCCAGACACCAAAGTCAGAAAATATGTCTATTTTTTTTCCCAATGACTTTGAAAGAATTAGTTATGGTAGACAGTTTAGGGTAAGGAGACTTATTTATTTATTTTTTTCAAGGAAATGGTTTGCTCATAATAAGAACTCCCACTAAACCAAAATGAAAGGCTTATTCACGATGGCCAAAAATAGTGATTATATCGCAGGCAAAATGACACAGACCAGGTCTTTTTATCCATACCAGAGCAAGCAGTTATTATTTTTTTTTATATATGTATAATGGCTTCGGTCAATAATCATATGTCTTCACTGCAAGTTACACTTCAACAGGATAGAACACTTCAAAACTATGCTCAGACCCCGTGGAGGCGATTATTACCTGCTCCAAACCTAGGGAAATAGAGACGCAGACAAGTTGTATGATTTGCTGTAAACTCCATTGCCCAGGAAACGCAGAAATAGTCATTTTCCAAGTGAGCAGGTCAACCGCTGACCAGGATTTCCACAGAGAAATCCAAACTCTATGATAAAGTAAATAGTTTATAGTATAAAAAATAACCATTTCCTTATTTATTTAACAAACATTTTCAGAGTATGTAACATATGCTAAGAAGGCGGCAACTGGCAAAGTATATTCTATAGGGAAGATTTCTTCTAAGTAGGATTCTGTAACTCAAGGACTGAAATCTAGGATATTACGCTAAGAGTAATAATTAATATCACATCTTCCCACTTACGTGTATTTTTGTTAATAGAAATCACAGACAGGTGGTAACAACCTCCTCTTTCCCAGGAGGCACAGTGGGGAAGAATCGGCCTGCCAGTTCAGGAGATGGGGGTTCGATCCCTGGGCCAGGAAAATTGCCTGGGAGGCAACCCAGTTAATTGTTCTTGCCTGGGAAATCCCATGGACAGAGGAGCCTAGTAGGCCACGGTCCATGGGGTTGCGAAGAGTCAGACACGACTGAGCAAACAGCACACACATGTGCTACCTAGCAATACTAGACATAACTTAGTGTAAACTAGCATGTTGGGAATTTTAAGACGTCCTGTAGGAAATCAACCTGTTTAATTTTGCTTAATGGAGTATTTTTCAAGCATACTTTGAGGGTTTTTTTTGGTTTGTTTGTTTGTTTTAATATATAGCCTAATGATACCCTAAAGAGCACTTTGATAAACACTATGCTAAATTTGGAGAATTCACAGATGAATAACATAATTTCCTTGCCCTCTACACTGTCTGGTGAGATGGTCAGGAAGAGATCTAAATAGAGTGAAAAGTACGTCGTGCCCAAAGAACTAAGTGACTGGCGTTGCCTAAATTTCAGGGGATGTGTCATCAAGGTGGTAAAGTTTGATCCGGGCCTGGAAGGGTGATGAGCAGTTGTCAGGAACACCAGAGGATGTTTCAGGAAGAGCCGTAGCTTGGGACCAGCCTCACAGGTGTACGAACTGACCTGTGTACCCACCACACCCCCACTGGGTTGGTAGTCGGTGTCTCTACAGAGAGGAGGGGGGAACTGAGCCTCCACAGTTAGCTGTGGGAGGTGGTTCTGAACTACCTTGAATGTCACGTGCCAGGCACCTTCTAATTCAGGCAGCGCATCTGGACACAGCCTGCGCCCGGGGAACAGATTTTCCTGGATGTTGACAAGACTCAAAAAACGAACACATTTGCCCTGTGGTCTCCTTCACATTTTGCTTCCTGTTACTTTGCCAAACAGTTTTCTCACCAGGATTCTAGCTCCCTTGAACAGCTTCTTGAAGAGGATGCACCTGGGAGGGACATAGCACTTTGCTAAGACTGAACGGGTTCCTTGCTATGTTCCACAATTTAGATTTAACCATATGCTGGCTCTTAGGCTAATATTTTTTTTAATACTCTTTTAAAAAATTTATTAGAGTGTAGTTGCTTTACAATGATGTGTTAGTTTCTGCTCGCACAGCCAAGTAAAGCAGCTACACATACACGTGTGCCCCCTCTCTTTTGGATTTCCTTCCCATTTAGGTCATCACGGAACACTCAGCAGAGATCCCTGGGCCGTACATCAGGCTCTCATCAGCTGTCTATTTGACTCATAATATCAATAGTGTGTATATGTATATATATGTCAGCCCCAGTCTCCCAATTCATCCCACTCACCACCCGCCCCACCTTGGTGTCCATGTGTTTATTGTTCATTCTCTACATCTGTCTCTCAGTTTCTGCTTTGCAAATAAGATTGTCTATACCAGTTTTTTTTTTTTTTCAGATTCCACCCATATGCATTAATATACAGTCTTCTTAAAATGAATGGGATGGTGTTAACTTAGAATCTGGAAGCTTTCTCGAAAACAAGTAATGTGTAAGTTTGGCTTCCCAGGTGGCACCTGTGGGAAAGAATCCACCTGCCAATGTAGGAGACACAGGTTGGATCCCTGGATTGGAAGATCCCCTGGACTAGGAAATGGCAACCCACTCCAGTATCCTTGCCTGGAAAATCCCGTGGCCTGAGGAGCCTGGGGGCTGCACCCCCTGGAGTCACTGAGACATGACTGAGCACACAGACACACATGCAGCGCGTGAGCTTTCTTAAAAAGTTCTGAGAAACCGTTCGTGGGTTCAGTTCAGTCCAGTTCAGTCGTTCAGTCGTGTCTGACTCTTTGCGACCCCATGAACCACCGCACGCCAGGCCTCCCTGTCCATCACCAACTCCTGGAGTTTACCCAAACCCATGTCCATCGAGTTGGTGATGCCATCCAACCATCTCATCCTCTGTCGTCCCCTTCTCCTCCTGCCCTCAATCTTTCCCAGCATCAGGGTCTTTTCAGATGAGTCAGCTCTTTGCATCAGGTGGCCAAGGTATTGGAGTTTCAGCTTCAGCATCAGTCCTTCCAGTGAATACCCAGGACTGATCTCCTTTAGGATGGACTGGTTGGATCTCCTTGCAGTCCAAGGGATTCTCCA
>CM035280.1:66967649-67022521 GCA_020226075.1 Hydropotes inermis | reverse complement strand
TGGCATCACCAACTCGATGGACATGGGTTTGGGTAAACTCCAGGAGTTGGTGATGCCATCCAACCATCTCATCCTCTGTCGTCCCCTTCTCCTCCTGCCCTCAATCTTTCCCAGCATCAGGGTCTTTTCAGATGAGTCAGCTCTTTGCATCAGGTGGCCAAGGTATTGGAGTTTCAGCTTCAGCATCAGTCCTTCCAGTGAATACCCAGGACTGATCTCCTTTAGGATGGACTGGTTGGATCTCCTTGCAGTCCAAGGGATTCTCAAGAGTCTTCTCCAACACCACAGTTCAAAAATGTCCATTCTTCAGTGCTCAGCTTTCTTTATAGTCCAACTCTCACATCCATACTACTGGAAAAACCATAGCCTTGACTAGACGGACCTTTGTTGACAAAGTAATGTCTCTGCTTTTTAATGTGCTGTGTAGGCTGGTCATATCTTTCCTTCCAAGGAGTAAAGAAGCAGTAAAAAAAACATTTCTGTTTTCAGGGAATTTAAACTTCTCAGCCTTTAACGTCGCCCTTTTAAATTAAGTCCTGACATTGAGTCTGTAAGACAATGATCTCACACGGTCTTATAGACTCACCGTCTATAGATATATAGACCATAGTTCCCACACCATAGAGTGGGGACCTGGATTATAACAAGTCTGCACATGATAACATTTGCACCACATTAGTTCCTAAATCAATTTTATTTTAAACATCCTTCCCTCTCTCTGAATACAAAGTAGATATCTTTTGCTGCCTGAAACCTGGTGTTTCTGAAACTCATTGAGCATTTAAATATATATATCCACTCCAGGAACACGTACCCAAGTTTGAGTATTTCCTGGAAATGTCCTCTCTGCTGAGAAATCTGCTTAGGCTATTAGTATACTGTGGAAGATCCCAGTTCTCTGAATAAGAGGCAAAGATGCACTTCAAGTCGTGGAGAAGGTCATCAGCTTCCTGGGAGTTTTGCAGAGTTTGTGTGTGTTAATATGTTTGAAGCTAATTTAGATAACGTCATTTATGTTAATTAAAAAGCAAACTTGTATGTGAAGTTAAAAGAGAGGGTTTTCTTCCCTGGTTTGGTGTAAAATATGAAGCCACAAATGCTTCATCTACACACTCCATCTCTTTCTTCTGCCAGTAATTCTTAATTACTAATACATGTTCTTAGTCCCTGGGCCTTCCAAAAAAACTAAGTGCTTCTTGTGTAAGTTATTTCTGAGAGATCCAAAAGGATCTAATTTTGCTGAAAATTTAAATCTGCCATATTTTCAGTGCATTCTAAACTTTGGCAGACACTTAGTCACCACTGCTGTAATAAATCGAGCCTTAAATATAATCCTTTTTACTTTATTCTATTTTTGGTAATAAAATGAAAAGTAGGTGCATCTGGGGAATTACAATTGTGACCTTTTAAACACTACTATGTTACACCTCATTCTATAGTTACGTTTTGAAATTTGTAATTATTGATTTCCTATTTTTTTACATTTTTAATAACTTCAATATCCCCGAATGCCTTGCACTTACCACTCAGTAAAGCATGGGCCAAATAAATCAGACAGACATAGTTGGCCTAGTGTGCACATTCCCTGAGTAACAGAAGGGATTTGGGAGAAATTAAGCATGGGTATTATGTTGTCTACACTTTGATAGATGATCAGGGAGTTTTACCCGAATTTTCTGTCCTGTTTTGTTAATGTTCTCATCATACAGAATTCTGGTATTAAAGAACCATGTCCTAAAAACTCAAGATGATTGGGAACTCTGACCTCAGTTCAGTTCAGTTCAGTCGTTCAGTCATGTCCGATTCTTTGCGACCCCATGGACCTCAGCACTCCAGGCTTCCCTGTCTGTCACCAACTCCCGGAGCCTACTCAAACTCTTGTCCATTGAATTGGTGATGCCATCCAACCATCTCATCCTGTGTCGTCCCCTTCTCCTCCCACCTTCAATCTTTCCCAGCATCAGGGTCTTTGCCAATGAGTCAGTTCTGTGCATCTGGTGGTCAAAATATTGCAGTTTCAGCTTTATCATCCATCAGTCCTTACAGTGAATACTTAGGACTGATTTCCTTTAGGATGGAATGGTTTGATCTCCTTTCTGTCCAAGAGATTCTCAAGAGTCTTCTCCAACACCACAGTTCAAAAGCATCAGTTCTCAGTTCTTCAGTGCTCAGCTTTCTTTATGGTTCAACTCTCACATCCATAGATGACTACTGAAAAAAAACATAGCTTTGATTAGATGGACTTTTGTTGGCAAAGTAATATGCTGTCTAGGCTTTTAATATGCTGTCTAGGTTGGTCATAGCTTTTCTTCCAAGGAGCAAGCATCTTTTAATTTCATGGCTGCAGTCACATATTTGCCATGAAGTTGATGGGACCAGATGCCATGATCTTAGTTTTCTGAATGTTGAGTTTTAACCAACTTTTTCACTCTCCTCTTTCACTTTCATCAAGAGGCTCTTTTGTTCTTCTTCACTTTCTGCCATAAGGGTGGTGTCATCTGCATGTTTGAAGTTATTGATATTTCTCTTGGCAATCTTGATTCCAGCTTGTGCTTCATCCAATCTGGCATTTTGCATGATGTACTCTGCATATAAGTTAAATATGCACGGTGACAATATACAGCCTTGATGGACTCCTTTCCTGATTTGGAACCAGTCTGTTCCATGTCCAGTTTTAACTGTTGCTTCCTGACCTACATACCAATTTCTCAAGAGGCAGGTCAGGTGTTCTGGTATTTCCATATCTTTCAGAATTTTCCACAGTTTGTTGTGATCCACATAGTCAAAACCTTTCGTATGGTATGGACCTAACAGAAGCAGAAGATATTAAGATATTAAGAAGAGGTGGCAAGAATACACAGAAGAACTATACAAAAAAGATCTTCATGACCCATATAATCATGATGGTGTGATCTCATTCACCTAGAGCCAGACATGCTGGAATGTGAAGTCAAGTGGGCCTTTGGAAGCATCACTATGAACAAAGCTAGTAGACGTGATGGATTCCAGTTGAGCTATTTCTAATCCTAAAAGATGATGCTGTGAAACTGCTTCACTCAATGTGCCAGCAAATTTGTAAAACTCAGCAGTGGCCACAGGACTGGAAAAGGTCAGTTTTCATTCCAATCCCAAAGAAAGACAGTGCCACAGAATTTTCAAAGTACCGCACAATTATACTCATCTCACACACTAGCAAAGTAATGCTCAAAATTCTCCAAGCCAGACTTCAGCAGTGTGTTAATTGTGAACTTCCAGGTGTTTTAGCTGGATTTAGAAAAGGCAGAGGAACCAGAGATCAAATTGCCAACATCCATTGGATCATTTAAAAAAGATAGTTACCTAAGGCTTAAAACTCATTTATCTCCTGTGGGTTTAGGAATTAAGATAGAAGAAATGGAATGAGGAAGGAAATTGTTTATTACTGAGATTCACATAGGTATAAAAGAAAACCAAATTGATACTCCCAAATGTGGCCTATATTTTAAAAAGAATTTAAAGACAGATTACCCATTAATTGTGATAATTGCCAAGAGTTTTGTAAAGAATAATTTACTATGGATAGTTATCAAGTAAAAGAAAAACTAACTTTGAGATTTCTGGTACCTAATTGTATTTTTAAAATTAAATGCAAATGGAGATCAGGTTTGAGAATTCCCTGAGCAGACAAAATCATTTAAGCCATATAAAAAAAGCTAAATCTACCTTATTTTATAAATAAAAGAAAAGGTTTTTGTTTTAGAATATATCTCTAATAATCATTAAAATGTCATTTTCCTAAAGTGGGGTATGATAATTACTTTTAACCCATTCCTTGCTATCTGAAAACCCAGTTATAATAACCAGCCATTGTAAGGGTTAAACAGCTTTTTCTTTCTCACATTATCAGCCATCCAATAAGTTTGCCTTTGGGCTTCCTGTGTGTTTGAGTTTAAAAGCTCCCAGTTTCTGACCTTAAATGCACAATAAACTCTTACTAAATATTATTTTAATGTTCTGGTTTTATTTCTTATTGTTTCTGAATTTTTGACAATATCACTATGTGTTTCTAGGCTCTTAAAAGAAACTGTTTCTCAATGTATTTGCTACTTTTTTATCTGTGACAATAATAAAAAAGAATAGTAAATAACATTTTTGAAATATATATTTTATGTATTATTTTAATAGAACTGTACAAAAATATTCTCAGGATTATAGATCTGTGGTAAAATATAAATTGCAGCAGTTTTGAGTTTCGCTTCTTGAATGTTGGAATACACTTAGGCTTTCTAGCAAAGTGTAAGTTCTTAGCTTATTTTTATTTCTTTCCTTGAGGCTGCATTTTCTTAGGGCTCATGTTTCGCTGGTATTGGTACATATGGATCCCTGTCCATGTTTTTGAAGGTAGTGACAAGAGATTTTCTGGCGTGAAGTCAACCTTCCATAAACGTCACCCTAAGTGAATCCTTTTCTGGGCAGCCACACAGCACAGCTCCAGCAAAGGGCTCATTAAAACCCAGTGATCTGGGTTTAACACTTGGCCCGTGCAAGTGAGACTCTGGATAATTCATTTTTCTAAAACTCCATCTTCTTGTATATAAATTGAGAATCATGGGCTATTACTATAATGTTCTGTAATGGGAATAACTGATACCATGCCTATTTTGCTTAGATTGGAATTAGTGCTTGATAAGCAGCAGCTGACGACCTCAGAGATGGTCTTATCAAGGGGATGCTTCCCAGCGGGAGGCTCAAATCAGAGTTGCTACAAAGTGTATCTCTCCTTCCTTAACTTGTATTTTTAATCCATCTTTAGCTTGGTCTTTTCCTTTTTAATTACCAAATAACAAAGGAATGCATTTTCATAAAGCATATAAGGAGTATTAAAATAGAAACAAATCTTGGGAATTTCACATTATTTCACCACTCCTCTGACATGCTGCTTAATTTCACTCCACAAACTTGACAGTTGGATGTATGTTTTTGCAGAAATTTTTCCTATTGCAGTTACATTGTAAACATATATGTGTGTGTGTGTGTATATATATATATTTATTTATATGTGTATATACATGTTTGTATACACACATATATACATTATACATATACATATGTGTGTGTATATATATATATATATATATATGTATATATATATATTATTATATTTCAACCCACTCCAAAATTCTTGCCTGAAAAATTCCATGGACAGAGGAACCTAGCATGCTGCTGTCCACGGGGTAGTAGAGAGTTGGACATGACTGAGCCCACACACATATACACACTTTCTAATTTGATGTTTAACAATAAATGCAGTCACCTCAGTCATAGGTGACTCTTTGCAGCCCTGTGGACTATAGCCTGTCAGGCTCCTCTGTCAATGAATTTCCCATGCAAGAATGCTAGAGTAGGTTACCATGGGATCTTCCTGGGATCTTCTTCCTCCAGGGATCTTCCTGACCCAGGGA
The DNA here is from genome assembly GCA_020226075.1 of Hydropotes inermis. Taxonomy (NCBI): domain Eukaryota; kingdom Metazoa; phylum Chordata; class Mammalia; order Artiodactyla; family Cervidae; genus Hydropotes; species Hydropotes inermis. The sequence continues at coordinate 67,017,080 of CM035280.1, read as the reverse complement.
TTGAACCTGCATCCCTTATGTCTCTTGCATTGGCAGGCAGGATTCTTTACCACTAGCATCACCTGGGAAGCCCTTAACAATAAATAAAATGGTATTAATTGGATTTGCTTTCTTAAGTGTATTAAACACTCTATGTTAGGTCATATATATCTACCTACTTAAGTATATTAACTTTTGCCATTTAAAAAGTTTGATTTATTTAAGCTAAAGAAAAACAAAAACAGTTTATCCACCTTTCCCTCTTGTCCATCTGACAGCCACCATTCTGTTCTCTGTGTTTATGAGCTTTGCTTGTTAAAAAACATGTATTTAATTTTAGGTTCCATGTATAAGAGAGATCATCTTGTATTTGTCTTTAACTCATTTCACTCAGCCTCATGTCCTCAAGGTCCAACTATGTTATCAGAAATGGCAAGATTTCATTTGTTTTTACCACTGAATGAAATTCCGTTGTGTTTGTATATATGCTACAATTACTTTATCCATTTCTCCATTGATAACACTTCAGGTTGTTTCCATATCTTCTCTATTGTAAATGAGGTTGCAAGCAATATGGGGTGTATATATTGTTTTTATTTTCTTTGCATGAATACTCAGACGTGGCATTTCTGGATCATATGATAGTTCCATTCTTGATTTTTTTGAAGAGCCTCCATACTGTTTTCTATAGTAGCCACCCCAATTTATATTCCCGCCAACAGTGCACAGGTGTTCCCCTTTCCCTACCTCCTCACCAAGGCTTGTTAGTTCAAGTCTTTTTGGTAGTGGTTATTCTAACAAGTTTGAGGTGATATCTCATTGTGGTTTTGATTTGCATTTTCCTGATAAGTACTTATGTTGAGCACCTTTTCATGTATCTGTTGGCCCTCTGTGTATCTTTTATGGAAAAACATGTGTTCAGATGTTTTGCTCTCTGGGCCATTTTGTTATCGATTGTATGAGTTCTTTCTTTATTTTGGATGTGAGTCCCTTGCCAGATGGATGATTTGCAATTATGTTCTTTCATTTAGTAGGTTGCCGTTTCTTTTTCTGGTGGTTGCCTTTGCTATGCAGGAGCTTTTTAGTTTGATGCCATCCCATTTGTTTGTTTTTGCTTTTGTTGCTTTTGGTTTTGGTGTCAGACTCTAAAAGTAATCACCAAGCCTTGTGTCAAGGAGCTTACCGCCTATGTTTTCTTCTAGGAATTTCATATTTTCAGGTCTTACATTCAAGTGTTGAACCCATGCTGAGTTCATTTTTTTGCATGGTGTAAGACAAGACAGTGGTCCATTTTCATTCTTTTGCATATGGCTGCTCAGCTTTTCCCAACACCATTTTTGAAGAGACTGCCCTTTCCACATTGTAGGTCTTTGACTCCACTGTGGCAAATTCACTGACCATACCATACACGCCTGGGTTTATTTCTGGGCCCTTTATTCTCTTCCTTTGATCTAGGAATTTGTTTTCATACCGGTGCCATATTGTTTTAGTTACTGTAGCTTTGTAATATAGTTTGAAATCAGGGGTTGTGATGCTTCCAGCTTTGCCTTTATTCCTCAAGCTTGCTTTGGCTATTTGTGGTGTTTTATAGTTCTATACAAGTTTTCGGGTTGCTTGTTCTATTTCTGTGAAAAATGCCACTGGAATTTTGATGGGAATGGCATTGATTCCGCAGAATTGCATTGATTCTGCCTTGGGTAGTATAGATATTTTAGCAATGGTAATTCTTCTAATCCATAAGCATGATGTGTCTTTCCATTTATTTGTGTATGCTTCAATTCTTTTCATTAATGTCTTATAGTTTTCAGTATATAGGCATTTCACTTTCTTAAGTTTATTTGTAGGTATTTTATGGGCTTCCATGATAGCTCAGTTGGTAAAGAATCCACCTTCAGTGCAGGAGATCCTGGTTCAATTTTGATGAAATTGTCAATGGAATTGTGTTCCTAATTTCTCTTTATGATAGTTTATTACTATTTTATAGAAATGTGATAGATTTTTTTGTAGTGATTTTGTATTCTGCAACTTTATCAAACTGTTTGGTTGTAACAGTTTCTTGAGGGGGACTTTGGGGTTTTCTACATACAATGTCATGTCATCTGCAGATAGCAACAGTGTTACTTCTTTTCCAGTTTGGATGCTGTTTGTTTCTTTTCTTGCCCAGTTGCTCTGTCTAGGTCTTCAAACACTACATTGACTAAAAATGACTGAGCAGGCACCCTTATCTTATTCCTGATCTTAATGACTGTTATCTTCCAGTATGGGTGGCCAGAAGTCTAAACTCAAAGTATCAACAGAGCTGTGCTGGATTCAAAGTCTGGTCCTTGCCTCTTCCTGCTGCTGATGGCTCCAAATGTTCCTTGCCTGTGGCTGCATCCATCTAGTCTCTGCCTCCCATGATCACACTATCTCTCCTGCTGTCTCTCAACTTCCTTTCCTCCTTCTTATAAGGATTCTTATGTCCATCTTATACGGATTGCTTTTAGGGTCCACCCAGGTACCCAGGTAATCCAGGATAAGCTTCTCCCCTTACATCCTTCATTTAATCACACTTCTTTTTTCTGCAGGATAAGGTGATATTCAGAGGTTCCAGGAATTAGGACCTGGATGTATTTTAGAGGCCAACATGCAGCCCAGTGCACCCCTTTACATCTGACTTCCTGTTTTTGTTGTTGTTGTTCAGTCATTAAGTCACATCCGACTCTTTGTGAGTCCATGGACTGTAGCACCTGAGGCTCCTTCATCCTCCACTGTATCTTGGAGTTAGCTCAAATTCATGTCCATAGAGTTGGTAATGCTATCTAACCATCTCATCCTCTGCCACCCTCTTCTTTTGCCTTCAGTCTTTCCCAGGATCAAGGTCTTTTCCAGTGAGTCATCTCTTTGCATTAGGTGGCCAAAGTACTGGAGCTTCAGTTTTAGCATCAGTCCTTCCAATGAATATTGAGGGTTTATTTCCTTTAGGATTGACTGGTTTGATCTCCTTGTAGTCCAAGGGACTCTCACGAGTCTTTTCCAGCACCACAATTGGAAAGCATCCGTTCTTTGTCACTCAGCCTTCTTTATGTTCCCACTCTCACGTTTCTACATGACTACTGGAAAAACCATAGCTTTGACTTATAAGTACCTTTGTTGGAAAAGTAGTATCTCTGCTTTTTAATACACTGTCTTGGTTTATTATAGCATTTCTTCCAAAGAGCAAGTGTCTTTTAATTTCATGGCTGCAGTCACTGTCTGCAGTGATTTTGGAGCCAAGAAAATAAAATCTGTCCCTGTTTCAACTTTTTCCTGTCCTATTTGCCATTAAGTGATGGGACTGGCTGCCATGATCTTAGTTTTTTGACTATTGAGTTTCCAGCCAGCTTTTCACTCTCCTCTTTAACCCTCATCAAGAGGCTCTTTAGTTCCTCTTCACTTTCTACCACTAGAGTGGTATCACCTGCATATCTATGATGGTTGTTATTTCTCCTCACAATCTTGATTCCAGCTTTTGATTCATCTAGTCCAGCATTTTGCATGATGTACTCTGCATAGAAGTTAAATAAGCAGGGTGACAATATACAGCCTTGTACTCCTTTCCTGATTTTGACCCAGTCAGTGGTTTCATGTCTGCGTCTACATTTCACTTCCTATTTTTAGGCACCTATACATTTTCACACACTTTTATGGAAGTTAAGATTTTTGTTCTGTTCTAAATCCACACTTGTTTTCCACCTGTGAAGTCTGTGCTGATTTGCTGAAAATAAAAATAGCATTTACACTGCTGCTTGATGTGTATTGCCTGGATGTGGTGTTAGGTCCAGGTAGGTACTGCTCACTGCAAGTCACGTGCATGCTAGTCACCTTATCTGCCTAATTCACAACCCCTCTGCCAACTCAAAGATTTTCCCTCATGTTTAACACCCGGAATTCTTTTCTTATTCCAGTTAATTCCATATTTTACTTTCTTGTATAGGCTTTTACATTTTCTTTCCCTCCAGGATTTTTTATGACTTTCTTCCTATTGGTTGATATAAGACATTCTATTTTCTTCACTGTTCCTCCAAAGTTATCCAGAACCTTGAGTATTTTCTCTTGATTTTCTAAAATCCAATTCTTCCTTCCAAAATTTTTCTACCCAATTCATCCTGAAGATTGTTTTATAGCTCACTGACTTCTTGCCTCTTGCTTTTTTCTAGGGACCTTCCCAGGTGGCTCTCGGGGTAAAGAATCCCGCCTGCCAATGTAGGAGACCAAGGCACATGGGTTTGATCCCTAGCTCATGAAGATCCCCTGGAGTCTTCTATCCTTATACTCCAAATATTTTTCTTTTCCAAATTTTAACACTGTTTTCTGAATACATTCTTGAGTAATTTCCAAAGAAATAATGTATAGGAGGTGATTTCTACAGTCTTTGATTATTTTAAAATGTCTTCATATGGCCCTCACAATTAGTTGCTACATTGCCCAGGCATAGAGCTCTGCACTTGTGTTCATTTGCCTTAAATGCCTTGGAGACCGTTTTGTTGACTGTGGTGGTGACAGTGTTTTTTGTGTTCATGGTGCTGATGAGAAGGCTGATGACAGTGTGACTTGGGTTCTTTTTAAGGTGACCTTTCTCAATTCTGTCTCTTCCTCTGGAAAGTTTGGGAGTCTTTTTTTAAATTAATTTATAAAATTCCATGATGAAATGCTACTTATCACATGGAGAGCAATTTTCATCTAAAAACTTATCTATTTCTATGTTAATTTGATATTTTCAGTTGATTTCAGCTTATTATTACTGTCATTGTTATTAATGGAGATAAATTCACTGAAAGAATATTGAGTAGGCACTGCAGTCTTCGTATCTGTAATTGGTCCAAAGTCCATAGCTGTTATTTATGCTTTCTTCCTATACTAATTGTTTCCTGATCCATTTTGCCTCCAAAAAAAAAAAAAATCCCTCAAGTTGTCTTTTCTTTATCTGCAGAGATGACCCAGTCCTGTATTTTTTCAGGGATCTGAGCCCTTAATGCTCCCATTTGGGTGGGTTTGCCATCCTCTTCCATTCACTATTACCACTGGTCATGAATTCATTATAATTTCTTCTGCAGAGGGGCCATTTTGATTGTTCTTGGGTCAATCTAGATAAAATCACTGAAATAGTAATTCGTAAATACTGCTTTCAGCTTCTCTCCAGCCTTTCAATTATCCAACAGCAAACGTTAATCCTTCTGTCTTTCCATCAAATTGTAAACAAAGAATTACCCAAACACATATGTTCTTTATATTTCCTGGTTTACTCAAACCATCTATGTATGATAGTAGTCTAGCTTCTCCTTCTGCAGGTTTGAATATATTCTTTTCTCTTGAATTTCATTCTTTTTTCTTTCCCTGAATTCTATCTTTTCTTTCTTTAAACTTTGGAGTATAGGATTGGAGTGCTGGGACTCCTTTTCGAAAGCCATGCATTATTATCTGTGCCTAATTCTCTTCCTTTTCACAGCAGTTACCTTGCACTTAATTCCCAGCTTTTGCTACCTTCCATCACCACGTTACTTCTGCTATTTTCATGTGTGTCAACTCTTAGGCTTTTAAACTCCTTGAGAATGTTGAAAAAAATGTACAGAATGAGAGTTGCAAGTTAAGTTTTACTTGGAGCAAAATGAGGCTCACAGCCCAGAAGACAGCATTTCAGGTAGCTCTGAGAAACTGCTCCGAGGAGGCAAGGGGAAGCTAGGGAATATAGGAGTTTTACAATGAAGGGCAGGTGGTCAGGGAACATCAAAAGATTATCATTAATCAAAGAAAACCAGATATTTCAAGTTAAGGAATATAGCGCTTTTCTGTGTATGGGAAGATACAAGAGTTCGGGCTCACTGAAATCATTCCTTTGATGTGCACCTCAGCTTCCTGGGGCCAGTATGTGGTATTTTCACATCCTGAATTGTCTCAGGGCTCATCATGGGGAGTGACTGTAGTCTGAAGGCTGGCTAGATAGCAGGTATTTTTTTTTTCTTTCCTGAATTGGCAGGAAATATTATATTTCTTGGGCTTCTCAAATTCTGCAGTGGTAAAGAATCTGCCTGCCAATGCAGGGGATGCAAGAAATGCAGGTTTGATCCCTGGGTTACGAAGATCCCCTGCAGTATAAAATGGCAGCCACTCCAGTGTTCTTGCCGAGAAAATTCCGTGGGAAGAGGAGTCTGGTGGCCTACAGTTCCTGGGGTCATGAAGAGTTGCATGTGACTTAGTTTACACACATGCACACACACACGCACACATTGCATTTCTCAAGAACAAGCGCTGTATTTCATTCCTACAGAATCTCCTTACAGGACCAAGTTCTGACTGCACACAGCAAAAGTTTGGTGGGTCCTGTGTGTGTGTGTGTTAGGCACTCGGTCATGTCCAACTGTTTGTAGCCTACCAGGCTCCTCTATCCATGGGATCCTCCAGGCAAGAATGCTGGAGTGGGTTGCCATTTCCTCCTCCAGGGGTGAATCTTACTTACACCTTTAATGACATTCATTTGCCAAACCCTTGCAGAATCCCTCCCATAGGACAGACACATCTTTAAGGGCAGGGAACACAGAATTGTACCCAAGGCCTAGGGCTTATATTTAAATGCTTCACTACAGGACATACTATTCTATGTAAATTTGAGTTGAATTCATTTCATGGGATTAAACTCAAACTGTTGAGCACCTATTCTATGCACATAAATGCATTGAGTTCTCTGTGGGGAGAAAATGATGTAAACGTGTAGACACAGGTTCAGATGCTAAAGGCCCTGACCATCAAGTAAAGCACAACAGTGCTTAGGGATGCAAGGAAACATTGTGTAGAGATGTAAACGTTAGGTAGAGATGCAAGTACGTGGGAAGAGGAATCTATAGGTCAGAGACTCATGCTCTGTAGGAAAATAGTGACGTTTTCATGGGAGAGGCCTTCCCTTGTGGCTCAGCTGGTAAAGAATCCGCCTGCAATGAGGGAGACCTCGGTTTGATCCTTGGGTTGGGAAGACCCTGTGGACAAGGGAAAGGCTACTCACTCCAGCATTCTGGCCTGGAGAATTCCATGGACTGGACAGCCCATGGGGTGGCAAAGAGTCGGACACGACTGAGCGACTTTGACTTTCATTCACCGGAGAAGTGGCATATGAGCTGGCCTTGGGGTGGAAGGGATTTGAGTGGGTCGATCTGAGGCCCTGAATCTACTGTCCTCAGTTAATGGGACCCTCCTCTCATCTGAGGGCCACCAGGAAGCCCTCTTTTCAGGGTCAGGAACAGCAGGCTGACAGTAATGGTCAGCTCTAATGTCACTAAGGCAGAGAACTGAAGCGGAAGTGAAAGCATTAGTCACTCAGTCATTTCCGACTCTTGGCGGCCCCATGGACTATAGCCTGACAGGCTCCTCTGTACATGGAATTCACCAGGCAACACTGAGGTGTTGCCATTCCAGTCTCCAGGGGATCTTCCTGGCCCAGGAATCGAACCTGCATCTCCCGCATTGCAGGCAGATTCTTTTCTGTCTGAGTCACTAAGGAAGCCACAAGAACTGATCTGTCCCTGTTCCAACCCTGGTCCTCCAGACCTGTTTGCAGCTCTTGTGTGACTCTGGTCATACAAAGAGATTCTGGGAGATTTCATTTAAACCGCTATTTGTAAAAATATTTCTTTTATCCAGTGTGTTTTATTTACGTCATGTTTAAGTTCTCTTTGCATTCTCTTGCTGAAGTCTCTCTTCCAAAGTACTCTACCTCTCTTGCCAGGGTCTTTTTCGAAACCACGAGCCCCTCTCACTCTAGTTTTTATTTTAAATAATTCAGGAAGCCATTAGAGTCATAACCTAGAAAGGAATTTCTCTTTCTTTATGAAAGCCTGCCTGAGCCTCTTACAAGCCTAACGAGCAAATAAAATCCTGGATCTGAGTTGTTTTAAGAGAGCTTACAGGCATATTTTTGGCTAATGTTCAAGGTTCTCTTTAAATATTTCACCATAAAGTCTCCTGACTGCCCCTCTTTGTGGAACTGAAATGGCATGTTGGGAAAATATGTATTTTCGTTTAAAGTAAAAATGGTCACACAGTGCAAACTTTTTGTCCCAAGAAGCTTGAATTACAAGCTCTCAGATCAAGCTTCCTTTGAAGTTTTAATTCCTTTTCTCATAAAGAACACAGCACCAAGCTATATAAATATCCATAATGTGGAAATATGGTTGTTTCAAGCATCAATAGTTTTTGCATTGGAACACTTGAAAAAATACAGTAAGGATCATCTGAGTATATCTTACCCTTTGTACTGAGACTAGCTCTTTTATAATTTTTCAACCTTTTATAAGCTAAAAATAAAAAACAATACATAAAAATAAAGATGGTACATTTTAAACTATTCAGAGACTAATTGCTCAGTTTCAGAAATATTTGAGTATTAGTGTTTTACTCAGTGACTTGGTTCTGACACTGCATCCTCACATAAAAACAGAATGAAATGGAACAAGCCTAAATTTAAGCTCGTCTTTTACCTGTATGCAAGTCTGGTAAGGGGCTTGATGGGAAGGAAATTGAAAAATAATTTAGCAACTTAATGTTACCTGCAGATGTGAAATAATGCATGCTCTGTTCCTCATTATCTTAGAAAACAGGAACACTGCATAAATTGATCTGAGAGAGAAAACACCAGTTTATTTGTTATATGCCATCCACATATTTTCTGCAACCACGAGAAAGGCATGATCCAGAATATACAGGGGTATGGCTATGCATTCCAATCAAATTTAATTCCAAGCAAACTCAGTCATTTCAGTGTAATTAAAGAAAGACTCTTGAGAAGTGAAATAGCCTTTACCTGGAGCCTTTGCTCACATTCCCTATAAAGAACCACTTTCTGTTCCATCAGTTTCTGTTTCTTGTTTACTCAGAGGTCACTTCCGTCTCAGGACACTGGATGTGAGATAGTCACTGGCATTTGTAGTTCATTTGAAATTTGACAAATTTGTTTTCAATACACCCTCTCATGTGATTGTCTCAACCACTCGTTTTCTATAAAATCTTTCTATTTGACAGTCGTGAAAACTAAGGGGGGGAAAATGATGGTAGTTTTGCCCGTAGGCACCCAGCTGGCTAGAGAAGTGACTATGACACATTCATTCAACAAAACCCATACCTTTTCATCTGCTTTCAAATAATGAAAAGAATGCTGGGTGCTATACTGAGCACATGATGGTAATGCTCTCATTTAGTCCTCACAAGGGTCAACAGTGCCCCCATTTAGCAGATAAGGACTCTGAACCTGGAGAAGTTACATGATGTGTCCAAGGTTATGATAAATTGGTAGAGGTAGAACCCACATTGGTGGCACACATCTTGGTTGTACATTCTCTGGGACCTTATTTTGTGTAATGAAAGTGAAAGTGAAAGCTACTCAGTCCTGTCCGACCCTTTGTGACCGACCCCATGGACTGGGGTCCATGGGATTCTCCAGGCCAGAATACTGGAGTGAGTAGCCTTTCCCTTCTCCAGGGGATCTTCCCAACCCAGGGATCGAACCCCGCTCTCCCACATTGCAGGCAGATTCTTTACCCTCTGAGCCACCAGGGAAGCCCTTTGAGTAATGAGGAATCCCCTAAACACTCCAGTGTGTCTGATTCCCTTTAAAAAGTGGATTCTGTGCAGCAGCACGTGTGAAAGAGACGGCTAGCGGGGACCTCCGGGGGAGCACGGGAAGCTCAGCCCCGCGCGCGGTGCTGGCCCGGAGGGCTGGGCGCAGGCGTGGCAGGGGGGCTCCCCAGGGTGGGGCCACGTGTGGACACAGCTGATGCGATTCATTGCGCAGCAGAAACTACCACCACACCGTGGAGCAAGTGCGCCCCAGCGAAAATACACTAGAAACTAAAGAAGAGATCAGAGTTTTGGGGACCGTTTTGCTAGCGTGCTCCAATGCATAAATGCCACTTGTTGCTTTTTCTGGTCATCCTGGCTCTGTTCTGTTTCTGATCGGCGTATAATTGCCTCACGGTGTTGTGTTCGTTTCTGCTTACAGCAGCGTGAATCAGCTATCTGTGTACACACGGCCCCTGCCTCCCGGGCCCCCCTCCCACCCCACCGCACCCCTGCAGGTCCTCGCGGAGCACCCAGCCGAGCTCCCGCGCTCCGCAGCTCCCCGCTAGCCGTCCACCTTACACCCTAGCCAATGTCACGTCAGTCTTGGCTCCCATCCGTGCCATCCTCTCCTCCCCAACTGGGTCTGCAGGTCTGTTCTTGACCTCTGTGTCCGCATTCCCACCCTGGAATGGGTTCACCAGCATCGCTTCTCTAGACTGCATATATGTGTCTTAATATATGATACCTGTTTTTCTGGCTTCACTATTTTATACTTTATATTCTGGAGTTGGGGAGGGGTGTTGACAAAGGAGTTTCAGGAAAGGTTTAGACGATTAGTTCAATTATAATACAATTCTTCTCATGTCTTACTTTACTGAGGTTTGATTGGTTTAAGCTTTTACCCTTTCTTTTTTTAACTTATATGCATTTTTTATTCTCTATGGATAGCTATAATGTGGCAAAGATGAATCAATTCATATTTTTCTAGGTTTTATTTATTCTTTGGAAAACTGTATTCTTTTGAAAAATAATCTCACACAGAGAGAATAAATTCTGTGTTTAGATGGAGACCTGTCTCTGCTGAGTTTGTGTGGACGTGGCTGAGGCAGGTAACTCCTGCTAAGAATTCTTTGCCTCTGACACCCACTCCCACAAATCTGGTTCTTTCTTTGTCAATTAGCTCATGTGTATCCCCATTAAAAATGTATCTCAGCCCTCAGGGATCATATCTGTGATTTTACTTACAGTTGGAATATCAACCAAAAAATAAAAAAAAATCCAAGGGGGAGCTGAGATTCTAATCCCATTATAAGATTTAGGTGCAACAATTGCAGTGAGATAGATTAGAATCTTTTAAAAATTTGGAATGTCCTAACACCCTTATGCAATCTATTAGTTGCAAGTTATATAGACTTATTCTCAACTTAAGCCAATGTACTAATCAGAATTTTATTTGTTTGTGGAACTGCTGAATTTTACTAAATTTCTGAGCATTTAAAAAGAATGATCCCTTTCTATCCACTTAGCTATTGTCATCCCAGTACCAAAGGATCCACTCTGAGGTCTTAGAAATTGGTTGTTTTGTGTGCTGTACCTTGGCACATGGTGAGATACATATATATATATAATATATGCACATATACCTCCATATAGATCTAACTATATAGAAGCAGTTTAATTTGATTATAAACTTATTTTTTTCATGTCCTATTTTACTAAACTTTGGTTGTTTTGAGCTTTTGTCTTTCGTTTTTATTATTTTACATATATATATAGATAGACTGAGATATAGACATGATGTAGATATAGATAGATATATACTAAAGAAAATGAGAAATACTTTATTAAAGCAATACAGGATTAGGAAAAATAAGGTACATAATGAATCAGAATAGAAAAATATAAATTTGGTTTAAATTATGGTTACAATTTATGGTTATAATTATTTTATATAATCTCCATTGGCTTCCCATAGATGATCTTTTCTATGGGTTTTTCTCTCGTAATAGCAGATGATAAAGTAGGTACTGGTTCTTTATTTACATTACCAAACTGAAAGCAATGCTTAAAATTTTATGTGTCCATATCATTTTCATTATATACAGCCAATATGTGTTATTGAGTATTTCCTAAGTAAATAATTCCATTAGGAATTCCATGTTTTTACTTGGTCATATGACTATAAATTTATAGTATGTCTATTTTGAATACTTGGCAAATCTTGCTCACAATAGTAGTAAAAGATAGCCTTTCAACTTTTCAAAATATGGTTAAAACAATTAAATCAACTTTGATTATACTTTAGTACACAGTTAAGGAGAGAAGGCTGGTCATCGAATGAGCTTGATCCAGTTAGGAAAAATATATAAATATTAATTAATTTATTCAATCCTTTTTTCCAGACACATTTCATGAGTTCATCCTCGTGTTAGGAACTATGCTAGGTGCTGGGGTAGCAGCAAGCAGACACATTCTCAAAATAAATACAAGAGACTGAATTCATCTTAAGTTCCTAACGGGCATGTTTAGTTAGGCTACATTACAGTCAATAGCGTCATTTCCCAGAATCAGGTGAGGCTGTTTTGCTTTGTTTTTGCTTTTTTAAGAGGTCATTTGACTTTTAATTTATGTACTTAATTTAAGCTAGATCACATTGATGAAGCATGTAATAAGAATGCAGAATTATCCTAAAGGTTTATCCCAGATGCAAGCTCAGAAACCTGGAGCTTGATTATACTCATGAAACTCTTGAATCTTTTCTGGAACTCTGACCTCATTTCCACCAAAATAGATGGACATTTTGCAAAACCCGTGGTTCCCCGACATCTGTTTAATCTGCCATTTGAATATCAATGTGTGCACTCTGTTATACAAGTCAACAATACCCTTTTCTTATTTTCCATGCAGGTTTAAATTTCCCATCTTTGGGGAGTTCTACCAGATCACTAAGAATACTTTATTTTGAAAGCTGGTAAATGGCTGACATTTTGTATCCCTATGCAAATTCTATTCAGAAAAAGTCATTGATCAGGAATTAACTCAGAGAAGTCTTACAAAGCTTTCCTGACTTGAGTATCTGTAGCACTAACGAGAAGAAGCACAAGACGCTCCCCCACACTTTGTCCTGAATGGGTTAGAAACAGGACAAAGGAAATTTGCTTTCTTGTCCACTTAGTCTTACCCTCACATTGTAAATCTGACTTGCAAAGATCACAGCATAAACTCACCTGATAAATAATTCAGTGCAACGTGGAGTTCATGCATGCCTGCTGTCTCTCAGTGGTGTCTGACTCTGTGACCCCGTGGACTGCAGCCCGCCAGGCTCCTCCGTCCATGGGATTTCCCAGGCAAGAATGCTGGAGTGGGTTGTCATTTCCGCCTCCCGGGATCTTCCGGACCCAGGGATCGAACCTGTATCTCCTGCATTGGCAGGTGGGTTATGTACCATTGACCCACCTAGGAAGCCCTCTGGGACTCACTAATCTTTTCTTTTGACTTAAACTCTCAGCACCTGTTCTTCCTCTTTTTCATGGCAGGTACTTCATTTATGGTTATTGGCACTATTCTACTTTTTACTAACCTTCCAAACTTCTTTGTGGAGAATAAGGCACATAGTTGAATATCATTTATTAACAAATCATTTAAAAAACCTGCTGAAAGCACCAGGTAAATCCATATCCTGGTTCTAGATATTTAAACTGCATTTTGGGTATTTGCTGCTTTCACATCCATTGTTATTTATTTATTTAGCATCTGATAATATCACTTTCCCTTATTATGAATTGAATTTAATTCATTTATTTGAAGGATCTGAGTTTATCATGTTGGTTATATTATGTGTTATCCAGATATAATGCTTTTTTTTATGTAGCATCATGTGTGTTGTCAGAGAGTACATTTCAAATGGTATTGCAGAGTATATTCATAGTAGAATCACTTGCATGCAAAATGCATATTACAAGGTCCTTTGAATTATGCTTGCAAAAATATTGGTACGCTTTCAGGTTTATTTCTTTTTTAGGTTGGAAAATAGAAAACAAAACCTTAAAGTGATTTAGTGTAATAACTATTAATGATTTTTAAGAGTGACAAGCATAAACAGAAATGTTAATAACTAACTCTAGAAAACTAATAGGATTTTTACATTAAATATGTTTTAAATAAGGCTTCCCAGGTAGCAGAGTGGTGAAGAATCTGCCTGCCAGGCAGGAGATGCGGGTTTGATCCCTGGGTGTGGAAGATCCCGCTGGAGGAGGAAATGACAACCCACTCCAGTATTCTTGCCTCGGAGATCCCATGGACAGAGGATTCTGGTGGGCTACAGTCCATGGGGTTGCAAAGAGTTGGACACAACTTACCAACTAAACAACAACAACAAAAATGCTTCAAATGTTATTATTTTAATAGAGGGCACATACCTTTAAAATCTCACCCATTAAAGACTTCAGATCTGATATAAGACCAAGCATAGGAGCTCCTGGGCATGCCTCCCCCAGTGGCTACACCACATCTACAGCTACACGTGGAACAATTCTCTTGGCAATAAATCCAGGAACTAGCTGAGTGAGTCCTCATTGAGCAAATGAAAAAATACATCAAAACAGGTAGGAAAGGCTTAGAGATGCACTCTACCTTAAACCCCACTCCCGGCACAGTGACGCACAGGAGCCCCCAGCTTCTCCCTGAGAAGCAGAGGATTTGGACCGAACGTCTCAGCCAGGCTGAAGGATGATTCCCACCTGCCGCACAAGCCCCCTCGGTCAAGAGTGGGAGAAGTAGCTGTCTCACCTAATGCCCCGAAGCCAACACGGGAGTCGGGGAAAATAAAGAAGCAAAGGAATATGTTTCAAAAGAATAAGGTAAGACTCCTGGAACGGATCTTAATGAAACAGAGGTAATTGATATGCCTGATAAAGAGATCAACATGCATAAACATACTCACTGAAGTCAGGAGAACAATGCATGAACCAAGTGAGAATTTCAGCAAAGAAATGGAAGGTACAAAAAAGTGCCAAACGGAAATCACAGAGCATAAAAGTATAAGAAGTGAACCGAAATACACAATGTGATACAGTCAACAGAAGGGCGGACCAAGGAGAGGAAAGAATTAACACAAAGACAGGGAAATGGAATGCATCAACTCAGAGCAGCAAAAAGAAAAACAAGAACAGTAACATAAAAAAGAAAAAGAGAGTAAAGGGACTCATGGCTAAATGGTAGAGAATCCACCAGCAATGCAGGAGACGTGGGTTCAATCCCTGGGTTGGGAAGATCCCCTGGAGGGGGACCTGGCAGCCCACCCCAGTACTCTTGCCTGGAGAATCCCAAGGACAGAGGAGCCTGGCGGGCTGCAGTCCGTGGGGTCGCCAAGAGTCGGACACGCCCAAAACCACGGAGCACACTCACTCAGAGGGACGTTTAGGACACCATCAAGTAGAGCAATGGACACATGATAGGGGCCTCAAAGGGAGCAAAGATAAAGTGGCAACAAGTTTATGCAAAGAAACTATGGCTAAATATCTGTCTGACCTGTGTTCTAAGAAACAGATACCATATCCAGGAAGCCCATAGAGTTCTGATGAAAATAAATTGAAAGAGACTCACATCAAAATACGTTATAGTTAAATTGTCAAAAGTTAAAGGGCTTAAGAGTAGATAGAGAAAAACAACTTGTTACTTACAAAATAACCCCTAAGAGACTAAAAGAGTTTTCAGCAGATTCTTTGCAAGCCAAAAGAGCTTACTATATCCAAAGTGTTGAAAGAAAAAAAAAATCTTCCAATGAAAGATGCTCTACCTGGAAAAGTTCTTCTTCAGAATTGAAAGTGAGATAAATAGTTCTCTACATAGGAAAAAGCTGAAAGGATTCATCACCAACAGGCTAGTCTTACAAGAAATGTTAATGGAATTTCTTCAAGCTGAACAAAGAATGCCAATTAGTAGCAAGAAATAATATAACTCTCATCAGTAAAGGTTAATTATATTGTAATGGTGGTGAATACATAACTTAAAAATCAATTATGGGGTGGCTTCCTGGGTGGCACTAGTGGTACAGAATCCATCTGCCAGTGCAGGAGATGTTAAGAGACACGGGTTTGATCCCTGGGTCAGGAAGATCCCCTGGAGGAGGCCATGGCAACCCACTCCAGTATTCTTGCCTGGAGAATCCCATGGACAGAGGAGCCTGGCGGGCTACAGTCCATGGGGTCGCAAAGAGTCAGACACGACTGAAGTGACTTAGGACACATGCACACACACTCATTGCTTACATGTGGAATCTATGAGTCACACTTACCAAACAGAGTGAAAATGTGATTGCCAAGGGCTAAGGCTGTGGAATTAGGGAGAGGTTGGTTAAAATGTGCAAACTTACACCCATAAAATGAATATGATCTAAAGATCTAATGTAAAACATGGTGGCTATTGTTGATAGCTGTGTCCTGTATAACTGAAATTTGCTAAAAGTATCGACCTTAAACATTTTCACCAAAAAAAAAGGGAAAGATGAATATGATAGTTTACAATTTTTCTGTCAATCCTAACTAATGAAGCTGAAATTAGAGGAAAAAAATGAAGGAGCATAATCAAATATAATTTGTGGTCATTAATTGTATCC
This sequence comes from Hydropotes inermis, assembly GCA_020226075.1. NCBI lineage: Eukaryota > Metazoa > Chordata > Mammalia > Artiodactyla > Cervidae > Hydropotes > Hydropotes inermis. The sequence continues at coordinate 67,000,921 of CM035280.1, read as the reverse complement.
TGACTTGAATAACTGTAAAATTAAAGTCTGGGGATAGCGAGTGTATTTCAACATGGATTACATGTTAAATAATTCCAGGAACTGCCACTTTGTCAAGTTTGAAGATGATTTTGTCACAATAGAGGAGAAAGCTCTTATTTTCTGGAGATATATGCATCTATTCTGAAGCTTAGTCTAAGTTAGCCATATTTTCCTGTCACTTGAAACATGTAAAATCAGAATAAAACAAATGTACAGATGTTTGCCCTGAGAGATAATGATGACATATGGTAGAAATGAAGAGAACAAAACTTTCTTTAGTCCTGTGTTCATTTCATGTATGTCTGTCTTATGGGGCATATTTGGCGTTTGGTGGGACAGGGAAGATTGTGTCAGAGTTTCATGCAATTTGCTGTCAGTAGTTCATTGAATATACACACACATAAGAAAAACGTGGCAGATTATTCTCAAATGTTGAATCTGGGTGGTGAACACGTGGGTGTTTATTTTACTCTTCTCTGCATGCGTGCTCAGTTGCTTCAGCCGTGTCCAGCTCTTTGAGACCCCGTGGATGGTAGCCCCCCAGGCTCCTCCGTCCATGGGATTCTCCAGGCAAGAGTACTGGAGTGGGGTGCCATGCCCTCCTCCGGGGGGTCCTCCCCACCCAGGGACTGGACTCACACCTCCTGTGTTTCCTGCGTTGCAGGCAGATTCTTTACCACTGAGCTGTCTGGGAAGCCCATTTTACTTTTCTACTTTATTATATATATGGAAATTTTCATAGTAAAAAGTTAAAGAATCAGGGCTTCCCGGGTGGCCGGATGGCTAAGGGCCCTCACTCCCAATGCAGGGGTCCCAGGTCCAATCCTTGGTGAGAGAACTAGATCCCACATGCCGCAGCTAAGACCTGAGGCAGCCAAGTAAATAAATAAAATCAATAAATATTAAAAGTGAAGTTAAAGAACCATACCCAAAGCTGATCATCATTGAAAAAACCTTCTATGTGAAGATAAGAGGGTGTGTTCCTTTATTCATTTGTTCATTCACTGCATGTATTTAACATTTATTGATTATCCACTATGTTTCAGGAGTTATAGGTGTTTCTGGCATGGATTAATTAATAAGCTACATTCCTACTGTTGGTAAACACTTGTCCAATGATTCATGAGCTTCTTTCCATGTCATACCGTATAGAAAAGTAGTAATACGTCCACAGTATGGGGGGATAAATTGTAGTAGGTCTGGAACATATATATGGGCAAATTGTTATATTTTCTTTAAACAGTAATTTTTATAAATGGAAATAAAGTTCCCAACATTAGGGAATATATGTAATATTGAATTTATGTAGCAAATACAACTAAAACTGTTTTAAAAATTTAAATGGGGTAAATTGAACGTACTGTGTTGTTAACCAGGCAATGTCTCTTATTTCTTTCATTTTTATTAATCTCATATTATGGTGCTGACAGTTTCCTAGCAGGCTTGTAAAATAAGCAATTCTGTATTTGAGGCATTTTGACTTCAGATATGGATAGAATGACCTTGTACTTTGCTTCTTGAGTTTGTTCCAATAGTGTTGTTATAAATAACTAAGCTCTGAAAATAACTTTGTCTCTTATTTTGCATTTTGAACTTTCAAAAAATCTTGTCATAATTTTCTGTGTAATATGGTTATAGTTTTCTTGGCCCCATTACTTCTTTTTTAAAATAACTTTCCTATGCAAATAAGAAAAAATAAGATATTTCATCTGAGGAAGAGAATATTCACCAGGCACATAAATCCAAATTTCATCTTATCTTTATTATGTTGCTTATTTAGTGACTATAACTTTTTTCATTTAAATTACCATGTCGGTTTCTGATGACTTGCCACCTTTAATCAAAAAGTTGTCATTATTTTTGGAAAATATATATTTCAGTGAAGTACATAAATTTAAATATAAAATACTTAAAATGATGTAGGTCACTAGAGTAGCAGGAAATTTATTTCTAAAATATTCAAAATTCTTAGGAATATTGCAAAAGAAATTAATGAAAATTTGACCTTAAATTGAGACAAAAATAGTATTATATTAGTCTTCATAAAATTTACACATTATAGACACTTCATAAAATTGAAATATTACTTTCATTCATGTTTGGGAACATATTTTTTAAATATTATTTGAAAATTTTATAAAGGCTTATAGGTCACTTTAATGACAAATTACATGCATTTATTATATTTTAAAAACTAGCTTCTTTTGTCATTCTAAAACATCCATCATCCTAGCGGATTGCTGAGACGCCTGTGTGTGGCCATGTGCTGGGTGGTTCCCAGCCTGCGGACGAAGGCTCCCCAGAAGGAAGCAGAGAGGTCCGTCGGAACCAAAACACGCCCGCTGACAGCTGACGTCCCGACGGGCCTTCACTGCGCCTGGGTGAGCTGTCGGTTGGGAAGGGAACGCGTGGAGCCAATGATGCACGTGATGCAAATTGTTTTTCATCGTTACCGTGTGTCATCTTGTTCTGGCCTCAGTTTTCTTGACTTTCTGTCAATGTAAACGTCCGTGCATTTGTTCTATCCTAATGCTAACAGTTTCAAGTGACAGGGGCGAATGGCAAACAGACGAGGCTTCAGAACTCACTTTTCAGGCCAGATTCACAAAGAAAGGCGCTTAGATGACAGCGGTCACCCTGGGGGAGGGTCACTCTGCTTCCTCTTGACCCCTTCCTCATTTTCAAGCTTAGTTCTTAGGCAGGACTCTTCTAAATACTGTACTTTACCCAATGCAATGTCTAGGAGAAACACATTCAGAAAGGTCAAAACAAAGCTTGTGAATACTTTTGCTTTCTCACAGTTATTTTAACTAAGACTTTTTCTCATCTAAGAGTGATTATTTTATAGTAGAACTGTAAGTTTGTTATTTGTTACCATCTTCTCTTGCCCGGGAGATAATCAAACCCAAGGAGCAGGAATTTGTCAACCATACAGCACGCCCTTTGACCTTTCCAGTTTTTGTTCTTGTAAGTCCTTTTAGAATAAACTTTGCATGTAAAATTTTAATGGCTAAAGGAGTGCAGCGCCAATCCTTGAAGGTGTAAGGTGAACAGGCTTTGCTGTTAACAAGCTAATGTTCTGAATATATGGCAGAAAGTGAAGAGGAACTAAAAAGCCTCTTCATGAAAGTGAAAGAGGAGAGTGAAAAAGTTGGCTTAAAACTCAACATTCAGAAAACTAAGATCATGGCATCTGGTCCCATCACCTCATGGGAAATAGATGGGGAGACAGTGGAAACAGTGTCAGACTTCATTTTGGGGGGCTCCAAAATCACTGCAGATGGTGATGCAGCCATGAAATTAAAAGACTCTTATTCCTTGGAAGGACAGTTATGACCAACCTAGATAGCATATTAAAAAGCAGAGACATTACTTTGCCAACAAAGGTCTGTCTGGTCAAGGCTATGGTTTTTCCAGTAGTCATGTTTGGATGTGAGAGTTGGACTGTGAAGAAAGCTGAGTGCCGAAGAATTGACGCTTTTGAACTGTGGTGTTGGAGAAGACTATTGAGAGTCCCTTGGACTGCAAGGAGATCCAACCAGTCCATCCTAAAGGAGATTAGTCCTGGGTGTTCATTGGAAGGACTGATGCTGAAGCTGAAACTCCAATACTTTGGCCACCTCATGGGAAGAGCTGACTCATTGGAAAAGACCCTGATGCTGGGGGGGATTGGGGGCAGGAGGAGAAGGGGACGACAGAGGATGAGATGGCTGGATGGCATCACCACTCGATGGACATGAGTTTGAGTAAACTCTGGGAGTTTATGATGGACAGGGAGGTCTGGCGTGCTGCGATTCATGGGGTCGCAAAGAGTCAGACACGATTGAGTGACTGGACTGAAAAAAAGCCTTAGCACACCCTGTCTGAATTTGACAACCTGGACTGGTATATTCAGATGCCCACAAATTCATTACTGGTTTCTTACTGTATTTGCGATGATACGTTGCTTTTTTTATGCTCCCAAAGAGTCAGCAAGTGTAACCAAACCACTAGGACAAAGTTTCAGTCATTCCCAGGAAAGAAAAACAAATCAGAGCATATTGCTTCATCTCCTTCTCCCTGACTTCTGCTTAGACGGACAAAAGGAGCTGTGGGTGGACTCCTGAAATTCCGGGGGTGAAAGGAGCCCGACATGGCAGCCCGGGACTTGCACTTACCCTTGTGATGGGGGTAGCATGTGGAAGTTCAAAGTCAGTGACTGTGGGCCAGCAAAGCCCTCCTGAGTGCTTAGTCCCAGAGGGCATCCAGACCGCCTGGCTGGGGCTCGCTGCCCACCTCCCGTGCCCCGCTCCGCTCCTGCAGCTTGGAGGGGCCAGTGTGGCCCAGCGAGAGGAGGAGCTCATCAGGAAGCCTGCGGGCAGGTGGCACCATCCCTGTCCACACCACCGGCCAGGTCAAAAATGAGCAGAGTTAAGGAAAGGGACTTTTTCTTCAAACGAGTTTGGAGATTTTCACTATTACAGGGAGTAGGGCATTGCTGTGATGGACAGAGTGGCAAGAAAAGTCGTAACTTGCTCTCGATTTCTTCCAAGAGACAGGAAAGTTTCTGGCTCCACTGCAGAAGCGTGATAGGACTGGGAGAGACAGAAATGAGATGCTTTTATGCTTGCCCCCTGCATCCTTCCTAGTCAACGTGGCAGGTGTGGAGGCATCTGTAGTCACACACCTGTCACTCGTGATGCTCTAACGAGCACAGGGCTGACTCCTCAGCCTTTGCCCGATCTGGTTCAACAACTGGGATGTGACTGAATTAATACAGGACTAAGAGAAGGTTAGGGAAAAAAAAAGTAGGGTTTTCCTTTTAATTGAAAATTCAGTAGGTGAGCATTTTTGCATATTTTACTCAGTCTTAGGATGGATATAAATTTTTTATTGAAATGACCACTTCTACTCCTAATTATGCTGCCTAGTTTATAATTTGAAATACATAGTTCACACTGCTTTCAGATGCAGTATCATTAGTAATTAGATGGTTGCATTTTAGAAAGCATGGGAATTTGATTAGATGTGGTTTTTCTCAATTAGGGTTCAATTCAATTAGGATTTTGAGCCTTTCTGCCTTAGACTAAGTTTTGTCACCTATTTTCTCAGATCTTTGGTTTTTGCAGCGGTAAAAAATAATATGGATAATGTTACTTTCTCTGCCTGCTTTAAATGATCGAATCGTAATACAGATTATTAAGTGTGTTTAGAGATGAGCATCACTGTACATAATTTTATGAATATCTGTCTGTCTGTTTGTACATCTTAGTCTGCTCGAGATCCCAAAACAAAATAGGACAGACTGGGCTTTACTATTAAAGCCCAGTTTTTACTGGGCACAGCAGAGCTTTACTTCCAGTCTTGGAGGCTGGGAAGTCCAAGATCAAGGCAGAGCTGATTGCATTTCTGGGGAGAGCGTTCTCCTGGGCATCACGCTGCCTGATATCCACCTTCTTGCTGTCTCCACTTAGCCTTTTCCTCTCTGTATTCCTTTTCTTATAAAGCCACTAATCCCAGCATGAAGGTTCAACTCTGATGACCTGCTCTAACCTTGATTATGTCCCAAAGACCTCGTCTCCAATATCTCTACACTGGGGTTAGCGTTTCAACATCACAATTCAGTTCATACATGATAGATACAGAGGGTCCCCAATTTACAATGGTTCGACTCCTGAGTATTTGACTTTATGATGGTGGGAAAAGGATGCATATTCGGTAGAAAATATGCCTCCCAGTCACCCCCTCTGTCACAGAGGTGAACACTGATATACTTACAACCATTCTGCATCCAGACAACTTTCAGTACAGTAGTCAAAAAACTCCATGAAATGTTCAATACTTACTGTAGCATAGGATTTGGGTTAGATGATTTTGCCCAAAGGTAGGCTAATTTAAGTGTTCTGAGCACAATTAAAGTTGACTGGACTAAGCTACAATGATCAGTAGGTCAGCTGTATTAAATGCATTTTATTATGATATTATGAAATCATAATGAAATGTTTTTTCATTTATAATAAAATTAATTTTTAAATTGTTCACTTTCATTCAGAAATATTATTTCACTTATGTTTAACTGAGCAAGTTCTGGGAGTTGGTGATGGACGGGGTAGTCTGGCATACTGCAATCCATGAGGTTGCAGAGAGTTGGACAGGACTGAGCGACTGAACTGAACTGAGATTATATTTAACATGCAGTGAGTTTATTGGGATGTAATCCTATTGTAAGTGGAGGCAGATCTATATAAAGAGGAATACAGAAGCCATAACACCTAATGTATGGCTTCCCAAGTGGCACAAACTGGTTTATCAACAGAAATGCTTTAGATAGGTCATCCTTGCATCCCATGTGGCACAATAAAGAAGATGCAGGCTCAATGCCAGGGTCGGGAGGATCCCCTGCAAGAGGAAATGGAAACCCACTCCAGTGTTCTCACGTGGAGAATCCCACGGACAGAGGAGCTTGGCGGACTACAGCCCACGGGGTTGCACAGTCAGACACAGCTGAGCATGCACACACTGTCCAGTACTAACCCTAATGGGGTGATGGCTAGAGATGGGGGACTTTACGAGACAGTAAACATAAATATATTCAAGTAAATAAATGCATTCAATTGAATTCAATAAATATCTCGGTCCCTTTTAAAGATTCTTTGGGAAATCTGAAAGAATTGAGACACCTACCTTATTGCAAGGCAGCTTATGTAGCTGGAGTAGAGTGGGGTACTTCTGTAGACAACGGGTTATAATACAAAGCAGCATAAATTAAATACAAAACAAAGGCCCAAAATATGTGCTTATGGTGGAGAAATGTGGACGCAATTAATTCTAGGTGTAGGGAGTAAAAGATCCTTCCCAAAGGTTATATACCATTGTAGTCGAGTCTTCAGCAGAAGTCACCAATGGCCACTGTATTCTGTTTACAAATAATATTCTGATTAATTCCAGCATTTTATTGCCATGGACTTCACTGGTCTTACTCTCCGGTCAAGGCATGAATGATGGTTACTTTAAACCAGTGTTTGTCAACCTTTTCTTTCAATGTCTTACCCCCAGGATGGTTTTCAGATTATTTTCCATAAATCTGAAAACACTCAGGTCTTAACCAGAGCTACATGAGACCCCTACATCAGTCCCAGTTAAAAAGAAAAATAATACAAGTTATAAGCCCCACCTTCCAAAATCAAAATAAAAACAAAATCAACGTTTGCACTGCGAGCGGCTCCCTGCCTCTCAATTAGCTATTTTAAAGAGGACTTTCCTAGCCTTTTAAAACAGAGTCTTAAATGTGTTAGGCTCTAGCCCATATGTTCTGACACTGCTTCAGACTGACTTCAAACGGATTCTCTTGCTGGAAAACTTAGGCATGAAAAGCCTCAAAAGGGAAATTCCACAGTATTGCTTCAGGATAATGGGGGAGGAAGTGTTCACAGAGTCTCTGGGAAAGGAAAATAATCTGTTTGCCTGTTTTTATGGAATTAGAGAGCCCATAATACTCGGTTCCATTAACCTCTGTCTCTATTAAGGCATCCTTTGGTTTTGCCCTTTCTCTCCTCATTCCTTGTGCCTTCTCTCAGACTTTCTGCCCGGAGACCTTATTTCTGGCCTGTGCGGGGTGGGGCTAAGCCCCAAGTCCGTGTGTTCCTGGAGGGGAGTCTTACACTTCGCATACACAGAATCTCAAAAGGCCCCGGGAAAGTCCTTGATTTTTAAACAGAATGATTCTTTTCAATTCATATCAACTCTTCCCAAGAAAATGCATGTATCTTTAGCCAAAAATGCTCTTCAATTTGGAGAGACATTTTAAAAAACTCAAGAACACAAAAAATGCTTTAATTGAACAGACGAATACCTTGAAATAAAGTTACATGACATCACAAATTTTTTTTTTTTTGGAAAATGAAAAAATGTTGCAAAGAACTCTCTGGTTTCCAGATTTCCATTTCAAACACAAAACCACAGACGCTCCTATCAAAGTATGGCATCACTGTGAATGAGATGTTTTATCATAGTATGGCATCACTCTGAATGAAATATTTTTAGCTCCATGCCACAGGAGCTTGCTTTCTGAGCATTGCTGAACAAGGGGAAACAAATTGTCTTTTTTGGGTTCTGATTCACTACTTCAAGGCACAAGTAAAGTAAGAAAGGCAGGGAAAGCAAAGCTGGGACGAAATCTGTCACATGAGGGCTTCTGTGAATCTGAGAAGGTGGATGTGCAGAAAGCAGATGGTACACAAACTGGTCGTTAGGTCATGCTCATGAGATAAGTGCAAAGAAAAGTTTCATTTTGAAACTTCAACTGAGCAAATGTAATTTTATAATTTTTTTCACTTGAAAAATACTTTTATCACACAAAATATAGCTATTAAAAGTTTAAAAGAGTACTTAAGATAAGCCCATTTCACTAATTTCTTTTTAATATCATATTTAAAATACCATAAGCTCTACAAAACTATTAATTTGAATGTTATGCACAATTCACTTTGCTCTAATAGTATTTAAATTTACATAAAATCTTCAACTATAATCTCTTGATTTTTTAAAATCATTTAATGGCTTTTAGGACAGTCACAAAGTTGTGCAGCCATCACTACAATCCAGTTTTGGAATAATGTCCTTAACCCCCAAAGAAACCATGTTCCCACTAAAAATTGTTCCCAGCTCCCTCAAGCCCCACCCTCTCAGGCAACCACGAATTGACTGTTTCTCTGGATTGGCCTGTTCTGGACATTTTGCATAAATGGAACCGTCGATTGACTTCTTCTATTTAGTATGAGCTTTTCAAGTTTCATTCATGTTTAGCACCCATCAGTATTTCATCTCTACTCCTCTTTACGGTCTAGTAATTTTCAACCGTGTGGATATACTTCATCACTCATCTTGACTCATCCCCTGATGGACCTCAGGTGGTTTCCACTTTTTCACTCTTATGGGTAACATTGACATGAACGGTCATGTACATATCCATTTCGTGTGGACATCTTATTTTTATATCTCATAGATGTGTGCCTGTGAGAGGAATTGCTGAGCCATAGAACAACTTAATACTTTGCACTTTGAAGAGCAGCCGAAGTGTTTTCCAAAATGGCAACCCCAGTTTCGCTTCCTACCGTCAATGAGGGCTCCTTTTTCTCACCTCCTTTACAACACTGCTTGTCCATCTTTTTGATTATGCTTATCCTGGTGGTGCTGGTGGTCAAGAACCACCTACACTAATGCAGGAGATACAGCTTCAATCCCTGAGTCGGGAAGATCCCCTGGAGGAGGGCATGACAACCCATTCCAATATTCTTTCTTGGGCCATCCCATGGACAGAGGCGGCTGGTGGGCTATGTCCCTAGGGTTGCAAAGAATCGGACACAACTGAAGTGACTTAGGTTACATGCATCCTATGGTGCATGAAGTGATGTCTTACTGATATTTCAGCTTATATTTCCTTAATGTCTTGCTGTTGTTCAGTCGCTCAGTCATGTCTGACTCTTTGCGACCCCATGGACTGCAGCACACCAGGCTTCCCTGTCCATCACCATCTCCTGGAGCTTGCTCAAACTCATGTCTTTTGAGTCACTGATGCCATCCAACCATCTCACCCTCTGTCATCCCCTCCTCCTCCTGCTTTCAGTCTTTCTCAGCATCAGGGTCTTTTTTAATGAATCAATTCTTTGTATCAGGTAGCCAAAGTATTGGAGCTTCAGTTTCAGCTTTCATTTTCAGGGCTATTAGACTTAGGCCTTAATGTGTAATGATGTTGAATATGTTTTTAAGTGCTTATTGTCCATTTGTAGATTTTCTTTAGATATTTGATATGTATTCAAGTCATTGGCCTATTTCTAGTTGGGTTATTTGTTTTTTTTTTTATTGTGTTGTAAGAATTCTTTGTATGTTCTGGATACAAGTTCCTTATTAAATATGTGACTTGAAAATATTTTCTTCCATTCTAGGGATTGCTTTCTCATTTTCTTGATAGTATAATTTTCAGACAGTTTTTTTTTTTAATTTTGATGACACCCAGTTTATTGATTCTTTTGTTTTGCCACTGTGTTTATGGCGTCATATCTAAGAAGGTGTTGCTTAACCTGAGATTGCGAACGTTTACACCTATATTTTCTTCTCTTAGTTGTACTCTTGATCTTTATTTAAAATCAAGGGGAAAGAACAAAGCTATGAACAAAGTTAGTAGAGGTGATGGAATTCCAGTTGAGCTATTTCAAATCCTAAAAGATGACTCTGTGAAAGTGCTGCACTTAATATGCCAGCAAATTTGGAAAACTCAGCAGTGGCCACCAGAATGGAAAGGTCAGTTTTCATTCCAATCCCAAAGAAAGACAATGCCAAAGAATGTTCAAAGTACCAAACAATTTTATTCATCTTACACACTGGAGAAGTAATGCTCAAAATTCTCCAAGCTAGGTTTCAACAGTACATGAACCGTGAACTTCATGATGTTCAAGCTGCATTTAGAAAAGGCAGTGGAACCAGAGATCAAATTGCCAACATCCGTTTGATCATCAGAAAAGCTAGAGAGTTCCAGAAAAACATCTACTTCTGCTTTATTGACTATGCCAAAGTCTTTGACTGTGTGGATGACAGCAAACTGTGGAAAATTCTTAAAGAGATGGGAATACCAGCCCACCTGACCTGCCTCTTGAGAAATCTGTATGTAGGTCAAGAAAAAACAGAATCAGACATGAAACAACAGACTGGTTCCAAATAGGGGAAGGGCTATGTCAAGGCTGTATACTGTCACCTGCTTATTTAACCTATGGGCAGAGTACATCATGCGACATGCCAGGCTGGATGAAGCACAAATTGGAATCATGATTGCTGGGAGAAATATCAATAACCTCAGATTTGCACATGACACCACCCTTATGGCAGAAAGCAAAGAGGAACTAAAGAGCCTCTTGATGAAAGTGGAAGAGGAGAGTGAAAAAGTTGGCTTGAAACTCAACATTCAGTAAATTAAGATCATGGCATCTGGTCCCATCACTTCATGGCAAATAGATGGGGAAACAATGGAAACAGTGAGAGACTTTATATTTTCCGGCTCCAAAATCACTGTAGATGGTGACTGCAGCTATAAAATTAAAAGATGCTTGCTCCTTGGAAGAAAAGTTATGACCAACCTAGACAGCATGTTAAAAAGCAGAGACATTACTTTGCCTACAAAGGTCCATCTAGTCAAAGGTATAGTTTTTCCAGTAGTCATGTATAGGTGTGAGAGTTGGACCATAAAGAAAGCTGAGCACCAAATAATTGATGCTTTTGAACTGTGGTGTTGGAGAAGACTCTTGAGAGTCCATTGAACTGCAAGGAGATCCAGCCAGTCCATCCTAAAGGAGATCAGTCCTGGGTGTTCATTGGAAGGACTGATGCTGAAGCTGAAACTCCAATACTTTGGCCACCTGATGGGAAGAACCGACTCATTGGAAAAGACCCTGAGGCTGCGAAGGATTGAAGGTGGGAGGAGAAGGGGAGGGCAGAGGATGAGATGGTTGGATGATATCACCAACTCGACAGATAGGAGTTTGAGCAAGCTCTGGGAGTTGGTGATGGTAGGGAAGCCTGGCGTGCTGCAGTCTATGAGGTTGCAGAGTCGGACACGACTGAGCGACTGAACTGAAATGAACTGAAGGGAAAAGAAAGAGGAATTTCTTTCTTCTTTCTCTCCTCTGAAAGGAAATGAGGAGAAATGCTAAAAGTAAAGACGAGAAAAAGGATGAGAAAGGAGAAAAAAAACACCATAAGCCTTCTGAATGCAGGAAATGTGTTTTTGCAGGACCCGTTGGAAGCTCTTTGATAGCAATTTCCATTAAACAACAACTAACTTGCTTGAAAAGCTGGGTTGGGGAGGTGGTTAGAAAAGGGAGACTGTGCCTGGAATCCCTTCTCTCGCTGCTGATTTTGCCAACCCTGAGGATCAGAGATGCTGCCGGAGCTACAGACGGTGCTGGCCTCAGGGGCCGGGCGGAGGCTGGGGTGCAGCTGAAGCTGCAGCAGGGCTGGGGCTGAGTGTAGGGTGGGTGGGGAGGCAAAGTGGCCGGACGTCCCCAAACATCAGACTCCTCCTCCCTTCTTGTGTTAGTTTTCTAGAACTGCCATTTCAAATACCGTAAACTGAGTAGGCTTCCCAGGTGGCTCAGTGGTAAAGAATCTGCCTGCCAGTGCAGGAGACGCCGGAGATGTGGGTTCGATCCCTGGGTCGGGAAGATCCCCTGGAGGAGGAAAGGGCAACCCAGTCCAGTATTTCCTGCCTGGAGAATCCCATGGACAGAGGAGCCTGGCGGGCCACACTCCATGGGGTCGCAAAGAGTTGGACACGACTGAGCGACCAACACTTTCACTACACTTTCAGGCTCCAGGGCTGAGAAATATGAAAAGTGGAGGGAAGCAGCTAACCAAGAGGATGATGCTAAGACTTCTGATGATGACTAAATCCTATGTATATCCTAACCTCTATGGAAATCGCATTGAAAATTATCCGGTTCTACTCTATTAAAGGCACTAGGTTGTATCTTGCTTTGTTAGAGAACTACTTGGACACATTTTATGCTTCTGTTCCCAGTGCTGGCTTTCACTTTGAATGAGTTAAAAAGTGTCTGACTTCACACCCTCTCTGAACAGAGCTCCTGTGAGTTTTTCAGATGCTACAGTGACCTACTTTTAGATGATCAAAACTGGAGGTGTGAAAAAAAAAAAGAGTGAAATCAGTTTTGGTAACTAAAGGAGGAAGTAGAGGTAAGGAAGATCACAGAAAGCCGCTAGTTGCGCTCTCATGTTGAGAGTCTATAGGAAGAGCCAAGGAACCATCTGTGAAGTCTCTAGAAATGTTCTAAGAGTCATACACACAGGCAGCCATAGACACTCGCCACGGAAAAGGATTCTATCACACCGGTGTCATTTCAGAGTGCTAACGATGTTTGATATGACGTAAGAATAATTTTTCAAAAAGAAGAGTACACATAGTAATATGAGTGCATGCTAAATCACTTCAGTTGTTCCAACTCTGCAACCACATGGACTGTAGCCCACCAGACTCCTCTGTCCACGGGGCTTCCCAGGCAACAATACCGGAGTTGGCTCCCATACCCTTCTCCAGGGCATCTTTGTGACCCAGGGATCGAACCCTTGTCTCTTATGTCTCCTGCAGTGGCTGGTGGTTCTTCAACACTAGCACCACCTGAGAAGCCCTAGTATAGTAGTGAATATAACATATAAACTTAAAAATTTGTTTTATTGAAGTATACTTGATTTATAATGTATTAATTGCTGCTATATAGCAAAGTGATTCAGTTACATATATATACACACATTTTTTCATATTCTTTTCCATTATGGCTCATCACAGGATATTGAATATAGTTCCCCTCGCTGTACGGTAGAACCTGGTTGTCTATTCATTCTGTATATAATAGTTCACACGTGCTAATCCCAAACCCCCGATCTGTCTTCCACCAACTCTGCCTCTCCCTTCACAACCACAACTCTTTCTCTATGCTTGTGAGTTTGTCTCCGTTTCATGGCTAAGTTCATTTGTGTCATGTTCTAGGTTCCACACATGAGTCGTATCCTATGGTGTATGTCTTTCTCTGTCTTGCTTACTTCACTTAGTCTGATAATCTCTAAGTCTATCCATGTTGCTGTAAATGGCCTTATTTGCTTCTTTTTTATGGCCAAGGAATATTCCATTGGTATACAAATTATCCTTAAGTCTCTTGTGAGCATAATATTTGGATACAACTTGAATGTATTATTATGCTCTATCATCTCCATGTACTTTCATGATTTCTTTTTGTATAGTTCAGTTCTATCTCCTATTAGATAAGGTTCTAGGTAAGTAAGTGTTAGTTGCTCAGTGGTATCCGACTCTTTGCGACCCCGTGGACTTTAACCTCTGTTCATGGAATTCTGCAGGCAAAAATACTGGAGTGGGTAGCCATTCTTTTTTCCAGGGTATCATACTGAAGTAACAAACATCTTAAAAGCATAAAATAAATGTTTTCTTCTTATTCCTACAAAGTTGCATGTTGGTGGATGTCAGTCCATTTGAGTTGCTAAAATAAAATTACACTAGGTGGCTTATATACAACTGAAATTTATTTTAAAAAACATCTGCTATGCTATAAAAAGAGAAAAACCTTTTCCCAACCCTGTCAACTCATTAAGTTAAAATCCCTTTATTTTCTCTTCTTGCATATTACACCTTATAAAAGACTATTCCACACCTTCTTGCTTCGCTTCCTCTGTCCCCTCACATTGCTTAATCTCACTGTAATCTGACTTCAGCCACCAAATCTAGAGAGCCTTATTTTTGAGGATTTCTAGTAATTTCTAAATTTAAAAGAAAAAGAAATCCATTTAGAGGCCCTCACACTGATCTCTGTAGTTCTCAATGAAATGTTTTCACCAGTCTTGGTAGTCTTCATTTAGATTCTCATTCAATTTCTGTGATATATTTTATTAGTTTACTCAGTGACTGGAGATGTAGTGATGTAAACTATTCTAAATGCAACATCATATCCTGTTCTGCATTCATATGGTTTTATGTATTTCACATAAATATGAACAGGGAAAAGGGAGAAGTTATTTAACACATCTTTAATAAAATCCTATGAGCCACTTTACTTCCCTGACCATCCCTCCGTCAGATATGAGGACAAATTGGAGATACAGTAGAACGATCATTTCACTGAACACCACCACAAGCTATAAGCAACGAATGAGGTTTCTTCATTTTTTCCTACTTTCCCGTATTTTATAGCAATGTGGATGATGAAATGAGCTGACTTTATATCCCTAGGAAAAATGAGAAGAAATGACATAGTGATTTAGCAAAGCTATTTTCAAAACCATATCATTTGTCATAAAGATGTACATTGCATTTATATTACAACATTTTATTGTTTAAGCAAGACAGGGCATTTCATCGGTGTGTATCTTGTGTTTAGCACGTCTGTTAAAAAATCCGTTTCCGGAATGCAGCCTGAGTCTGAGGGAAAGGTCCCTGAAGGATATTCTAGCACATCTTTCATAAAAAATGGCACTCACACTCTCTTTGTGCTCCTGAGTCTCCCCTTCTTCTGATTCCTCCTCTTTCCTTCTCTATGTGTGCCTGCTCAGTCCCTCCAATCCCGTCCGACTCATTGTGACCCCACGGACCATGCCCGCCAGCCTCCTCAGTCCATGGGATTTCCCAGACAAGGATACTGGAGGGGCTTGCCCTCTCCTCCTCCAGGGGAATCTTCCTGACCCAGGGACTGAGCCCACGTGCCCTGTGTCTCGGGCACTGGCAGGCGGGTTCTTCCCCACTGGCGCCCCCTGGGAAGCCCCTTGCTGTAGGGGCCCCCAGGGCTCTGAGCTCTGCTGTGTCCCCCAGCACTCTCCCTGGCAGGGATGGCATCGGCTCTGGCAGCCCCTGAAGGCCTTCTCTAGTGTGGCCGCCAAGTGCGGGGTGCTGGCCTTGACCTCGGGCCCCGATCACAGCCTGGTTTCCTACACCTGCTGGCGGCCCTCCCACGCTTCCAAGCAGCGCTCAGATCTGCTTGCCCTCCTGGTTTCCTGCTTCTGCTGACGACCTGAGCCTTCTCCGAGCTACTTCGGGGAGAAACCAGGTCCTCTGGAAATCTGTTTTCCTATGTCCAGCAGCCATCCAGGTCCTGCTGGTTGAACCTCCGTTGGTTTCTTTGCCAGCTCCTTAGCTGTCTCCTGTTATATTGCCTTTCCTGGAGGAAAAGCCCATCAATTCTTGCTTGATCTGAATGTTCTTTTCTTATCTACCCCAGTTCATGGTACATACTGAATAAAGTGTTCATTTTGTATTCCTGGTTCATGCTCTTTTTCCACGGAAAATGTTATGTTCTGGTTAGAAGCATCCTTGGGCTTCCCGGGTGGCGCTAGTGGCAAAGAACCCACCTTACCAATGCAGGACACGTAAGAGGTTGCAAGTCACAGGTTCGATCCCTGGGTTGTGAAGATCCCCTGAAAGAGGGCGTGGCAACCCCCTCCAGTGTTCTTGCCTGGAGAATCCCAGGGAGAGAGGAGCCTGGTGGGCTACAACCCATGCTGGTCACAAAGAGTCAGACACGACTGAAGTGACTTAGCACGCACGCACACAGAAGCATCCTCATAGAATGTTCTCCCTGTGCGAGAGAGGGAGAGTCAGACAGTAGCAGAGAGACAGAGAGATTCTGCTCACCTCGCCCAGTCCAGTGACGGGTGAGGAAGATCCGACGTCTCTGCTGCCCAGTGAGGGGTGTGAATGGGAGCTGAGATATGCAGGAAAAGGGTATATTTGCAGAGAGCTGCCGAGGGGGCCGTACACTCAGGCAGGAAGAGGAGTCCCACCACGTCTCAGGAGTCCACAGCATCCTCCACCCCTTGACAGGGGTCTTCCACTGAGGGGGCTTTCCCCACTCCTTCTTGGATTGTTGGCTGAGTAGGAAGGCCTGCTGAGACCCTCCTGGAGAGGTGGGTGTGCACGTCCCAGGCTTAGAGAGAAGGCAGTGAATGGCTTCAGCAGCTGACTCAGCAAGGTGAGCCGTCCACAACCCAAGGGTGAATAGAGTAAGATGTCTGGATCTAGATTAGCAAGGGCTGGAGGACAGCAGGCATTCAGAAGCTTTGAGGTTACACCTGAGATGAAGGTGTAACCTGAAGATTGAACCAAGTGGGACTTGTGGGGTGTGAAAGGAATCGATGCCACCTACCCTCCACTTCCCCCTGAATACGTATCCTCTGCCCCTAAATGAAAACTTACTCAAGGTTACAACTTTTCTGGTCACATTTATGGTCAGTTTAGAAGCCCATCATTAACTCTGGCCAGTGCCATTTCAGTTCAGCTCAGCCGCTCAGTCGTGTCCGACTCTCTGTGACCCCATGAACCGCAGCACACCAGGGTTCCCTGTCCATCGCCAACTCCTGGAGTTCACTCAGACTCATATCCATTGAGTTGGTGACGCCATCCAACCATCTCATCCTGTGTCGTCCCCTTCTCCTCCTGCCTTCAATCTTTCCCAGCATCAGGGTCTTTTCCAATGAGTCAGTTCTTTGCATCAGGTGGCAAAAGTATTGGAGTTTCGGCTTCAATATCAGTCCTTCTAATGAATATTCAGGACTGATTTCCTTTAGGATTGACTGGTTGGATCTCCTTGCAGTCCAAGGGACTCTCAGGAGTCTTCTCCAACACCACAGTTCAAAAGCATCAATTCTTCGGTGCTCAGCTTTCTTTATAGTCCAGCTCTCATATCCATATATGACTACCTGGAAAACCATAGCTTTGACTAGACAGACCTTTGTTCCATTTAATCATTAGCATTTTGAAGCTTTATTTAAAGTTAAAATTACTCTTTTAGAGATGTCTGCAGGCCAGAAGCAGCGGATAAGGGTATGGATGTACCATCTACCTCTTCTTCCTTTTCTGGCTAACCGTGGGTTCTGTCTCGCACTGGGGTCAATATAAGATGTGGGAGGGAGGAGGGGAGGGATGGCCGTGAATTCCTGCAGGGCCAGCGCTGTCATAGAATGACTGCACTCCCTCCATGCCTGGCAGATATTTAAAGCTGATCCTTTCTCTCCTGGGTACTTTTATGCCTTTTTAAAAGATCTAGCCTTCACTCAGAAGGATCAAAGGTGCTTCTCGTGACATATAAGATGTATTTTTCTCAGTTAACCCTTGATTATTTTTTAGTGATACATTCAAACTGCCTTTCTCCTCTGGAACCTTGTTACCCATGCCCGGGCTGTTCAGAAGGCAGGAAGCAAGGTGGCACTAGGCCAGCTCTCCTGGAAAAGCCCTCATTCTGTCCTCGGCGTCCCCTGAGCCCGGACCTTCAGGCCAAGGCTCTCGCAGCAGCCTTTGCTCCTTACTCTCCCACTGGGCAAACACTTGGCCCCTCCCTGCAGGTTTCTTTAGTTTTTTTCCAGCTGGAATCAGACTGGGATCTTCATTTCTCTTGAACTGCAGGATAACCTGTACACAGTTCCATGAAAGCTGGAAAATTAGTGGGATATATTGGATCAGCAAAAGCAAAGCATGAGAGTTTGTGGATTAGTTAAATTATGTAGAGATAAGAAGCTCGTGTCTGACTTACTTCCTTCAGTGTGGCACTCTCTAGGTCCATGCATGTGGGGCAAAGGGCATCATTCCATTCTTTTTATGGTTGAGTAATACTCCGTTGTGTATGTACCAGGCAGAGAAAGACAAATATCATATGATATTGCTTATATGTGGAATCTAAAGACGTGGTACAAGACAGAAATAGAGTCACAGATGTTAAAAAAAAAAAAGTTTATGGTTACCTAGGGCGGAAGAGGGGGGTGGAGATGAATTGGGAGATGGGGACTGACAGATCCACAGTACTGTCTATAAAACAGATAACTGATAAGGACCTACTATATAGCACAGGAATCGCTGCTCAGTGCTCTGCAATGACCCATATAGGAAAAGAGTCTGAAAACACAGTGGACATGTGCACCTCTAGCTGCTTCACTTTTCTGTGCTTAGGAAACTGTCACAGTGTGCTGAATGCATCATGTTCTTCTTTGCCCAGCGACGTCCCGGGGAGGCCTGGCGGCCGCAGTCCAGGAATCACAGAGTCGGACACGGCTGGGCCGCAACACAGTTGACTCACAGCGTAGTCATTACCGAGCAGGGCGTACAGTGCCCCGTGCTGTTCCCTAGGCCCCTGTTAGCTTTCTGTTTTAGAGAGAGTAGCGTGTATACGTCAGTCCCAATCTCCCAGTCCACCCCTCCCCGCTCTTCTCATCTCTAGACCCTGGTGTGTCTGGAGCGACCCGGAGGGCCAGGCCATGTGCCGTCTCTTTGGGAGGCCCTGGTCTCAGAACACTGAGACTTGTGACCACCAGCCCCGGTTCCCGCTTTCCTGCCGATGGTTTCACGGTCGCCTAATTCCATTTCTATTCTGTCTCTCGAATACACTGTCTCTGTATCCTCTGTCTGGTCTTTTCTCTCATCACTGGAAGACCCGAAACTCGAGCACAGTCTTCTTGGGGGAAGGGTGGGAGCACCCAGGGGTGCCTACTTTGGTCCTGAGTTGGAGGCAGGTGCTTGTCTAGGGAAACGATTTCTCTCCCGGGTCAGCTTCGTTCACTGAGGCATTTCCTTCGTGTTCGCAGTCACAGCCTCACGGAAATAAAGGTGACTCTTTGGTTGGTCACTGCCTCCATGCCTACGTGTCTTCTGGTGACCTTGTGGAAATCAGGAGTCGGGTCATGAAAGACAAAATTCAGAGCTCTTTGGTTACCTGATGAAAAGACGTCCTCATGTCACTTTTTGCTTCCCCCAAATAAGTTTGCTTCCTTCCCTCATATATTTGCTTTTATTCTTCCTTCTTGGTGTATCCATCCCTGAAACCATCCTTTTCCTCACTTGTACTTTTCAGCCAAATGCCTTTGGAACTTTCTTTTACTGCAATTAGAAGTGGATTTCTCCCTTCCCTGAATTCTATAAGGCTTTCACTGCAGTTGATACATTCTGACTTGTGTGACACTTACTGCTCCATTTTTTTTTCCCTTCCCAAACAGCTTGTTAGTTTAATTATCTTTGTTTTCTCCACAGTGCCTTACATAAAGCCTGGCATGTAATGTCGAATGCATGCATTAGTCCTGTCTGATTCTTTCGTGACCCCATGGACTGCCTGCCAGGCTCCTTTGTCAATGGGATTCTCCAGGCAAGAATATTGGAGGGGGTTGCCATTTCCTTCTCCAATAGTAATGCATTAAATAAAGTCAAAGGAATATTTCATTTTTAAAAAATTTGTATATTTTCAACAAGGAAAAGTATATCTGATGGTGTAAGCTATCCATTTACATTGTATTCTTGATGAAGTAACATTAAACTGCTTTTCTTGTTAAAAAAGTAATTTAGGAAAAATTCTAAAGAAGAAACATTCTTAGATATCACAGTAGTCCGTAATGGATATGACTTAACTTTAAGCTTGAAAGAAATTAAAGTCACTTAACTAATGTGCTAATGTGCTATGTACAGAGGTCCAAAGTTTTTTCAAGGATGCTCAGCTCAGTTGTTTATGGGCATACTCTGGAGATAAATCACTACCTATCATCTATTATGTGTGTATGTATCATCTACTTATTTCTCTATGTATCCATCCATCTATCCATCTATCTACCCATCCATCAATTATCTACTGATCCATCTATCTGTCATCTATGGAGGGAGGTGAGGGAGTTGTTCAGTTGCCAAGTGATGTCTGACTCTCGTGTCCCCACGGACTGCCCCACACGAGGCTATCCTCAGCTGTCCTCAGCTATCCTCAGCTATCTCCTGGAGGTAGGGAGAGAGAGAAATGTCTAGAAGTAGGAGTAAACCCCACAAATGAAACTTAGCATTTTGTTACCTGAAGTTTAGCCTCATTCAGCTAGAGATTATTTTTTAGGAAGACCTTGGTGTTAACAAGTGAATGACTGAAAATCTGATGGCCGTATGCAAATGGAGAGGCTCTGCAAACAGAAGAGAATTGGAAGAACCAGGGACTGTTAACCTCATTAACATGTTAACTGGTAGCTATTAACATCACACTGTTATCATCTGATGATAAGGAGGGTTATCCTGGGAATAAAAGTCTGTTTCCTGGTGGTTCAGCATAAAGAAACTGCCTGCAATTCAGGAGACACAGGTTTGATCCCTGGGTCAGGAAGATCCCCTGGAGGAGGTCATGGTAACCCAGTCCAGTATTCTTGCCTGGAGAATCCCATGGGCAGAAGAGCCTGGAGGGCTATAATCCATAGGGTCACAAAGAGTCGGACACTACTGAAGTGATTGAGTATGCACAGTGGTGATACTAGGCACTCAGTAAGGGTTCAGTAAGTCTTAACTGTTATTTCTGTGGATAATATGTTCCATTTCTGTTCTATCTGTCTCAAATGTTATAAACAGACTTAGGTTTTTCTTTTATTATCTGTGAAGTATGTAAAACAACTCCTTTACATACAATATCCCATTAGCTATAAAAACTCAGTTGCATTTTTAGGGAATTATAACTGTATTCATGTTTTGTTTTGCTTTGCTTTGAAGTGGATATTTAGTAATTCTTTTAGTACCCGCAGCTAAAAAGTTGCAGATCTGGAAGAAAAGTCTTTGTCTTTTTAATGTGTCATTCATCATTTTTTCCTACTATGTTATATGTTACTTCTAATGCCTGAGAAGTTAAATTATTAAGCTCTAATTCTTATTCTGGAGAATTTATTGTAGGTTAATATGTGATCATTGGGCACCCTTATTTAAATGATGAAAGCACAGTTGAATTGTGTCTGAATTAACTAATCATAGGCTAATGATACTAGCTGAACGTTTATTCACATAAAGAGGAAGAAAATTAAAAAACATTTCTAGCTGTCATGTCACTAGTTTGCATTTTGATTGGAAGCAAATCATTTGAGCTTTCACCTGACATAAATAAAAACTGAAAGTAGGGTTATTTTATTTGCTGTTTAACTCACTGGCCTATTCAATATTCAACAAGTTGATATTTTAGATTTTTATACAAGTTTTTTGAAGAAAGGTGTTTTTCTGAAGCTTATTCTATATGAGTACTATATTAATTATTTTACAATATTTCCTCCCATTTTGCAAAGATTATTTGGCAGAAGCCATGAAACTAAAAGAACAGCAAAGCCAGTGACAGAGATTAATGCAATAGTTACATGTGGTCCTGTTTGCAAGAATCTGATAAAGGTTTCCATCCATTTGGACTCTATGTATTTTTTACTTCTAAAATATCACTAGTATTTCAGTCTTTTGATCTCTGCTTCTCAGGCTGTAAAATTTGGTTTGGGGTTGAGATGAAAGGGGTTAGGGAGGATGAAGACAAATGATGAATAGAGGATTCATTTAATTTTAGCGTTTAAGTATCGAGCCCACTGTTTGTATATGAGCTTGGTTTTCAGTCTTATTTATCCTAGGAAACTAATATCGCAGGACTGGAGTTGGTGTCACTAGGAAATTCTTAAAATAGGAGTTATGCAAAAGAAATACACCCAAAGGGCAAAAAGTATTTCACATTTGCTCCAGAAGACCATAGCTCCATTGGGAATTTATTGAAGTCTTCAAACACTAGTACTTTTATTTAGATTTCCTGGAATCACAAATACATGTTTTCAAAAGTCTTTGACTCCATTTTGGGGAACATGAAACTTTTACTTATTGGAATTGTTTCTGTTCTCCTACTGTCTTTTTAAAAACATTATTGAAATGTTCTGCTCTAAAGCAAATTTTCAGGGACTATCAGTAAAGGAGCGAAAATATAACAGGATGGTTCAGTCGGTTTCCTGGCCTTGATCTAGAGAAGCCATATCTAGTTGATGTATGGTATTTCTCTTCGGTTATTTGACTGTCCGTTTGCTCAACATATTGCTTCTAAAACAAACAATAAAGATTCTTTTATTTCTTAAGGAAAAAAAAATTAACTGAGGATCAACTCTGAAAGATCGCAGAGTATTCTAAGTAATCATTGGTCTTTTGTAGTTTCGTGTGGATTCATCTGCCTAAGAAAGGGGAAGGTGGGAAGAACTTCTATTTAGTACACTTTTAATCTTTGGACAATGGAGAAAATGGCTAAGTTGAGCAAAAAACAGGCCTTTCTTGTGTAGGAGGAGCTAGACCCCCAGAAAAGGGACACTGAATTCATGCAGAGTGAAGAACTCGTGAGATGGGGCTCACCACCTGCTCACAGGTGTGGAGGGGATTGCCACACGGCTGGGAGGATGTCTCCCTAGAATATCACTGTCCTACCCTTTAGAAGGTTCTAGAAGAGAGAAATAAGCTCAATTCCACAAATGCAGGGGGTTCTAGGAGAGGGAGGTTTGGTAACTAAGTGGGACCAGGGTATGTCATTTGACCATCATGCATACACTGTCCACTGACTGCATGCCAGGTGCTTGGTAGAGGCCATGAAATTGGAGCCTTGGAGTCAAAGGGACCCTCTCTGATGTTTACAGGGATTCCCCAAGCTTAAGTGCTCATCTCACTCTTTCTTTGAGGTGTAGGTGTAATATCATATGTTTCTGTGACCTGCAAAAACATTGATTTTAGTGTGGCCTCTTTCTCCCAGTGGATTGTAAGCTCTGCTCAAAAGCTGAGACTAGTTAGATCCTACTCACCTTGGTCTGGGCCTCCCAGGTGGCACTAGTCATAAAGAGCCTGCCTGCCAATGCAGGAGACATAAGAGATTCAGGTTCAGTCCCTGGGTTGGGAAGATCCCCTGGAGGAGGGCATGGCAACCCACTCCAGTGTTCTTACCCGGAGAAACCCATGGACAGAGGAGCCTGGCCGGTTACAGTCCATGGGGTCGCAAAGAGTCAGACACGACTGAAGCAACTTAGCAAGCATGCGCGCACACCTTGGTTAGAGTATCTGAGAATTGCGGCACTCAACTGACATTCATTTCATGTGTATTGACTATGTTAGTTAGTGTGAATGAGACATTAATGCTGCCATTATGGTACTTGACAGCTAAAACAAGAAATAAGATGTGGACACAGAACACACTTATTGGGAAATAGCTGTTTTCAGTTTATCAAGTAGAGTTAGAGAGAAGACACCAAAAAGCAAGATCAAGCAGCCCCCAGAAGATTTTGCTTTCTTCCTTCCAAAAAACACAGTTGATTTGAGTGTCAAGAGTCAGCATGAATCCAAAATGAGCAAGTCAGTTCAGCCGTGGATCTGCAGTTTGACAGTCTTGACATATTAGACCACATGCTCAGTTGCTTTGAACCTCAGTTATCTATGAAGTGGTGATAGTAATGCTTACCCCGCTTCTGTCTTAGGGCCGTTATGGGTCAGAAAATCCTTTGTACGCTATGCAATGCTATATAAAAGCAAGGGATTCTTGCTGCCGTGATGGCGATAGTGTAACTGAACACGAACCTGAAGGCACAGCCACATAATTAAAGCTTCTTGCCTCAAGAACACTCTACATGTTCCCATCTGTGAAGCAACATCTGATAAGTCCTCAGACTCATCAGCTGAAGTGTACGTTGATGGTCCCTGAAGAATTACGGGCACATTAATTTCCTTGCCTGGAAACATCTGGATGCTCTAAAATTAGATTCCCGATGAAAGATTCCTGAAGTGTTGCCAGATTGATAATTTTATTCAGTTCAACAAACATGAATTGAATGCTTACTATAGACTGGGCATTGTTGGAAGCGGCAGAGACACAGAGAAGCGAGCATGGTTCCTGCCTTCAGGGAGCTCACAGTTTATAGGCGGAGCTACCCCCACAGTTAGATGCTTCTAGAAAGTGAAATGGACTTATGTGCAACAACTACATAGATTATAGTGGCATTCCATAAGGGAATTTCCAGTTTGGAATTCTCTCAGGAGTTCCACATATTGAAAGAGTGAATTAGTATTATTTAAATGAATGAAACCGTGGCTGCTGACATTTGCGTTCTCTGCCTCATCCCTCCCCTAAGGCATAGAGCACAGAGCGGACTACATTCTGATGAGAGGAAGAGCAAGGAGATAAATGGGAGGGGGTAATTAAAATATTAAAATGATCCAGCCAGGCCAGTTATTTCAAATCAACATCAATACCAGTCTGGATATTGATTGGTATATTGGTCACTCAATAGATATTTAAATAAAATTCTCTTAGAATGTATTAGTTCAGTTCAATTCAGTTACTTAATCATGTCTGATACTTTGTGATCCCATGGACTGCAGCACTCCAGGCCTCCCTGTCCATCACCAACTCCAGGGGCTTACTCAAACTCATGTCAATTGAGTCAGTGATGCCATCCAACCATCTCATCCTCTGTTGTCCCCTTCTCCTCCTGCCTCCAATCTTTCCCAGCATGGGGTCTTTTCCATTGAATCAGCTCTTGGCATCCGAGGCCCAAAGTATTGGAGCCTCAGCTTCAGCATAGTCCTTCCAATGAACACCCAGGACTGATCTCCTTTAAGATGGACTGGTTGGATCTCCTTGCAGTCCAAGGGACTCTCAAGAGTCTTTTCCAACACCACAATTCAAAAGCATCAATTCTTCAGTGCTCAGCTTTCTTTATAGTTCAACTCTCACATCCATACATGACTACTGGAAAAACCATAGCTTTTACTAGACGGACCTTTGTTAGCAAAGTAATGTCTCTGCTGTTAAATATGCTGTCTAGGTTGGTCATCACTTTTCTTCCAAGGAGCGAATGTCTTTTAATTTCATGGCTGCAATCACCATCTGCAGTGATTTTGGAGCCCCCCAGAATAAAGTCTGTCACTGTTTCCACTGTTTCCCCATCTATTTCCCTTGAAGTGATGGAACCGGATGCCATGATCTTAGTTTTCTGAATGTTGAGCTTTAAGCCAACTTGTTCATTCTCCTCTTTCACTTTCATCAAGAGGCTCTTTAGTTCTTCTTCACTTTCTGTCATAAGGGTGGTGTCACCTGCATATCTGAGGTTATTGATATTTCTCCTAGAAATCTTGATTCCAGCTTGTGCTTCTTCCAGCCCAGCGTTTCTCATGATGTACTCTGCATATAAGTTAAATAAGCAGGGTGACAATATACAGCCTTGATGTACTTCTTTCCTGATTTGTAACCAGTCTGTTGTTCCATGTCCAGTTTTAATTGTTGCTTCTTGACCTGCATACAGATTTCTCAAGAGGCAAGTCAGGTGGTCTTGTAATCCCATCTCTTGAAGAATTTTCCACAGTTTGTTGTGATCCACACAGTCGAAGGCTTTGGCCTAGTCAATAAAGCAGAAGTAGATGTTTTTCTGGAACTCTCTTGCTTTATCAATGATCCAACGAATGTTGGCAATTTGATATCCGGTTTCTCTGCCTTTTCTAAATCCAGCTCAAACATCTGGAAGTTCACAGTTCACGTATTGCTAAAGCCTGGCTTGGAGAATTTTGAGCATTACTTTGCTAACATGTGAGATGAGTGCAACTGTGCAGTGTTTGAGCATTCTTTGGGATTGCCTTTCTTTGGGACTAGAAGGAAAATTGACCTTTTCCAGTCCTGTGGCCACTGCTGAGTTTTCCAAATCTACTGGCATATTGAGTGTAGCACTTTCACAGCATCATCTTTCAGGATTTGAAATAGCTCAACTGGAATTCCATCACCTCCACTAGCTTTGTTCATAGTGATGCTTCCTAAGGCCCACTTGCCTTCACATTCCAGGATGTCTGGCTCTAGGTGAGTGATCACACCATTGTGATTATCTGGGTCATGAAGATCTTTTTTGTACAGTTCTTCTGTGTATTCTTGCCACCTCTTCTTAATATCTTCTGCTTCTGTTAGGTCCATACCATTTCTGTCTTTTATCAAACCCATCTTTGCATGAAATGTTCCCTGGAATCTCTAATTTTCTTGAAGAAATCTCTAGTCTTTCCTATTCTATTGTTTTCCTCTATTTCTTTGCACTGATCACTGAGGAAGGCTTTCTTCTCTCTCCTGGCTGTTTTTTGGAACTCTGCATTTAAATGGATATATCTTTTTTTTTCTCCTTTGCCTTTTGCTTCTTTTCTTTATTCAGCTCTTTGTAAGGCCTCCTCAGACGGCCATTTTGCATTTTTACATTTATTTTCTTGGGGATGATTTGATCTCTGCCTCCTGTACAATGTCACAAACCTCTGTCCATAGTTCTTGAGGTGCTCTGTCTATCAGATCTAATCCCTTGAATCTAATCTATCTAATCTAATCCCTTGACTGTATAATCGTAAGGGATTTGGTTTAAGTCATACCTGAATGGTCTCCTGGTTTTCTCTATTTTCTTAAATTTAAATCTGAATTTGGCAATATGGAGCTCATGATGTGAGCCACAGTCAGCTCCCAGTCTTGTTTTTGATGACAGTATAGAGCTTCTCCATCTTTGGCTGCCAAGAATATGATCAATCTGATATTGGTGTTGGCCATCTGGTGATGGCTATGTGTAGAGTCTTCTCTTGTGTTTTTGGAAGAGGGTGTTTGCTGTGACCAGTGTGTTCTTTTGGCAGAGCTCTGTTAGCCTCTGCCCTGCTTCATTCTGTGCTCCAAGGCAAAATTTGCCTGTTACTCTGGGTATTTCTTGACTTCCTACTTTTGCATTCCAGTCGCCTGTAATGAAAATGACATCTTTTTTGGGTGTTAGTTCTAGAAGGTCTTGCAGGTCTTCATAAAACCATTCAACTTCAGCTTCTTCAGCACTACTAGTTGGGGTGTAGACTTGGATTACTGTGATATTGAATGGCTTGCCTAGGAAACAAACATCGATCATTCTGTCATTTTTGAGATTGCACCCAAGGACTGCATTTCAGACTCTTTTGTTGACTATGAGGGCTACTCCATTTCTTCTAAGGGTTCTTGCCCACAGTAGTAGATATAATGGTCATCTGAGTTAAATTCACCCATTCCAGTCCATTTTAGTTTGTGGATTCATCAAATGTCGACGTTCACTTCTCTTTGACCACTTCCAATTTGCCTTGATTCATGGACTTAACATTCCAGGCTCCTATATTGCTCTTTACTGCATTGGACTTTATTTTCAACACCAGTCACATTCACAGCTGGGTGTTGTTTTTTGTTTGGCTCCATCTCTTTATTCTATCTAGAGTTATTTCTCCACTGGACTCCCATAGCATATTGGGCACCTACCAACCTGAGGTGGTAGGGAGTTCCTCTTTCAGTGTCCTATCTTTTTGCTTTGTCATACTGTTCATGGGCTTTTCAAGGCAAGAATACTGAAGTGGGTTGCCATTCCCTTGTCCAGCAGACCATGTTTTGTCCGAAATCTCCTCCATGACCCATCTGCCTTGGGTGGCCTTACAAAGCATGGCTCATAGTTTCATTGAGTTAGACAAGGCTGTGGTCCATGTAATTAGATTGGTTAGTTTTCTTTGATTGTGGTTTTCAGTCTGTCTGCCCTCTGATGGAGAAGGATAAGTCTAGATTCGCACAAATCTTTTTTCCAAACTCGTACACAGCAGAGGAGGAGACAGGGAGGACAGGGGCTCAGAGACCCAGTTCTGGCTCTGATCCGTGTGGCTGCGGGCCCCCCTGGCTGCGTCAAGGTTCCTCTCCTTCCTCCCAACTCCGGCTTCCTCCACGGGACCCTCCTTAGAATGTACAGTTGATTTGAAAGACATTTAAAAGAGGGAAGAGGGGAAGAGAGCTTTTCTTAGAAACTTTAAAATTTTATTCGTGACCAATCAGAGCTTACTTCCAGGCCTCCAACCCTCTACAACTTGCTTGGTTTTATCTTGTGTGTTTGTTGTTGTTGAGGAAGAAACCACCAACCTGGGGCAAAGTCATTCAAACCGGTGGTAATGTTTGCTTCAGAAGAGAACACTGGATCAAAAAAATTAAAAAAGGACCACCAAAAAACAAAAGGCAAAAAACAGTGTAAATGAAGAGTGTTAGGTTCTGGGCTCAGGAGCCCTGGAAAGAGAGTGAATAGAGCACAGGTGATGCTAACCCAGGCTGGGCTGGGAGCGGGCGTCCAGGAGGACCATCTCTGCCCTGGGACCCCTCGCTCGTGTGAGGCTCCATCCGCTACTCTTACCGTCTCCCTGCTGGAGCTGCCTGGCTGTCACGGCCATGCTGGCATTTTCTCCACTCACATCAGAGTGGGTAAGTCATTAATATGTTCACATGGGAGAGGGGAGGAAGGAAGAAGAAATTTGGGTAATTTTCTCTCCAGACATTCGTCTGTCTTGCAATGTCATTACTTTCCTACACATTTGAGAAACTAGATGCCTTCTTTTTTTTTTTTTTAATAATTTTTATTGAAGTACAGTTGACTGACAATGTTGTATTAGTTTTGGGTGCACAGCAAAGTGATTCAGTTGTATATTCTTTTTCACATTTTTTTTCTATGATCGGTTACTACAAGGTATTGAGTATATTTCCCTGTGCTATATAGTAGGACATTGTTGGTTTTCTATTTTATGTATAGTGTGTGTATACGTTCATCTCAGACTCCTAGTTTATCCCTCCTGCCGTTCCCTCTTCAGTTCAGTCACTCAGTCGTGTCTGACCCTTTATGACCCCATGGACTATAGCACGCCAGGCCTCCCTGTCCATCACCAAATCCCAGAGCTTGCTCAAACTCATGTCCACTGAGTCAGTGATGCCATCCAATCACCTCATCCTCTGCCATCCCCTTCTCCTCCTGCCTTCAATTTTTCCCAGCATCAGGGTCTTTTCCAACGAGTCAGTTCTTTGCATCAGGTGGCCAAAGTATTGGAGTTTCAGCTTCAGCATCAGTCCTTCCGATGAATATTTTCCCCTTGGGAAGCCGTAAGTTTGTTTCCTATGTTTATTATCATCTTTGCTTTCAGATCATCCCCTACCGCATAAGCTACTGGGCTCCAACTCGGATCAATAGACTCAGAAAGACAAACTCTATTTTCAAGATATTTTTATATTATACTGATTTTAAAATATTTTGAAAATTATCCATTGTCTACAGCTGTGCATGCATGCTAAGTGGCTTCAATTGTGTCCGACTTTTTGTGACCCATAGCCTGACTATAGCCACCCACGGATGCTGGTCATTCCTTCATGTGTGTTAGTTGCTCAGTCATGTCCAACTCTTTGCGGCCGCATGGACTGTAGCCCACCAGGCTCCTCTGTCCGTGGGATTCCTCAGGCAAGAATACTGTAGTGAGTTACCATGCCCTCTTCCAGGGAATCTTCCTGACCTAAGGATCTAACCCGTGTCTCTTACATCTCCTGCATGGGCAGGTGGATTCTTTACCACTAGTGACACTTGGGAAGCTCCCAGAGATTAAATAATTTGCCCAAATCATATATCTCTTGAATTGCTGCATTTAGATTTAGACCCAGGTGAACCTTGTTCAAAGGATCCATGAATTTTTCACCAGTGAACTTTGTGGTTCACTCCCAGTTTTGTGTTAGCTCCACAAGACATTTCTCAGGCATTGTATAGGACTGTGTGTTAGTTGCTCAGTCAAGTCTGACTCTTTGCGACTCCATGGACTGACTGTGGGCACAGTCACAAAAATATGCACTTAAGGTCGGAAGACTTGGGTTCAAATTTCGTCATCTTGCATTTTTCTGTTGATAGCATGGTAATAAGAGACAGAAGATGAGCTCATATCCCAACTGTGTCATCTACCAGCTGTGTAAACTTGGGTAGAATTTTCTCATTTCTAAGTCTCCAATGTTTCACATGCCCAAGAGAGACGAAAGCAATCAAGTGACTGAAAAAGAAAGATGATAACACCCTGTAAACAGCCTAGCACCTGCCCTGGCACACAGTGGGCACCTACTAAACGTAGTCACCTCATCTCTTTCAACTAATTCTGATCACTTGGAGGCATGCATTATGTGCTCTCTGGGCTCTTATTTAATAAACATATGGTGTTTAATACTGCTCTTTTGACATGGTTACAGTAAAAGCAGAAGAAATAATATCTAAATAAGGAAGTCTTTCTTCCCATGTCTCTAAGAAATGAGAACCCACCATTTCTAGGTTGTAGAAAAGAAGTGACAATGATTTATTATTGAACAAGGGAGCAATTATTTATTATTGAAACCACTTCTGGACCTACATTTTAACGATGTCATTCCTAGCTTTCTCCAGTAGCTGAGGGCCCTGGAAGACTTGTGTAGGGTTGAATTTGAAGCCACCCTCTGCCTCTCAGCCCAGGTCCCCAAGCCAAAACCCCGAGCCAAATATGCGCCATTCCATCTGCTGTCCTAACCCAAGGGAAACGACCCTCAAACCCCACGGGGCTCATTCAGGTCACGAAGGAGACCTCACCTTTCATAGGTCAGATGGTGTTCAGAGATGATTTGCTTAAGTGACTAATGAGGAAGGGAAAAAAAAAAATCGAGATGTAGTTAACGAAATGTGCTGAGGTCATTTCCACCACGCGTTGTTGGAGCTCAAAAGCAGAAAGTGTCTTGAGGGCTATAATTAGGAGAATGAGTTAAAAATGTAACAGCACTCCAGATCTCAACTACACGTATAGTCATTTTCTCAACTATAAACGTCTGCCCCTGTGCGCTTTATGGGGACTATAGTAATCCTTCTTTTTTCAGCATTTGAGGGAAACAGGGGAAGAAAAATAATAAAGGGGGGAAAGTAATTTTTTTTAATTGGAGGATACTTGCTTTTACAGAATGTTGTTGTTTTCTGTCAAACCTTAACGTGAATCAGCCATAGGTATACATACGTCCCCTCCCTCTTGACCTCCCTCCCATCTTCCTCCCCATCTCACTCCTCCGGGTTGATACAGATCCCCTGTTTGAGTAATGTTTTTAAGAGACATTTGAGAGAGGCCAGAGAGCTCCTGGGAGGAGGCAGGCCCAGTTGTCTGCCCGTCTTTCTCTGCACTGCGGTCCACTCTAGTCCCTTCTGACCATGCAGCCATCTGGCCCTGAGCGCCTGGTCTCCACGTGTCGCTCAGAGTGGCCGCCTGCGCCTGGTGAAGCCCTCTAAATGGAGAGCACACTTGGGGCCACCTTCATGCAGAGGGCTGGTGCACAGTGATGGGTGGTCGTTATCCCCGAAGAGTTCAGGCTTCAACTGTTACACACCCTGCTTGTTTTTCTCATAGACTTCATCTTTTAGAGATTTAGGTTCACAATAATATTGAGCCGAAAGGTGCAGAGAGTTCTCTTGTATTCCCTGACCTCACAGAGGTTCATCTTTTGCAATGATCAACCCCCCACCAGATGGTACATTTGTTCTAATCAGTGAACCTACACTGACACATCAGTTTCACCCCAAATCCAGTTTAGGTTAGGGTTCACTCTTGGTATTGTACATTCTATGTCTTTGGATAAGTGGATGATGGTACATATCCATTTTTATTGTGTGATACAAAATGCATTCAGTGTCTTAGAAATTCTCTGTGCTCTGCCAGTTCATCTTTTCCTGCCACAACTGATTTTTTATTTTACTATCGCTATGATTTTGCCTTCACCAGAGTATCATATAGTTGGAATCATATAGCAGGCAGACTCTCTAGATTGGTTTCTTTCAGTATGTAATACGCATTTTAGTTTCCTCCATGCCTTTTCATGGCTTGATAACTTGTTTCTCTTTAGTGTGGAATTATATTCCATTATCTGGTTGTACAAGAGTTTATGTCTTCACCTTCTGAAGGACATCTTGGTTACTTCCAAGTTGGATAATTATGAATAAAACTGCTGTGAACATCCATGTGCAGCTTTTTGTGGTGACATTTTCTAAGTGAATGCCAAAGAGCCTAAATGCTGGATAGTACAGTAAGAATGTACTCTGTTTTATAAGAAACAGTCAGACCATCTTCCAAGGTGGCTGTAGTTGCTTCATATCTTCATCAGCATTTGGTGTTGGCCAAGGTCCAGCTCTCAACTCTTCAATAGGTATGTCATTATCTAGTTGGTTTAACTTGCAATTTCCTAATGACATACAGAGCGACTTCTCCTATACTTGTTTACCATATGTGTATCGTTTTGGTGAAGTATTTACTCAGATCTCATTTTGGTCGTTTTTTAATCTGGTTGTTCATTTTTTTAATGTTGAGTTTTAAGAGTTTTTTGTACATTTTGGATAGCAGTCTTTTATCAGATGTGTCCTTGGCAAATATTTTCTCTCAGGCTGTGGCTTGTCTTCTTATTCCCCTGATCCCTCTATTCTTTGTGTCAAAGACAGACTTAAATAATAATAATTATTGGGTTGGCCAAAGACTAAGATGTTACAGAAAAGCTCAAATGAAATTTTTGTCCAACCCAGTGTTTCTGTGTCCATCTTCATGTGTAAGGCAGAGATCCAAAAGCAATAGGAACAAAAATATTTGAGTAACTATGGTGTCAATTTCATGAATTTAGTGAAAATTGCTTAGAAAAGTGCAGGTTTCATAATTAGGGGTATTCATAAGAGTTAGTCATTAGTAGTATACAAAAGGAGGTAAGGTATTCCTAGTCACTTTTCTCCAGTTGCCTTATTTCGGTGTTAATATGACTTTTATAAGAAATTCTTGGATTCAAGCCTTTGGGAAGATCTGGATTAAGTCAGAGGTTCTCAAGCAGAGGTGATTTTTGTCCACCAGGGAAAGTTTGCCCGTCTGGAAGCTTGATGACTGGGGAGGGGACCCAGCACTAGTGGGTGGAAGCCAAGGAGGCTCTGAGCGTGTGTGGAGCCCGGGACAGCCACCCCTGCACCTCCCACCGACAGAAGGCTGACCCGGCCCTGGATGCCAAGAGTGCCACAGCCGCGAAATCCAGAGCAATGAAGCACATCCTCTTGCTGTATCTTCTATGCAGCTGGTTTCTGTAAGAAACTGAGCCCAAGCTAGAGGG
>CM035280.1:66832856-66967639 GCA_020226075.1 Hydropotes inermis | reverse complement strand
ACAGTGCGTCCCAGACACACGAGGGTGTGGAGGGAACAGTGCGTCCCAGACACACGAGGGTGTGGAGGGAACAGTGCGTCCCAGACACACACGCATGGGGAGGGAACAGTGCGTTCCAGATACACGTACATGTGGCAACTCCGGAGTTCGTACACGGTTCCCCGTGCTCACACTCTTCTGGAAGACCCACACTTCCTGAGTCGGCCCATAATTTATTTTCATAGACATTTTCTTTCCAAACCTTGGAAATTGAGGCTAACATTTATGTTTTAATTTTTCCTAATGTTAATGATTGGCAAATAATCTGAGCTATTTTTCACAGGGAAAAGACTGAAAAAAAGAGCAACATTTGCTTAGCAAACAGAGAATATCTAAAAACAGCCTTGCTAAAAACAGGTTAATGCTTTAAATGACACAATTGAACAAGACATAATTAGGGATAACTATTTCCTTCCTCTCATTTTAGAAACACCATAAGCATTTGGCACAGGGGTGAGAGAGGGTGATCTCATGACCTCCATGTGGAATTTTTTTTTCAGTGTTGCCATTAGGTTGTTATTACATAAAATGGTATCAAGTATGCCAACCAAATTTCCTAATAGTATGTAAATCCCTTGGACTACAAGGCATCCCTTGGACACCAAGGACATCAAACCTGTCAATCCTAAAGAAAATCAACCCTGAGTATTCATTGGAAGTACTGAAGCTCCAATACTTTGGCCATGTGATGCCAATGAGAGCCAACTCATTAGAAAAGATTCTGATGCTGGGAAAGATTGAGGGCAGGAGAAGGGGATGACAGTGGATGAGATGGTTGGATGGCATCGCTGACTCAATGGACATGAGTTTGAGTAAACTCTGGGAGTTGGTGGTGGACAGGGAGCCCTGGATGCTTTGGTCCATGGGGTCTCAAGAAGTCAGACACAACTTAGCAACTGAACAGCAACAACAATGTAAATCCAGTTTGCAAAGAAGTTGTTTCATGGCCAAAAAATTTGCAATAATTAAATTACTGTTTTTAAAGTCCCTATTTCTTCTTTGAAGATAATATTTGATTATATGTACATGAAGAATAGAAAGTACTAATTTTAAAATAGATCTTTGGCCAAGATTCAAGAGGAATAAGTTTTCCCATGCCCAAATGAATGGTTGATAATGATATCTTTTCAATTTGGTTCTGTTGTTATATATTTACATGCTTTGCTGGATGCTAAAAGGATCAGAAAAGACTAATATATAATCCTTTTCTTTGAGAAGCTGACAAATTAATGGACGTGGTGTGCACACACTTAGTCGCTGCATTGTTAGTGTGAAGGGCTGAGTGATTTGTTTGGAATGTGGAGAGTGAAAAAGGAAGGGAGAAGAGAAGATACTCCTGGAATTGGTCTCTCATCAGGAGTGGAACTCAGAGAAGACCTGTGAGCAGTGGGGGTGGTGGGGTGGGGATGAGGAGGAATCCTGGGATGACTATGCATCAGTGGTACAGAGCGTGGCCAGCACCTCCCACTAAAAGACAGGTCCAGACCAGACCAGAAAAAGGGTCCTCAGCATTCTACTGAAGAAGATGTTCTACACCAGGATTTTGGGTGCTTTGTAGGAATAATTCCTTTT
Source organism: Hydropotes inermis (assembly GCA_020226075.1). Lineage (NCBI taxonomy): Eukaryota > Metazoa > Chordata > Mammalia > Artiodactyla > Cervidae > Hydropotes > Hydropotes inermis. Next base: position 66,966,028 of record CM035280.1, on the reverse strand, counting down.
TACTTTTCTTCTGTTTGGGCAATCACAACCATAGCTGTCATTCATGAAGAGACAAGGTGACCTAGTTTGAAGCTGAGTGTCAATTCACACAAGTAATTCAAAAACTACTTGATTTCCAAGGCAATTTCCAAGGTAAATTTGTTCAGGTATCTCTTGACTTCCTACTTTTGCATTCCAGTACCCTATAATGAAAAGGACACCTTTTTTGGGTGTTAGTTCTAGAAGGTCTTGTAGGTCTTCATAGCACGATTCAACTTCAGCTTCTTCAGCGTTACTGGTCAGACCATAGACTTGGATTACTGTGATATTGAATGGTTTGCCTTGGAAACGAACAGAGATGATTCTGTTGTTTTTGTGATTACTTCCAAGTGCTGCATTTCGGACTCTTTTGTTGACTATGAGGGCTACTCCATTTCTTCTAATGGATTCTCGCCCACAGTGGTAGATATAATGGTCATTTGAATTAAATTTACCTATTCCAGTCCATTTGAGTTCACTGATTCTTAAAATGTGGGTGTTCACTTTGCCATCTCCTGTTTGACCACTTCCAATTTATCAGATAAAGCTGACTGTAAATGCTTGTATTTATTTTGGAGCTCTCAATTCTGTCCCCGTGATTAATGTTCCTGTGTTTATGCTAGTACCATAGTGTTTTGATTACTATAGCTTTATAATGTAACTTGAAATCAGAAAGTATGATGCTTTTCACTTTGTTCTCCTTTCTCAGGATTGCTCTGGCTATTTAGGTCCTCTTTTAGTTCATACGAATTTTATGATCATTGTTTCCACTTCCACAAAGAATGCCATTGAAACCTTGATAGAGATTGTGTTACACCTGTGGATAGCTTTGGGTGGTATAGACGTTTTAATAATATTAATTCTTGTAGTCCATGAACACAGGTACTTTTACATTTATGTGTATCTTCAGTTTCTTTCTCCATTGTTTTGTAGATTTCAGTGTAGAGATCTTTTACCTCCTTGGTTAAATTTGGTCTTAAATATGTTATTGTTTTTGATGCTATTTCAAATGGAATTATTTTATTTCTGTTGCAGATAATTCACTGTTAGTGTACAGCAATGCTACTGATTTTTGTATGTTAGTTTTATATTCTGCAACTTTACTAAATTGGTTGATTAGATCTAAGTTTTTTGGTGGGGTCATTACTATTTTCTATAATATTATGTTGTCAACAGAGACAGTTTTACTTCTTCCTCTCCTCTTCTGATGTGTTTTATTTTTTTTTTTTCTTGCCTGATTGCTGTGCCTAGGACTTCGAGCGCTGTGAATGATTAGGATTGATAAGAGTGGGTAGTCTTATCTTGTTTTGATCTTAAAGGACAAGCTTGCAATCTTCCACCACCGAGTATGATATTAGCTGTGGGCTTGTCATATAGGGACTGTATTATGTTGAGGTATGTTCCTTTCCTTGTGGCTCAGCTGGTAAAGAATCTGCCTGCAATGCAGGAGACCCTGGTGTGACTCCTGGGTTGGGAAGATCCACTGGAGAAGGGAATAGCTACCCACTCCAGTGTTCTTGCCTGGAGAATTCCATGGACTGTGTAGTTGTGAAGAGTTGGGCACAACTGGGTGACTTTCACTTCCACTTTCATGTTCTTTCTACACCTAGTTTCTTAAGAGTTTTCACCATGAAGAGATATTGAGTTTTGTCTAATGCCTTTTGTACATCAACTGAGATGATCATAGGATTTTTTCTTTCTATTAATGTGATGTGTCACATTTTAAGTTGAGGCATCCTTTCATCTAAGGGATAAATCCCACTTGATGATGATGAGTAATCCTTTTAATGTGCTGCACTATGCTTTTTTTAATGAAACATTGTTACAACTATCCACTTGCTTTCTTTTTCATTCATTTTAATTTACTAAAATGTAGGATGGATAAGAAGGTATGTACCACCAGTTCATAATGAATTCTTACAACTAATACACCATAGGTGATTTATTCCTTTAGAAACAGGACTTTCCTAATCAGTTAATAATGTATAATTTAAAAATCAGTTAATAATGTATAATTTAAAAATTTAAAAATAAACTCAATTTATTAATTTGAAGAGTATATTTATGAATAGATGTGAATACTTATGTTGATTCGGAGAGCTTCAATTTGTTTTTCTAGAAAAGTTAAGTGCTGATGGGATATTCATTGTATGTTATGAGCCAATAGACATTGTTAGTAACTGCTGTGAGTCACATGTAAATATATCATAATTTTAACATATACATTAAATGTGACTACTATAAAGATAAGATATTGGTACTAAGAGGGATGTTCTACCTTCTATTGGTTACAAACATTGTTTTCTGACAAATAAAAGTAGGTGAAAGTTTCTAAAGCCATCAAGTAAGTATTCATTATGAATCATGCATCTACAATGTATGAAAAACAGCCAATCCTAGTTTGAAGCTTTGTTTTCACTTTAAGGATAGGAAATGTATGATAAGTTCACAGAGACATACTGCAGTTTAGAGGAACACTTGGAAGTAATTCTAAAATCAATGAGTATTAGTTAAAAAATAAAAATAAGTCTATAGAAGTAATAACTTCTTTATCTTCAGCAATAATTTCTAAACTATAGAAGTCATAATTTATAAATTTCCTCTTTACACACTCTGGCTTTTGTCTTTTCACTTTATTGACTTCTGTTTATAGTTAACTTGTTTCGACATATCATTGCTACATTATAATACCACAAGAAATCACAAACTTTTTAACATATTGAATAGAAAAAATGAGTACAAATTTTACTTTTATTGGAATGCAATTCTAGAAAGTTATTTTATTGAATATTTAATAATTATTTATTGCAAATTAAATTACTTTTCAAAATCATTTACAAGAAAAAATGTTCTATAAGAAATAAATTATTCATTTTAAGCAGTGCACTTTTATTTTATGTAATATTATTTCTGATCCTCTCAAGTTATCAACAAATATAATCCCTCATCTCTAAAGGGATTATTACAAAATAAAAAATCTTACCACCACATTTACTTCATAATAGTATCATTAGAAATAATTATAATAAATTTTAACTAACTTCTTCAAATTTTGCTGTTCAGAATCATAATTAAATGGCTAGAATTACATTTGATATATTATGAAAGTACAGTGTGGACATCTAAGATTAAAGAGCCCAGTCTATGGAAAAGGAATTTCACCTTCTTTGACCTGCTCCAGAGAGAGCAACGTGCATGAACACACTTTGGGAAAGGAAGTAAAACTCTTATATTTCGTCCTCTTTAGCTTTTCCAGGGGCAGAGAAAGAGGAGGGACAAGACAGAAGGTCACGCGTGACAAGCAGCTGCAGACCGCTGTCTTGGCATCTGAGATGATAGAATCAGATAAGAGTAAAGAGAAGGTAGTCACTCCCATTCACCTCCGAGTCAATGCTCTTGTGTGGGCGAGGAACAAATCGATATTTTCATGTTCAATATGCAGCTCAGGGGCAGAAAAGAGACTCTTATTTCTGGAGTATTAGTCACAGACATTAGCAGAATTATTTTTGTTACTCAAAGTTTTATAGTAGAATTGTGTACATGGGGTTTATAATTTTGTAGCTACAGAATTTTGCTAATGGGAATTTTAGGATTTGTACAACAATTTTCCTTTCCATTTTTACTTAATTTCAATAATTTGTTGTTTCCTGGCAAAGCAGTAAGGCAGTAATAGGATATGAGCTATATAATGTCATTCAAGCCTTGAGGAGCCCATACACTTTGAATGAACCCTTAACTACAACTACAACTTTAGGAAAGTAAAAAATAACAGTAATCATTAACAACTTGGTGATGTGAACAAAAGCAGTTCAAATGATCTACAACTTTGACTTCAGGGGATGAATCTATTTATTGTTCTTCACGAAAAAAAGATCTGGAATGGGTCTCTCACAGAAGCAAGTGACCAGCCAAAAGATGTAGCTGGACAAGGAAGCATGTGGCCAGGAGATAATGAAAATTTCAACCTAAAACTTACCATTCTCAGGATTTCAAGGATTCATAAAATAAAGGGAATGTAGCCAAGTGGAAAAAGGACAAATGCATAATTCATGAAGCAGCCCTTTCTGACATACCCTGCTGCTTTAGGCTCCTAAAAATAGATCAGTTAAGGGCAACATGTAATAATTTCCTTCAGAAAAGTGGTAAAGATATTTTTCATTTGAAAGTGTTCTAAATTTCTACAATATAAGCAATAGAGGAATCTTCAGCTTGTTTTAGAGGGAGACACGAGGTATTATGCAGCATATATTTGAAATAACTTTTTTTTTCCTCTATGCCCTTATTAGCATTTAGCTGGAAGGCATTGCATGCTTCTTTGCTTCAATGTGTTCTATGCAAATTATCAGGGTGGAAAGTGCCCTTACTAATAGATTTAAAATATACTTTAGAGTGATGCTTCTTCTTTTTTTCTTTTTTTTTTAAGACAGCATATTCTACATGGGGTCTTCAACTGGGGGCAAAGACACTTACCATCACTGTGAAGTCCAGAGAGTGTGGGGACAGATCAAGTAACATAAAAAGTCATTTCAGAATAATACACAGAATTTTAAACTTGGCCTGCATAAGTAAATCTATTATCACTTTTCTCTAAATTCTAACCTTCTGATACACTTTTTCAATATGCTAAATTTGTAAAGTATAACAATACAGAAGTATTCATCTGCATAGAAACTGTTTTTTAAATAAAATATTATGTTTCCACGTGCTTACATCTATTTTCTTTATATCAGTTAGATTATTCTCACATGGTATGAACTTGAAAATATAATGTAGTACTTGAAATTTTAGCATAATTTAGAGGCTAAACCTTATAAAATATTTTATCTATCTATAAATAATTACATTAATTTGGAAATTTGATGATTTTGAAGAATGTAAAATGAATATACAAAAAAAGAATGATTAAAATTGCCTAACTTTTTAACATTGACCAGTAAAAATCTTCCATAAAGTCTTATTAGCTTTATAAACTAATTTGTGCTATAAATTAACATAACCTTATTAATTTTCATCTACCTCTCAAGAAATGCCATCTTTACAAAAACATATAAACCAAAAATCTGTAACCTATAGACTTCTGGTAGTCTACCTGTCAGTTCTGATTATTTCCAGTAATTCAGTTATTTCACTGACCTACTTTTTCAGTGACTGCTAATCTTTCTAGGCAAAAATCAAAGGTTTATTTTTTCTTGGCATTAGATGTGTTTCTTGCCTGGGATTATTCATAACTTAATTAACTTATCTATTAAGCTGTTACTTCTGGAATGTTTCTATATGTTCATAACAAAACAGTGAATAATGTACACTTCTGTGTTATTGAGGCACATTGTTCATACTTAACATGTGTCTTGGGCTTCTCAGGTGGCTCAGTGGGTAAAGAATCTGCCTGCAGTGCAGGAGATGCAGGCAGACGTGAGTTTGATCTCCGGGTCGGGAAGATCCCCTGAGAAAGGCATGGCAACCACTACTGTATTCTTGCCTGGAGACTCCCATGGGCAGAGGAGCCTGATGGGCGCAGTCCATAGCGTCACAGAGTCAGACATGACTGAAGCGACTGAGCAATATGTGTTTCACGAGTAATTTCCATCCACTGTAGACCTCTGGAAAGAATAAAAACTAAAAATGAGCATGTGCGTCAAAATATCTTCAAAGTATTTTTAAAAAAGCCTGAATTAATGTAAGGTATTATTCGCACTTTCTAAGGAAAGATAATTAAGATTGGTTCTTATGAATATAGCTTCAAATTTTGAGAATGATGGAGTTTAGTTCTTAATCCGTTTTCATATCATCTGCTGACTTCACTAAGGTTAAGTGTATGAAGAGCATTTGATCTACTTATACACACACACATACACCTATTTGCATTTGTCTCACTTGGAATGACAAAGATGTGACACTGTGGATTGGCATGGTTCCCTTACCACTCATGTCGTGAACTTGGAAACTGCCAGTGACAAATGTCTCCTGTAACATTGCCCTAAAATGTTTTTGATAACTGTGCAGTCCTATTTAGTTAACCACTGAGGAAAAAAAAAAATGTAAAAATCCCTTATTTTATATCAGCAGCATAGGTATGTTACATTAATACTCGTATTAATGTACACTGAAGGCACACCAAAATACTAACTAGTCCTTCACACCCGCAATAGCAGCACAGAAACAGTTACAGATTAATCCAGATTTTCAGTCTCACATCTAAGATTCTTCACGCTTGCCTTTGGTAAATTTTTTTTAGGAAATAGAGTATCTTCACCTCATGCTAAAATGGATTCTTCTTCCATGAGAATTGAGCTCTCTGCCGCCCTTTGTGTATACCCAACGCACAATGTTAAAGCGAGACGGCTATAATTGGTAAATAGGTCAATAAGCACAGCCCCGAAGACAGCCAGCTCAGCCTGCCATTTGTTCCCATCCCTCTCACAATGGCGATGTTCGCATCACAGGTTAGAAGTTGCTTCTGTGAAAGGCAACATCTGAGTCATATGCAAAGCCGCTGGCCAGGATGACAGGGTTCTTAACGAGAAAGGATAGAACAAGGACTAGCCAACCCCAATGTGTCTATTATAATAACATTCAAGGAAAGAGCTAATCTGAGCAATGGATATGAAACGGAAAGTCTTTACATCGGGAGACAAACAGGGGAGGGACCATCACATAACGATTCACAACCTAAAAGTGACTATGCTATTCACGTATTGTAGGGAGACATTAACTCTGTTTCACAGGCAAAACAGAACAACTAACTCTCCTAATTTATGCCTTTTGGGGTCTCTTTATTTGTAATCCCTCAAAAGTCTCCTGTAAATAGTTGAGTCTGGCAATAGAAAATGCTTTCATATTATTTTTTTAGAGAGAGAGTACTAAAAGAGTAACTATACGTGTTATAGAACTGATTTGCCATTATCTAGAAGTGAGTCATTGGGCTTCCTCGGTGGCTCAGTGGTACAGAGTTCACTGGCAATGCAGGAACCCCAGGTCGCAGGTTTGATCCCTGGGTCAGGAAGACCCCCTGGAAGAGGGCATGGCAACCCACTCCAGTATTCTTGGCTGGAGGATTCCATGGGCAGCAGAGCCTGGTGGGCAGCAGCCCACGGGGTCACAGAGAGTTGGACACGACTGAAGTATCTGCGCGCGCACACACATGCACACAGTGAATCCTCAGGTAATATGTGATTAGATCTAGCTAGAGCAATTAGATGCAACTAGTCAGCTCACCTGATTTGGATTTCAAGCAACATCCTGCAACTTAATTTGTACCGGGGAAAAGAAAATCTCATATAAGCCAACGTTAAAACTATCCACGTTAACGGTCCTTAATTTAGGGGCCAAAAAGGCTAATATCTGTTGTTTAGTCAGTAAGGTGTGCCCGTCTTACTTACATACTCACTCTTTTGAGACCCCAAGAACTGTAGCCCACCAGGCCCCTGTATCCATAGAATTCTCCAGGCAAGAATACTGGAATGGATTGCCATTCCCTTCTCTAGGAAATCTTTTGGATCTGGGGATCAAACCTGCGTCTCCTGCACTGGAAGTGGGTTCTTTACCACTAAGCCTCCAGGGAAGCCTCAAAAGGATAATACATCTCGCCCCTGATAATCATGAAAATTTGTCATATTGAAGCCACATGAAGGCCTTTTAGTGAGGAATCCACTCGAGCTTTGGATTTACTTGTTTCTCAAAGCCAGGTCTCTTCATATTGCTGATGAATATTCTAGAGGAGAATCTTTTTGCTGCTAAAGGAAGAATCTAAGTTTTACCTGTTATCCTAACACAGGTGATACATGCTGTCAGAAAATACCCACAACTTCCTCCATCACCCTTTTATTTTCCCAAAGTCTTTTCCCATGTGGGTATGAACGACTATGGTTTCAATAGAATTAAGAGTTTTCATCAAGTCTGCCAAATAAGACGTACAAATGCAAACCAAGCTTACCTGAAGATTTTTCATATTTGTGTGTTTTCATTATCCTCTAGACGCTGAAATGTTTCCGCGTAAGTTAGTGATGTTGAACATGTTTTCATGTGATTGTTGGCCATCTGTATGTTTTCTTTGGGGAGAAAAAAATGTTTGTTAAGGTCCTTTGCCCAATTTTTAATCAATTTTTAAGTTCCATGAGTTCTTTATATATATTCCAGATATTAACCTCTTACTAAGTATATGGTTTGCAAATATCTTCTCCCAAGCAGCAGGTAGCCTTTTCATTTTGCTGCTGATTTTCTTCACTGTGAAAAAGCATATTTTAGTTTCATATAGTCTCATTTGTTTATTTTTGCTGTTGATGCCCTTGCCTGAGGAGATAGATCCAAAGCAATTTCCCCAAGACTAATGGAGAAGAGCTGACACCTGTTGCTTTCTTTTAGGAGTTTTGTGGTTTCTGAACTTATATGCAAGTCTTTAACCCATCTTGACTTTATTTTTATACATGGTGTCACGTGCTGGTCTAGATTCATTCTTCTGCTTGCAGCTGTTCGGTTTTCCCAAAACCATTTATCAAAGCGACTGTCTTTTTCCCCGTTGAATACTCTGGCTTCTTTTGTCATAATGACCAATGTTTGTGGGTTTATTCTAGGCTCAGCTGTATTCCGTTGATCACATGTCTGTTTTTGCACCAGTACAATACTGCTGGAGTTATAGGTTTATAGTATAGTTTGAATCCAGGAGCATGATATTTCCAGGTTTGCCCTGGCTAGTTTTCATCCTTTGAGTTTCCATGAAATTTTCAGGATTCTTTCTTCCATTTCTGTGAAAAATGTTATTGATATTTTGATAGGGTTTGCATTGAATCTGTATATTTTTGGGGTAGTATGGACTGTTTAACAATATCAATTCTTCCAATCTATGAGTGTGGGATTTTTCCATTTATTTGCAGTATCTTTAATTTCTTTCAGCTATATATTATAGTTTTCCAAGTACAGGTCTTTTTCACCTTTATGGTTAAATCTATTCCTAGGTGTTTTATTCTTTTTTGATAAAATTATAAATGGAATTATTTAAATGTGTCTTTCTGATAATTTATTAGTTCACAGAAATGCAGCAGACTTCTGTATATTAATTTTGTATCCTGCATATTTACTGAGTTCATTTATTAATTCTAATAGTTTTATGGTAGTGTCTTTAGAGTTTGCTATGTATAATATCAGGCTTCCCAAGTGGTGGTAATGGCAAAGAATCTGCCTCCCAATGCAGGAGACATAAGAGATGCAGGTTCAGTCAGTGGGCAGGGAAGATCCCCTGGAGGAGGGCCTGGAAACTCACTCTGGTATTCCTGTCTGGAGAATCTCATGGACAGAGGAGCCTGGCAGGCTACAGTCTGTAGGGTTGCAAAGAGTTGGACATGATTGAAGGGATTTAGTATACACATATGTAGAATATCATGCAATCTGCAAAGAGTAACAGTTTTACTTCTTCCTGTCCAATTTGGCTCTTTTTTTTTTTCCTTGTCTAATTGCTGTGGCAAGGACTTCTATGTTGAATAAAAGTGGCAAGAGTAGACATCCTTATTTTGTTCCTGATTTTACAGGAAAATCTTTTAGTCATTAATCACTGACTATGATGTTTGCTCTGGTGTAACAGACAGGATAAAGCACACCTCTCAACAATGTGGGTTTAGAAGAAGCACACCTTAGCATAATAGAGACTGTATATGAGATTTTGCTGGAGAAGGAAATGGTAACCCATTCCAGTATTCTTGTCTGGAAAATCCCACGGACAGAGGAGCCTGGTGGGCTACAGTCCATGGGTCGCAAAAGAGTCAGACACGAATGAGTGACTAACACACACTTGAGATTTTATATATATATATATATATATATATATGTGAGATATATATATATATATATATATATATATATATATATATCACTGTATTTTAAGTTGATCATCACAAGGTTGAATGCCTTCTAAAAACTACACTCCACATTTTACATTTTTGACATCACATTTTACATCACTTTGTTTGCCTATCTTTTTACTAATTTTTGTAGTTTTCTACAAAACTACTGATTTTACTACTTATTGATTTTACTACTTTTGTCTTCTAACCTTTACATTAGCCTTGTAAGTGGTTGATTCAGTACTTCCACTATATGTTTGCTTTTATGAATCTGGTTTTCCTTTCATATATTTTCTTATTTCTAACTATAGACTTTTACGACTGAAGAAGTCCATTTAGTTTTTTTTTTGTTTGGCCAGTGTAGGTGGTGGCATATTCCTTTAGATTTTGCTTGTCTGTAAGACTATTTATCTCTCCTTCCACTCTGAATGATAACCTTGCCAGGTAGAGTATTCTTGATTGTAAGATTTTTTTTTTTTCATCAGCACTTTGATAAAGTTCCACGTCATTCTGGCCTGTACATAGTGTCTGCTGAAAAATCAGCTTTTTTTTTTTAATGGGGTCCCCTTGTATGTAACTGCTTTTTTTCTCATTCTGCCTTTATGATTCTCTAGCTTTTGACATTTTAATTACGATGCTTGGTTGCATGAGCCTCTTCGGGCTTATCTGTTTTGACACTGTCCTTCCTGTACTCAGTTCAGCCGCTCAGTCGTGTCCAACTCTTTTCGGCCCCGTGGCCTGCAGCACGCCAGGCTCCCCTGTCCTTCGCTGTCTCCCAGAGTTTGCTCAAACTCATGTCCATGGAGTCAGTGATGCCATCGAAACTTCTCATCCTGTCATCCCCTTCTCCTCCTGCCTTCAGTCTTTCCCAGCATCAGGGCCTTTTCCAATGAGTCAGCTCTTTGCATCAGGTGGCTGAAGTCCCTGTATTCAGACATCTCTTTTCTTCACTAGGTTAGGGAAATTTTCAGCTAACATTAATATTTCTTCAAATGCATTTTGTCCCTCTCTCTGGTACCTCTGTAGTACAACTGTTAGTTTCTTGAGATCCCTTAAACTGTCCTTATTTTTTTAATTATTGTTATTATTTTTTGATGTGACAAATGGGTAATTTCCCCTACCCAGTCTTCCAGATTACTGGTTCATTCATTTTTTTTTTAATTACTTATTTATGTATTTGTGCTGGCTGTGCTGGGCCCTCATTGCCGCCCGGGTTTTCCTCTGGCTTCAGTGAGCAGGGGCTGCTCTGGTTGCGGGGCGCTGGCTTCTCTCTGCGGCGGTGTCTCTGGTCGCACGGTGCGGGGTCTGGGGTGAGGGGGTGTCCGTGGCCGCAGCATGCGGACGCAGTAGTGGCTCCTCGGCTCCCCGGCCCCGGCTCAGGAGTTGTGGCACATCGGCTGGGCTACAGTGCTTCCCTCTTCTGAATCATTTAATCCACTGTCAGCTCATTCTGCTGTACGTTTCATTTCCCTTATTGTATTCTGAGGTTCCAGTTGGTCCTTTTTTATGTTTCCTACCTTTTTGTTGAAGTTCTCACTGTGTTCATCCATTCCTCTAATGACTTCGGTGAGCATCTTTATCACTGGACTTTGAATTGTTTTTCAGATGCATTTATCTGAATAATTTTTGCCTTCATTCCATTGTTTATTTCTGAGACTTGGTCTTATTCTCTTCTTTGGAACATATTCTGTTGTCTCCTTGTTTAACCTTGCTTTCTGTGCCCGTTTCTATGTGTTAGGTGGATCACCAAGTCTCCTGGTCTTGAAGGGGTAGCCTTACGTAGAAGGTTTCCTGTGGGGCCTGAAGAAGCAATGCTTCCTTTTTATCTTTGCTTATCTGTAGTTTGAAAGTGATATGCGAAGGTGTCTTTTTTTTTTTTTTTTTGGCACATATCCTGCTTCCTGTTCTATGAGCTTCCTGGATCTGTGGTTTGCTGTCTGACCTTTATTTAGGGGAAATGCTCAGTCAATATTGTTTCCAATATGTCTCGTCTTCCTTTCCTGCTTCTCTTCGGGTATTCCCATTATGTGTACATTGCACATTTTATGGTTGTTTCACAGTCCTTAGATATCCTGTCTCATGTCCGTCTTTGTTCTCTTAACTTTTTAATTTTTGAGAATGCTGTTGGCACGTCCTCTAGACCAGAGTTTCTCTCCGCAGCTGCGTCTAGTCTACTAATAAGCCCATACAAGGGTTTCTTTCTTTTATAGAAGTTTTGATCACTAGCATGTCTTTTTGGTCTTTCTTAGAATTTCCCTGTTTCTGCTCACATCAACCATCTGTTCTTTCATGTTGTCTACTTTATCCATCAGTGCCCTTGGCATTTTAATCCTAGCTATTTTAAATTCCTGCTCTGATAATTCCAACATCCCTGCCATGCCTGGTTCTAATGCTTGCTCTCTCTTTTCAAATTGTGTTTTCTGTTGTGGGGTATATCAAGTAATTTTTTTTTTCTTTGATAGCCAACACGATGTATTGGGTAAAAGGAACTGCTCTAAATAGCCTTTTGGTGATGTGGCTTTGAGGTCCAGGGGGAGGGGATGCGTTTCTAGCCCTATAATTAGGTCTCAGTCTTCCAGTGAGCTTATGCCATGAGCTGTAAGCTTCGCAAGAATTTCTGTTTTTCTTCCCCTCATAGTTTAGGTGGGACAGGATGGCTAGAATGGGGTGGGGTCGGGTACTTCCCTTTTGCAGGTAGCTAAGGTCTGATCATCACTCAGCAGATCAGGCTTTGGGTAACTGGCTTCCACTGTGTGTGCTGCTCAGTAGCTTCAGTCCTGCCCGAGTCTGTGCAACCCTGTGGGGCCGGCTCCTCTGTCCGTGTGATTCTCCAGGCAAGGATGCTGGAGGGGGCTGCCCTCCTCCAGGGGATCTCCCCGACCCCGGGACCGTCCACTTCTCGGCATTGCAGGCAGATTACCAGCGAGCCCCAGGGGGGAAGCAGTCTTGATAAAAAACAGTCCTCTGGCAGATTTCAGAATGGTTCCTTTTCTCCTCCCCCTACTGGAGGCACAAGGGGACTTTTCTCTGCTCTTTACTGTGGGAAGCTGGTTGAGCTCCTGGGGTAGATCTCACAGTATTGGGGGGCCCGCCTGTGACGGGGGCCCGTGGAGATTTTAACTCTCAAGGAGGCATCTGAGTAACCTGTCAGTTACGCTTCCGATTTTTCCGCCCCTGCAGGCTGCAGTGCTGCCCACTCACCCCTGCCCTCCTGAGCTGTTCATCCGCGTACCTGCCTGTCCGATCTCTCCAGCTGCGGGGACGGTGTTTTTCCCTGTGTCCTCTTCTCTCTTAAAGACCCAAAAAGAGTTGCTAATTTTTAAGTCTGGTCAGCCTTTTACTTATTAAGACAGAGAGGCAATTCTCAAATTCTTTATATGTGCAACCAGAAACCTTCTGTTTCTCTTTGGCACATTAGTATTTTGACATTGTGTTGAAGGTCCTGTAGTAGTAAGATTAAATCTTATATCCCTATAAATATTCCTTATTGTTTTGCTCTGAAGTTTTTTTAGGGATTATGTTCTTCCTTTCTGTCCATTTCTTATCTTCCCAGATCATGGCTTTAAGGTTAGAAACGTTTCCCAATTTAAATAAAGAGGCCATTTCTCTTTTTCTCCCACTCTAGCAATTTGTGGTTAAACCTACTATGTATACAACATTGCACTGTTCATTGTGATTGTGAATTGTGCCACAATTTAATCTACTCATTGCATTTATAGGTCTTCCATTGTTTCAAAGAAGTACAAATAAATGAAAGTTAAGCATTATTTAAATTCATATTTGAGTCCATAAAAACATGCTTTGTAAATATAATTAATTTTAATAAACACTGTCCCCATAATCAAACTGAAAAAAGAACACTTAATTTTCTTCCAGATTATAAAAATTCAGCATTTACTTTTCTTCCAATTGTTGATTGCTATTTGACTCTGAGTTGATTGTTTATGTTGTTCATAACTTGTATTTTATAAAATTACTGGTTATAATTGCTAGGCTAAATGCAGGTATACAGTGTAAATAAGTCATAAGTCAAAGAAATGCTATAGGAAATGAAAATATGCAAAAAAGTGATAAGGCCTTAATTGTTAGTTTCTGTAATAAATTAAGACACAAATGGTACTGTTGAATCTTTGTTGATTGAACATATTCTTGAATTATTTTTTCAGAAGTGATTATATTCACATCTTACTATGTAAGGTTTAGATCCAAGTAATATTATAGCCACAAAGACTTTCTAGAATATATTAGCTCACATTTGCCTCTTTGATTCCTGTTGAAATCAGAGAGTGGATCACACAATTCAAAGTGTTATTATGTAATGTCTTGCACATTAGTTGCAATTGGTTTTCCAAGTGAAGTTTAAAGTCTTTAAATCACACTTCATCATTTTCCCTAGGGGAGAATGGAACATAATTTCGATAAATAATAATTATCTTGATGCCTGTCCTCAAATTCTGGTTTACATGGGATAAAATGGAGACTCTGTACCCCAAAAATGCCTGCTGAAATGAAAAACTGTGCTGAGAGCATGTGAATATGGACCTGTCTGATAGACTAAGTTCACAGATAGTGTGGATTAAGAGCAACTATTTTAAAAGCATTTTCTATTTAACCCGGTTGTTTGGTAACTTTGAAGTGTGTATCTCCAGATCTAGGGTTTCATGCCTTTTTTTCCATGACTTCATTGTTCATGTGTGTAATAACTAATTTCTGCATATGGATTTTATTGGATAAAAGAAGAGGTTAAATGTGAGATACTGTTGTTTGTTTGTTTGTTTTAGTCGCTAAGTCGTGTCTGATTCTTTGCGACTCCATGGACTGTAGCCCACGAGGTTCCTCTGTCCGTGGAATTTTCCAGGCAACAATACTGAAGTGGGTTGCCATTTCCTTCTCTAGGGCATAATCCTGACCCAGGGATCAAGCCCCCATCTACTGCTTGGCAGGCAGATTCTTACCACTGAGCCACCGGTGGAGTCCATGAGATGCTATATTCATATGTAAACCACAAAAGAGGTAGCGTTTAAGCAGGTTTTTATGTATCTACTTCAGTTCAGTTCCGTTCAGTTGCTCAGTCATGTCTCTTTGCGACCCCATGGACTGCAGCATGCCAGGCTTCCCTGTCTATCACCAACTCCCATTGCTTGCAGAAACTCATGTACATTGCGTCAGCAATGACATCTAACCATCTCATCCTCTGTCATCCCCTTCTCCTCTCACCTTCAATCTTTCTCAGCATCAGGGTCTTTTCAAATGAGTAAGTTCTTCATGTCAGGTGGCCAAAGTATTGGAGTTTCAGCTTCAGCATCAGTCTACTTCCCCAGTCTACTTGGGGAAGGTGAAAAGAACAGCTCTTTTCTTCAGAGGATAGATACTGTCTTCTATCTCTTATAAGCAAACACAGTGTTTTATTTTTCCTAATATTCTCTTATCTGGGACTTCCCTGGTGGATCCACCTGCAACGCAAGAGATTCATGAGATATGGGTTTGAATCCTGAGTCAGGAAGATCCCCTGGAGAATCTTCAGGGGAAATGGCAGTCTACTTCGGCATTCTTGCCTGGGAGATCCCAAAGACGGAGGAGCCTGGCAGGATGCGGTCCATGGAGTCACAAAGGGTCAGACTGAGCGACTGAGCCCACATGCATGCAAATCCTTAGCATAGAACAAACTGTGCATGTTTGTATTTGTTTAAAAGTACGAATAATATAGATTTACTGATATATATCAATACTCATAAAATAATCATTTCAAAATAAAGTATGAAATAAATATTACAGTGGAGAAAAGGAAAGCATAGTGCCACAATACTTTTAACTATATAAAAGTACATTTTCTACAAAAGGAAAATAACCTAATCAACCTCTTGATCTGTCCCAGAAATCAATAATAACATTGCAATCCCTGTGCTCTTAATTCACCATTTAGTTTTAATATAAATCAGTAACAACTAAAAGAAGAAATATTTAATTTTAAAGATAGTATTCAAATTCAGAAAATATCTCATCTATGAACTAAAGTTTTCACTTATGAGTAAAAATATTACACCCCAGGATTCACAGACTGTTTGACTGTTTTAAATTCTTTTCACAAATGTTTTAAATTCTTTTAACAAATAAAGTTCCAAATGTTCACACTGAAATGACAGAATTGAATTAGCTCAGATAGTTTCTTGCTGTTACAATCACTTTGCTATCATTTTAATTTCCAAGCTATTATTTAGACACAGGAATATGAACAGTATCAAAGGGTGAGCATGATCTCAGCCCCGGGCAAGCATGGACAACTCCGAGACAAACGGACTTCCTCCTGAAATGAACATGTGTAGCTGATTCTGGGCATGTTCTGAGCTGAACATGTGTAGCTGATTCTGGGCATGTTCTGAGCTGAACATGTGTAGCTGATTCTGGGCATGTTCTGAGCTGACTGGTTAACCGAGAGCTGTATGGCTGTGTGTTGCATTAACCTCCACGTGGAATATAATGTTTGCTAAAAGACACATAATTAGTATTGACTGCAACCACAAAATTAAGAGTTGTTTACTACTTGAAAGGAAAGTTATGACAAACCTAGACAGCGTGTTACAAAGCAGAGACAGCTCTTTGCTGACAAAGGTCCACGTAGTCAAAGCTGCGGTTTTTCCAGTAGCCATGTATGAGTGTGAGAGTTGGACGGTAAAGAAGACTGAGCGCTGAAGAATTGGTGCTCTTGAACTCTGGTGTTGGAGAAGACTCTCGAGAGTCCCTTGCACAGCAAGGAGATCCAACCAGTCCATCTTAAAGGAAATCAGTCCTGAATATTCATGGGAGGACTGATGTTGAAGCTGAGGCTCCGGTACTTTGGCCACCTGATGTGAAGAGACGACTCATTGGAAAAGACCCTGATGCTGGGAAAGATTGAGGGCGGAAGGAGAAGGGGACGACAGAGGATGAGATGGCTGGATGGCATCACTGACCCAGTGGACATGAGTCTGAGCAGACTGCAGGAGACAGTGAAGGACAGAGGAGACTGGCCTGCTGGAGGCCATGGGGTCACAAGAATTGGACACGACTGAGCGACTGAAAAACAACAGCAACAATATAAAGCTTACATAAGTACTATTAAAACTCAAAGTAATTCTAGTGGTTGTTTAGAACTTAAACCCTGAAAAGGGGGAATTACACGTCACCTTCTGGAAGAATATTTTATCACAGACATTAATTAGAATAGTGAGTACATGATGATAAAAAAGCAGGCTAAATTTAGCTAGATGTATTATTGTTTTTAAATTCTCTACAAATAAGGCAACATGTAAATTCTGGGGCAGTTGCAGCCACCACCCCCATTTTAATACACCACCAGTGGTTAATGCTGATTTTAGGTCCTTTTTTAGACCTAAGAAATTTTTTCT
Organism: Hydropotes inermis; assembly: GCA_020226075.1. Taxonomy (NCBI): domain Eukaryota; kingdom Metazoa; phylum Chordata; class Mammalia; order Artiodactyla; family Cervidae; genus Hydropotes; species Hydropotes inermis. Next base: position 66,948,792 of record CM035280.1, on the reverse strand, counting down.
ACTAAATCCAAAATGTTCCCCTGTGTTTTCTTCTAGAAGCCTTACAGCTTTTACTTTTAAACTTAGGTCTATAATCCATTTCAAATTATTTATAAGTGTTGTCATAGTCAAGGTCCATTTTTTCCCATGTAACTATTCAGTTGTTTCAACACCATTGGTTGAAGAAAGACAAAATGTTTAGCGTTGCATATGTTGGAACTTCTGTCAGAAATTAATCAGGTAGGTCCATTTGTGGACACAATTGATTAACATTATTTTTCTTATTGATCTACATTATAATTTTCTCTCTTATTCTGTTATTTTGGTGAATTTTATCAAGCTTTCAAATGCTGAACAAATCTGGCATTCCTGAATAAATTCTACTTGGCTGTAAAATCTTATCTTTTTTTTATGTCTCTGGACTCATTTTGCTAATATTTGGTTGAGGATCTTGGCAAAAATGTATGTTCTTGGCAGATATTAGTCTTCAATTTTCTTTTCTTATAATCTCATTTTTGTGATGTGTTATCAGCATTATGCTCTTAGTTTCTTCCTTCTCTAGATTGTGAAAGAATTTATGTAAGTCTCACTTTGTTTCATTTTTAAATGTTGATAGAATTTACCCATGGAATCACCTGGATCTGCAGTTATTTTTCTGGGAAGGTTTGGTTGGTGATGAGTTTTAGTTCTCCATAGATAGAGAACTATTTGAATTTCTTTCCTTCTTTTCTCTCTAATGTCAGGAAGTCATGTTTTCCTTTTTTTAAAGAAAAATTTAATTTAACTTAATTTTTATGTTATATAGGGGTTTGGTTGATTCACAATGTTGTGTGTGTTGTAGACATACAGCCGCTTGCTTCAGTTATATATACACATGTATCTATTCTTTTTCAGATTCTGTTCCCATATAGGTTATTACAGTGTTGAGTAGCGTTCCCCCTGCCATACAGTAGGTCCTTATTGGTTATCAGTTTTATGCATGGCAGTGTGTACATATGTGTACATATCAACCCCAAACTTGTGTTTTACAAGAAACTTCCACATAGACTTGTGAGACCCTTCCTCTGTGTAGCTCCCCAACGCCCATCCTCGTGGGCAGCTTCCATCCATGTCAGAGTCTCTGTTTCTGACCCCCGCCTCTGTGATCTCAGTAAGAACACCCTGCTGTTCTTGGACTCCAGCGTGCGGTCCCATTGGTGATAGACTGTCCTTAGTCAGAGCACCATGGCACCCCCAAGGACCAGTGTCCCTCCTTACAGGAAGCTCTTCTCGTCCTCTCTGTTGTCTGATGCCTGAAGCAGTCGTTTCCTATATGTTTTCCCAGATTTTATAGTTGCTTATGGGGAAGGCTTACTCTCACACAGATGAATCCATCTAAAAGCAGAAGTGTCCTGCATCTCAGGCTGGGCACATCCTGCCAATATGACAAGGATTTCAACGTCTTTCTCACTGGTATTCAGGATACCTGTTGTCCCACATCTCCCTGTTTCCAAAACGTTGCCATCAGCATTTCTATTCTATCCAAAATACCTTTATTGTATATAAAATTAATTATAAATCCCCTCTTTCATATGAAAGCATCTCTGAAGTCTGTTTTCAATATACCTTTATGTACATAACGAACTCTGCTATCCTGCTCAGACCTGAACACCAGCAAGCTGTGTATAGTGACGATTTTCTGAACCAAGCAACCGTCCTGTCCGACTCTTTGTGACCCCATAGACTGTAGTCCACCAGGCTCCTCTGTCCATGGGATTTCCCAGGCAAGAATACTGCAGCAGGTTGCATTTCCTTCTCTGGATCTTCCGGATCCAGGGATCGAACCCACATCTCTGGCGTCTTGTGAGTTGGCAGGCAGGTCTTTACCACTTCCCACCTGGGAAGCCCACCTACATCAGTACCACATCCTAAAATACTCTTCCTACCTTCCTCCTTTATTACCATAAGTAACTCTGCCAATTTTCAAAAACCTACTTAATAACCTACTTAATATCCTATTAATACCTCCTCAAGAATTGCTAAATACCCACTAATACATTTCCATAGAACTTTTACTGATTTTATATTAATATCTCTGTTTTTATTCACTTGGGCTTCCCTGATGGCTCAATTGGTAAAAGAATCTGCCTGCAACATGGGAATCCTGGGTTCGATCCCTGGGTTGGGAAGAGCCCCTGGAGGAGGGCATGGCAACCCACCCCAGTGTTCTTGCCTCGAGAATCCCCATGGACAGAGGAGCCTGGTGGGCTGCAGTCCATGGGGCCGCAAACTTGCTAGATGGACACGCTTCTCTTTCAAGAATATGATAAAAACTCATGGAGGATGGAAGTTCAGAAGCTCTATATTTGGTTTTCCTAACTCAAAAGCACCTTCTCCATTAGGTAATGGATTGGATACTGATGTAACAGATATACCCCAAACTTCAGAAGCTTCACATCATTTCAGCTTATTTCTCATTTACAAATATCTCAAGCAGGAATTCTAATGATTTAGGCAGCTTTCCTTCAAGTGACAATCGAGGGGGCCAGTCACATCCCTTGGATGGGGAAACGATGACCCAGGCCAATATTCTTGCCTGGGAAATCGTATGGACCAAGGAGCCTGGCAGGCTGTTGTCCATGGGATTGCAAAGAGTCAGACACGACTGAGCACACGCAAGCATTCAGAGATGAGTGAGGATAAACAGGTGAGTCGGATGTGGCAGAGGTGATGCTGTGTGACCTCTTAGGATAGCTTAGGACGGGACTTCACCCTTTGCCCAGCTCTGTCTCAGGACGCATGTTTGGGGAGCGCTGAGCCAACACGGAAGCAGCCTGGCTACCCTGACGACCCGTGATGGGAGGCTCACACGGGCAGGACACGTGGGAGCAAAGCGGGCAGCTGTGCTCCAGTGTTTTCGCCTGCAGCTGTTCGCACCGCGTCCCACCTGCCAGACTCGAGAGTGAGCCTTCTAGTGATCTGGGCTCTGGGCTTGCAGCAGCCCCGCTGAAGCTGGGTGGAGCAGACATGAGCCTTTTCACATGGATCCTGCCTGAAACCCTGACTCTGGACCATATGGGGGGTTGATTCAGGCCACTAAGTTTTGTGGCAACTCATTAGGCTGTCATATTACTTGGGATATATTTTTGTAGTAGGAGTAAAAAAACTGCCACAACACAACTAAAAATGTGTCACTTTGGGACCACAGGAGAGGGGAAAAAAGCTGGAAAGACCTGGAGGAAAACGTTAGAGAAATTTTAAAGGGCCGCAAAAAGGCTGCTAGTAATGTTTGGTGGCCCTCAAGAAAGCTGCTAGTGAAGAATAAAGGTAAATGAGGAAAAAGTTTTGGGAAGCTGAAAGGAAGCTTGGGGTACAATAGTATACAATGCAAAAGGTTGGCTAACACTGTCACCAGGGAAAATAAAGAAAATAAAAAGATCCCTAAGGGACAGGATGCTTGGTTTTACGTCCAGCAGAGGACCGAAGGAGCTACCTGGCTGCTTCTTGCTGCTTACTGTACAATGTGGAGGAAAAAGGTAACTGAGGGGAGAGCTTTCAACTGTAAAAGATCTTTATTAATCTCTCAGAGATTCGCAGATCATGAAGAGGCTTCTGAGCAGAGATCAAATCCAAAATGTGGCTGCAAGATCTTTTATGGAGAAATATTTACAGTTGTGTCTCTGTATAATATTAACATGCAAGACACGGGCAATCCGTATCCTTGTCTTCATCTCAGCAGAGTTCAATACAGCATCTCAGATGTGATAGCATTTTTAAAAAGTGTTCCTTTTTCAACTGTGTTATCCACAGCACTGTCTGTCCATCACCCCATGTCAGCCACTGGTTTCCATGGAAGTACCAAGGAAAGAGGACAGAAACGAAGACATAAGTCAACCAGCTCTTAGTCACAGCAAACTCTCCTCCTTTTTCAATCACCAGTCATCAAGCACAAGCTAAGATGAAGCCGTGGGGCAAGTGAGCAAACACCCACTTAATAGTCTCTTCTACTGACACCGACAGTCAATGCTTTAAGAAAACACCCATACTAAGATGATGCAGTGAGGAGACCTGTGAATAACTCCACTGGGGATTATAATAATCATTATTTCATTTGGGAAAATACAAAGTAATAGCATGGAAGACTTTAACAGAAATCATGCAGTGGGCATCGTGTATTTCTATCATTATGATGATATTGATTAAAGTGGCCCGGGAAACATGAATACTTAATAAGGACAAGTGACATTGAGCTTTACTCATAAGTGCTGAAGCAGCTTACTGCTTATTTAGAATGAGGAGTGAAAATTAATTTTGTGAGCGTAAAGAAAAAACTGTGAAGAATTCAGAGAAAACTTTACTTAGTTTCTTACCTGTCAGGCACGATATTAACATTTAGGCTGGAAAGAAAAATCACATGTAAACCCTGCTCTCAGGAAACACATGGAGAAGCGGGAAGAGAGATGCGTCTGGGGGTAAACTCGTGATTACCAAGTTTTTTTTACCTTATTTTTTATTTGATTTTATCACCTCTGAGATTAGATGCTTATTTTCAGGATGGAGTTGCTGTTAAGTCGCTCAGTCGTGTCGAACTCTCTGCGACCCCATGAGCCGCAGCAGGCCAGGCCTCCCTGTCCATCACCAACTCCAGTTTACTCAAACTCATGTCCATTGAGTTGGTGATGCCATCCAGCCATCTCATCCTCTGTCGTCCCCTTCTCCTCCTGCCCTCAATCCTTCCCAGCATCAGGGTCTTTTTCTAATGAGTCAGCTCTTCGCATCGGTGGCCAAAGGATTGGAGCTTCAGCCTCAGCATCAGTCCTTCCAATGAACATTCAGGACTGATTTCAGGATAGAGAGTGAATACTGTAACTCTTTGTATTTCAACTACCTTAAAGGGTGGGCTGTGTGCACTCAGTAACTGAATAGTAATTGAAGGAAAGAATACTTAAGTGAATACGCAGACTGAGGAAAAACCTGTGGGAAATATCAATACGTAAAGGACAAATATGGCACTACAGTCCATTCAAAGAAACATAAAGGGTAGTTGCAAATATTAGATAGGGTACGGGAGAGAATAATCAAGGGGAGAGATTTGAGAGCGAAGGAGAGGGTGACAGAGATTCTGCTGCACTTCATCACTAAGGTTTGTCCATTTACCATCTTGACGATCTTTTTTCTATTGACCCTTAGGTTTCCCGCTGGCTCTCTGTTTCACACGCGGTAATGCACATGTGTCAGTGCTAAGCTCTCAGCTCCTCCTCCCCCCCGCCCCCTGTCCACAAGTCTATTCTCCCTGCCACTTTGATCATTTTTAATTCCCCCCACTCACTGCTACTGTCTTGGGACCGTCCCTCACCGCACGGCTTGTTTAGGCCACTATGCCAGTCCCCTGGCTCATCTTCCCATCATTATATTTTGGCCCAACAGGTAAATCCCGCCTACTTGGAAGAACTGTTTCCAGTCAGTTCTGATTCTGATAAAAACCAGTTCTCTGGGAAGCTGTGATGTGTGTGTATGTGTATGTGTGTGTGTGTGTGTGAGCGAGTGAGTGTGTGAGCATGTGTGTCTAAAAAGGTACAGGTCCTCCTAAGAAAGCAGAATGCAGAGTCAGCTATAAAGTTGACGCTAACTAGAAAACAGAAAACCTGGAGACAACACATCATTGGTTAAGTTCCTGAAATACACAGAATCCAACACAAAAATAGGGTCCCAGGTGCAGACCAAAGCTGTCAGGCAGCAAGAATATTTAAAATTCTGTAAACCAATTAATAACCTTCTTGGTTCACCAGCTAATGAGGTAAACATCCAATGATATAAATCTTGTTGAAAGAAATACTAAATTACATACCACCAGCTGTTTATTGTTGTTGGTGTACAAGATGAAGCATGTCTGAAGAGGATTTGTTCATTTCTTGCCTTAATTTCTCTGATTTTAGTACAAAAGGGGATATGCCTTTATTCCGTATTTTCCCAGGCTAATGCATCTGACAAATTTTGTGTGATAAAATAATTGGAGAAAGCTTATGTTTTCTGTGTATATCAAATTATTACCAGATAATTTACCTGTTTGCAGTAAGTACTACATTCAAGAATGTCTTCTGACTTAAGATGTATAGATGTTTACAGGAGATCTATAATTTGCTGTCTAGTTACCATTGTTACCTTCCAACCACAACCGTATTGCGTAAGATAAATCCCTGGATAAAACATTCTGAAGGATCTTGAATATATTTATACTACCCTACCCTATGCGTCCCCAAAGGTTCAGTGATAAACAATCTGCCTGCCAGTGCAGGAGACATGGGAGACACAGGTATTGTCCCTGGGTCGGGAAGATCCCCTGAAGGAGGAAATGGCAACCCGCTCCAGTATTCTTGCCTGGAGAATCCCATGGACAGAGGAGCCAGGTGGGCTAAAGTCCGTGGGGTCACAAAGAACTGGACATGACTGAGGAAAGTTAAATAGAGCATGTAATAGCTGAAACTGAGATTCAAGTAATGCATAACAATCCAAGGGGGTTAATTTGGGAAAATTACTAATGAGAGTAGTTTCTTCCAAGATGAGTAAGGGGCCGATGCCATCATTAATAAGTGTTTAATGAGGACTCTAATCCAAACCCTAAAAACCCTTATACCTGTTGTTGAGAGTTGAATAAAAGTGCTATATCTACTGAAGAGAAACAAATCTGAATTCGTGTGTAACTCAATCAATATGAAAAAGTGAAAGACTTAGTCCCTCAGTTGCTTTTGACTCTCTGCAATCTCATGGACAGTCACCCCCCACAGGCTCCTCTATCCATGGGATTTTCCAGGCAAGAGTATTGGAGGGGGATGCCATTTCCCCTTCCAGGGGATCTTCCTGACTCAGGGATTGTACCTGCGTCGCCTGCATCTCCTGCTTTGCCAGGTGGATTATTAAACCACTGAGCCACCAGTGAGGCCCTCAGTCAATGTGGTGTCCCTCCAAATCAGTGTGGCGTGCCTCCAAGTGAGTTACCTATCAGGGAAGGCTAATGCATCTTATCATGAAGAATTATAATATTTGGGGGACCAAGTCTTGGCTGGAACCACCTATTGCTCCATACTGAGGCAGTGTTGTTTTCTGTGTAACAGTAAGGTCAATATTTCATAATTCACCAAACTTCATTCCTCCTCCAACCCAAGAGGCTAACATAGCCCCCAAAATAATAATTATTAAAGTAAGTTAAACTCTAATGGTGCACTGTTATACATCATTTAGCTGGGAGGTTATTATTTTTTGCATATTGTTTTAACTGAAATATAGTTGAGTTGAGCCGACATGCTGACTGTCTGGTTCATCTTGGTTTGATCCAGCATACAATCCATACCTTCATCCAATCATTGATAAAATGCCCATACAGTCTCTACCAGGAGATTCTTGATCTCCATCATTAAGGATCAACTTAATCATTAATGATCAACTTCATTAATGATTGGCTTCATCCAATCACTGATAAAATGCCCATACAGTCTCTGCCAAAGGATTCTTGACCTCCAACATTAAGGATTAAAAAGTGACCAAGAGAAGTGAACCAATACCCCAGGGTTCTCATCTCCTGGGTGATGCATTTGATTAGGGCTTATGGAAGGGTTATGGATGCACCATGAGCAAAAAGTGACCTTGCCTGTCAAGGATGTGTAAGCATCCACTGAGTTACTGTCAGCTGGAACTTCCTAGGGCCACATCCAGAGACTGATGCACTGGGATTTGGAAAGGAACAAATTTCCCTTGCAATTGCGATGCAGGTGCCAGAGTGCCTCCCCACACGGAGAAACAGTGAAACTGTCACCAGCGCCAAAGACAAATGAGCTGGTTTCATATTCCAGTCCTGCCATTTATAAACACAACTGAGGACATGTTAATTAACCTTTCTAAGTATCAGTTTTCCCATTTGAAAAATTAGGATTTCAAAACCTAACTTGTGGTTTTGAATTAAGATTTAATCAAGATAATAAATATAAAACACTGAGAACATAATAGGCACTAATTAAAGTGGTTTTTTTTCTCTCTTCTCTTACAAACCCAAGACATAAGACTGTGGTCAGATTGATTGTCCAGACCCTTCTAGAAAGCAGTCTGTGTGGATCACAACTGTTTAGGTAAATCAGTGAGGCTGAATGAATGCAAAAGAGGCTCAAATCATGATTTCAACTCAGACTGATAAGTTCCTTATTATTGTAATTATTTATCTCATGAATTTTTGAGTCTTGAAGATAATAAATTTAAAAATCACTAAAAGGCTTCCCCAATGTCTCAGCAGTAAAGAATCTGCCTGCAATAGAGCAGACACGGAGACGTGGGTTCAATCCCTGGGTCAGGAATATCCCCTGAAGAAGAAAATGACAACCCACTTGTGTTCTTGCCTGGGAAATCCCATTACAGAGGAGCCCGGTGGGCTACAGTCCAGGCGTTTGGACAAGAGCTGGGCACGACTGAGTGGCTAAATAACAAACACAACAACAAAGTCTGTAATACTGATATTAGACTGGAAGGATTTGTCAATTATGCTGATTTTAGAGTCATATCTAATAACACTTAAGATACAGTATTTCTTAGGTTCTACCATCTTTGTTTCCTCTAGGTTAAATGAAAATATCAAATTACTGAAAAAATATTGATCACTGCAACTCATTTCAAAATAGAGTTGAAAGTTTCTCTTAACATTATAAAAAATGCTCATGTCTCAGTAATTCTCATCTTCTCAAAAGTAATTGACAGTATCTTAAAGTAAATTATCTGTCCTTAATACTGTAATCTTCTGAGAAAGTTGTGAAGGCAGAGAGTAAAAACAAATTATATCCTCAAATTATTCCATTGAATGGATTTTGTGTGCATAGAATTTAATGAAGCCTCAAAGACTTTCCAATTTGATTTTTATAACTAAAATTTCTATGAATGACTAAAAAGGAAAAGGAAAAAAAAAGCTGTACTGAGAGATGATATCACTAGAGAAACAGATAAAGTAGTAACTATGATTCTTATCTCAACGTTTGTGGAGAGAGAAACCGTGAATCCTTCAGTGCTACCCAAAGGCCACTTCCAAGTCAATGCAATCCCCTGAGTACATTTCTGATAAGACCATGTTTTGACAAAGTAAATGAGATCAATATTACCTACCCTATCCATTTCACAGGAAAATTGTAGAGAAAAACATCAAGCAATTTTTTTTAAAAAGCAAGATATTGTTAAAAAGATGTAAATTTTCTTCAAATGTGTCATCTACCCATTTCTTGTTTGTGCTTTCATAGTTTCCTTTTATGATCACGTATTGATAAATGTTCATTGCAAAAACAAATTCAGGAAATACAAAAAACAAAGAAGTAATATGTAAGGGACCCCTATAACTCTACCCACTTCCCAGAAATAAATTTTTAAACTTTAAAAAACATTTTAACGTTTACCTATTGAGAACTCTCTTCCTTCCCCACTATAGCAGAGACTAAGCAGTTATTTCTTCAAGAAAATTAGCGACACCAAGGGAACATTACATGCAAAGATGGGCACAATAAAAGACAGAAATGGTATGGACCTAACAGAAGCAAAAAAATATTAAGAAGAGGTGGCAAGAATACATAGAAGAACTATACAGAAAAGATCTTCATGGCCCAGATAAGTGTGATCACTTCTCTCCTAAAGCCAGTCATCCTGGAATGCAAAGTCAAGTGGGCCTTAGAAAGGATCACCATGAACAAAGCTCCTGGATGTGATGGAATTCCAGTTGAGCGCTTTCAAATCCTAAAAGAAGATGCTGTGAAAGTGCTTCACTCAATTTGCCAGCAAATTTGGAAAACTCAGCAGTGGCCACAGGACTGGAGAAAGTCAGTTTTCATTCCAATCCCAAAGAAAGGCAATGCCAAAGAATGCTCAAACTACTGCACAATTGCACTCATCTCACACACTAGGAAAGTAATGCTCAAAATTCTCCAAGCCAGGCTTCTGCAATACATCAACCATGAAATTCCAAATGTTCAAGCTGGTTTTAGAAAAGGCAGAGGAACCAGAGATCAAATTGCCGGATCATCAATAAAGCAAGAGAGTTCCAGAAAAACATCTATTTCTGCTTTATTGACTATGCCAAAGACTTTGACTGTGTGGATCACAGTAAGCTGTGGAAAATTCTTCAAGAGATGAGAATACCAGAACACCTCAATAGACTGGTTCAAAATCAGGAAAAAAGTACATCAAGGCTGTATATTGTCACCCTGTTTATTTAACTTATATGCAGAGTACATCATGAGAAACACGGGGCTGAATGAAGCACAAGCAGGAATCAAGATTGCCGGGATAAATATCAATAACCTCAGATATGCAGATGACACCACCCTTATAGCAGAAAGTGAAGAAGAACTAAAGAGCCTCTTGATGAAAGTGAGAGAGGAGAGTGAAAAAGTTGGCTTAAAGCTCAACATTCAGAAAACTAAGGTCATGGCATCCGGTTCCATCACTTCATGGGAAATAGATGGGGAGACAAGGGAAATAATGAAAGACTTTATTCTGGGGGGCTCCAGAATCACTGCAGATGGTGACTGCAGCCATGAAATTTAAAGACGTTTGCTTCTTGGAAGGAAAGTTATGACCAACCTAGACAGCATATTAAATAGCAGAGACATTACTTTGCCAACAAAGGTCTGTCTAGTCAAAGCTATGGTTTTTCCAGTAGTCATGTATGGATGTGAGAGTTGGACTATAAAGAAAGGAGAGCACTGAAGAATTGATGCTTCTGGACTGTTGTGTTGGAGAAGACTCTTGAGAGTCCCTTGGACTGCAAGGAGATCCAACCAGTCTATCCTGAAGGAGATCAGTCCTGAATATTCATTGGAAGGATTGATGCTGAAGCTGAAACTGCAATACTTTGGCCACCTGATGCGAAGAGCTGACTCATTGACAAAGACCCTGATGCTGGGAAAGATTGAAGGTGGGAGGGGAAGGAGATGACAGAGGATGAGATGGTTGGATGGCGTCACTGACATGATGGACACGAGTCTGAGTAAACTCCAAGAGTTGGTGATGGACAGGGAAGCCTGGCGTGCTGCAGTCGATGGGGTCGCAAAGAGTCAGACACGACTGAGTGACTGAACTGACTGAACTGAACTGAAACACACACACAGACACACACTTTCCAGTTGTACTTTCCACCTTAACAATCAAACTAGAGGACTTGATAGTTTTATTTTCTTAGTTCTTCATGTGACTCAAATCTACATTGGTACATTGTGAATCAGAGGCATAGTTGACTAAAAGCATATTTAAATTATAAAGAGCCTGAGACGAGGTTTATGTGATTTCCTGGATATGTAATTTACAGATCAATATTTAAAACTATCGATTACCTTATAAACGATCAAATTGAATTGGTCAAATAGACATTTTAGTCATTAAGATGAAACTGTTAGATGAACCCTGTACTGATGACTAAGTACCTAGTGGTAATATTGTTCAAAATGACTGTTTTAGTTGCAAACTGATCAGATACATGGAACAGATAGACAACGCCATAAGCCACATCTATTTATAAACACAGATCAATGAGCGCAAGTCTAGTTATTTTAGTTGCATGTGTGCTAAATTGCTTCAGTCATGTCTGACTCTTTGCAGCCCCATGGACTGTAGCCCGCCAGGCTCCTCTGTCAATAGGATTCTCCAGGCAAGAGTACTGGAGTGGGCTGCCATGTCCTCCTTCAGGGGATCTTTTTGACCCAGGGATCAGGCCCTCATCACTTTCCTCCTCTTGCATTGGTAGGCGGGTTCTTTACCACTAGCGCCACCTAGGAAGCCCATTTATTGTAGTTACCTGCTTGAAAATCAGCATAGGAAGAAATAAATACAAATATATGCCTAACAAATATTTTCTGATAATAAATGAAAGCTTGATATTTGCAGTTCATTTAAGCAGTTAACCCATGTGATCAATAAACTAAACCTGGGATTCAGGTAATCAGATTTTTAAGAGCTTTGTGGTAGATGATAAAAATGGCCCCGAACCCTCCCATTTTACATCCGTGCCCCTGTCACTTTGTCATTCCTGTGTAGCTTATTTCCCTGAGAGCTGGGTTTGGTCATGTCCCTTGCTTTAGCAATTGGGATATTAACTAAGACAATGCAGATGATGAAAGCATGGACTTGCAGGGTGCTTGCACTCTGAAGTTTGCCTTCATTTATTGATCTTTTCTGAAATGTGAAACAGTCATATTAAGAAGCCATGCTTGTTTACTTGGATGAGGAAGACCACATGAAACAGATAAGCTATGGCACACCAGCCAGTCAGCCAAAGATCAGACAAAAGCCTAAGACCATCCTGGACCTCCCAGTCCAGGTGACCTGATCCAGTCTAGAAGAACTGCCTAGTCAACCTACAAAGTTATAACAAATAATGAGTATTTGTGGTTTAAACCACTGAAAAGCAAAAAGTGTTAGTCGTTCAGGTGTGTCTGACTCTTTTCGACCCCGTGGGCTGTAGTCTGCCAGCCTTCTCTGTCCATGGGATTCTCCAGGCAAGAATTCTGGAGTGGGTTGCCATTCCCTTCCCCAGAAGATCTTCCCGATCCAGGGATCGAACTTGGGTCTCCTGCATTGCAGGCAGATTCTTTACCACCTGAGCCACACAGGGAAACCGCTGAAGCTTGTTCCAATTCTGCAAAAGCTGATACAAACTCTTTATCAATTATATGGACATTGTAACTTGTGATTCTGCTTTCCACCGATGTTTTAATAATCAAACAGCCACATCTTGAAGTGGTTTAATGAATAGCATTGTTAAAAATATTATATGCTGTATGAGTTTTATTTTTAATACTGTTCAATATAAGGCAGAATTATGCGAGTCAGAGGATGTTGATGATGTAGGAAACATGAAATGAGGGATCATTTGCATGTCTTATATGGTATGTTAGTTTCTAAATGTCAGAAGCTGAACTTCAGTGTCATCCTCCAAAATAAGTCCTGCATAAATACTAGTTCAAAGAGATGCTAATAAATTTTACATGAATAATTTGTACCATACCAAATAAATCTGGAAAATGATGGGTTGAAACAAATTCTTTATTGCAGAACTTCTTGGCAATTTCAAGGTGCTTATATACAAATATGACATAAAAATGAATTATGGACTATTTTAGAAATAAGCTTAACTGCATGTCCTGGACATTTATTGATATCTATCAACCAATGTTAGCACACACGTACACATCAACCCATGTGAGTGACCACACCCTGACTTCTTTCTGGAAAAACACTTCTTTCATTTTTCATCCATGTTGTTTTGGTGACATCATTCCTCCAAGAGCCCCAGGGTGGAGCATGAGATACAGGCTTGAAACCAGTCAACTCTCGACATTTCCCAGTCACGGTGATGGACTTGGATATGGACATATGAGCTAATCAGAGATAATATGACATGACTATGTTTTTATTGGGGCTTATGAGGAAGTCTGTTAGTCTGTCATGAGGAGGTCTAAGGACGTGAGGACTAGACTCGCTGTTGACATGATCTGAATCAAGCCAGTCACCTCCCACCATGGACATGCTGGCATCGTGAGCTCATATCTGTTTTAATTTCTGCCATTTAAAATGAAAAGGGTCCTAACTAATAGACCACAAGTCTTTTTTTTTTTTTTCATCACCATAATTTTAGAGAACTAATGTTTTACAGAACACACTTCGGAGAAATCTAGAGAATGTATAGTGGGATAGTTAATGCATAAGTTTAACCACCTGTGTCAAAATCCCGTTTTTACCGCAAATTAACTTTGTGACTTCAGGCATAATACTTAAGCTCTCCATAAGCTTCAGATTATTTATAAAATAGGTATCAAATATAACTTGCCTGATGAGGATATTGTGAAGATATTGTGACTTAGTACATGTAAAACATTTAGAAAAGTGTCTAGTACATTATAAGTACTCAAAATGTTTAGGTAGAGAGGATGTTGAATAACAAATTCTAGAACCATGGATTTCTAGAATTTTAAAGAGGTAAAAACCCTTGGCAGTTTTCTGATTTGACATTCCTTATATGACAGTTGAGGAGACAGAACTGTGAGAGGAAATAATTTGCTCAAAGTCAAGTGAACAGTGAGTGAATTAGGACACTGTTCTCACTGTTACCATCCATGGTGTTTCAGTGGGGCTCTGGGAGTTTCACAGCAAGAATTGATTGTTGGTGAGAATCCCGAGGCTTCCACTTTGCTAGAAGTTTAGTTTTCAGCTGTCCTCAGAATAAGACCTTCTACCTAGGGTAAAAGTAGCCCTGTCTATTTGAGAATAGGATTCTTCAGGGGCCCACAATGTCTGTGACCCCAATAGCTTAGGTCTTTTAGCCAGTATTTTACATGAATGACAAAATCGGTTCTTAAGAATTTGAAATGCCTCTAGTAAGTGCATAGTGTTGAAATTAGGCTTCTAAAAAAAATCAGGTGTTTTGGGTTGTTTTGTTTGTTTTCAGGAATTTTGGTGGTGGTGGTGGTTTACTCCCTAAGCCGTCTGACTCTTGAGACTCCATGGACTGTAGTCTGCCAGGTTTCTCTGTGCATGGGATTTTCCTGGCAAGAATACTGCAGTGGGTTGCCATTTCCTTCTCCAGGGGATCTTCTTATCCTTGGGATCGAATCTGCATCTCCTGCACTGCAGGCAGATTCTTTACCAGTGAGTAAAGAATTCTTTACCAGTGAGTAAAGATTCTTTACCAGTGAGTAAAGATTCTTTACCAGTGAGTACCAAGGAAGCCCTGCATGATCCAAAAAACAATATTTCTGTGATTTATGTCAAAGAGTATTCTACCTGTTTTCCGCTGGTATTTTTATAATATTTGGTCTTACAGTTAGGTCTTTAATTCATTTGGAGTTTAGTTTTGTGTGTGGTGTTAGAGCGTAATCTAATTTCATTCTTTTACATGCAGCTGACCGGTTTTCTCAGCACCACTTATTGAAGTCTTTTCTTCATTGTATAGTCTTGCCTCCTTTGTCATAGATTAATTGACCATAAGTGTGTGGGTTTATCTCTGGGCTTTTGATCCTGTCCCATTGGTGTATATTTCTGTTTTTGTACCAGGATCATACTAGTTTGATTACTGTTGCTTTGTCGTGTCACCTGCAGTCAGGGAATGTGATTATTCTGGCTCTCTTCTTTCTCAAGATTGCTTGGCTAACCGGGGTCTTTTGTGGTTCCATAAAACAAGCTAAATTATTTGTTCTAGTTTGTGGAAAATGCCATTGGTAATTTGATAGGGATTGCATTGAATCTGTAGGTTACCTTGGATATTACGTTCATTTTAACAATATTGATTCTTCCAATCCAAGATCATAGTATATTTTTCTATGTATTTGTGTCAATGTTGATTTATTTCATCAGATTCTTATAATTTCCTGAGTATAGGTCTTATATATACTTAGGTAGGTTTATTCCTAGGTATTTAATTATTTTTTATGTGACAGTAAATGTAATTGTTTCTTTTGTTTCTCTTTTTGATAATTCATTGTTAGTGCATAGAAATGCAGCAGATTTCTGTGTATCAACTTTGTATCCTGCAACTTTAAGTGTTTTGGTGGTGTCTTTAGGATTTTACATGCGCAATATCATGTCACCTGCAAACAGTGACCACTTTCTTTCCTTAACAGGTGTCCTAATAATAATAAAAATAATGGACTAGGATATGCTTGTTTCAATGCATATGAAAGGTGGTCTCAAGTTACTAATGCAACAACCACAAGGAACAGTTTTCATGCATTAAAAAGCATTGATTTGTGAGAAATCAGCAAAGGGTTGAAAGCAGTGGGGACGGTGCCTGTCACCCTCGTGGAGAAAAAGGAGATTGCATCACTGTCACCATACAGACTGTGAACAGTGATCTTTCTTGCTCCTCTTGCTACTCTGACAGTGGTTTCAGTTAAAGATTTTCTATAGCCAGAGTCAAAAATACCTTCTGTCGTTGAGAATTGCCTGCTCTGTGCCCACAATGCCCATGGCCATTTGCTAGTGTGGTATCTGAAGGGGTTGGCTCATTTCCAGGTAGATTATTACATCTGCTCTCTCAAAACCACTTTCAGCATGACACAAATCATCAGTGTAATTCTGAAAAGCTAAAGCAACTTAGAAAATAGCAGCGTGTTGCCTAAGAACAGTTATTTATTAAATTTATTTTCTAAAAATTTGAGAAGGCTCTGGCAACAGACTGCTAACAAGTTAATGAACAAAGACATCTTCTTATGAAAGATTTTGAGTACTAAAAAAAAAACACAAATAAATATTGAAATAAACTAATCAGAAAGCTCTGCTCCAAATAGTCTGGTGTTTAATTGAAAAAAAAAAATTTAAACCTATTTAGAGTTATTTGAGGGGCTTCCCTGGTGGCTTAGCGGGCTAGGACTCTGCAATGCAGGAGACACATGCACGAGACACAGGTTTGACCCCTGAGTTGGAAAGATCCTGTGGAGGAGGAAATTGCAAATGACTCCAATAGCCTCACCTGGGAAATACCATGGACAGAGGAGTCTGTTGGGCTATAGTTCATGGGGTCACAAAGAGTTTGACATGAGTTAGCAACTAAACAGAGTTGTTTGAAATTAAGTGTAGTTTTCATTTTGCAAAACTGGAGAGAAAGATAAGAGGTAAGGTTCTGGCTCATAGAGCCTTTGACAGGCACACTTTGGAACTAGTAATCAACCATGGTTAATCTGAATAATGTCATTTGAAAATATGAAATCTGTGTGGAAGTATAGAAATAATTTTTATTAACTCCAGAATAAGAAGTATCAACACAAAATAATTTCTCCATCAAGGCCAATGTTCAGGTCCTAACATATAAATTTCCTTGTGTATGTTTCATTAAGAATCCAAATTTTGGTTAATATTGAAAAGAAGTCACTTAGATTAAAATTGTAGCAACTTGGACAGTTGTACAAAATGTTACTGAACAATATTAGCTTTCAACTACATTTTGCCGTAGTTGTTTTCTGATTACCTTTAACAGTTGAGCTTATGTAAAAGCTTAATGTTTAACATTTGTATGCTATTAATGTTGATTGAAATAGCTGTTTTTGTTCTGATTTACTGTTGCATATGTCCAGGCCAAAAAACCAAAAAGCTAGCTTAGGTATTCCACTAGGATGCTCTTAGCTTTTATTAGCTTCGGTATTGAGAGGCAAAGCAGGCAATTCAGAAAAGGAAATAACATAGTTTCATTCCAGTATCTTAAGTTTGGACTCCTTATACAGAATTTTAGCCGTATTACCATTAAAAACATAGGTCCACAGAGCCTAGGTACCAATTAGCCTGCAAAACCAAGCCTCCCTCTTTAATCTCTTTCACCTAACCCGTGATTTAATCCCTTTCCATGTCAGCATTAGAAGCATAATGTCTTTGATCCTCTGCTGTAGTAAAAATAGATGGTTTATTTAAACAAAGCAAAACCTTGGATATTTTGTTTTGTACTTGAATAATTCATGTTAAAATCCCATGTGTGTGTGTGTGCTCAATCATGTCTGACTCTTTGAAACCCCATGGACTGTAGCCCGCCAGGCACCTCTGTCCATGGGATTTTTCAGGCAAGAATACAGGAGTGGGTTGCCATTGCCTCCTCCAGGGAATCTTCCTGACCCTGGGATCGTACCCAAATCTCTTGCGTCTCCTGCATTGGCAGGTGGGTTCTTTACCACTAGCACCATCTGGAGATGCACAAACCCCACAGCTGCTATTTATACAGGCTTCCCAGGTGGCGCTAGTGGTAAAGAAATGGCCTGCTAATGCAGAAGATGTGGGTTTGATCCTGGAGAAAGGCATGCCAACCCACTCCAGTATTCTTGCTTGGAGAATCCCATGGGCAGAGGAGCCTGGGAGGCTATAGTCCTTAGGGTTGCAGCTATGTGACTATAAAGCAACTTAGCATGCATGCACTATTTATACAAAATGGTTTTTTTTTTAAGAAATGCTATTTTTTTCATTTCTTTTTATGAACATGTGTATGATCTTATTTAGACTTGAAAGAATTTCTCTGAAAGGCAGCTTGAACTGATAGCACACAGTAAAAATATATGTCTTAATGGGAGGGATTAAACCCTTGGACCAGGAGAAGAAAATACCCAGGATGCTATATAAGCTATCAATTCCTGCCTGAATCATTTTTGAAAAATAAAATAGGACACTTATTTTACCCTTAATATATGCAGGATACATTCAAATACCTTATTCAAGGATGCAACATCATGAGAAGGTTTTTAAGTCAGGCACCCTTGGGTTTGAATTCTAAGACTGTCTTTGGCTAGCTGTTTACCTTATCTTCTATTTTATACGTCCATGTGAATAGTTGACAAGTGGAGTGAATGGGTTGATCCAATAAAACTTGATTCAAAGTTTTAAAGGAAAGGAAAAGAATGAAAATTATCATCAAATTGGTGCCTTCCCAAGTCATTTGCATTTGCTTCCTATTGTAGTTAAACAGTGTTCACTCTTGAGCATCATAAACGTCAGCCTTGGTCTCCTGTGATGTCATCTTATGATCTGTGAACCCTCATTCTCGTGGATGTGGGCTTGAACAGAAAGAAACGAGGACCACATCATGCTACAGTCGCACCATTGTCTTCGAAAAGGTTACTAGAACTTGTTTGGTTAATCTGTTGCATCGCAGCACAACTCTAGCAGTGGACGGCATGTCTGGAGACTAGAGGGATGAGCGCCGCGGTCACAGCTGCGGGACACCACGGCGGCTCTGTGGCCGCATGCTATGCTACAGGGAAGCGCCCAGCGCCTGCTGTCTGCCGCGCCGTCTCAGTCTTGGATGTTAGTTCTGGTGCCTCTCATCACAGGCAGCATTGCTCCTCATTTTGCAATAAAATGACAGTCGTATGCTCTGGTTGGGGACTTCCTAAGATCCGGAGTCTTAAGATATTGTCCATTTTGAAAGTTTTCATTCATTCATGAAAAGTGAGACATTTACTGAAATTTGTCTCAAAACCTTTGCTTCACAGATCAGTACACGTGTCTCTTTCATAAGGAAACGGTTAGAGGTCATATTTAAGAGGTTAAGGATTCATCCTGAGCTATGCGTTCGGTGCTCTGCAGAAAAGAACCAACAGCAGAAACAAAACATCCCGACATTGAGAGCCTTGCTCTGATGACTGAACATGCTCCTTAAGGTAACACCTTGCTGTTGAGACAGAAACAAAATAGGACCAACATTTTGTGTGAGCCAGGGGTTGAATTGATGCAAATGCCGTCACAACGAACTTTGCACACAGTAGGCACTAAATTACTACTGAATAAGCAGCCGCCATGCTGGAGTAGGAAATGGCAACCCACTCCAGTACTCTTGCCTGGAAAACTCCGTGGACAGAGGAGCTTGGCGGGCTCCAGTCCACGGGGTCACAGAGAGTCGGACACGACTGAGTGCCTGAGCATAGCACACACAAGCTCCCCGCCCAGTGGTTCCCAGTCTGGCTGTGTGTTCAGACCCGATGTCCACCCAGACGCTGGCGGGAGGACGCCTCCTGCTTCAAATCCGACTGATGCTCTCACATTTCCCTCACTCTCTTCTTTTCCACTGGAGCCTCCCACCTCTCAGTTATTCCCAGCTTTTCCTTGTCTGCCGAAACGTTACCCACAGTCTTAAACACTCTCAGTTCTTATCCAGGTTTAAAGAGGTCTTGCAGATCACCCCACTCGCACTCCACGTCCCTGTCTCTCCAGTCCCTCTCAAGCAAGTTTATGGAAAGAGGATCCTATTTCTATCACAGTTTCTCTATTCTTAGGGCCGTGACCCCATTTGACACCTTGGTTGTGACATATGTTTTTCCTGGAATAACCACTAAGTGGCTCATGGTCTTTGTCTTGTTCCTCTTTAATGAAAACTCCCCACCGCAGCAGCTAATTCCCATTGTGACCAGATTGCTTTAATGTACAAAACTTCATGATAAGTACCCTTTTCCTCTATAAGCCAAAGTCACTTGAAGGTCACACCAGGCCATTTATAATCTGACTTTTCCCTGCCTTTCCCTTCTTAGAACTTCTTCTGATTTCCTGCAAGATCTTGGCGGGTCTTGGCCACTTTTACCCCTTTAATTTTCTTTCTTATGAAATGAGACTACAAATTTAATCATATCTAGGTCTCCTCCTCAGGTTATTCTGAGTATTAGCATAATGGAGCATTAACAAAAGTGGGTTTTGTGCAAAATATGGGTTAAAAGAAGGTAACATTTACATTATGTAATACATATATAATTATAATTTACTAAGATTTTGCAATACTGATTGGATTTCTTAGCTGTAAAAATATTATTGTTTATTTTTCATTTTTTCCACTGGTAATTACCTCACAACACCAAAATGTACCAAATTTCACAACATTAATATACTTGTGCCTAAAATTAACTACTTATATAAATATAGCTCCTTACATTTTTCCCTTGACTTTATTTAAAACCTATGCATTTTCAAAAGAACAGGAGTGAGATGATAAACATAAATAATGTACAATAAGATGAAATTGGCTTCTCTGGTGACTCAGATGATAAATAATACAATAAGATGAAATTAGGGCAAGTATGAAATGGGTTTTGTTAATATTGTAGAAGTTTTCCCTGCTTACATGACCATTCCATTTTTTATTGCCAAATCTGGTGGAAACAATACAAGTCCAACATCTACACTGGGCTAAGCATGTGACATGCCTATCTTCCTTACTCATTATAGTAGACATGGTTAGTTCACATTATTCCCATTTTTCTGATGGGAAAACTGACTGTTTCTCATCAAAGGTCCTGAAGCTGTGAGAGGCATAATTTAAACTCAGGTTTATCTAATGTCAAAATACACACTTACCCTCTGTATATACTGCTTTTCCTAAATATTTATTCCTTAGAGACAATGGCATATTTCTTGCACAGTCTGTGTGCCTAGCACTGTGTTAAGCACATGGCAGGAAGAGAGAAGGCTAACCCAGGGAGTGGAGCCTCAAAGATTTGATTATCTAGCGAGAAAGAGAGAAATGGCATGAATGGCTTATTGGAAAAAAGTGATGCTACTGTGTGCAGTAATTCTATGTAGAAAGCAGTGCAGATGCCCACAAAGGAAGTCTGGGTTGATGAAGCTGCCCACCAGTCATATTTCTCCCTAACAAGGCAACTTGCCCTCAGCCCAGGTGGGATCGCTTTCTCTGATGCATCAAGGGCATTTCTTTCCCTTTATTCTATCACATTTACCTTTTTCTTCTCATGTGTTGGGAAATAAGAAAGCAACATCCTACAGCAACATCCCAAGAGGTCCTACAGAAAGAGAATCCCCAACCTAACAGCCACATCATCATTTAAAAATATCTGTACATCATGTGGCAATGATTCACAGTTATAGAGAATATGCAATATCGAATTCAACTTAAAACATGAAAGCTCAGAAAATGGAAGCTACTTGGTTAGAATCACCCAGCTAAGAAGTGGCAGACGAACATTGAGCTGAGTCTTCTAGCTCCACGTCTGATCCGTTACTCCACACGAAACTCTTGTCTTTGAGCAAATTCACTGCAATATTGCTGGATCATGAAACAGATGAATCTCTGTCTTGTGTTGCTACAAAACCCTCCTTCCTTTGCAGAAGACCCTCTCTATTGAGGTAAGTCTCTCTCTCTTACCAGCTCCCTTGATACAAGTGGCAAATACTCAGGCATTCCTTGTCCGCCTGGAAGGTGGATTGTGCGTTTTTTATGGAGCAGTTTCTCCTACACCTTCAATAGTGGCTGCTTCAATCCTGAATCATTGTGGGTTTTAGAAACACTGGATTCCAGCTCCTCTGCAAGGAGTTACACCCTGTATGACAAGGGTAGTCTAAGGGGTTTGCAAATCGCACACACAATCCTCTTCCTTTGCATTGATTCATTGATCTGCATTTAAGCGGGAGGGCATTTGTCCAGAACTGATTGCCCAATTCCCACCAGTTTTCTGTAGCTGAAGCATTAATGCTCTTAGCTGTCTTTTAAGTAAATTGTGAGAGTGTATGGTACAGTGTCAAAACCTCAGTAGCTATATTACCGGTATTGGTGAAAAGACTTTAAATGAATTTCCCTTTCTGAAATAAATTTGTTGTTTTTCTTTCAAACAGAGCCAGGTAAAAGTTGACAGTCTCAAAATAAATCCTTTCCCATACAGACTTCCACAAGTCCTCATCTTCTCCTTTTGTGAACCTAATCAAGCCCATCCATTGACAGAGAGTGCCCAGATTCTGCTGAAAGTTCAGGTTCGGTAAGATTTTTTTACACATTTCAGAGCAGAAAGCACATGTTCTTTGGAATTTGACAAACGCAAAGTAAGTCCCTTCTCTGTCACAGTCAGCAGTCGCTTAATTTCTTTAAGGCTGATTCTTCATCTGATGACCGAAGATAAACTTCCTTCTTTTCAGGGTTACATGAGGATTAAATGAGATAATATCCATTTAGCCCCAAGCTAGCACCCTTCTTGACAAAGGACAGAATAGGTTAAGAAAGCAGAGCATTGGACTCCCTGATGGCACCATGGGTAGGAACCCGCCTGCCAATGCGGACGTGGCTGTGGGACGTGGGTTCCATCCCTGGTCCTGGAAAATCGCACGTGCTGCAGAGCGGCTAAGTCCGTGCACCTCAGCTACTGAGGCCGCCCTCCCTGGAGCCCCGCTCCACAGCAAGAGGAGCGGCCGCCAAGAGAGGCCCATGCAACACAGCTCCAGAGTAGCCGCCACTCACCAGTCCCTCCCCCGAAACCTGGCATTCAAGTGAACATAGCATCCTCACTGTGAAACACCGCATAAGGGAAGTCTCAAGGGCCCGTTCGAATCAGCCTGTTGTGGGTCGGTCAGCCCCTACAAGGTAGAAATTCAGGACCGACCCCTGGGATCAGGCTGAGGTTATTTAAGCCTTGTGTTATTTCCCATGGGGCTCCCCTGGTGGCTCAGCGGTAAAGAATGTGCCTGCCACTGCAGGAGACGCAGGAGATGCGGGTTCCATCCCTGGGTGGGAGGATCCCCTGGAGGAGGGCATGGCAGCCACTCCAGGACTTTTGCCTGCAGCATCCCATGGACAGAGGAGCCTGGTGGGCTACAGTCCATGGGGCCGCAGAAGAGTTGAACACATCTTACTGATGATACAGCAACAAATTATTTCCTGTGGTACCTGTAAACAACTTACCATAAACTTGGCTGCTTAAACACACATACACAAATTCACTCTCTTAAAATTCTGGAAGACAGAAGTTCCGCAGGATTTTTATCAGTTAAAAGCGAGGGCTTCAGGGGCTGTGTGCCCCTGGGGGTTGTGGGGCGGAATCCACTTCCTGGCTCTTGAAGTTTCCTGTGGCCTTCCTGGTCCTGTGGTTGCTTTCTCTGCTTCTGAGTGAAACCTCCTGCTGCCTCCTTATTGTGAGGGTACTTGTGATCACATTTGGGGGCCATTAGGAAACTATCTAACTCCATCACATCTGCCAAGACCCTCTTCCCATATAAGGAAACGTTTGTACACTTCAGGGGTTAAGATCTGGGCACCTTTGGGGACCAGTTTTCATCCTGCCATAAACCCAACATAAGGCTAACACAGTTTATGTCTAGCTTCAGGGTCCAATTCAGAATCAATTAGTCATGAAAATATCCTTGCTCATTCTGGTTCACCCGGATCATGGCCTTCTGTGTGATTCACACCTCCACTGGTATTTCCACCTTTTACTATCTTTTCATATTTAGATAAGTTACTGATTTGCACAATAAGACAATGTTATCAACCTCAGTGGTTTCTTTAAGGGTTAAAAGAAAAAACACATATGCCACCAAGAATTAAATCTAGAACATGATAAACACCTGATAGAGTTTAATTTTTTTCCTTCTATTAATCAAATGCCGCCCATTTCATAGTTTTATGAGAATCAGTCTTTTCCTAGAGAGAAATTATTTCTTAATGATGTATTTTTTCATATGTACTTCATTGTTTTCCTACCATGATTACACACTGCTGAGATTAAAAATATTGAGAACCAACTGATAGATATCAAAGCATTACTTCTCACCTAAAAGAATAATTCCTGGTTTGTAAACAATGCCATTCCTGCAAAACACCACTTTGATTACAATATTTTCTCTCCTGCTTTGTTTTCAGTAAGGACTTGTAAAGAAAAAAAATTCCAAGTTTTAATAGTTCAAATTACATAGGATATTACATAGCTTAATCAAGTACATCTTTGCACATTTGGGTTGATCCATCTTATATTGAAATATTACTTTAAACTCATAAGAATACAATAATAATTTTCTTTCCAGTTTCTTTGATATTTTATCAGAATTAATATCCGTCACTGTTCTATGGCAATATTTGATTTTTTTTTTATCATGCATGGTTTAGTTTTCTTATTTTTAAGGACACATTTATTCTGTCATCACGTCACATTTTCAGAAGTATCACAAGAAATTCTCTAGGATACTTAGTTGCCCCATAGCACACTTGAGGCTTTAACACACAGACCACATGGGAGTGCTTTCTGGTCCATTTTTATTGACGTGTAACATAGTTACATAAGCGTGCATTGCCTTGGGCTTACCAGGTGGCTCAGTAGCATAAAGAATCCACCTGCCGGTTCTGGAGGCACAGGTCGATCCCCAGGCTGGGAAGGTCCTCTGGAGAGGAAAGGGCAGCCCTCTCCTATGTTCTTGTCTAGAAAGTCCCATGGACAGAGGAGGCTGGCGGGCTGTGCTATCCATGGGGTCACAGAAGCATTGGGTACAATGGAGCACACAGGCAGAAATGTTATCACAATTGAATTGCACTGGATGTACTCTGCGGCACGGATCTTCTCATCTGACATCATGCTTGGGGGACAGATCGTGGTTTTGCCAACGGCCGTAGCGGCTGTTCAGTAGCTAAGTCATGTCCGACTCTTTGCAACCCCATGGACTGCAGCACGCCAGGCTTCCATTTTTACTGATACATGGGGTGTCAGTAGACTTTTGAATATGTTGGTACCGGAGTTTGGTAAGCATGCATCTGCATTTCTGTCAGGGCAATCCAGCCCGAGGCTTTGTGTTATGTATGCCTCAAGTCACGTGGTATGCGTAAACTCAGCTTCAGAGGATACTGCCCGGTGGCTTTCCTAAGAGACTGCATGAGTGTCCATCTCATGCCTGCAGTGGACGAAACTTAGCTTGCTACAGATCCTCTCCTATACCGGATACTGTCTGTCTGTCTTTCCATCATAGCAATTCCAGTGAGTTAGTAGACATTTAACACTGTAGTTTAAATTTGCATCTTATCAGTAAATGGTAAAGTACCTTCCTCTATATTTTTGTGAATCACTTAAGTGTTTTACTCATTTTCCTGCTAGATTTTCTGTCCTTTTGGTTGGTTTGTAGATGTTCTTTACATAGCCTAGGCATGATTTTTAGTAGGGTAGATACCTTACAAATATCTTCTTTTTCTATTAATTTTGTCACTTGATGAACAGACATTATCAGTCTTTGTTAATTTTGAGTTGTTTTTGTGTCTCATATAAATTGTGTCTATTTCAAACCCCTGGAGATGGTCACTTATGTTTCCATCTAAAACTGTTACTGTTTTACCTTCCATGCTTAGATCACAGTTACTTTTCATTGATTTTTTGTGACTTGGGTGCACAAAGGTTAAGATACTGTTTTTCTTTTCTGAAATGGATGATCAATTAATGCAACACTGTTTATCGACCAGATTATACGTTTCCCTTGCACTGAGGTGTCTCTCTTATGGTAAATTAGATTGACCTGTGTGTTTGGGTAGAAGTGCTTTAAAAAAAATATTTTAGTAATTATATCAAATATATACAAACTTAAAGAATATAATATAGTAAACCCATGTTACCCATGGGTTCAGAAATTGTCTACTCATGACCAATCACTTTTCATATACCACAGATCTCAGAGTGTACATGCTTCTATCCTTTGCTATTTTCATATGTGCTTCCAAGGTGGCTCAGTAGTATCCCCTGGAGAAGGAAATGGCAACCCACTCCAGTATTCTTTCCCTGGAAAATTCCATGGACAGAGGAGCCTGGTGGGCTACAGTCTATGGGGTCGCAAAGAGTCAGACACAACTGAGCATGCACACATGCATTTCCATATGTCTCTCTGAAAAAGAAGGGCTCTTTATAGCATACCATAATATTAGTATGTTATTATCACCTAAAAACTGTTTTTGTTGTTGTTTAGTAGCTAAGTCACGTCTGACTCTTGTGATCCCGCCAGACTTCACTCTCCATAGGATTTCCCAGGCAGGAATACTGGAGTGGGTTGCCATTTCCTTCTCCAGGGGATTTTCTCAACCCGGGGATGGAACTCACATCTCGTTCGTTGGCAGGTGGATTCTTCCCCACTGAGTCACCAGGGAAACCCCAACTTAAAACTCAAAGCCTCTTAATGCTATCAAATGTCTGCTTAGTGCTCAGTCGTTCTGATTGGTTTTCGACATTTTAAAGGAGGTTTTGTTCAAACTAGAATTTAAACAAAGTTTATATATTGTCAGCAGCTGAGTCTTCAGTCTCTTTTCACTGAAGATTCCCCTTCTCTTTTGTGTTTTTTTTCCCCATAAGGT
This sequence comes from Hydropotes inermis, assembly GCA_020226075.1. Taxonomy (NCBI): domain Eukaryota; kingdom Metazoa; phylum Chordata; class Mammalia; order Artiodactyla; family Cervidae; genus Hydropotes; species Hydropotes inermis. The sequence continues at coordinate 66,922,265 of CM035280.1, read as the reverse complement.
ATCTGTTGAAGAAGCTAGTTCATTCTGTAAAGAGCCCACATTTTGGATTTCATTATTTGAAACAATGATTGCTCTCTTTTTTTTTAAATTATTTGTTTATTTTACTTTACAACGTTGTATTGGTTTTGCCATACACTGACGTGAATCCTCCATGGGTGTCCACGTGCTCCCCATCCTGAACCCCCCTCCCCCCTCCCTCCCCATCCATCCCTCTGGGTCATCCCAGTGCACCAGCCCCGAGCATCCTGTATCATGCATTGAGCCTGGACTGGCGATTCATTTCACATATGATAATTTACATGTGAAACAATGATTAGTTTCAAACTTAAACATGACATTCAAAAAAATCACTGATCTTTTAAGACACTGAACCAAAGCAAGTTACTGCCATAGTACCCGAGTGAAGAGTGCAATCTGAAATTTGTGCTTATATGCCAAAGTTTCCGGTTTTATAAACAATTTGTCTAAATAAATGTCTTTAATGGATTTCCACATACCAAGAGTTTTCAGCCGTGGCTCTGCTGACATTTTAGACTGACTGTTCTCAGTCGGGGTGGTTCTAAGCTTTGGGGGTGATTAGCCGGTGGCAGCCCCCGCCCCCGCTCCAGGTGTGAACACACAAAACGCTTCTTATCATTCAGGTGCTGCCCGTGCTTGCTGTTATCTTTTTATTTCTCTTTTTTGAGTTCTTCACCTTAACTGGTTATCAGCTTCTTGAGAACGGGAGCCACGTCTCCATGTATGGAATAAAGTTAGTGATCACTGCGCTGCCTCTCTACGGGGTTGTTACAAGGACCAGATGAAGCAATGCTCAGAGGAGTCCCTTTGGTGACTGAAGTCCTAGTAACAATGTGAACCATCTTCAGATCTTTTATTTATTGGTGTTGCCCCCCCCCCCCCGACATACCCAGCAGGGCCCCACTCACTACATGGCAGTTGACCCCTTCGTCTCCAGCCAAGCATTTTTCTGTCGGCTTCAATGTTTTTCCCACGGATGCTTCCTTCCCGCCTTACAAAAAGTGACCAACTTTTCCCCTTGACTGGATTCCCACAGTCTCAAGTTACAGGCTCTCCGGCACAACTCCCAGCTTCACACGCTGCCCCTTCTCTATTTCTCACATTCTGCCTCCTTATTTCTACTCCGTTTACCTACCTCCCATCCTCCTATGTCCAAACATACCCCCACTTCATCACTCTTAATTTGTACCTTCCCCTTCCTTTCCATGAGAATCGAGTTTTATTGGATGATTTATGAAAGTCTGTTGATAGTTTTCTCTCTGACTCTCCTAACCTTCTACAATCATTATGTGTGGCACATTACTTTTGACAAACATTGCCGTCTTGACACAAGAAATCAGTTTAAAAAATATAAACAGGGCAACGGTCCTGCTCTGGAGAAGCCAGAGAGAGAGACTGAACAGCACCATTTCTGTACCAAGAGGTCAGGTTATGACGGTGCCTCCATAAAGTGTCACGAGCATCTTTACTCTGGGGTCAGTGATGGCCATCCCCAAAGGGTGCTTCTGTTTTGTCTTGGAGGTGACTGCTTACCTCTGGAGGAAGTAGTGAAGAAAAGTTCCAGGCCCAGAAAAGATCATAATCCTGGCCTAGAATGTAGGGTGTCCCCTCAGATGGAGGCGTGAGTCCTGGAGCTGAGTGGCTGGGATCTTGCTCCTCTGCGTGTGATATGTGGTGGGCATTCCTCGAAGTCCTAAATCGTACCTACCCTTCCCACTGGAGTGAAGCCTCCGAGAGAGGCGGTCCGTGACGTCTAACCTCAGCCGATCTGAGCACACGTGGCCTGAGGACCCGTCCTCACGGCCCACCGCGGTGAGGGCCTTTCCGCCTGTGTCGAGAAAGAGCAGCGCCCAGGCTGCTTTGCTTGCCCCCAGGTGGTCAGGATTCTGGTCTGCTCGGCTCATTGAGTAAAATGAGTCAGAGACATCACGTGGAATCATCTCCTACACTTGCCGCTTTCAGCAGAGCGTTCAGCTCCGGGAGCCGCTCGAGATGGTTCAGCGGCCCTTCCGCCCGTGGCGGCGGTCCGAGGACAGACCCTGTGTCAGCCGCGTTCATTTCTGGCCATGCTGTGTCTTTCTCTTCTCTCTCACTTCCTCCGTCCCTCTCTTCTCTCCTTCCATCCTCCCTTTCCTGCCTTTTCTTTCAGCCAGAGATCCGATCCAGAGGACCCCCGTGATCCCCCTGGCCGAACTGTCCGGGGTGTGGAGGGAACATGCTGCGAAAATGTGCTGCAGCCCGTCTGAGGGTCTGGAGATGCCCTGAGGCCTCCGGATCTTCCCCGCGAGGCTACAGGAGACAGTCGCTGCCTTTAGCTGTCGGTTTCTGAGCAGCGCGGTCACCTGGACGGCAGGGGTTCCACTCCCCCTGGCCCCCCGCGGCGGCGTGGGGGCTTCTCGGGGCTGAGGACCCCCTGCGGCTGCTGGGACCACCCCTCCCAGGGCCGCGGTGGCCTCACGGATGCTTCTCGGGAGCTTCGGAGGCAGGCTGCCTGCGTACCAGCCGACTTCTGGTGTCAGTTCATCTGAAAACGATGCATCGTATTTCAGAGCCGAGTGAAGCTTTCGCTCTTGTCAAGTCGCAGCAGAAGCCAGCCCCTGTAGCCACACTGCTCTTTAGGGAGCCTGCGCCAGGCACGGTTATTCTTTCCTCCCGCCGACTGTGAGAAGCACATCTGCGCCCTGAGAGGTCACCAGGAAAATCCTTGCCACACTGGACACAATTTTATCGTCTTCTCCTCCTTCTGCCATCGCCCCCCACCCCACCCTGATGTTGCCACTTTCCCCCTTCATCTTGCAATTACTGTTTCCTAAGCCCGTCTTCCTCTGACTTAGTGATGAGATCAATTACAGGCTGCAGGTCATGGTTCCCATCCTAGATTTATCACTCATCACCATGTAACTTGAAAAAAGAAAAAAAGAAACCCTGATAAACCCACTTACAGATTTGTCATGTCCTGCCAGATACTCACAATGAAAATGTAACAAGTGCTTGGTGAAATGCCTAAAGATGTGTTGATAGGCTTTCCCCAACTTCTGAGAGAAAAGTTACATTTTGTTATTGAAGGATAATTGCTTTACAATGTTGTGCTAGCTTCTGCTGTACAATGAAGTGAATCAGCTGTTTGTATATGTATATCCTCTCCTTCTTGGACTTCCTTCCCACCCCACCCCTTCCCACCCCTCAAGGTCATCACGGAGCTGGAGCTGAGTTTCCTGTGTGATAAATAAGGCAGCTTCCCACTAGGTATCTATTTTACCCATGGCCATGTGTATTCGTCCATCCTCGTCTCCCACTTCACCCCTCCCTCCCCTTCCCATTTGCGTCCACGTGTCCATTGTCTATGTCTGCGTTTCTACTCCTGCTTTGGAAAAAAGTTCATCTATACCATTTTTTCTACATTATACATATACGTGTTAATGTACTATACTTTTTTCTCTGTCTGACTTATTTCACTCTGTATGATGGACTCTAGGTCTATCTGAATACCTATGATCGACCCAATTCCGTTCCTTTTTTGTCTCTGAGTAACATTCCATTGTTTGTGGACCTAATTAAACTTAAAAGCTTTGCACAGCCAGGGAAACAATAAGCATGATGAGAAGAGGACCCTCAGGATGAGAGAACATTTTTGCAAAGGAAGTGATGGACAAAGGATTAACTTCCAAAACAGAGGAACCGCTCCTGGAGCTCAGTATCAAAAATAACAAAATCAAAACATGGCTGGAAGACCTAAGAAGACCAAGATAAGAGTTTTTAAGGAGGAAATTCTTAGTTTTCCTGAGTATTTCTCTGTCCACAATAAATCTTTCCTGAGGTCAGAGCATAGCATTCCTTCCGTTACAGCTCACTCTGACCAAGTTGAAATTTCAGATCCATTTTGTGTGTAGTTTGACCTTCCTTGCTCAGGACAGGATAGGCATCTATGACATGAATGGATCTTGTGTGAAGCTCTGGTTGGGCATCGGCAGATAAGGGCAGGAACTGGCTGTTCCCAGGACTTGAGGGAAAGCCCATGGTTGTCCACTCTCTGCTCCCACCCCAGTCTTTCTCATCACACGCCGCTGAAATACTTGACCCGGTGGTGCAAGGCATGTGGGGTCTGTGGTCAGGGGGCAGAGGGTGATGTATCACCTGACTCCTCTGCTTCCTAGGAAAGACCCCGAGCTCCTTGTGAAACAACATGCCCTTGTCCTGCTGGGCAGAGGCTGCAGGGCGGCTGGAAATCTCTCCTCATGAGAGTCACAGGATCCCAAGGGTGGCAAAGGAAGCCTTTCACCTTCCTGTACAAAAATGAAAGCTTGAAGATTTGGCAGAGCCTAAAAATATCTTAGGTTGCTTTTCAACGATACCTCTTTTTTCCCCTATGTCTGAAGCAGCAGGAAAGTAGCTGGAAAAAAAAAATCACATTAACTGACCACAGAAAATGTTTAAGCCTTAGTAAATGAATATATTCTACTCGTTGATTTATTCTTCCTCATTTTTCTGAAATTACATGAGTGTTAGGTAAACTATATACAGAATAAACTTCAAAATATTTAGCCTTCTATTTTTTTTCACATAGTTAGTACACCAAAATAATTTAATATGCATTTGCTTAGTCCACACTGAGAACTGATGGATTCAGAGATAGTGCTGGAAACAAAGTCAAGCTTGAAAGACATCGTCCAGATGCATGCCATCGCTTACGCGACCAAAGCCAAAATTATCTTGAAAATTACAAATTCGGAGGGTTATTTTTAGTGCCCACTGAGAGGAAAACCCAGGGTTTGTACCGAAACAGCAGTGCTCAGTTTTCCCGAGCCCGGAATGTCATCACCAGCCCAGCTGAAAATAGGCAGCAGCCTCAGGGTTGCCTCAGACGGGGCCGGCACTGCCCTCGGCTGTGGACAAAAGACCGACTCTTGGTATTGTTGGAAGGGGCGGCTGCCACATCACAAACGGCTACTGTTCGAACTTTGCAGAAACTGCGGGAATCAAAGAAATAAAACAACCATCCAGCAGAAACTTCACACAATACCACTTCAATTCCGATGACCTCCCAGCCTTTGACCAGGGTAAATAGGTTTCATGCTTTGCAAGCACCTATATTTCTCAATTCAACCTATGAAACCCACTATTCTTTTCAAAAGTTTATAAAGATCATTTTATATCTTTAAAATATTGCAATATTAAATTTTAAAAAATATTAAAATTTTTAAAATTTTGTATTGGAGTCTAGCCGGTTAACAATGTTGTGATAGTTTCAGGTGGACAGTAAGGGGACTCAGGGACACACACACACAAGTATCCATTCTCTGTCAAACTCCCCTCCCATCCCGGCTGCCACTGAACATTGAGCAGAGCTCGCTGTGCTATACAGGAGGCCCTTGTTGGTTATCTGTTTTAAATATAGCAGTGTGTACATGTCCATCCCAAACTCCCTAACTAACTAATCCCTCTCTAACTGATGGGATGAGATGGTGGCTCTTTAGAGGAAAACCACAACAAAACAGTGAACACGCGAGCTTTTATTCTTACTTGAAAGAGAGCTTCGGAACCTGGGGAACTAAACACGTGAACAGAACATGTTTGTTTGCTTCTTTCTTGCAGAGGTAAAGGCCTGCGTGGCCGATGAAAACATTTGATCTATAATGGAATAAAAGATGTGGTCCCGTGTTCTCCCCAAGCGGCTCACATGGGTGACTTATGAGCTGCGGGCTGTGGCTGAGGCAGGAGGGGGCAGTCTTGAGGGAGTCACTTGGCAGTGATGAGGGTTATGAAGGACTGGTAGGTCAGGTATGAGCCGTGGAATCGAAAACGCCTTTGACCATGATCCCACACATACCCTGGGCAGCTCCACCCCGCCCTTCCCTGGGGAGCAGGGTCAGAAACACCCAGCTCTACCAAATGCCTTTTGAAAAGGATGGAGCCGAGGCTGTGGCTGCTGACCAGCGCTGGCCACCAGCAAGCCTATTTTAAACACACTGGCCTCCTGGAATTCCTAGCTGTTGGAGGTAAAACAAATAAGGCCACAGACACATAAGGAATTATAAAAAAATCTAAAGCAGGACCCCGGAGTGCAGGCAACTTGATTTGAGTCTGCTCAAATCAGATACACAAGTTGGAAATGCAAACATATTATGTATTACAAAAATAGCATTCTAATTAAGAAAAAGTAAAAGGAAAATGAAGGGCTAAATCAAGAAGATAGCGTTTGACTTACAGGGATGTTTTCAGGTTTCTGCCTTCTGGTAGCTTATTACATTTAATTTCTTAATTTTTCATCAAACCTTGTAAGTTAGATGTCATCAAGCTATTTTTCCCCCATCAAATGGAAAAAAACAACAATTCAGGAAGGTTAAATAACTTGCAATTAACACAAATATAAATCAATATGAGAAATAAAAACTGGGTGATTTGAGTGTGAAAAATGAAAGGGAAAAAGGAGGTTCAAGTGTAGAAGAAATGATAGTAGAACTATTATAAAGATTGCCAAAAATATCCCCAAGCAGAGTGCAAGGCTGGCGGTCATGAAATTTACAAAGAGAATTTGACTTTGAAAGTGGAAAATAGAACATGGGGTGTTGAGAATACCTGAAAATTCCAAGTGTGGCGTCTTAGTGCCCATAAGCAAGGAAGCTTCAGAAAAACCTAACCACTGGCACAGACCTCAGGAGAGACCCTTCCTCACCCCAGGGATGTAGATGTTCCATAGGTGTCCTTCAGAATGTGAGATGAACTCTGTAAGCGGTGGTCATCTCACAGTAAGACTCCCCCGTGTCTTTGCAAGATTTATACAACACGGTATACATTTCGCAAAAAGTGCTGTTATTACCTGCTCATTCTTGTTTGTAAGTGGGAATTGGAACATTTGGTCTTGATTTTTGTTGAGTAAAATGTGGTGAAACGCCCGAACCTAATTACTCGTAAACATTTTAAAAATAGTTTGGGAATGGATTTGAAATTGTTAGGTTTGCCTGGCCCACTCCTTCCTGGTTATTCCTCCTACTAATTTGGTGCCTCTAATTGGCAGGGGCTTCTAGTATGGAAATGTGGCCTCTGGAAAGAGTTAGGAGTTATGCGCACAGTTAGCCTCTGAGACGGCATTGTGAATCTCAGGGCATTGAGCGGAACGGTTTCAGTCGTGTGGCTGTTCCTCGCTGTCATAAAGTTATTTCTCACAGAATGCAAAACGTGGATAGATTTTTGTTTTTCTTCAAAGAAGAACAAGGCAGTTCCTGAGTCAATTTTACATTTTCAAGTGTTTTGGTAAGGTAGGTTGGGAACAAGTGTAAAGTAAGCATTTGGTAGCCAAATTACCTTCTGATCTGTACACTCATTTTTATTTTATTGCTTTTCTATTTTTAAGTAATTTTATTGGAGTCTAGTTGCTCTGAAATCTTGTATTCGTTTCTACTGTAGGGCAAAGTGAATCAGCTGTATGTGTACCTATATCCTCTCCATTTTGGATTTTGTGCAGTCATTTCAGTGTTATCAAAATTTTCCTTATTTCCTGGTAATTTATTTTATTTGTACATGTCTTATTTTCCACTTAGTTTGGTACTGGTTAAAGTTCTTTGTGGGGGCTTCCCAGGTGGGTTTTAGTGGAAAAGAATCTGCCTACAAAGCAGGAGACATAAGAGACATGAGTTTATCTCTGGGTCAGGAAGCTCCCCTGGAGGAGGGCATGGCAACCCTCTCCAGTATTCTTGCCAGGAGAATCCCATGGACAGAGGGGCCTGCAGGATGATGGTCCAGAGTCACAAAGAGTTGGACATGACTGAAGCGACTGGGCATGCATGCACATAAGTTCCTTGTAGGCCACAAAGTGCTTCACACATAGGTAGCCTCTCAAATATGTACGCTCAAGAACTGTAGATGCTAATGATTGATTGAGGATCATTTATTCCCTTTATTTAAAAAGGAAATGTCATGATCTATTTCAGTGGGATGATGGACAGAATCAGACACCAGAACTGGAGTTTCTTTCAAAAAATCAGATTATAAACTTGAAGACTGTGAAAGAGAGTGCGATAAACTATGATCTCTAGATGTTTACAATGATTAAAAAAAAATAAATCCAGGAGATGTCCTAGGAAGGTATCTACTGAGAAGAGGGTCAGAGACAGTGAATGAAGAGAGAAAAGGAAAAGTGATACCGAGTAGAGGTTGGGAATAACCCTGACCCGACCTCCTGGTGGCATGAGTCCATCCCCTTCCCACATACTTGTTCGTTTGTTTTTACTGGGGTATAATTGCTTCACAGCGTTGCCTTAGCTTCTGCTCTTCATGGCAGTGAATCAGCTGTATGCACGCCTACCTCCCCTCCCTCGAGGCCTCGTCCCCTGCCTCCCACCATCACAGAAGGCCAGTCTGAGCTCCCCAACACCGCACCGCCATTTCCCACGGCTACCCGCCGCAGTCCACTCTCCCCATCTGCGTCTCTGTGCCTGCCCTGGAAATAGAGGCATCTGTACCGTTTCTCCAGATTCCACATATATGTGCTAATATGTGATTTTTTTTCCTCTTTCTGAGTTACTTCACTCTGTGTGACAGACTCTAGGTTCATTCACATCACTACAGATGACCCAATTTCAAAAACTGGAATGAGGGTGTGGAGAAAAGGGAGCCCTCCTACACCCTTGGTGGGAATGTAAATTGATACAATCCTTATGAAGAATAGCATGGAGGTTCCTTAAAAAACTGCATCTTTGTTTTAACAGCAACCTGAGGGCAAGAAAGATGAGGATATGTGCAAAGACTCCGTCTGATGTACAGAAGGCAAACTCTCTCTGACTTCAGACACCACTGCGTACTTAGAGATGGGGGGATGAAGGGTCAGGAGGCAGTGTGTGTGTGCGCTCAGCCATGTCCCACTCTCGAGAGCTAACCTTTAAGCAAAATGAAAGAACCACAGATTCTACAAGGAAGCAGGTTTTGGCTCTCAGGAGAAGATGCCACCAGAATAGTAGTATTGGTAATTTTCGAGTCATTAACATTTACTGTCCACACTGTATTTCCAGAGGAACAGTTCAAAGCTAAGATTTCTCAAGAAGAGAAAATGGAATACTATGGACAGACAGGAGAATACTGTGGTTTTGGCCACCATGTAAAGAATGTGGCTTACTCAATGACAGAAGTCATCTTTAGTTAAATGTCCACTTCTTGCACTGGAGATCCCAGTTTTATTTAAATCTATATGGTTTAGTGACTAAGGTTAATGCTAGAAAGTTGCATATGTGGAATCTTATCTTGCAGTCAAGTGCTGGGATCAGTTACTGCCAGTTTTTTTAAAATGTTAATAAAAAGGATATTGTGCAAAATATTAAAATATAGTGATTTAATGATAAACTGGATGTTCAAATCAGGGAGGGAATTGATTTGAAAGCCCAGAAACATGCAGTGATCATTTATTTTCAGATTTCTGTACTGTGATACAAAAAATGTATAATGAAAGCCCACTCATTAGCTCATAGCTCTGTGGGTTGGAGTCCAGCATGATGGCAGGGCCGTCTGCTCAGGGTTTCACAAAACTGCAGGCAAGGTCCCCAGGGGCTGGGCCCTCATCTAGAGGACCTGGGGAGCAATTGGCTCAGAAGCCCATTTTGTTCTTAGCTAAAGACAGTTCCTTTCTGATGTCGTGATCTCTTAGCTGGCTGTTAACAGGGGCTGCTCCAAGATCCAGAGTGTTAGCTGCTCAGTCATGTCCAGTTCTTTTGTTACTTCGTGGACTGTAGCCCACCAGGCTCCTCTGCCAATGGGATTCTCCAGGCAAGAATACTGGAGTGGGTTGCCATTCCCTTCTCCAAGGGATCTTTCCCACCCAGGGATCGAACCTGGGTCTCTTGCATTACAGGCAGATTCTTTAGTGTCTTGTGTCACCAGGGAAGCCCAAGAAGCTGCCTGGATTCCTGGGCATACATCCTTTTCCATCTTCAAGCAGTGTATCTTCAAATCTCTGACGCAGTCTTCTGTAACCAGCTAGAGGGAACTCTGCTCTTCATGAAGTCATGGGACTAGGTCAGTATGCCCACTCCCACCAGTGCCCTCATAAACTCTCCATTTAAAACTCAACTGATTAAGACTACAAATATGCAGATGACACCACCCTTATGGCAGAAAGCAAAGAGGAACTGAAGAACCTCTTGATGAAAATGAAAGAGGAGAGTGAAAAACTTGGCTTGAAACTCAGCATTCAAAAAACTAAAATCATGGTTTCAGGTCCCATCACTTCATGGCAAAATAGATGGAGAAACAGCGGAAACAGTGGCTGACTTTATTTTCTTTGGCTCCAAAATCACTGCAGTTGGTGATTGTAGCCATGAAATTAAAAGATGCTTGCCCCTTGGAAGAAAAACTATGACCAACCTAGACAGCATATTAAACAGCAGAGACATTACTTTGCTGACAAAGGTCTGTCTAGTTAAGGCTATGTTTTTTCCAGTGGTCACGTATGGATGTGAGAGTTGGACTGTGAAGAAAGCTGAGCACCGAAAAATTGATGCTTTTGAACTGTGGTGTTGGAGAAGACTCTTGAGAGTCCCTTGAACTGCAAAGAGATCAAACCAATCCATCCTAATGGTAATCAGTCATGAATATTCATTGGAAGCACTGATGCTGAAGCTAAAGCTCCAATACTTTGACCCCCTGATGCAAAGACCTGAATCATTGGAAAAGACCCTGATGCTGGGAAAAATTGAAGGCAGGAGGAGAAGGGGATGACAGAGGATGAGATGGTTGGATGGCATCACTGATTCCATGGACATGAGTTTGAGCAAGCTCCAGGAGATGGTGATAGACAGGGAGGCCTGGCGTGCTGCAGTCCATGGGGTCACAGAGTCAGACATGACTGAGCAACTGAAAGGAACTGAACTGATTAAGATCTAAGGCATTAATCACATCATGGCAATCCCTTCACAGAAGTACCTAGACAAGTGTTTGATTGAATACCTGGGAGAAGGTATGCACATGCCGAAGACCAGGAATTCTGGTGCTAAAGAGGTGGCTTATTAGAATTTTTCCCACCACACACACAGAAGGAACTGACCTCATTAAAAAAACTGACCTCAAAGAAAAAAAAAGTCCAGGATATTTTCTGAATAGGAAATGATAAAATATAGGGATATTTTCATAGGTAAGAGAGGAAAGTTGAAAATTATAAAGGAAAATAAGTCAAGAAATTAAAATTATTCACCGAATATGAAAAAGGAGATGAAAGCACTATTTTGAGTCCCATAGAATAGAATGGTCATCTACATAAGTTAGTAAAGGAGTTCATTCTTGTTTCAAGATCTCTTGGAACTTCCCAAGGACATTGCCTAGAAAGGAGTAGGAGGTCTACACTAGAGAAAATGGGAGCAGCCGAGGGTCCCTTGACTCTTAGGGAAGCAGAAGTGATGGCCAAATATGTAGCGTAGGGTGATTAAGGGGTCAAGGAAAGGCAGAAAGCTCTGAGGATAGGAAATAGGAAAGCATTCATAGTAGGAAAATACTGTAAATCATGCTGAGGATAACAAGCTCAGATATTTGAAAGGCATATGAGATAGGAAGCTAAAAGGTTGGTTTTGGATTTAGATCTAAAATCAAAACACCGGAAATACAATTTTCCTCACTTGACGACCATGTCAAAAATGTGATCATGTGATGATACGTGGCTAAGGTAGAGATAAAAGCGTTAAAAATTTGTGTGGTTGGGAAATCCTGAAGCCAGGATCTCAGTTTGATTTTTAAAAAATTGCTGTTAATTTCTGTTAAACTTATTTATGCACACACAAAGCCAGACAAGAAGTCCTTTCAGGCTCAAAACGAACTCCTTCTGCCTTTTATCTCCAGTTTTTCTGAGTAAAGGGCTTCCCTGGTGGCTTAGACAGGAAACTGGGATTTGATCCCGGGGTTGGGAAGATCTTCTGGAGAAGGAAATGGCAACCCACTCCAGTATCCTTGCCTGGAGAATTCCATGGACAGAGAGGCCTGTCAGGCAACAGTCCATGGGGTTGCAAAGAGTCGGACACAACTGAGCAACTAACACTTTTATTTTCACTTTTCCCTAATATAGAGGCAACCATTTTCAACAAGTTTAGCCAGTTGTTTTGGTATATACTTTTATACTTTATCTAGATTATATGGCTACCTCTTGGCTTTTTGTTACATTTTAGGTATTGTCTATTTCCTTACAAATCCACAAATGATTTTTAGCTGTCTTTCACTCTTATGTTCTTTGCTCTTACCACAAATGTACACCAGGCACAAACACACACACACACACACACACACACTTATCCTACCTTTTTAATATAGTTTGCATAGCTTTGGTTAGATCAGTGATTACATAGTTATGAATAAGTAATTGCTTTCCTGACCCATATTGTTTACTGAAAGCGTTTTCCTTTCTTAATCAATTTTTCATCCTCTGGAGTTAACAGTTGTCCTACTTTCGGATATGTGTTTTTTTCATATACTGACACTAATTCAAATCCAGTCTCTCTGCCCACTGTCTGAACTTCCTCCCAGTACTTCTCAGTTGAGCAGTGAATCTCGCCTTCTGGGACGTCTGTTCTGAGGATTCCTGTCCGGCCCCATTCTGCACTGACTTTCCTTTATGCCTCGTACACAGCTATGTCCTTGGAATTTCCGTTTGATCATGGCCCCCAAAGCCCCCTTTCCATTTCCCCTGCATCCAGCACCCCCATCTTTGGGCAGACCCTCAACTTAATGAAGCAGAATTTACAGTAGCTTCTTGAGGAGGGGGACAAGATAGATTACCTTGGCCACACTGAGTGTCGCGTCCCTCACCTTTGATTTATGGCTTGGCTGGGTGTCGAGCTTCGGGCCTGTATTAATTTCCCCTGAGAATCTTGTAGCTATCACTCCATTGTCTCCCATCTCTAGACTTGCTCTTCAGCAGCCTGAAGCCTTTCTGATTCCTTCTCCTCTGCGTGTGACCCCTGTATTTTGTTCCCTCCCGGGGAAAGCTGGCAGAATCTTATCTTTGCTCCCAGTGTTCTGAAATTTCATGTGGCTGTACCTTGACTGGAATCAGTTTTGCACTGTTTTGCTGAGCATATGGGGACCTCCTTCCTTCTGATGACTCATGTCAGAGTCATCAGTCTCACACATTTAAGTTGTGAGAAATATACATATACTATTTAATTTATGGTTTTCTGCCTTCAGTCTTTATTTTTCTTTCTAGCACTTCTATTATTGGGATGTTGTACCTCTTTGACTTTTCTTCTTTTTTCCCCTCTTAATTTTCCATCTCTCTCTCTCTGTCTCTTTTTTTTCCCCAGAAAGTTCATATGTCGACTTTGCAGGAAATTTCTTCAACTTTATCTTTAAAATTTCTGTAGCATATTTGCTGACTTTTAACACCACTTATAATAAATAAAAGACTTTGACCTTTTCTCCATACATAGTCTCTGCTTCCAAAAACTTCTTTCATTTTGTTTTTTATTTTGAGCTCTGTCTTTTAAGTTGCAGGCTTTATGTAAATAGCTACTGATCCTTGAATGTATATAAAAATATCAAATTACTAATGTTATACACCTAAATCTAATAAAATATTGTTAGATCAACTATGCATGCATGTGTGGTAAGTCACTTCAGTCATGTCTGACTCTTTGCAGCCCTGTGGACTGTAGCCCAGCAGACTCCTCTGTCCATGGGGTTCTCCAGGCAAGAACATTGGCGTGGGTTGCCATGCCTTCCTCCAGGGGATCTTTGACCCAGGAATCCAATCCACATCTCCCGTGTCTCCTGCTTGGGCAGACAGGTTCTTTACCACTGAGCCTTGCAGGTGCTGTTTTTTAGGGACCTGGGAGAGTAGAAAGAGGAGAGGTTTCTTATGGAGAGATGTAGAAAATAGGAAGAAACAACTCCACTAAAGTGGGAGAACCATATAGACATGAAGGCATTTTCATTTTGTTTTAGAAATTGAGTGCACTGTTGCAATAACAGTTTTTTAAGGTGTCACTTTTGATAGGAAAGGTGCATTCATGTATTTACTAGAATCTCATTCAAATTTTTAATGGGGTAGAGAATTAAACTTTACATAATTTGGATGATCTTTTTTGCCATTCCACTCTTTCAATATATCCTGTTGAGTAGGTAACATTGAAAATGTATATCTGTGATAACATTAAATGATGTGTGTCTTTCCACACTGGGATATAAATAAATGGTTTAGTTCAGTTCAGTTGCTCTGACTCTTTGCAACCCCATGAACCACAGCACGCCAGGCCTCCCTGTCCATCACCAACTCCTGTAGTCCACCCAAACCCATGTCCATCGAGTTGGTGATGCCATCCAACCATAGGAGCCATGCTTTTTGCACACTAATGAAAAAATCCAACCACTTCAATATTGTTCAACTAAAGGAAGAGCCATATTCCATAGCTAGAAAAAAGTGACAAATGCTATGTTTATCTGTACTACACTCTCTTCAAAAGGATTTTGAAATATAATTTTGCATTAACTTTTATCTATAAAAGGATGACTGGAATAAAGATATCTTAGGAGAATGACCAGAGAAGAAAGCTTGGAAGAATCAGGATTATTCAACCATAAAGATTTTGGTTGGGTATACCCAGGTGGCGCTAGCGATTTAAAAAAAGAAAGAAAGAAAGCCTGCCAATGCAGGAGACATAGAGACACAGGTTCAATCCCTGGGTCAGGAAGATCCCCTGGAGAAGGAAATGGCAGCCCATTCCAGTATCTTGTCTGGAGAATCCCATGGAGAGAGGAGCCTGGTAGGCTACAGTCTGTGGGGTCACAAAGACTCCATAGAACTTAGCACTGGAGGAGCTTAGCACACATAATAACGACTGTCAGTTTTTTCTCAAAGTCCTTATGTGAAGGCTGAGGTCAATGCATTCAGTGTATGTACAAATAGAATACATACTCTTCTGTACAGAATGAAAATTCTGAATTGGATGGAGTCCTTTCTGACTCTCCAAGCAACTGTTGGTTAAGCTCATAACATGATAGTCACATTTGGAGCAAGTGACCAGGTCTGCACTTTTAGCGACACAGCACTCATGATGGCCTTTGTGCCGTCCCTTTAAGCTACCTGCTGTTTTTGCTTGCTTTTGTTTGTTTTTGAAACTTTATTGATGTACACTTGCTTTACAATGCTACGCCAGTTTCCACTGTGCAGCAAAGTGAAAGGGTTATGTGTATATGCATGTCCCCTTTTCTGGATTTCCTTCCCGCTTAGGCCGGCAGAGAGTGCCAGGGAGAGTCCACTGTGCCCTGCCGTGGGTTCTGAGTCGTCATCCCCGCCACCCACAGGCTCCGCAGCGTGTCCACGTCTCTCACCCTCTCCCAGTTCATCCCACCCTGACTCCCTCTTGGCGGCTCTACGTTCCTTCTCTGCGTCTGTGCACTGTTTCTGCATTGCAAATAAGCACTATGTTCTGGGATCGGAAGGGTAAGCTACCTGCTTTTGAGGATGTCTTTTCAAAGTGATGTACCAGTAAATCAAAGAAGCAGAAATAGAAAAGATACATTTCAGTTTCTCCATTGTTCATATTGCTAGTTATAAATATATTTAATCCTCCAGATACTTTTACATGTCTATGATTAAGCTATATAAACTTAAATTATTCACATTTGTTATATGGGAAAGCCTAGCAAAATTTTAAATCAATATTACACAGAAAGGGTTCAAATTTTAAGCTATTTATAGACAAAGTTAATTGTCACCAGGTATGGCTGATGTGCAGATAAGACAATATAATGATTTCATCTCACATTCTGTTACACCATATCACAAACTAGAAAGACTAAAGTCATACACAGGGTAGCCACTACTGGTAATGTTCTCCGAAGGAAGTACACTTCAGATAAACCAAACCCAGATTAGAAACCAGCATGCTTGATAAACGACCTAGCATTGACTTTTATCTGCTTTTTCCAAATTGCTGCTGCTGTTGTTTTTTTTTTTAAGGTTGATTTCTGCTTTTAATAAACATCTAAATGCAATTTTTAAATAGCTAAGAAGTTTTAAGTGTTTTTTTTTTTTTTTTTTAGCCTTTTGTGAAATGATGAGACTGGTGAGATGTAGTCTACATGCCCAACAAAAGCCTAAGTGCCATTGAGTAATGTGTTTTTTTGCTTGTGTTCACTTGACTTATTTATTTTCTCAGGTATGGCTGCTTTGCAGAGCTGTGCTAGTTTCTGCCGCCCTACCACGTGATCAGGTGCATGTATCCATGTGGCCTCCCTCCCACCCCCAGCCCACCCCCAGGCCAGGCGGAGCCGGCAGGGCCTCCTGTGGGGCGCTGCATATTTGCACTGGCCGGCTAGTGCACGCACGGCCGGGCGTGTGTGTGGCTGCTCTCATAGCTCTGCCCTCCTCCACCCCATGGCCACGTCCACTTGCTACCTCTGCGTCTCTGTCCCTGCCCTGCAAAGAGGTTCCTCTGTACCATTTTTACAGATCCCGTATATATGCATTGATATACAATATTTGTATTTCTCTTTCTGACTTACTTCATTCTGTACTTCATTCTGATAGTGGCTTTATGTGTTAGTTTTCTAAGTGTTTATTTTCTAGCGTCTAAGCAATAAACCCAGACTTAAAATAACAACGGTATGTATTTTTAAGACCTAGATAACCAAAATGCTCGAGTTGCGGACACCGGATAATCGGAGCCATCTAACTGATGCGGCAGGTGTGGGCGAATGGGGCGGACGGCAGTGTGTCCTGGGTGGGGCGGGGAATGCGGCAGTCAAGGCGTCTGGTCTGACAGAGGAGACGGGTCACATAAACTGACTCTAACCTTTCCTGTGTGTACAAAAAAGAGAAAAGAAAAAAGGCCCACATCAGCAGGAGACCAGCATTAGAGCTTCCTGTTTTTCTCTCCAACTCTTGGTTGCTCAAAACACATCTGTAACATAGCTTGCTATTACTTTATTCACACTTTGCTCATTGAACCCAATACATTAAAATTTTCCAGTCCTGAATAAAACTGAAAAACTGTAACATTTCCTTTCCTAAAGTGATTCAAGGCTTGATACATCTATTTCCTTGCTGATTCTGCCCTTTCTCCCTGTAGCTATCAGATTGATGTTGCATCTGTAATGGACACCACTCTGCATTGCAGAGACCATTTGCTTAATAAAATTCACATAGCTACTCCCCGAATACTAAAACTGTATAAGCACGCACTGAGCTACCCAACAACCAGATAAATTCAATTTATGATGCACGATTATTAAAGATTAAACCCCAGCTTTGTTAGCAGGCTATGAAATCCTACATCTAAAAGCATTTCTGAAATTCTCTAGCAAGATTTGAAATATTTATATACTAAAGCATCAATTTCATCCATAAAACAAAATGATTTACATGTTCCATGGGAATAAAGAGGTAGCTATGAGAATCTATAATAAAGACTGTACCTAGAAATTTGTTCTTCTTGGACTAAATTAAACTGTGAGCGTCCGTGTGAGAATTTTCCTCTTGATTCACAGTCAGGCCAACAGTGTGTTTGATTTAATTGAAGGCTACTTCTTCATAGCCAGGAGCAAGTATTACCGAAGTGCTATTCCGAGCTTTGTCTAGACCCCATCATCATTGTTCTGCGAGACCACAACTCAATATAAATGTGTTTTGCACTTGTAGTACAAATGTGCAAAGGTTGTCCATCCGATCACAATTGGATTGGGATTGTTATGTAGTGATTCTGCTGCAGATGTAGCCAAAGGCATGTTTCAGAGCGCAATTACAACACTGCTCCTATAAAACTTTAGAAGAAAGAAAATGTTGACACTTTTAATTGAAATGAAAATTTCAAGCTCATATATATATGTGTGTGTGTGTATATATATTTGTGTGTGTGTGTGAAATAATAATTTTATTTTGTAAGTAGTTTATGGGCTTCCCTGGGGGCTCACTGGTAAAGAATCCACCTACCAATGCAGGAGACCTGGGTTCAATCCCTGGGTTGGGAAGATCCCATGGAAGAAGAAATGGCAACCCACTCCGCTATTCTTGCCCGGGGACCCCATGGACAGAGGAGCCTGGCGGGCTACAGTCCAGGGTGTCACAGAGAGTCAGACACGGCTTAGCAGCTAAACAACAAAAAAGTAGTTTATGTGTGCATCTACAATGAAATGACTCTCATTTTACTTCAAGTGTTTTGTTTCATTAATAAAACTTTCAGTTGATGAAACACACTTTTTGTTTGAAAATTATTTTTGAAAAATTCTCTATTAACCATCTTCATGATCTTGAAGAAATTATTTCACTAGTCAGAACTTAGCTTTCTTATCCATCACATTTGAAGAGATGGAGCAGGTGATTTTATAAGCTTTTCCAAATACTACAGAGATATGGATTCACAAAGTACCTGCTACATTTTGTTAAAATAGTAGAAGTTGCTAGCTAAATTACAAACTAAATGATGATTACATTTCATTTTTACTTATAGAAATAAACACTTTTTCAAACATAGAAATCCAGAAAGGAATCCCCGAGGGCTGAACTTGAAAATCTAAGCATAAACTGCAAACTGCAGCATATGAAATGGAGGGTAATATGCTTCTATCCCAGAACAATTGATTATTTACAGAAAAAAAATCAATACATTGTCTAGAATACATTTATAAATAATTTAGCATTCTAAATAGGATGGATTATATTCTCCAGAGTGTTCATAAATATAGCTACTCCTCATTGCCAACAAACTTAAACTGCAGAAAATTAAACTTGAAACATTTCTAAGGAAGCAACAAGCTCATTTTAATTGTGTGAAATCTTGAAATGAAGAACTTCCCAAAGTGTAGTACAATATGTACCAGGGTATATGGTACTCCTTAGAGACAGAGAGAAAAAAGTGGAGAAAGAGAGAGAGGCAGAGATACAGAGATAGAGAGAGAGAGGACTTTTAGGATCATGGGAATGTCTATTGATGGATGACGTGTCTGTGGTCCCAGGGATGGGGATAGAGGCAGTGAAATGCCGATGTTAAAAGAGATAATGCACATTTTAAGGAATGCTTTTAAGAGTAGCAAATTTATCAAAGAATAAAATAAACTTATTGTTCGATTTCCACATCATAGGATCTACACATAATTTTTATGTTATAAATATTTAATTTTCCTCCAAGGTTTTCAGTTAGTCACTGAGGAAATGTTTTCCTTGAGTTTATGATCATCTCCATAAAAATATTCATACCTTTAACAAGTTCACTGGACTAACACAAAAGCAGTCTAAGTCAGACTTCTCTTAGAAATAAATTGGGTGTTTCCATACGGAAAGTTCCTGGGAGGGTGTGGTGAATAGTAAAGTGAGGCTGAGATTTTAACTGAAAGGCCTGTGGGGCTTGCGCAGAGCAGATCTCGTGGGAAGGCAGCGCGAGCAGTATCATCAGAAGCAAAACCCAGGTCAGTTCTCAGCACCGCTGCCACACCTGCCGACCCTCTGCCAGCTGCAAAGACTATGATGAGGCCCAGATGAGCGACACGGGCACGTGTTTAAGGATGACCTAACAAATCTTTCTGTTGATGGCCCGCTTTGCATTAGGTCTAAGTGACTTGTGAAATGGATGTTCTAATAACTCTCAGTTAGACAAGCACCTTCTGTTCACATAGATTTATTTATTTAACTACTTACATGGCCCCTTAATAACTGAGCTTTCGAATAACATTTTCCAAAATATGACAAAGGCATCTGAAGAATCTCTTACCTCTAATCAATTTTCAGCTCAGTCTCCACTTTCCAAGCTGACCTGACTTTGCGTTTTAAAGTAACTCTAAGCACACAGGTGTCATAAAAGCCATTCTCCCCCGGGCTGCAGTATCATGATCAACAGAAAGTGCTTTGCCAGGAAAGACTTTTTATTATCTGTTTTATTACTGTATTTTATGTTATTCTGCCTAAAGAGAAAATCTGATTGGGCAAAATTCTACTGGAACTGTAGAATTCATATATAATATAGAGAATTCTATATTACTATTCTATATTTATATAGAATTTTATATCATACATACTCTGCATTATGCATCTATACTAAATATATGAATTAACATTTATATTTATTTTGCATTTATATTTATATTAAATGTAAACATAAATTAAAATTAAATTTTATATTGTTAAAACCAGTAGTTAAAATACTTGCAAAAAATACTAGTTAGGTGCTTCAAAACAAATATCTTTGTATAATTTATCAACTTGAGGTTTTAAGTAGACACATGATTTTCTGTGTAATGTTTTGATATTTAAGCTTACTTAGATGGCTAATCAAATAATATGTATCTATTTGTTATTTGAAGAAAAAAAGGATAAAAATAAAGGGAGACGTTTTGGTCTTTCTTTTAAGTAACAAAGTTAAATATAGTTCAACAGAAAGTTTGAAACCATCTAAATTAGACTCAGGATTTATGTCCTTTCCAAAGAACCGTACTATGTCGATCATTTACAAATAATTTATTATTTGTTTGAAGACTTGCTGAGTGCCTTCTATGTGGCAGGGAATTTCTTTCCTTATTTGAATTCCAAGTTTTCCATTTTAATATTTATGCCTATTTTACCAGAATTCAAAGTTGTATTATCTTAAAAATCTTAACATATATAATATTCTCCTTTATAATGTGTACTGAGCAATCAGAAGATTCAGCTGCTAAAATTTAATTTTTTGCACCATATTCTAATATCTGACATCTTAGAAAAATATCTCTTCCTGTTCTGAAATTCTCACTAGGTGCAATTTTTATTTTCATTGAAATATTTTTTTTTTTTTTTTATCTCTGCTTCCACCTCAAATGACTCCGATCTTCCTTCCCCACATTTTCATGGAAACTGCTGTCAAGGTCATCAGGAGCCACTGTATTGCCAGATCCTAAGACACTGACCCCTTCATCTTTGACTTCTCAGCAGCTTTCAACAAAAGAAACCCAGCCTCCTCCTGAAGAGGCTCCTTTCCTTGGACCTCCCATGAATTGATATCTCCTGTTTTTTCCTTTACCTCTCTGGCTATCCCTTCCCATCACTTTTGCTGGTCTGCCCCTTTGACCCCAGAGCTACACGTTAGGGTCCCTTAGAGCATGGTGACAGCCATCCTCTGTCTTCTGGCTATGACGTTTCCTGGATGAGCTCTTCTTGTAATATGGCTGAAATGACACTTATCAGTACATCTCATTCCTACTGGACTTAATGCTTTCTATTAGATGACATGTCCTTTTTTAATACTTCCTTCTCTACTATCCCTGCATAAAATTTATAGATCATGTAAATTATCCCCAGACTTAATTATTTAAAAAAATTCAATAGGATGACTAACTCAAAGATAAAGGGAAAAAATAAAATGAAACTAATTTAAAATAAAATCATTCACATGGAAATGTTTAAGCATGTCTTTATTAGAAGACATGGCATAGGTAATCCTTATGCCAGCTTATAATGAATGGGTTCAGATTTAGGAGAAGTGATAAAATCAGAAGTTGTTCCATATAAGAAGTAAAACAAAATGAAAGTACAAACAGGTAGAAATGGGCATGAGAACAAAAACTAGTTTCAAATTAGTTACAGTAAATACAATTCATTTGTGCATGGTAAGAAGAAGAGGGAAATAACCTCAATGGAAGTAAGAAAACTGGCCAAGATAGAGCAATAAGTTTGATATCCTGTGAAGAAGCAGTGCCTTTTTTCTTAGTATCAAGATAATTCCTCAGTTATTGTATGGTATCATGTAGCAGTAAAGTATCTCAAAATCTCAAATATATTTCCTCTCTTGAAATTCCACTGTAAAAACAGAGGCATACACTTTGTTAGTCCTTGGGTTGTGCTAGTGGTTAATAACCCACCTGCCAATGCAGGAAACACAAGAGACTTGGGTTCAAGTTTCCTGAAGACCCCCCGAAGGAGGACACGGCAACCCACTCAAGTATTCTTGCCTGGAGCAGCACATGGACAGAGGAGCCTGGTGGGCTACAGTCCATGGGGCTGCAAAGAGTCAAACACAGCTGAAGCAACTTGGCATGCAGGCATGCACAGTACTCTGGAAGACAGAATCCTGCTTTCAGGAGGCAGGGACAAGGGGCTGGATTTGGGAAGTGGTCACACGAGGGGCAGCAGAGGAAGCATCCGTCGTATCTCGGGGACAGGATCCCAGCAAAGCTGAGAAACCGCAGGCAGCCCAGAAACAAATACCGCATTTCTGCACGGGATTTCCACTCTAGTAAACTTCTTATCTTATCTTGGCAGGATCTGAAGTGTCTTGTAAGAACATTTATTAATGAATATCCTCTGTAATCAGCATTCTTAAATAATCCTCAGTCTGAGTCCATTGCACGGAGTTTCATGTCACTAAATGCATGGTTGGAGATGCAAGAACATGTGGAGGAGAGAGTAAATTTGCTTCATGAGCTTCACACATCATATTTCTTTAGGGTTTCCTCTCCTAACAACCTTCTCACCACTTATTAGGCTCATGTAATCTCTTATGGAAACACTTCAGGATTATCGTGTACGTACTTATGGCCAATCTGTCTAGGGTACTTCATTGACAGGAACATTGAAAAGCTGTACAGACACGGGGGAATGATTTGTTTCGCCAAACTGTCACCCACGTTTCAGGTCACCTAGTATCCCCTGCCACTTGCCAATCAAATATCAGTAGTGCCTGCCAATCATTGTGACATCCAAGAAATGCTCCCATAAAATCACCAAGCACTTTAGGATGGCGATCTGATGCCTTGGGACTTCCCTGGGGGTCCAGTGGTTAAGACTGCGCCTTCGAGTGTAAGGGGTTCGGGCTCAATCCCGGGTCAGGGAGCTGAGATCCCACGCGCCTCGTGGCCAAAACACCAAAAATCATTTTTAAAAATGCCAGTGAATGCTGTAACAAGTGCAGTAAAGGCTTTAAAAATGGTCCATATCCAAAAAACCTTTTTAAAAATATGATGCTTGCTGTAAACCATAGATAGATAAGTTGGCAACCTTGTACCCGATCCAGACTCAGACCCAGCTGCCTACACACAGCTGAGCGTCAGCTCTGACACTTCCCTCTCCCACACCCTCTGCTTGTAATCTGCACGCTTTCTCGTCACTCTACTTCCAGCAAACATTTGTAATATATTCAGTTTTTTTCTATTTCCACTGTCACTAATTTAGATCATACCCCAGTCTCCTGCACTGCAGGCAGATCCTTTTCCATCTGAGCACTGGGGAAGTACCGGTTTAGTCCGAGCCTTGGTTATTTCCCCTTTCAACTAGGGCGGTTGCCTTCTAATTGTTTTCTGGTGTTCTCTCGTTGTTTTCATTTCACACAGCAGCCAATATAGACTTTTGTTAAAGACTGGATTTAGGCTAATTTTAAGTTCACAGCAACGTTGACAAGAAGAAACAGAGATTTCTCGTAGACCCCCCTCTTTGCATTCAAGCATTGCCTCCCCTGTTATCGACATTCCCCACCAGAGTGCTACATTTGTTACAATTGACAGACCTACACAGAAACATCATAAGCCCCCAAAGCCCTTACGGTAGGATCCACTCTTGATGTTGTACAGTCTATGGATTTGGACAAATGTGTAATGATGCTTTTGCTTCATTACATTGTCAAAGAGTATTTTCACTGTCCTAAAAATCCTCTATACTCAACCTATGTACTCCTTCCCACGCCAATCCAATTACTCCTAGCATCTACTGATCGTTTCGTAAAAATTGATGTATAGATGATTTACAGTGTTGTGTTAATGATATATATAGCATTGTAAATATATATATATATATATATATATATATTCTTCTTCATACCATTATGATTTATCACAGGATATTGAATGTGCTGCACAGTGGGATCCTGTTGCTTACCTATTCTGTATATGTTGTCTCCACTGTTTTGCCTTTTCCAGAAAGTCATGTAGTTGGAATGACAGTACATAGCCTTTTCACATGGGCTTCTTTTACTGAATAACATGCTTCCTCATGTCCTGTGTGGGCTTCCTACGGGGCTCAGTGGTAAAGAATCCACCCGCCACTGCTGGAGACGAGGGTTCGATCCCTGGATGGGGAGGATCCCCTAGAGAAGGAAATGACAATCCATTTTATTATCCTTGCCTGGGAAATCGCACGGACAGAGGAGCCTGGCGTGCTGTGGCCCACGGGTTCACAAGAGTCTGACACGGCTTAGCAACTAAACAACAACCTCTCTTGCCGCGGCTTGATAGCTAATTTCTCTTTCTCAGTGAACAGTATGGCGTTGTTTGTAAATACCGCAGCTCATTTATCCATTTACCCACTGAAAGACATCTTGGTTGCTTTCAGGTTTTGACAGTTATGAATAAAGTATCTACAAATATCAATGTGCAGGCTTTTGTGTGGATGTAAGTTTTCAGCTCCTTTGTGTAAATATCAAGAAGTGTGATTGCTGGATCGTGTGGTAGAAATATGTTTAATTTTGTAAGCAATTGACACTGTCTTGCCAAGAGACTGTACCATTTTTGCATTCTGACCAGAAGAGAATGAGAACTCTTCTGACTTCACATCCACACCAGCATTTGGCATTGTCAATGTTCTGGATTTTGGCCATTCTAATAGGTGGTATGTCATTGTTGCTTTAATCTGCAAGTCACTAATGGCATAGGGGATGGAGCATCTTCTCATACGCTCATTTTCCATCTGTATATACCTTCTTTCATGATGTGTCTGCTCAAGTCTTTTGCCCACTTTTTAGTTGGGTTGTTGTTTCTTTATAGCTGAGTTCTAAGTATTGTTTGTGTATTTTGGATAACAGTGCTGTATTAGGAAAAAAAAGTCAATATTTCTTTTGGCTATGTCTCTTGCAAACATTTTCTCACTGTCTGTGGTTTCTCTTATTCTCTTGACAGTGTCTTTGCAGAGCAAAATTTTTTAATTTTAATAAAGTCTAGGATTATCAAATTATTTCTTTCATGGATTGTACCTTAGGTATTATATTTAAAAAGGTAAGATCATACCCAAGGTAATCTATTAATAGATTTTTCTCCTGTTATCCTCTGGGAACTTTATAGCTTTGCATTTTACTTTTATATCTATAGTTATTTTTGCCTCCAGTTCAGTTCAGTCACTCTGTCGTGTCCGACTCTTTGCAACCCCATGGAGTGAAGCACACCAGGCCTCCCTGTCCATCACCAACTCCCGGAGTTCACACAGATTCATGTCCATTGAG
The DNA here is from genome assembly GCA_020226075.1 of Hydropotes inermis. NCBI lineage: Eukaryota > Metazoa > Chordata > Mammalia > Artiodactyla > Cervidae > Hydropotes > Hydropotes inermis. The sequence goes on along the minus strand of CM035280.1, from coordinate 66,897,114 downwards.
TCGATGATGCCATCCAACCATCACATCCTCTGTCGTCCCCTTCTCCGCCTGCCCCCAATCCCTCCCAGCATCAGGGTCTTTTCAAATGAGTCATCTCTTCACATCAGGTGGCCAAAGTATTGGAGTATCAGTTTCAACATCAGTCCTACCAATGAACACCCAGGACTGATCTCCTTTAGGATGGACTGGTTGGATCTCCTTGCAGTCCATGGGACTCTCAAGAGTCTTCTCCAACACCACAGTTCAAAAGCATCAATTCTTTGGCGCTCAGCTTTCTTTAGAGTCCAACACTCACATCCATTCATGACCACTGGAACAACCATAGCCTTGACTAGACGGACCTTTGTTGACAGAATAATGTCTCTGCTTTTTAATATGCTGTCTAGGTTGGTCATAACTTTCCTTCCAAGGAGTAAGTGTCTTTTAATTTCATGGCTGCAATCACCATCTGCAGTGATTTTGGAGCCCAGAAAAATAAAGTCAGCCACTGTTTCCACTGTTTCCCCATCTATTTGCCATGAAGTGATGGGACCAGATGCCATCATCTTAGTTTTTTGAATGTTGAGCTTTAAGCCAACTTTTTCACTCTCCTCTTTCACTTTCATCAAGAGGCTCTTTAGTCCTTCCTCACTTTCTGCCACAAGGGTGGTGTCATCTGCATATCTGAGGTTATTGATATTTCTGCCGGCAATCTTGACTCCAGTTTGTGCTTCTTCCAGCCCAGCGTTCCTCATGATGTACTCTGCATATGTGGGGCTGCCGAATTGTTTGATGTACTTTGACTAGTCGATATCTAGTTTCCCTTTTACCGGTGTCTATAATTCATGTGTCTGTTATTCTTCTTGTTGGTTTTTGAAGCTGAGAAATAAGTTTTATTATGTGGGGCTGCCGGGGCTGGGGCTGGCAGGCGGCCGGGACTTGGGTTTCGGTTTCCCGTGAAATGGTAGGATTCCCGTGAAATGGTAGGATTCCCTGCCCCCATCGGGTGACCTGGAGCCAGCCAATCAAAATGCACCCAGTAAAAAGCCCGCGGGAGAGCTGAAAAGCCCGCGGGCGCCTAAGTTTGAACAAAAGCCTGCGCCGTTTGTACCAATAGAATTGCTTTAAGTTTGAACCAAAGCCCGCGAAGTTTGTACCAATAGGATTGCTTTGCAAACGTGTAACCAATCACTTTGTAACCCGTATGTAATATGCTGATAGTATGTTTTTTTTTGCATATAAAAAGCTTGCCCAATTTGCTGTTCGGTGTGCTCTGCCTCCCAGGAGATCAGAGTCACCCGGTTTGCGCAACCGACAATAAACCCTCTTGCGTGTTGCATCTGCTGGGCTCGTTTATTGGGTCGCGCGGTTTTTCCTCCTTGGAACGAAGGCCCGAATTTTGGGTCTTACACATATAAGTTAAATAAGCAGGGTGACAATACAGCCTTGACGTACTCCTTTTCCTATTTGGAACCAGTCTGTTGTTCCATGTCCAGTTCTAACTGTTGCTTCCTGACCTGCATATAGATTTCTCAAGAGGCAGGTCAAGTGGTCTGGTATACCCATCTCTTTAAGAATTTTCCACAATTTATTGTGATCCACACAGTCAAAGGCTTTGGAATAGTCAATAAAGTAGAAATAGATGTTTTTCTGGAACTCTCTTGCTTTTTTGATGATCCAGCAGATGTTGGCAATTTGATCTCTGGTTCCTCTGGCTTTCTAAAACTAGCTTGAACATCTGGAAGTCCACGGTTTATGTATTGCTGAAGCTTGGCTTGGAGAATTTTGAGCATCACTTTACTAGTGTGTGAGATGAGTGCAATTATGCGGCTGTTAGAGCATTCTTTGGCATTGCCTTTCTTTGGGATCAGAATGAAAACTGACCTTTTCCAGTGCCATGGCTACTACTGCGTTTTCCAAATTTGCTGACATATTGAATGTAGCACTTTGACAGCATCAGTTTTTAGGATTTGAAATAGCTCAACCAGAATTCCATCACCTCCACTAGCTTTGCCTTAATTCTTACTAAGCATCTATCTTTAGATTTTTTTTTTTTTTTTTTTCATGTGGATATCCAGTTGTTCTAGCAGCACTTGTTGAAAGACTATTTTCTCTCCACTATATTGCTTGGCTCCTTTGGTGAGCATCAACTGAGTATATACATGTGGATCTGTTTCTGGGCTCTCTGTTCCATCGATTTCCTGGTCTATTCTTTCACCATCACCTCATTATCTTGATGACTATGTCTTTGTGCTAAATCTTGAAGTTGGGCACTCGTCTAGTTTATGGCTCTCCTTCAATGCTGTATTAGGTATTCTGAATTTTTTTGCTTTTACTTATAAACTTTAAACCCCAGTATTTTTAAACTACACTTTCTGATAGAGTGACATTGGATCTGTGTATGTCAAAGTACACTTCCACATCATACGCTTGTACGTGTACATTTGCACATGATAGGTGTACACACCAATTCACCATGATGCAAGTTTTATTAAACGGGATACATTTTTAAGCATCAAGGTGAGGGGCTTCAGAGAGAAGCTCCAAGTATTGATGAGCTTGTCATCATCACTGTCATAAGTATCAGCAGCAGCAGAAACAGCCTTATTCAGAGAGGTGGACGTTGGTTGAGTGACATGTCCGACACCATGACTGGTCAGTGTAGAAAGAGTCCAAGCCAGGCCATCTATTTCAAGCTTGGTGTTCTTTCCACCACTTCATGCAGTGGACACTGAAGCAATAAATGAACTCTGAAACTGTGTTTCCCAACTCTTTTGTACCTGGTGAAACTTTAGGATATCATCTGGTGTATAACAGAGATGGAGTTTTACAGGTAACTTGAAGCCAGTGTTCTTGCCTAGAGAATTCCATGGACAGAGGAGCCTGGCTGGCTACAGTCCGTGGGGTTGCCCAGAGTTGGACACAATGGAATGACTGTCACTTATCACTTATCACACGATAACCAGCTCCTAGTGGTGATATTCTTTAGCCCTACCCTTTCTCCAGGCTACAAATCTTCTTATTGTTTAGACAAGTGAAAGAAGAAAGTAGGGACTAAGTATTATTTTCTACTTAGAAGATTAATTATATAAAATATTATAGAAATTTGGGGGTTTTCAATAGAGTCAGCCTGATATACTAGAGGAAAGAATTATAGATTTTGGATCCAGAATTTATTTTTAAGAAATTCATTTGGTTGGCCTGAGACTCAAATGAAATACTGTATATGAAAATTCTCTGAACACTCTAAAAAACAACTGTACTACATATTAATATGTCATGTTATAAATTATAACTATTAATACTTGAAACATAATAGGCTATCAGTAAATATTTGATGAATAAATAAGTATGGTAAGTTTTACATTTAATAACTAACCTATAATTGTTCTGTATTAAACCATACATTTATTTTTTATTAGATTATGTAATAGGAAGATATTTTTCATTTCATTGACTGTATTTATAAGTGTTACCTTAAGTATTCATAATACTCTTAAAGTCTATATATTGCATTAAATTTTATAGTAGGTTAACTTTAGATCAATAGCATAATACAAATGCAGTAGCTTTGATTTAAAGATGTTTGGGTTTTTACTAGAGTATCTGGTATTATTAGCCTTTCTTGACTTCAGTTATGTAAAAACACATACAAATAATTAAAGTCTTCTTAGTATAGTCCTATTACTCCACATTAAATTTTTTGTTACACTTAAACATTGAAATTTGGAATAACTGAAAGACAAAGCAAATACGTTCCAAACCAATTAAAAGCATGATTATTTTAATTATTTTCGGTATTAAATATCTCATTATTTTTAAAGGTTAAATCTAATAAATGTGAAATCTGAAAATCTATAGGGGAAGTAATAAAAGTTAAAAATAAGGTGTAAAGTGAAATTTCTGCAAATGGATAATTGTAGAATAAAACCACCCAGCATACACGGTAACCTTTATAAAGTAAGATGTTGTGTATCAGTCAAATGTTGAGCTGACTTGTTTGCAGATGACGTTCTACCTAACTCCTGGCTGTTCAGATACTAGGGAACTCTCAGCGCAGCCTGCAGCGTCTCACACTTGGACTGTGTCTGTGGCCTGCCCAGAACAAGGGCAGGCCCACTGGACTGTAAGCAGCAGAAGGTCTCTGCTGATGTTGCTGCCCTTGGGACGGCAAGGGCCTGCAGAAGGCAGCCGAGAGGACTTTCCGCCGTCACTCTAACCCTGTGAGGATTCTTCCAGGGGACACATTCTCATTCCACAGAGAAAAGGTAAAAGAATTCAAAGAGAAATGTTAGATTTTGGAGGGGAGCTTGCACCAAAATAGGATGGGGAAAGGCACTGCTTGTGAGTGGGAATTAAAGCTCTCATTCCAACTGCTTATTCCTAATGTGGAAAATACCTGCTATACCTTGGTTCCTTAATTAAGACAAGAAGTGTGCAACTCCTGAGAGGAAGTGCGTGCATGTGTGTGTTGGATAGATAGATAAATAGAGATAGTCTCACACGCGTGTGTGCATGCTCAGTTGCTCAGTCGTGTCTGATGCTTTGCAGTGCTTTGGACTGAAGCCTGCCAGGCTCCTCTGCCCATGGAATTTCCCAGGCAGGAATACTCAGGTGGCTTTCCATTTCCTTCTCCAGGGGACCCTTCACTCCCAGGGATTGAACCCGTGTCTCCTGCACTGGCAGATGGATTTCTTACCACTGAGCCACTGGGAAGCCCCCAGATATAATACATGTGCCACATAATGTGTTTGTTTGCATGAATAAAGATAACAATGGTGAATATTAGCTTGGGCAGATGACTGCGAAGGCAGTCCTCATTCTCACATGACCTCATCCATCCCCAAATGTACAAACACTCAGCTGTGTTTGTAGTTGCTGCCATGGAGCACCTTTTTGTGTCTTTAAGAGTGCCTTTAAATGTTTAAGCTACAGGAAGTTTTTGATTGCCAAGAGTATCTCCATCAAGGGTGGAAATTAAAAGTAACCTTCAAGAACCTTTTAGACATGAGTAGGCTTTCTGGGAGCAGCTCTGTGGGAAAATTAACTGAAAAAGATGGACTACTCACAAGACACTGAGCTGAATAATTTAAGTGTGGTGAGTTCAATCTCCTTTTACACCGTTTTCCTCATTGCACATTGATTAAAGTGTCATTAAGGATAACGAATGGCTAAATATGTGAGTGATACCTGAGTTATATCAGCCTCTTCTTCCCCAAAAGATGGAATGGTTGCCACAGTGGATGCTGTCACGAGAGACTCCACCCTCGCGTTGCCTGTTCACTTTGCTCCTGTTGTGATAATTCGGGGCACACTCGTCAGCCTCCCCGTGACTGGCTGGGGTGACAGCTGGTGACTCAGCGGTCGGCCCCGTGATGAACCAGAGCATCGTCTGTCATTCATATGTTTCTCCAGTGAGTTCTGCTCTTACCTCAGAAACAATGTCAACTCTTCTAATTTGTTATCAGGAGTTGAACAGAGTATTCAGGGAATGCTCCACAGGCTGTGTCATACTCTGTAAAAGAGGTTTCCTATCTTTGTGTAATTCGTCTTTAAACGTTTTGCCAATGAACAAAGTATCTTTTTATTGAAACATATACATATGATGCATTCCATATCATGTACATTATATATACCATGTAAATGATACATTGTATGCATATGTGCATTATGTATTAATACATATTCCTTTTCAGAATTTGAGTTGAGTTCCCTGTGCTATTTAGTGGACACTGATGTTTATCTATCTTATAGATAGTAGTTTGTGTATGTTAATCCCAAACTCTCATTTATCCCTCTCCACCTTTCCCCTTTGGTAAGTTTATTTTCTATATCTGTGGGTCTATTTCTGGTTTGTAAATAAACTCATTCATAGCAATTTTTTTTAGAGTCCACATATAAACAATTTCATATTCTATTTGTCTTTCTCTGTCTGACTTACTTCACCTAGTATTATAAGTCTACCCACGTTGCTTTAAATGGTATTATTTCATTATTTTTTTGTGGCTGGGTTGTATTTTATATGTATATATGTGTGTGTGTGTTTGCGTGTATATCCATGTACATCTTTTTGTCCATTCATATGTCGATGGACATTTAGGTTGCTGGTGTCAATAGTGCCTGGGAAATGGTAACCCCCTCCAGTACTCTTGCCTGAGAAGTCCCATGGACAGAGGAGCCCGGTGGGCTACAGTCCATGGGGTTGCAGAGTCAGGCACGACTTAGCAACTCAACAGCAACAAATAGTGCTCGTGTAATTAGTGCTGCTACAAAATATCTGTTTTCAAATTCTCTCTCTCTCTCTTTCTCTCCAAAAAACCGTTCATCGCACCACCCAAACCAGAAATGCTGGGATGATGGTGGGCCGCTCTGCAGTTTCAGTGCTTCTGTCTAAGTCAGCAGGTTCCGTGAAGGCTTTACATTAGTGCTTTCATATCAGCTGTGCAGGGGATCCATCAAGTTTACTCTCTAATAATGTACATTCAGGGGCACACATTCCTATAGTAAGTGGCTCTAAGTGTAGAATTTCTTCTAGCTCAGCACACTCATCCTTTGTTACCCCAAATTTAAAGTGCTTGGAAATGCCTTGGCTGACAAAAACTGGGTTCAGCACAGCATCTCTCTAAAGAAACTCATTACCTATTCCTTCTTACCCCTGTAGTTTAAAAACCTGGAATATTTCAGGCATCAAAAATCTGAGCATCGAGAACAGTATCAGCAGCACAACTACACTTTACACAAAACCACATAATTAGATTCAGTCATGTTGCATGTTGGACCTCAAGTCAGTTAGAATCAAATCTGTTTATGTCTTGATAGAGATCTATTCATCTGTATATTCTCGGATGTAATAGACTCAAAATCAGTTACTACAATCTCAAACCACATGGTGTATTTCCTCTCAAAACACATTCATATTTCTTATCTCTACCAATAGATGAAGATTCATTTCTATCTCAATGAGAACGAAATGGCTATTTATAACCATTGGAAATATTATGAACAAATAGCAATCTAACTTTTGAAATAAAATTATCTTTTTGAAAATGATATTTTTTATTAAAAGTAATTTTTCTCAAATATTAAAAGTTTTTGTAACTGATACAGTAAAATCATATGAACACTTGGCACTATTTGAAATGTAACTGGATTCATGAAATAGCATGCAAATCCTGATGAAATATAAAAGGGAGATAGATTTAAGACTTCAGGAACATAACATTTGAAAGTAAAAGTTTTAATAAATTTTAGTAATGTCAAGACAAAGAAACAAATGTAAATCTCTTTACTTATAGTAGCTATTATTTCTTTATCTTTTTCACTAGAGCTTGCATGTATCTTGCATGTATAATCTTTTGTGACTGGCCAAAATATTTCGAAGTTGATATTATAATTTCCCTTTCAAAATTGAAGACAAGTGCTCAGTGACATTCATAAAATTCCTTAAATTCTGAGAGGTAGTAAGTGGCTGAGGTTCTTTAAGAAGATTTACAGTCTTCTGCTGAAGAATGGATGAGCTTTTTTGACTAACCATGCTCTGCAACACAAAATCAGTTCACTCCAATGAGGATTTAATATACAGTTTAGTTTTATAATTGAAGCATAGTTGATTTACAATGTTGTTAGTTTCAAGTGTACATCAATATTATTCAGTTATATATATATATATATATATATATTTATGTAAATGCATTCTTTTTTACGTTCTTTTCTACTATATAGGTTATTATAAGATATGGAATATGGTTCCCGGTACTATATAGTAGGTCCTTGTTGTCTGTCTATTTTGCATATAGTAGTGTGTATCTGTTAATCCCCCAAACTCAACTTAAATACCTTAAAAATAACCACAGAGAAAACCAAGCACAGATCAATATTTTTTTGAATATGAGCAAGTATTGTTGAATTTTTTTTGTACTTAAGATAGTCTGCGGATTGTTTTTTAAAATTTGGCCATACATGTTGCATAAAAATTGGAAATTAAAACCTAGGCATACAAATCTCATAATTTTATTTTGTTGTTTTTAATTTTTATTGAAATATAGTTGACATACAATATTACTTTCAGGCATACAACATCGCAAATTCAACATTTATGTACATTACAAATTAATCACCACTCTCAGCCTAATAACCATCTGTCATCATACAAAGTATTGTGATATTGTTGACTTCATTCTCTATGCTAGATATTACATCAGCCTTATTTTTTATGTTATGACTGGATGTTTGGACCTCATAATCCCTTTCAATATTCCACAGAATCCTCCGCTCGACTCTCCTTTGACAACCATCTGTTTGCTTTCTATATCTATGAAAAATCTCATATTTTTAAATCAGAGGATAAGTTTAGAGATTACTTAGTACAACCTCATATTTTAGAAATGTGGTCTATTATGAGTTAAAGTAACTATTTTAGAAAATTTCCTCCTCTTTTCTTCCTCATTCTCCTCATTACCATCATTGTCATTTAGATCATGAGAAAGGAGCTGATGGCCAAATAAACATAACCTGAAATTAATTTATATAATTCAAACATCTCAAGTATGAAACTAAACCTTTAAAAATGTTTCCCATTCACAGAGACAGTATTTGTAAAGCAACCCTAGAATTTAGAAATAAATTGATACATTTCTTTTGATAAACACTCTAGGTATTTTTTTTTAATGATATTCACTTTATCCTAACAGACATTACATAGTAATTCAAATTTCTGCACTTTTAGAGATGTCTAAAATGTTAACCTAGCTTGGATTAATAATCACTATGCAGTGAACTGACTGAACCATAATGTCATATAAGTATTTTATAAAAATGGGAATGAAGAAATGATGTAGAATCAAATATGAATTACGTTGATTAATACAATAATACTGTTTACTTTGTAGTCAATGATTTGTGTTTAATATGGCCAAAAGTAAGAGAAATAGCCATGGCAATGATTATTTCTCCTTTCTTTGTGAAGCAGTGTTTCAGACTTGTGGCTTGTTCTCTCTGCTCTTTATCGTAGATGGGCAGAGACACTTTATTCTATACTGCCCAAGCAGTCAGTCTGCTTACCTTCTGTCTCAGTATTCTCATATTTGGCCAACAGACTTGCACCTCTTAAAACATGCGTTTTCCTCTTTGTCCTAGTTAGTTCTTCTCCAATTTATTCCGCTTCTATTTTCCAGTGTGTCCCAGTACTTCCTTAAGTTTTAAAACTTCAGTTTAAAAAATCTCGAAATTCTTTGTTTTGTGCTGCTGCTGTTAAGTCGCTTCCGCCGTGTCCGACTCTGTGCGACCCCGTAGACGGCAGCCCGCCAGACTCCCCCGTCCCTGGGATTCTCCAGGCATGAACGCTGGAGTGGGTTGCCTTTTCTTGCTCCAGTGCATGAAAGTGAAAAATGATGTTGCTCAGGCGTGTCTGACTTTTAGCGACCCCATGGACTGCAGCCCACCAGGCTCCTCTGTCCATGGGATTTTCCAGGCCAGAATACTGTAGTGGGTTGCCATGCCCTCCTCCATGAGGTCTTCCTGACCCAGGGGTCGAACCCAAGTCTCTTATATCTCCTGCATTGGCAGGCGGGTTCTTTACCACTAGTACCACCTGGGAAGCCTTCTGTGGTTTATTCCATTTTAGTGATTTCATGGATTCCCTCTATAAGAAATTGTCTTAAGGATCCAGTTGGACCAAAAAAGTGTGATCATCTCCAAATACTGTTAAACTTTTGTGCCTTCTTTTCTAATCTGGATTCCTTTTCTTTTTCTTCTCTCATTTCCATGGCTAGAACATCCAAAACTATGTTGAATAATAGTGGTGAGTGGGCTCTTTTGTCTTATTCCTAATCTTAGAAGGAATGCTGTGCGTGTTTCACCGCTGAGAATAATCTTTGCTGTGGGTTTATCGTATATGGTGCTTATTATGTTGAGGTAGGGCTTGCCTGGTAGCTCAACTGGTAAAGAATCTGCCTGAAATGCAGGAGACTCTGATTTGATTCCTGGATTGGTAAGACCCCCTGGAGAAGGGATAGGCTGCCCACCCCAGTATTCATGGGCTTCCTTGGTGACTCGGCTGGTAAAGAATCTGCCTGCAAGGTGGGAGACCTGGGTTCGATCCCTGGGTTGGGAAGATCTCCTGGAGGAGGGCGTGGCAACCCACTCCAGTGTTCTGGCCTGGAGAAGCCTGGTGGGCTACAGTCCTTGAGGTCGTAAAAAGTCGGACATGGCTGAGCAGCTAAGCACAGCAGCATGTTGAGATAGGTTCCTTCTGTGCCCATTTTCTGAAGAGTTTTTTTTTTTTTTATCATAAATGGGTGCTGAATTTTGTCAAAGACTTTCTCTGAATCCATTAAGATGATCACTTTATTTTTATCTCGTAATTTGTTAATATAGGATATCACATTAATTTGTATGATCAATATACACATATGGTTTGTGTATATTGAAGCATCCTTGCTTCCCTTGGATAAACCCAACAATCATGGTGTGTGATCCTTTTAATGTGCTGTTGCATTCTGTTGCTAGAATTTTTGTTGAGGATTTTTGCATCTGTGTTCATTGGTGATATTGGCCTGTAATTTTCTTTTTTTGTGATGTCTTTATCGGGTTTTGGTATCAGGATGACTATCCTCCAATTAAAAACAAATAAAGTTTTAAAAAGATTTGTGCCTTCAAGATATGAAAGTGTGTGAATCAGTGGTCATGGCTACTTCTAAACATTGCATCTGACCAAATCCTCTGATGTCATCATCTTTTGTCTTTAAAATGGGAACATTTGGTCTTATGAAAGACATTCAAACTATTTTGAATGTTTATTTTTAATCTAGCCTTGGGCCCAATGCCTTTTTGACTGAACCAGCTGATAGCAATTGTACTAAATTAAGTAAGCAGCGTCAGAAATCAGAAGACAACTGGATCCTTGACCCCATCTTAATGCACTTAAAGGGCACAGTTTCACTTTCCCCAGCTGTAAAGTGGGAGGATTGGACTAGATTACTCCATATGGTCCCTCTCATTTAGAGGGTTTAATCCTAGGAATCTATTATATTTCAAAATCTGAAAGAGCTGCATTAAAGGAATTGATGACAGTGTGACTATGGACCTTGTAGAGGATTTTGAAAGTGCTAGTCATTCAATCAGTACAACTCTTCATGACCATGTGGACTATGGCCCACCAAGCTCCTCTGTCCATGGGATTCTCCAGGCAAGGATACTGCAAGGCCTCCCGCACTGCAGGCAGATTCTTAACCATCTGAACCACCAAGAAAGCCCATAGAGGGTTTTAGACACACATTAAATGTTGACAAGTATAGCCATTTTCCAGGATAAAAGGTTGTTTCTCAGAGGGTGATCTATCATCATTCTTTGGCCTGCCTTAGATAGAAAGCCTCAAAAAGCCTAGCTAAGCATCACATGTGACTTGTGAATGCTTGTAAAACACATGAAAGGTGTTATTAGAAACTAATCATTTAGCAAAACAGAAAATCGGTAAAAAATAGTATTGAAATTCCATTTTAGGCTGATGCAGATTCAGTTACAGTATGATAGTGAAATACATACAACATTGGGAAAAGTACTAAAGAACTCTTCTATTTGAAATGAGAGATTGACTTTTCATGTGTTCAGCACGTCATTGGAAGAGTGATGAAAATGAGAAGTTGCTGTTGGAATGAAGCAGGCTGTGTGGAAGTGGAGCGTGGCTGCAGGATGGAGCAGGTGTTCAGAGCAAAGGTCACTTCCTGAGCTGCTTAGATCAGGGTCCAGGAGGAGAGGTCTGCTGTGCGACATTGTTGCTTAGATTTTAGATGCAAGGATAAAAATCAGCAGCAGAGAGCTTCCTCGCTATACCAGGACACCCAGCAAAAGGGAGCCCGTGAGGTAGGCAGGAACACAGAAGAACATGCACACTAGGTCTTTGTCTGTGCAGATGGTCTCACGTTACAGATGAATGTATCAGAGTTTTACCTTTGGCAATCCTCCCCACCTCAATAATGGTACCTGAATTGCTTAAACAAATTATCAGCACATTTAAACCATAAATTCACTAGAAGAATAGTTGAAAACCCACTGCATCAAGCTGCGAAAGGGTTTCATTTCTAGACCATTTTCTGCTTCTTTTGTCCCCCCCCACACACATATTTCATAGCAAAGCACATAGTTTTGCATGGGGGTGAGAATCTGACTTTCAGCTACAATATTATTGTTGAAGCATTTTAGCTTCAAAGTGTTAAAGTGACATGAATCGAGTAGTATGATCAAAATTTTGTGGAAGGACAATCATTAAAATAGAGAGTAATGAAGAAAATCAGAAGCCATGGAAAATTTTTCCAAGAGAGCATTCCCAAAGTTTTCTCTAAGGATAAAATATACACATAAATTATATATATGCATATATATATATATATATATATATACATATATATGTCTATATGATATGGTGGTAGAAAAAGTAACTAAAAATAGAAGAGAGAACTAAACAAAAAGAACGTGATGATCTTGATTATGGCTCAGAATACTAAGGTGGAAATAGCCCTGTATGTTTCCCCAGCATGGATTCCGGAGTTCAGCACACCTGGGCACAAACCCTGAGTTCTGGGATCTTGGTTAAGAGCCTCGTCTACTCCGAGCATCCTTTGCTCATCTCTGTTGAGTGGAGAGTGGTTCCAAGCTCATAACCTTTTCAAACCAATTAAGTGAGACCCACTTAAGCAAAACAGTTCCTCATAAGTGAGCCTCCCTAAATGGCAATGTTTGTTAGGACCGTTTTTAATACTTCTTATGCATCTTTGTATTTGCTATATTTTATCTATAAAAAGACAATACACCTATTCGAATTATCAAGGCATTTGACAACAGTTCTATTCAATCATGAAATGCTTGAGTTCCTTTTTGTTTTGTAAACTCTTTTTTTAACCTCTATCGGAACCCCTCTCATTTTTCGGTATGATGAGGTGTAGGCCTTTATTGTAAATGTCTTTTCTGGGAAGCCATGTAGGTATGTGATTTGCAAAATGCATAGCCAACAGCTCTTGTAACCTTAAAATATTTTCCTCTGCCTCTCCCCCCGGCACCTCCTCCACTCTTGGTCACCAGTTGAGTGCATACAAACTCTTGGGCTTGAAAATGTTATCTATGTAAATTCTTCTTTCGCAGCTGGACAAGATGCTTTCAAGAGTTTTTCTGTTTCCTGTGTGGCGAAGCTGCTTTCCCCTAACGACTATTTCCCATCAGTACCACAAAGACCTACCTTCTTAACCACCGCTTCAACGGTCTCTCACCACTTCCACCTTTCTATAGAACATTTCATTTGGAAGGAGGTTCACAAATATTTGTTCACTGGGCTGTTCAGACTGATAACATCTCTTGGGACTTGAACTTTGATGCACAACTCTCATCTGGGAAAAAAAAATGCAACTGTCAAACATCAGCAGATAATACCCCAAAGGAAAACAGACTCTTTTCTGTCTCAAAGTCACAACAAGATGGTGATTTGTTTTGCTCTTTTGGAAAATGTCACTCTTTATATTTTTCTGAAAATCCAAATGAAAACATTTTGTTACCTACCTATTTGCTAGCTTTTGTAGAATTTTAGGATAGATTCTAAATCATATACTTTGTGAACTAATGCATTACTTTGTAGTAGCAACTATAGAGCTAAGAATAGAATATAAAATTAGATGGAAAAACATGGAGGCATAGATTTACATTTGTTTATGAAATGAGAGAAGGAGAATGTCTTTATTCTAGTAAAATAAGACATGTCAAGGCATCTTTTATATGCCTTAAGATTTTCATTTAAAAATAAAATTAGCCCATGTTAACTGAAAAAAAAAACCCAACAAGTTAGTACAATAGAACTATGTCTATGCTCTTTATAAAGAATATTATAGTACAATCTTAGGCTTCCAAATTATATTCCCTGCTTATTTTTAAAATCGTAGATTTACTTGAATTATTTTTCATGAACCTAGGAGCTTTTTTTTTTTGTTAATCTTTGCTTGTTTCATGGTCTTTGCTTTTATGGTTTTCACTCTAAGGTATTTTCAAATAGATGATTTACACCTGCGTGAACCAGAGTAGAAGACTCTTCAGTTTCAAATATTTGATAATTCAGAATATTCCTTAGTTTCAAAATTAGCTCCTTCCTCTCTATGCACACATTTATAAGCTATGATATATGTAGAAAAAATATATAGCAAATATATCTATCACCACAAAAGGCAGAACTGTGGGTTAACATTTACTAGGGCCCTAAGCAGCATGAAGTGTGTACTAAGGAATACTAGTTTTCAGAATAGCCATGGAAGCTCCGCACACAACCACACACAGCAAAGTTTCTACTGTCTAAAGAGTTTGGGAATTTCTTGCTGAGATGAAGTAAAGCAGGCTTCTTGTAGACTTCAACTTGATAATACCCTGAACATTCCAGAACAGAGTTGTCCCACCCCTTGAAATTCCTTCAGAAACTCTCAGATCCCACATGCTGTGAAATCTGTTGTTACAAAAAGCAACTGCTCCAAATTGTTAATTAAATAACCACATTTAAACAACCACAAATTGTGTTTTTGTTTTTATTTTTCAGTTTGACTCCTCTCTTTCCTAACGTTATCACCCTAGTTTGGATTTTTATCTTTCTCTACCCACCTGTAATTTTTTTTTCTTGTTCCATACTATGAATTTCATCATATGAATCTTTCCATTGTGGCTCTACTGCCATCACAGACTTATATATATATATACGTATATATATACTTATATATATACGTATATATATATACACATATATACGTATGTATATATATATATATATATACATACGTATGTATGTATGTATATGTATATATATATATATTTGGGCTTCCTTTACCAATGATAAAAAATATTTTTAATGTAATCTGATATCCAAGAATGTAATCCCAATCAATTCCAACATTTTTTCAGATGACTTCATTTCATGGCCCATTTGTTTAAGGAATTAACCTGATCACTAAACATGCCAGAGATGTCTTTGCTCTGGTCTTGTCCTCACATGAGTTTATCTGTCTGAAATATGCTCAACCAATATGTTTCTTCTGAAATCTAGTATATTCCCTGGTTGGATTTTAATAGAACTCTTCTGCATGAAACTCTCAGATCCTTCCATCAGTATAAAACAGCCCTCTCAGTTACACTGCCATAAAAGTTTCTTGCAAATATTTTGAGGCATATGTAACATTTGTTTGTGGTTACCTCAAATGCTTGATTTCTTTTTTTTTTTTTTAGCATTTCAATTAAGATTTCATTTGAAGGAATTTTCCATTACAGGTTTCCATTAGTATAAGGAATTATATATATATATGAAGTGAAGTTGCTCAGTCGTGTCTGACTCTGTCACCCCATGGACTGTAACCTACTAGGCTCCTCCATGCATGGGATTTTCCAGGCAATAGTACTGGAGTGGGTCGCCATTTCCTTCTCCAGGGGATCTTCCCAACCCAGGGATGAAACTTGGGTCTCCTGCGTTGTAGACAGATGCTTTACTGTCTGAGCCACCAAGGAAGTCATTCATATATACACACACACACACACACACACACACATAAACATGATAAATACAACGTCATAGATATAGACCAACATACGGTGGTGGTTAGTGGTTTAGTCATTAAGTCATGTCCAACTCTTGCGAGCCCATGGACCTTAGCCCACCTGGCCCCTCTGTCTGTGGGATTTCCCAGGCAAGGACGTTGGAGTGGGTTGCCATTTCCTTCTCCAGGGGACCTTCCTGACCCAGGGATCCAACCTGGGTCTCCTGCATTGCAGGCAGATTCTTTACCAGCTGAGAAACATATAAATATAGATAAATAGATAGATGCAACCACTTAATTGAGCTGTAAAATATTTAGGATGGGGGGGGGGATGTAGCGTGGAAGAGGATTTCTGCTTGGAAGCTTGGAGATTAGATTTAAGTGGTGGGCAATTATATGTAAAATGGGTTCAGGGGCTTTCATGGTGAGAAAGTTCATTACCTAGTGAGCACAGTCCTAAAAAATTCAGAGTCACTGCTTTAGGGGAAGAATTATAAGTTGATTTCATATTACCTTCAGCAGAACAGCTTTTATTATTTTAACCTTTACACTTCATTAAGTATGCCAGATTTAAGAGTGTGGATTTTCAAATATTTTATGTATCTTCAGATTTGTTTCTGATTTGTTGAATGAAAAATAGGGGAAAAAATCCTATGCCCTAAGGGAGGGCATATTTCTTTTCCCCTTGTGTTCATGGTACAATGATTCTTCAAGAACCTAAATCCTTCTGGCCCCAAGTTGGTGCCTTAATCTTAAAAGATAACTCCTGGGAGAACATCTAGGTGCATTACATCCAACATCTCCATTAAGACCGTTAGACTCTATTGTTATGGTTTAGAATTCTCTCTAGGACACAGGTAGCTTAGGCATAAAATGGGGCCCTTCTATAACTTAGGCATAAAATGGGGCCCTTCTATAACTGGGGACCATCTTACCTTTAGAATCGTTTGGTTATTAGAGGTGGAGGAAAGGAATGTATGTGTGTCCGCCTGTCTGACCTTTGTGGCCCCATGGACTGTAGCCCACCAGACTCCTCTGTCCATGGGATTTCCCAGGCAAGAATACTGGAGTGGGTTGCCATTTCCTCCTCCAGGTGATCTTGCTGACCCAGGAATAGAACCCACGTCCCCTGCACTGCAGGTGGATTCTTTGCCACTGAGCCCTGGAGGAAGCTGAGAGGAAAGGAATACCCAAAATACATATCAGTCTTTTCCACACATGATAGTTTATGTCTCAGGTCAAATCTTCCCAAACAATCCATATTCTCTTAGGAGCAGACATGCGGACACACCTAGGAATGCCCACAGTTCTTGAGGAACTATTAGGAAATGCATTATATTAGGTTTCCAACAGTTAAAATCCTCTCTGGGTATGAGTAATGAAAATCAAGGACTTTTCAACACACCTCTTAGATCTTACCTTAGGTTGAAAATAGGCATTATTTTAAAGGAATTAATGTGTCTATGGCCAAGATTTCTCTTGTATCCGGTCACAGCAATTTTGATAAAGGTGAATTCATCATATGATTTTGGCTCATCGTCAAAGATCAGCTTCAGAGTTACAGGTTACAGCCAATAACATTGTATTACTCCTGATCGTTTTCTATTCTCCTCATAAAATTGACAGGTGGTCACTTGATGTGTATTTTATGTATATATATATATATGTATATACTATGTATGTATTATATATAATGTATATTATATATATTTGGTATTATATATTATATGTATTTGATGTACCTCTAGCTAATGTGATTACAGATTATTTAGACATCTGGAATCAATTTAACAACCTTCTGAACTTTATATGAATAGTCACTATCTGACTTAATGATTTTAGTGGTTTCGGATGCCACGATTGTCAGTGGTCCTGGCATGGGAAATTTGAATTGAGAAGATTGCTTCCCTATGGACTGCTTCTCTAGGGAGAGCGGTTTGAATCAAAGAGGAAAATACCTGGTCAAACTCATTATCAAAACTGCATCACAGTAAATGTCAGCCTCTGGGAAATCCAAGGAGAACTTACTTTTTTTTCTAATGAAGGGACCAGTGTTATTGTTCAAAAACAGTCCTCACTTTTTCTGTTCTGCATACAGGGCCATCATTAACATCTTTCTAAATTCCATATATATGTGTTAGTATATTGTAATGGTCTTAGGGGGAGCGGGTGGAGGGGGAGGTGGGAGGGGGGATTGGGATGGGGAACACATGTAAACCCATGGCCGTTTCATTTCAATGTATGACAAAATCCACTACAAATAAAATAAAAACAGTCCTCACATACTTACGCTTTGTCTCAAGGAAAATATTTTAAGATGGATTTTAAATGATTTCTTTCTTTTAAGCCTTACTCTGCTTGTCACCATTGTTGCCCTGAGTCATTTGGAAATCATAAGCAATTAGAAGGTAAAACCCAGAGAAACAGATGGTTAAGACAATCTCTGATTTAGTAAAAGTAACACTTTGAGGTCTCAAGAAGATTTGTAGCACTCTTTCCAAACAGCACAAGAAGAAATACAGCCCCCTTGTCGATCACAGCCTGAGATTATAGACGCATAGCAAGCAATCTTGACTATTCCATGCTGGGACAATTAAATATCATTTAATCTTTGTATTTTAGAAAGATAAACAGGAAGAATAAGAACAGTGAATAAAATAAGTGAGTTAAAATCTCAGATGGAATTTTTATTTCAAATAATGATTAAACATTAACTTACAACTTAGATAATCCAAGAAATTTGGGATGGGGGTGAAGATAATAATGAGTCTTAACAAACAGTGTTTCTTTCAGCCATCATGAGTAACTATAAATGCAGAATTTGTAAATACTATTAGGCTTCTACAAGAAAAATCATGGGAGCATAAATCTGTTGATTGCTAAACAATTTATTCCACTTGGGTCCTGTGAAAAATCTCTCCACACTATGGAATATGTTTTTTTTTTTTTTTTTTTTAATGGGGGATCCTGTTACACCACCCTCCTATAAGCAGCTAGTCAGTTGCTTAAAAATAAAAGACTGGTCTGGGAATTAAGATCCTTCATGCTGCAGAGTGTGACCAAGAAGTAACACCGATCACAGAACTCCAGCTGCCAAAATTCTTTAGACATCACCACTGAATGAACTTCTTGTCTCATGCCAAATTAGTTTCTTAATTGAATCTTCAGATGATGTCTCGGAATGAACTCCTAGAATCTTCTTGTCCATCTTCCAAAATGAGAACCCCAAGGTATAGCCTTCTTCTGCACCCCTCAAATTCTATCTCTAGCTTGCAAAACAAATTGCTGTCTGAGATTCTCAATCGAATACCTCATAAGAGAAATGGACAATTTTATGCAGAAATTAACAATTGAAATCTAACTGAGAAAAGGAATAAGCAATGAACATGTCTTTTGAAAGGCTTCATTAATCTCTCAGTCATGTGCAATTCCACAGTCAAGAACTGCTTTTGGCTCAAGCCACTCTTTTAATTTTATAGGTCATTAATATTTCCTCAAAGCAGATATACCACAACATACTGCCAAAAACACAGTGGATGACAACCATTCAGAATGGACACATTTTAATCTTAACAAAGCATAAAATAATATATTATTCTGGGACTTACTTTTTTTTTTTTTTTTACTTCTAAAGTATTTGATATAGCTATGAGATTAGATAATGTGGCATGAAAGAAGCTGAATTTGCCTGGGCTCTGACAACAGAATTCCTTTTCAGTTTCTAGAAAGCTGATGGATACGTTTGTTGCAAAATTAATATCTTTAAACTGGGGGAAACTTCTTTGCTGCTTCAGCTGGCTGGCATGCATTTCAAATCTAACATGCCAATAACACCGACGGCTTTGTTCGAGATCAGCTATAATAACAACCAATGTTACTGAATAGCACCTGCGTGGCAGTCAATGTTACCTGTGCCGCTTTATGTGCTTGTGATTGCATCGCTTTCAGTATCTGCTAATTTAAATCGGAGGAAACTGGGGCTCAAAGCGGTTAGATAACTGAGGACAGGTGAGACTTGTTCCGTTGGACCCAGCCCAGCCTGCCCTGTGTCCCTGGGCGAGGAGAGCCTTGCCCGGGTGATGGGGTGGTCAGGGGGCCCCTGCCCCTGCCCCCTGTAGGAGGTTCACCCTGCACTTGGTGCCCAGGGTCCAGACACCTGGCAGGCAGCCCACCCGTCCTCATCCTTCAGCATAGCACTCGCTTTCGAGGCCTTTTGTCAGACGGTTTCTATCATAAAGAGACCCACTAGAGATACCTACCATGTCGAAGACGCAGTCTAAAAGTGGACCTATTCCTCCTCGGGAACTATCAGAGCCTTAGTCTGGTTTTAAGATAGTCTTAGGTTTTAAGATAGAGCTGTCATTCGCCTGAAACACAGGGCTGAGCCTAAGCAGGCTTTCCGTGGAGATACGCGTTGAGCATTTTCTTCATTCAGTCAGTCTTGATTGAGCACGTGCTGGCGGCAGGCACTGCTCGGGAGCTGAACTCCGAGACAAAGCCAGATTCCCCGCCCTTAGAGAGCTGCGTCCTGGTGAGAGACCCCAGTCTTCTCTCCACATAGGCACCTCCTGGTGGCTCAGACGGTAAAGAATCCGCCTGCAATGTGGGAGACCTGGGTTCGATCCCTGGGCTGGGAAGATTCCCTGGAGGAGGGCATGGCAACCCACTCCAGTATTCTTGCCTGGAGAATTAACAGAGGAGCCTGGCGGGCTATAGCCCGTGGGACTGCCGAGTCAGACACCACTGAGTGGCTAAGCACAGCCCGCAATAGGAAACCAATACGCCCATAAAGAGGGAAGAGCAGAATTCCCCGTGCTATAGAGTAGGTGCTTGCTGATGACCTATTTTAAATAAAAGTGTGTCTGTCAATGCCAGTCTATCCCCCCATCCCTGCCTCCTTCACACTTTGATAACCATAAATTCTTTCTCTAAATCTGCAAGTTTGTTTCTTTCTGTTTCTTATTTGAGTCTGTTTCTGAGTCTGTGTCTTATTTTATACAAATAAGTTCATTTGTATCGTGTTATAGATTCCTCATACAAGTGATGCCATATGACATCTGTCTTTCTCTGCCGGATTTCCTTCACACAGTGTGGTCATCTCCAGTTCTGCTCAATAAGCTCTAGTCACCTAATGGGAAGAGGATCTGAAAAGGAGCAGATACAAGTACATGTATCACTGAATCACTTTACTGTGTTCCTGAAACTAACACAGCTAACCTCAACCACACTCCAGTATAAAATGAAATCAAGTAAAACAAGATAAAGCAAAATAGATTAAAATGAAATAGGGAAAGGTATAGCAAACCATGTTATAAAGCATAAACCAAGCTTTGCTACAGTTCCATCCTCACCCTTCCTTTCCCTTCCAACCTAGTGAAGCCTCTCTCTCCACTATGCCGCCATGAGGACTTGACACTCATCTCCCAAGAGAGGACCAGAAAATAATGCCAGCAAGAAACCTTAAGCTTTATGAAAAAAAAAAAAAAAATAGGGATCAAGGTTTAGAAGAAAAAAGAACTGGAGAAATACAAGGTCTTTTTTTTTTTTTTTTTTTGATCCAAATGAGAAAGAGAGTCAAGTAAAATTAAAAATAATTTCTGAGGGCTAGAAGAAAAAGAATGGGAGAAGGAAGCAAGAACGTCAGACTCAACTGAGGAGCTCTTGAGAGAGCAAAAGCACCGGGCCTGGGGAAGGAATGGCAGGACGCCCGGAGAGAGGGAGGGACTCAGAGAGGAGACCTGCCCTTTCCCCACGTGGGACCAGACCCCGGGGAAGCTCCAGGTAACCCTGCACGCCAGCAGCAGGCGGTCTGAAGTGCGGGCCTGCTGGATGTGGACAGTTCGGACCTGACCTCACCCTTGGACCGTACTGTGGTCGATTCAGTGGCTCCAGGTGGGAGCAGAGACCGCTGGGGAGCAGTGGGCGGCACACCCACGGGGGAGCGAGTTCCTTCGACAGCACTCAAGGCCTTGGGACGCCATCTCCCCAGATTAGATGTGTCCAAGAAGAAGGAGGCATCCCAGGTGGTGCTAGTGATAAAGAACACCCCTTTCAATGCAGGAGACTAAGGAGACTTGGGTTGGACCCCTGGGTCGAGAAGATCCCCTGGAGGAGGGCATGGCAACCCATGTCAGTGTTCTTGCCTGGAGAGTCCCGTGGGCAGGGGGGCCTGGCGGGCGCAGCCCAGAGCATCAGAGTCAGACACACCTGAAGCAACTGGGCATAGCACATGGAGGAAGAGGCTTGCAGGAGAGCCTGAAATGATGGGGTTTAAACTTGTATTCACCAAGTTTCCTCAAAATTAACAATTGCTAACATTTTCTGCAAGGAGATCCAACCAGTCCATCCTAAAGGAGATCAGTCCTGGGTGTTCTTTGGAAGGACTGATGCTGAAGCTGAAACTCCAATACTTTGGCCACCTCATGCGAAGAGTTGACTCATTGGAAAAGACCCTGATGCTGGGAGGGATTGGGGGCAGGAGGAGAAGGGGCCGACAGAGGATGAGATGGCTGGATGGCATCACCTACTCAATGTACATGGGTTTGGATGGACTCTGGGAGTTGGTGATGGACAGGGAGGCCTGGTGTGCTGTGATTCATGGGGTCCCAAAGAGTCAGGTTGAACTGAACTGAACTGAATATTTTCTGATATAAATTAAGTAGGGTATCCAAACAGAGATTTGGTTAAATTATAAAAATAAAGACATATACATTTTTTATACCTAAATAATTCATTGGGTATATTGTCCATGTTACAAATATAATATACTGGGTGACATCCAAGTACTTAAAATAGTAAAATAAAAGTAGTATTTTTTATTATTAAAGTTTAGAGAACTGAGCCAGAGGTCATTTATCAATGTTCATGCTTTGATATGTTTTTAAACTTTACTCTTTTAACTATCTTCTCTTATTTCACTGATAAAAATCAGTGTGAATCATATTTTTTTTTTCAAAATCAATAGTATCAGAGAAATTTGCTTTTTGGACAGATCATAGCAATATTTTAAATTTCCCACTTAGGGAAAGTTTATCATGTTTTTTTTTTACATGAATGTGTATAGTCTTTGAATGTTTTAGCTAATAAAATATGTTCAACCCAATTTTTCTAATACTTCAAAATATTTCTCATTGTGAAAAAAACAGGATATTTCAAAAGAAAGAGAAAATGTGCATTTTATTTTCAATGTCTTTGAACTATACCTACTAACACCATGGGGAAATAAGACATTACTTATTAATAAAATAAATTATGCTTTGAAATAAAATCCTTTCACAGATTTAAAACAAGGGGGCAACTCATAAATCTACAGACATTCGGGCGAGGTTAACTGAGAGACACGCCAATAAAAGTTCTACAGCAGATCGCTTGTACAGCCCAACGGCTGAAAGAATAAAAGTGCTTCTGGGGTTTTTATCTTTTGGCTCAGTGGGTCACATATTCAGGTACCACACAAAAAATGTAACTCTTTGTGGTTTCCTTAAAAAGAAGTATTGAATCACTTTAGATTAATAAAAGCAAAGAGGATTAACAGTGTTTTTAATCAGAAAGAGAATTCAGCTCTGCCAGAGTCTCTTTATTACAGAAAATTTAGATCACTTCAGACAGAACTGAACATGATTAAAAAGAAGTCCCTTATTCACTTCACTGCTGTTTCATAATGTCTTGTACCAAACAGATAAACAAGCACACACATAACTAAAGTGCATGTTTTCCCCAGGCCAAGTATCTCATGGCCAGTTTTGACAAACACTTGGTTTCAGTCACAATTTTCAGATCCTCTCCCTGCAGATGGTCCTGTGATGGAAGTCCTGTTTTGTGAGGCTGTTGGAGGGGGCAGCCCAGCGCTGGGTAGGCTGGCATCTCATGACAGGACAGAATGCGCAAAAGGCGCTCTCGACCCTGATGCTTCGTTGTCTGCTGATGCAGTCTGAGTGGGGTTAGCTCGTTATGAAGTCACATCACATTTTAGAGACTTCCTGAGGCAAAAAGAAAAACCCATGTCATTTCCACCTCTCCCTTGTCCATTGTGCACAGATGCCAGGGATTTGTGTCTGCTTGGGTCAAAATAAAGGACTCTACGTTCATAAGCTCAGGTTGTTAAATCTAGCCAGAATTCTGCGAATTAAACATCAGTTTCCGAGAGTACTTTGGAGGGTGTCTGCAGAGTACAGAAGACGAAAGCATGGTTCGGACAGCACTGGAGAAAGATCCCAGAGTTCCAGCCTGGCTCCATCAGGAGCAGGCTTCCTGGGCAAATCACCTCGTCTCTCATCCGTAGAACCGGGGGTTGGAACTGCATGGCTTTTAGCATCAGTACGATTCTAATGTGGAATGCTTCCCTGAATTCCATCTTATTAATTTTGTACCACAATTTAAATCTATTTTAAAAGCTGGATATTTTTCATCTGCCTCTGCTTTGATAAGAGTACCTTTATTTTTATCCATGTCAGTGATAAAAATATTAAACAACAGAACCCAAGTATGTCATAAGAAACCTAAATAGGTCTGAGTAGTGATTCAGAGTGTGATAAACTTTGGGAGTGGTTACTCACTGCACCATGGGACGTTTCTTATCATCCACTCAGCATTCACTTTTATCTGCAAGAGTATCATGAGAAACCTATTAAATGCCTTTTAGAAACCAATATGTCATCTGACAGCTAAGTCCAGAGTGCATCGTTAGAACTCTGAAAGTTTACCTGAAGAAAATCAAGAGTTACCTTTTATTTGTCTCAGGGCTAAAAAATAGTGGACAGGTGAGTCAGAGGTGGTATATAGAAGAAAATGAGATGTTGACTATTAGTTGTAAAATGAGCTGCAAGGATATATTGTACAACATGGGGAATATAGCAGATACTGTATTTTATAATAACTATGCATGGAGATAAGCTTTAAAAATTGTGAATCCCTGTGTTATATACCTATAATTTGTGTAATATTATGCATCAACTGTACCTCAATAACAAAGAAAAAAGATATTGGAGAGACATATTCCACCACAAACACCCCCATCCCACTCCACCTAAAATACACACACCCACACACATCTGTTTATTCTTATTCATTTTCTTAACAAAAAAATTTTTTTTAAGTTTCATAATGTGTTGCTTCAGGTGTCAAGTTAATATATATATATTATATTAGTTAATATATAGTTAATAAATATATATATTATATATATATATTTCCTGTTCTTTTCCACTGTGGCTTATCATAGGGTATTGCATATAGTTCCGGCGCTTCACAGTAGGTCCTCCTTGCTGACCCATCCTACAGAGAATCGTTCACCTCTGCTAATCCCAAACACCCAGCCCATCGCTCCTCCAGCCTGCCTCCTCCTTTGCAACCACAAGTTCATTCTCTCTGTTTGTGAGTCGGTGTCTGTTCCACAGACAGGTCCGTCTGTGTCGTGTTTTAGATTCCGCACATGTGTGACACATGACACGTCTCTTTGGAAGACTCACTGCACTCAGCATGATCGTCTCTAGGCCCACCCATGTTGTTGCGAATGGCACGTTTCATTCATTTTTATGGCTGAGCAACATTCCCTTGTATTTCTGGGTTTCAGCCGTATCTGTTTGATGTTGATGGACACTTAGGTTGCTTCTGTTGTTGACTCTTAGTGTTGATGTGGGCACAGGCATGACCTAAGGCAATGAGCCAGTAGTGGGGGGAGGAGGTGATGGAGAGCAGGTGATACTGTCTCGTACACAGTGGACTCTGGCCTGTTCAGAACCAAGCAAACTCGAAACCTGACCGCGAGGCTGGCGATTCATTGGGCCCAGAGCGTGGGTTCCAACCTGCCAAGAATGGTGTAGCAGCCGCTGCTCCCCGGGGTTCAGCCTGGAAGCCACAGAAGAAGCGCAAAGCCCTGCCGCGACATCACCCAGGAGGGAGCCAGTGACTCGGGGTGGAGGGATTGCACTGGAGCTCCTCGACGCTGGGAGGGACAGTGCTTTATCTGGGCTGGCACTGACACATTTTCTCATTCTGGGTGGCCTTTCGTGCCTGTGGAGCCTCTGCCAGCCCTGCTAAGGGCATGTAGACTGATTCATCACCATGATTTACGACCCCAAAGTGGTCTGGGTGTCTGATGAGGGAGATTTCAACATCAGAAGTGCTGTGAAAGTAGAAGTATTTTAAGTTTACTTCCAGTTTTGCAATGCTGATATCCTGTTAGTACATGCTTTGAACGCTGTGAACACATATATTTCTTCAGATGTGAGAGGTGCTATCATCTTTCTGTGTGATGGTTCCCTACTCTCGCAGCCTGACAGTGAGTTCGAGTAGCTCCTTGTCTGTCTGCCAGCCAGAGGTAGCGGCAACTTACTCCAGGTGTCAATGTCTTGCTAGCACCCGTGCTCCACAAAGGTTTTGCTTCAGAGCCACGCCCGAAAGTTGGTTTCTAAATCATATATCAAACCATTGCTGCAAATATTGAGCCAAACAGCAGTGATGAGAGTTATACAGCATTATGTTTGAACTCTCACGTATGTTATCAGAGATGTTTTCCAACTCTACCATAACCTGAAACCATAATGTGTTCGGATGCTCTGATTTCAGCAGAATAAAATTATAAATTTGGTCACAGCAGCTCTGTATTTATTAACAATGTAGCAGGTTACAAACCAGTTCAAACAAATGATTGTGACGTGAGTCACTGATTCTAAACCCATCATTGTGGGTGAAGGACAGAAATTTGAAAAATATATTCCATATTATGATTTTATATTTAAAAAAATTAAAATCCAAATTTCAATAAAACTGAAGAAAAAATTTTGTAGGATAAATTCTCTGAGTACTACCTGATAATTTTTTTATGACGTTGGGTATAAAGGCTTTATTTGTATTTGAGGGAGGTATCGGTTATACATGTTCAGAAACACTGGTACAAGCTAATTCTACTTTGCCCGTGAATGACTGCACTGTGGAATCATACTCTATTCTTTTTAATTGCAGGTAGTTCGTTAATAATGCTTTGTTAGTTTAAGGTTACAGTGATTCAGTTACACATTTTCTTTTGTAGGTTTTTCCCTGAAGGTGATTACAAAGTGCAGTGTGTGGTTCCCTGTGCTCTCCAGGGGGGCCCTTGTTGTTTATCTGTTTTATATATAACAGTGTGTATCTGCTAACACTCAATTCCTGATTCATCCCTCCCACCCCTCTTTCCTCTTTGGTAACCATAAGCTTGTTTTCTATGTCTATAATTCTATTTCTGTTTTGTGAATAAGTTTATCTGTATCTTTTTTTTAGATTCTACATGTAAACAAAATGATATGTGTTCTTTCTTTTAGATTCTACATATAAGCAATATCTGGCATCCCAGGTGGCACGAGTGTTAAAGAATCCACCTCCCAAAGCAGGAGACGTAAGAGCCATGGGCTCAATCCCTGGGTCGGGAAGATCCCCTGGAGAAGGAATTAGCGACCCTCTCCAGTATTCTTGTCTGGAGAGTGCCATGGACCGAGGAGCCTGGCGGGCTACAGCTCATGGGGTTGCAAAGAGTCGGACATGACTGAGGGACTAACACTTTCACTTTCTCCATAAGCAATACAATATTTGTCTCTCTCTGTCTGACTTCACTCAGGGTGATCATCTCCAGGTCCATCCATGTTGCTGCGAATGGCATTATTTCATTCTTTTTATGACTGAGTGATATTCCATTGTCTATTTGTACCACGTCTTCTTCATATTCTTGTTCTAGACTATATTATAATGACTTTTTCTTCAATTAGTATACATGTTTGGTATCTCTAGTTCAAAGGTTTCACTATGAATCTTTTTAGAACACCCTTGGAGCAGTTCATTTACTAGGTCCTCCAACACCCATAAAAGCGCCACTTGTGCTGTGACAGAAACACGGACTCCCACACCTGTGTTCCTTGCACATACATGTTAGTTGAGTGGCAAAAAGGGCAGAAAATCGAGGCATAGTTCTCTGGTGTCACAGCGGGTAGCCTTGTGTTTCCTGGGTGAGTGAATGTTGTATTTGACCAGCTCATTATCTGAGTGTAATAGAAAATAAATACCATGAGCAGGAATCCTGTAGGAGACGCCCACCCTTCCTGTCGACTCCCATTCCAAGCAATTTAACTCTGTCAACCAAAGAGATCTTAGAACTCACGGACAACTGGCATAATTGGGGCCTGGCATCTGTCAGGATCACAGCAGAAAGAACTGGGTCAGAGTCAGCTACTGGGGAAAGTGATTATTGCCTTGGGGAAAAGACCACAAAGAAGTAGGTACTAGGATAGCCCTGCCTTTTAGAGATTCGTGTGCCTACAGGTAAAAGGTTGACATCGTTATATCTTCTGGGCTTAGCCTACAGTTCTCTTATTTTTTTTTCCTCTCATGATTGCCTTTTGCATTTTGGGAACTCATAAGAAGAAGACTGACATCATTCCGAGTGAGTATGCAAGTGTGTCCCAGAGCCCTGGAAGATCGAAGAGGAAATCAGTGTGTCCTGGAGGCTGGAATAGTTCAGTAAAGCTACTGAGTGAGGAACCTTCCTCCAGGTGCTTTGGCAAAGAGCAGGTATCCGTGCCTCTAGACTGGGCACCAGAACCCTTGCTTTTCTTATCAATAGGAGTCTAATCATTTAGGCAACTCTAACCTCTAGTCCTGAGATGCATGACACAGCAAGGAAAAAAGTAACAACCTTTTTAAAGTCTCCTGACAGCTGGGGAGGCAGTATCAGACAGAATAATAAGGACGCATTTGCAGTGAATCAGAACTGCTGGTGGGGAGAGATGAAAATCTGAAATAAGAGAATTATGTTTAGAGCACTCAATATTCAAAAGTTTCCTTACTCTGCAACAGTAGCAAAAAGAAATAAAACACAAACCGTTATTTCACAGTAAGTAATATATTATCTAATTTGAAAAAGAAGATGGTTTGTATAGTAATCACAATAAGTGGTCTATGAGGTCAAGTACAAATATTATCTCGAATCACAATGCAAATATATATGTAGAGAGATGGCAATCATGAGAGAAAAGGTGAAGAATTTAAGGCAAGATCTCAAAGATGAAATATAAATGACAGAATTTTCAGAAGGGAAAGAACAGAAGGAGAGGAGAGGCAGCAATTAAATAGACTTGATTAGAGAATTTTCCTGATGTGGAGAAAGGATCGAGCCTGCAGAGTGAAGTGACTTTCCTAGTTCTAAACCAAACTGATGAGTATGGAAATGCATCAAACACATACTCACAAAATTCTAAAGTCAAATACACAAGCCTCCAAGCAGAAATAAAACTTACTTACAAGTGGGAGAAGTGTTTGGCCCTGTTTTATTATCTAATGAATTGAAGCATCCAGAAAAGAGGGGGGAAAAAAAGGAGCTACAACTCAAGAATCCTATAATCAGCTGGGATGCCATTTATTTGAAAATACACAAGACCCTGATGCTGGGAAAGATCAAGGGCAAGAGGAGAATGGGGAGACAGAGGTTGAGATGGTCGGATGGCATCACTGAACATGTGTGCGTAAGTCGCTTCAGTCATGTCCGACTCTCTGCGACCCTATGGACTATAGCCAGCCAAGCTTCTCTGTCCATGGGATTCTCCAGGCAAGAATACTGGAGTGGGTTGCCATTTCCTTCTCCGGAATGAACATGGATTTGAACGAACTCTGGGAGATAGTGAAGGACAGGGAAACATGACGTGCTGCAATCAATCCATGGAGTTGCAAAGTATCAGACCCGTCTTAGTGACTAAACAATAACAGCAAGAATTTAGAAAACATATCACCCAAGTACCTGCGTGGAAAAATACTTGAAAAAAAAAAGACTCTTTCCAATCAAAAAATAATTCTATAGAAAGGAAGATTAAGAGGAAAGAGGGAGGTAATCTGTGCATTTAGCCATCCATCAGTTCATGTTTCTGTTTACCAGTCTATAGCTTTATACCTTAATACATAAACATCTAGAAGTGAGTGATTTAATGCTAAATAAAGAAGTCTTGAAATTGAAACAACATATTTCAAAGATTGTAAAGATCTGGTATAATTCTTCTGAAGTTTTAATATTTTTGTTGGTATTGTGAGTGATGCAGGTGAAGGCAAAGAGAATTGACGACTGTGCTGGGGAAGACAGTGCATCTGGACCAGGAAAATGGTTGTCTTTTTCACATAATAGTAGAGGCACAGGTATCTAAGTAGATGAGCGGGAAAAAAGTACATTTATTATTAGCCGAATGGAAAATGTGATTTAAATACAAACTGACAAAATAAAAATTGAAAGAAGTAGCAACTTGATGAAATAAAAAAGAGAAAGGGGAAAAAAAGAAAATTTAAAGTGAGTAATAAACATGAAATATATTGATCTTCATTCTAAATGTGAATGGAATATTAATTTTACCAATAAAAGCAGATTATTATAGTGTCACAGTGGTAAAGAATCCACCAAACAGGAGACTCCGGTTCAGTCTCCAGGTCGGGAAGATCCCCTGGAGGAGAAAAAGGCAACCTACACCAGTATTCTTGCCTGGAGAATCTCATGGGCAGAGGAGACTGGTGGGCTACAGTTCACGGGGTCGCAAAGAGCTGGACATGACTTAGCAACTAAACAGCAACAACAAAATATATAATACCCATGTGCATCATTTTACATGAGACACATCTAAAACAATTGACACGGGAAGTTTGGAAGTAAAAAATTGGAGCCAAAAATAGGAAAAAATGCAATAAAACAGCAGAAGACTCAATATACTGGAAAAGGTGTCATTTGGGCTAAAAGAAAGATACGATTAAAGGAGGAGCATTGTATAATGATAAAAGCTACTATGTGCAGAAAAGTTTTAACATAAATCAAATGGTGGGTAAAGAATCTATCTGCAATGCAGGAGACATAGGAGATACAGGTTTGATCCCTGGGTTGGGAAGATCCCCTGGAGAAGGAAATGGAACCCGCTCCAGTATTCTTGCCTAGAGAATTCCATGGACAGAGGAGTCTGGCGGGCTACTGTCCATGGGATCAGAAAGTCAGACAGTACTGAACGATTCACACTAAATATTGGGCATCAAAGTTCTTCTGGCCCAGCATGTACCAAGAAGTCGCAGCTGAAATGATGACGAAGTATTACAGAGCAGCTCTGGGCGTGGGCCAAACAGACCCCTGTCTTGGTGTCATAGAAGCTCCGACTGACTTGATGAGATATTTGAGGCAGCAGATTGGGTTGTTTTAATTAATCTGCTCCATGGCTGCGTACAGCCGAGGAAGGAAAACATGTTAGAAACATCTTTTTTATGCATGTCTGGTTGAAACATGCCCAAAGAAAATGTGTCCTAAAAGTCTAGGAAGAAGGACTCTTCACTCATGCCAAGGGTCACCCTCAGGCAAAATACTAGAACTGGCAAGGCTTTCTTCTGTCCTTCTTCCTTCTCTGGTTGAGTGCTCCTACCCACCACCCCCGTCCCCCCACGCTGATGCCAGAAAATGACAAGCTTAGAGGGCACCTCCGAATACAGTTCTGAAAATAACTGGGTCTTTATTCCAATCATCAAAAAACCTGGGAGGGAATGGAAACTTATCTGATTAACTAAGTCATAGTTTATAGTACTTAGGTGTCTTAATTCTTACAAATACTTGGATAATATAACTGGAGAGGTGGCATCAATTTACTCTGCTTTATGGGCAACCGGACTAAAATAAGGGCTTCCCAGTTGGTGCCAGTGGTAAAGAACCTGCCTGCCGATGCAGGAGACATAAGAGGCCTGGGATCAGTCTGCGGGTCGGGAAGATCCCCTGGAGAAGGGCATGGCAGCCCACTCCAGCATTCTTGTCTGGAGAAGCCCACGGACAGAGGAGCCTGGCAGGTTACAGTCTAAGGGGTCGTACAGAGTCAGCCACGACTAAAGTGACTTATCACAAGCACAGACCAAAATCAAACCCTCTGAACCCACTCATTCAATTGCTTGATGTGATCCATGACATATTAACTGACTTTTGTTCATAAGGAAGAAAACTGTGAAGATTAAAAAAGGGAGAGTAAATTAAAATGATTCATTTAGAACACACAGCTGGCTTAGATGTTAAACAGAGAGAGAAAGGGAAAAAGGGAAGATAGAAGGGAGATGGAAGGAAGAGAAGAAGGAAGAGAGGGAAGGAAAGAAGAAAGAAAGAAGAAATAGAGTCAACAGCCTCTATGGGGGGTCATTTATGAAGTAGTGTGTTTATGTAAAGTGAATATATTTCCTTTTATGCTACTTATTTAAAATCATATTTAAAGTATATCCAATTGCCAGGTGCTTAAAAGTAGTTGATGGGAAGAAAGTTGCACATGTTATATGACTCAGTTCAGTTCAGTTCAGTTCAGTTCAGTTTAGTCGCTCAGTCGTGTGTGACTCTTTGCGACCCCATGAACCGCAGCATACCAGGCCTCCCTGTCCATCACCAACTCCTGGAGTCCACCCAAACCCATGTCCGTTGAGTCGGTGATGCCATCCAACCATCTAATCTTCTGTCGTCCCCTTCTCCTCCTGCCCTCAACCTTTCCCAGCATCAGGGTCTTTTCAAACGAGCCAGCTCTTTGCATCAGGTGGCCAAAGTATTGGAGTTTCAGCTTCAACATCATTCCTACCAATGAACACCCAGGACTGATCTCCCCTAGGATGGATCTTTTTAATTATGGGTTGTACTTTAAAAATTTGAAGTGATATTTTAAAACACTATGGAAAAAGTACTAATGTACAATTGTATGTTTCTGAGATACTCGCTTATTATCTGCTATAACTTGTAAGTGAAATAGAAAAAAAATACAGTGGATTTCCGGTATAGGAAGATGAATTTTTAGAGCTATCAGAATGTACATGTAATTGAAAGTCAGAATTAATCAAGACTACTGTCATCACCACCTCCAGTATAAGTCTCCAGAGCTACTTTTCCAGAGAAAGTAAAGAACAGATCAATGTCAGTAGAATGGTTAAAATATTTGCCACTTTCATTATCAGGAGCAGTCAGGCAGTCAAGGACAGTGGTCCTCTTCCTAGATGTCAGATGTGTGGGCCCCATTCCCTCTTTCCCTGTCAAATTGCTAAGCAGCCTTGAAAGAGAAAATTCATCGAACTGAGCCTCAGTTTCTTCAACTGTTAAATGACAGGGTTGGACTGGAGAAAAGCTGTAATTCTTTTTAGTCCTAAAATAATTATGGTTACAGTATCATAGCTAAGTAGAGACATTGCACAGTCTTTAATTATCGGTGGTGTTACCATACTCCAGCCATATGGAACTTCTTTAAGCATTGCCATATCCACAACAGAACAATAGCCTGTCATTTAAAAGAAAAATATCTCCAATTTTTCCCGTCCTTGCTATTCAAATTTTTTTTTTTCAAAATGAACCAGAACCCAGTTCCCATCATTTTATGAGGAACAAGCAACAAATTCCCTTCTCAAACATACATACAGCAATATATACAATACTCTCGATATTTACTTTTGAATTAAAGATTGAACACGGGCTGGTGGAATACAAGTTGAATTTGAAGATTTGTAGTTTAGAATTCAGTTCTACTCCACTCACTGAACTTGATTTTTTTGAAATATCTCCTTGAAACCCAAATGCCATGAAGTGAATTAGCATGAATCTTTAAATTTTGTGAGGAGGAAGAATGATTAGAGATGATTAACCAAAACTCAGGCAAATTCAACTGCTCTTCATTTTGATCTTCTTTTCAGTAAAATCTTTCATGCTTAATTTGGCAAGAGGGGAAAGAAAGATGCCAAAGCCCATTTTCCCAAAATAACAAGTGTAGCTGAGAACTTCCCCTGAGTGGGGTAGAGGAGTCAGGTACTTGGTATCAGTCTTTCTTTTTGTAGCTCTTTCGCTACACTTTTCCTAAAGGATGCCATATATGATGTCTCTAAAGTGGCATGACTTTACATAAATTTATAGATATGCACAAATCAGCCATACGTATACTGACATCCACTCTTTTGTGGACTTCCCCCCCACTCAGGTCACCCCAGTGCATTAAGTAGAATCCCCTGTGCTATACAGTATGTTCTCATTAGCTATGTATTTTATACATAGTAATGCATACGTCTCGGCCTCAGTCTCCCAATTTCTCCCAGCCCCCTAGATTTTAAAATCCACATTCTAAGTAAATATGTAAAGAGAATCTGTTCCCAGTGATATTACAAGCAGAAGACACTTACAGAAGCATAATAAATTCTAAATGTGAGACAATTAAATTTTCTGGGGGAAATGAGAACACAATATATGTAATAGAAACATAAATTCCCACTTGGTTATATTTTAAAACATTTAAAAAGCAATATGATTCTTTTATCAAACAACATTTATTGTCTGCCCACCAGCCACTTAATTTAAAAAATTATGTTAATCTTCAACAGGCCATGAAGTAATAAAAGTAGTAGAGCATTTGAATCAACATGCTTTCATAAAACTGTGAACAATATAAGATGTAGCTGACAATTATGCAATTAAGTGGGAATGAGGTGCTTTTGAAAGTTTATTTCATACATTCCTGTACCATTTGATTATTTTATATTTGTAATAAAAAAACAGACAAAATTTAAGGAAAAAAGAACTTAAAATAAGTTGATAAAATCATTTTAAAATCATCATACAGCCTTTAATGTTTTTTATACAAGTCAAAATGTAATCTTTTGTCATGCATTATTTTTATTAATCCTAAAATATTTATAAATGCCATAAATAGCAGCTTCAGATGTGGTATCATTGTTTAGTCTCTTGAGAATAAGTCTCTGTTTCTCTTTCTCTCTCTGGCCCCCTCTGTCTCTCTGACTCTGTCACTCTTTCTCTCTTGATGCATACATGTGTCTGCACATATGCACATCTAATGTACAATAATGAAATGGTAGCCAAGCTTTGACTTCTTTCCATGTGTCAGCAGGTTAAATATTGAATATGTTTTATCTCATTTATTACTCAAATAGCCTTTAGGAACTATTACAAATATTATGATCTCATTTCTGCTGATGGGCAATCAACTTGGAGAATTTGAGTCATTGCCTAAGGTGACCCAGCAAAGACGAGAGAAGGTGAGAATAATGCTTCACTCATTCCTTCTAAACACTTGCTTGATTCCAGACCTTGTGTCTGTGATTAACTGGGTGTGACTGACAATAAATACACACCCACCTACACCAAGGTGGCAGCTTAAAAGAAAATTAAGCAGGGTGAGCCCGTGGGCAACGGCGGGGTGACGGCACCTACGTCAGGGTTGAAAGTGAAATATGAGAGTGTTAGCCCCTCAGTCGTGTCCAGCTCTCTGCCTCCCCACAGACCGTAGCCCACCAGGCTCGTCTGTCCATGGAATTCTCCAGGCAAGAAGTCTGAAGTGGGTAGCCTTCTCTGGGGTATCTTCCCAACCCAGAGACTGAACCTGGGTCTCCTGAATTGCAGGCAGCCCTACATTAGGGTTGGTGACCCACAAAGACTTTTCTGAGAAGATGACATTGAAGCTAAGATTCACATGTCAAGAAGGAAATAAGCATAAGAAGATAATGTGGGGGTGAATCTTCGCATATTCAGGGATATTCAGGGACCAGAACATAGGCCATTGTAACCACTGCCTGCCTAAAGGGGGAAGAGACATAGGAAACAAGATGAGCGAGACCAGGGAGGGACCAGGCACATGAGATACATTTAGATTTACTCAGTGTTGTGGGGAGATACTGGAGTATTTTAAGTAGAAGAATTGTGCAATCTGAATTTTATTTTAAATGGATATCTCTAGCTGTTATTTAGGAAAAATGAATTGTAGGAGAAGAAAGCATATGAAATCTGTATTTATAAGAATTACGTGTGGATACAGATACGTGTAGAGTCACAGACAACCATAAGCATATTGGCTTTAAGATATTTACTTTTTAAAGGATACATTTATTATAATGATAATCCTGAAATTATCACCTTGTGGAAAAGTACAAAATTAGGGTATATCATTTTAAACTCTCCCATTCAGTGTAAAACTTAAATTGTTGAAAACTGCAAGATATTTTATAAGTATTTTAGCAAACACCATTATGAAAAGCATATTTACAGTAATGTAGAATTTAATGTGCTCTTTTAAATATCACGTTATGACTTTTTGACAATAGAATTTCCTATTCTATAGGACACATGCTTTAAAGTAATTTTCCAAAATGACAACACAAATTCTTGCAAGTGAACATGCTTTTGATGTAGACTGACTTGATAACAGTTTCTGAATGCTAATGGCATGTTTCATGCAAGACAGAGGCACATTAAGGAATAAAGCATCAATTTGTTGTGAGGCTTTCATTCCTTTTATTTATTTTCAGAGATTTTTGAGATAGAGTCCCACTTTGAAATCTCTGATTATAAAAGGTCATTTTCATCCAATCGTTAGTGCTTTAGATTCATATGTAAAATAAATTTGCTGTGATACTAGTTCTTCCTGGTTTATATGGTGAAGATCTGAAAACATTCTTGTGTTAAACTGGAGTCCTGTAAAAGAATAATTTTAAATCGCAGAATGTCTAGAACACTGTTCTGAGTCTCAATTACATTTAAACAGTTTTTAGAACAGTTTAGTACCTCTAGATACACTGGCAATTGCTACTATTAGAGAATTAGCCAATTAGTGTAGAATATGGATGTCATAATCATGTGTTCTTAATATGGGCAGAGCTGAGATAGGAAATTACATTCCCAGCAGAATACATACCTGAATCCTTCTCCTGCTATAATAGCACTACCATATGTAATATTAAATATTATTGCAATTTCCTTAATATTTAGCAATGCTAATAAAAGCATAGCTACCTTTCATGAAAAATTTGATGTTCCACAAAGCATACAGACAAGCTAGACTCTCTTCATGTCAAGTAGAATGTTTATTTAATATCACTTTCTACTTTTACACATTTTTTTGAAGAACTGAAAAGAATTAAATGATTAATTAACATTTTCGTGTTGTTAATTGAAATCACCCTATAGATACAGACAAGAATTTTGAGTAGGGCAAATAAAAACTTCATTATCAATAGAAAACTGAAAAATCATAGGCCGTGAGGAAATGAAGCTAAACTGCCTCACCTTTATTGTAATATTTAGGACCTTGCAAAAACTTTTAGGAAAACTGTTATTAGTGTAAAAACTAGTTTCTAAATATCCACATGTTGTTTCCAATACCATACATTTCTACCGTTCTTTGGAAAACTTCATATATTTCACAGCACAAAGCAGTTTGAGTAGATTTAGAAAATATAAATAATGGAAATTTAAGTCTATTTCTCTGCAATATTTTCAGGCCCAATCGGATACCCACTGAGCTATGTATTTCTTTGTGAAACAGAAAGTTAAGAATTTTAATATTCCCAGTACCTAAACTTTTAGTTAGCTAGTTAGTTAAGTCGCTCAGTTGTGTCCGACTCTTTGCAACCCCATGGACTGTAGTCTACTAGGCTTCTCCATCCATGGGTTTCTCCAGGCAAGAATATTGGAGTGGGTTGCCATTTCCTTCTCCAGGGGATCTTCCTGACCCAAGGATGGAACCCAGGTCTCCTGCATTGCAGACAGACGCTTTAACCTCTGAGCCACTAGGGAAACCCTAAACTTTTAGGCTCAGTTATTTTCTAAAGTTTTATTAATTTATTAAAATATTTATTAATCTACTAACACATGCAAGGCAGTGTGCTAGGTCCCTTGATACTGAAATGAATCAAACACAAATTCTGCCTTTTGAGAGGTTATGGCCTAAGAGAGAAAAAACACATCCAAAATAAAAATATGGAGGATTCATCATGTGGCAGCAGGTCCAATCACATGGTGCTGGGGTTAAGAAATGGGAGAGATTGCTTTCTCAGACATGAGAGTATTTCTCAAGGTAAGTGGGGCTGAGCTATAAGATATGGTAGAATTAAAATTCCTGATCATATAGAGAAAGAATTTTCAAGCCTGAGGACATGTTTTCTATTGCTGGGTAAGGAATCGCCACTGATTTGCAGCTTAGGACGTCGCGCCTTATCTCATGGTTCACTTCTCTGGGCCTGGGGTCTGGGAACGGCTTAGTTGAGTCCCTGTTTAGTGTCACAAGATTTCTGTCTCGGATTCTGCCGGGGCTGCAGTATCATCTGAGATTCGACCGGGGAAGATTCTGCCTGAGTTGGTGGAATTCAGTTCCTTGTTTTGAAGGACTGAATACTTCCATTTCTTATCAGCCTTCAGCCTAGAGGGGACGCCTCTGTTCCTTCCCATTTGGGCCACCCAACCTCTGCCATGCCTGCAACATGGCAACCTAAGTCTTTAAACTCAGAGAAAGGTGGGGGTCTAGCAAGCTATTGACACAGTCTTCACATGTCGTCACAGACATGTTGTTGTCAGAGACCTCTTGTGCCCACTGCTGTATCCTATTTGTTAGAAGAGAATCTTGAGTCCTGACTGTGTTCTTGGGGACAGTCCTAGGCAAGGCTGAGGATACCAGGAGATGGGATTGTGAGAAGCCACTTTAGAATCTGTCTTCCACAAGTCGGGAGGTGGAAATTCTGGTTTGGCTGCAAACTGTGACACATAACAACCAGTACACTCAGGCTGGGAAAGAACTTTGGATTCAGATCGTGGGTTGGGGAGTTGAATGGTCTGCTCTGAAGCAGGAAGTTATTTTATGTGCAAGAGGAGAGCATGATATTACTTTTGAACAGGGCAGAGAAATGAATGGAACTAGGCTTCAGAAAATGTAATCTGGAAATGGCTTCTAAAATGAATAAGGAGAGAAAAGAGTAGGCTTAGAGAAAATGTGAATAATTTATTAACTTGTTGAAAGAATGAATTAAATAATGAGTATTAGTGGAGAATATGTGGAAAGTTCTGAAGGAGATGGGAATACCAGACCACCTGACCTGCCTCTTGAGAAATCTGTGTGCAGGTCAGGAAGCAAAAGTTAGAACTGGACATGGAATAACAGACTGGTTCCAAACTGGGAAAGGAGTACATCAAGGCTGTATATTGTCACCCTGCTTATTTAACTTATATGCAGAGTACATCATGAGAAGTGCTGGGCTGGAGAAAGCACAAGCTGGAATCAAGATTTCCAGGAGATATATCAATAACCTCAGATATGCAGATGACACCACCCTTATGGCAGAAAGTGAAGAAGAACCAAAGAGCCTCTTGATGAAGGTGAAAGAGGAGAGTGAAAAAGATGGCTTAAAGCACAACATTCAGAAAACTAAGATCATGGCATCTGGTCCCATCACTTCATGGCAAATAGATGGGGAAACAATGGAAATAGTGACAGACTTTGTTTTTGGGGGGCTCCAAAATCAGTGCAGACGGTGATTGCAGTCATGAAATTAAAAGACTCTTACTCCTTGGAAGGAAAGTTATGACCAACCTCTACAGCATACTAAAAAGCAGAGACATTACTTTGTCAACCAAGTTTCATCTAGTCAAAGCTCTGGTTCTTCCAGTGGTCATGTGCGGATGTGAGTTGGACTATAAAGAAACCTGAGCACCAAAGAATTTATGCTTTTGAACTGTGATGTTGGACAAGACTCTTGACAGTCCCTTGGACTGCAAGGAGATCTAACCAGTCCATCCTAAAGGAGATCAGTCCTGAGTATTCATTGGAAGGATTGATGCTGAAGCTGAAACTCCAATACTTTGGCCACCTGATGCGAAGAGCTGACTCATTTGAAATGACCCTGACACCGGGAAGGATTGGGGGCAGGAGGAGAAGGGGATGACAGAGGATGAGATGGCTGGATGGCATCACCAACTCAATGGGCATGACTTTGAGTAGACTCCGGGAGTTGGTGATGGACAGGGAGGCCTGGCATGCTGCAATCCATGGGGCCACAAAGAGTTGGACACAACTGAGTGACTGAACTCAACTGAACTGAACTGAATGTGACCAAAGGTTCAGAATTTAAAACTTTAGTCTGTTAAAAAAAAAAAAGGAGACATGGGCTCTGGGATGCTCGGGGGTGGGATGAGCCCCCATGATACCTGACTAGGAAGGGAAGCTAGACTGTGCACATGTTAATTAGGATCTTCCAGAGGGTATACACTTTAAAGGATTGGTAGGAGCTTAGCTCTGCTGAGTACTCCCAATTGAGAAATGGGAACATAAATGGGAAAAAATTGGAAAGAATAGATACATTTATAACTCGATCACTTTGCTATAAAGATGAAACTAAACAGCATTGTTAATCAACTGTACTCTCAGAAAAAATAAAAATTAAAAATAAATAATTAGAAAAATAAGAAATATTGGTAGCAGTTGGTCTAGAAAAATATTGGGTAATATATTTTTTCATAGAGATTTTGAACTTTGATAACTACTGACAAAGGACAGTATCAAAATAGGATAAAAATCAGGAAATAAGTCTATAAGGAAATGCTATTTTGTATGTGCATCCTATAAAAGAAATGTAATTCTGGATAAAGAACAGTAAGATGTGGAAATAAACAGACTTTAACCACAAAGGGACATCAGAGAGAGAAAAATAATTGATATTTTAATCCCAGGTGATTAAGAGATTAGCAATAGCTAGAAGAGTAAGGGGTATTGGAAAGGGGCTAGGTTTTAAGGCTAAATGGGGAAACAGAATTAGTTTGCATGTGTTGAGTTTGGAGGATGTTTAGAACTGTGAGTGAAGAAGTGAAATGCACAGCAGAGCCCCTGGGCCAGCAGACTGCAGAGTCACCAGGTCAAGGTGGCCACTGAGGGTACAAGACAGGGTGTGGGTGCCCAGGGAGTGGTGTGACGCCGAGACTAGTGTTCACACGCATCTTTATAAAGGATCGACGTTTCAGAGATGTCACGGGATAGCAGAGTTGGACGAACTTGAGAGAGAAGGAGCACAGTGGTCATAAAGTTAATTAAAAGAGAAAAGCAACAGTAACACCCAAACCTGGAAAGGTACCTTGAAGGAGATACAGTTTAAATAAGAATTGCCATCACAAACCCCTTGAAAACACAGGAAAATGATCTTGGCAGCAAGTCACATGTAAAGTAATAAGGAATGGGGCCTATATCACCTACCTGCCTCACACACAACATCAGCAGTGCGTATTCGTCAACCTCCATCGCCCGAGTCTCCCCGCCCCGCTTTTCACCCCTTGAGGTCCACATATTTTTTTTTCTAGAATATCACTGATTTTGAAATTAAGAGGTCATTTGTTATCTTAGATATAGTTCATTGATTGGTGAAAAGTGTAAGATTTAAGGAGAAAAAAAGATGGTCAGGAAGCAAAAACTTTGTCCTATTTTGTCAGCAACTTAAGACAGGGGAAAAACTGCTTCATGGAGTTGCAGGGGAAGCCAGGGGAAGGTCATAGCTGGTCACGGGCCGCAGGGGAGTGACAAGATTGCCAATGTCCCAACTAGGGGCAACCAAGAGCTGTGTGAGGCCTACCCTCATCAGAACTGCGAACTGGAAACTCCAGCGCTGAACTGGCAGCGGCTCCCAAGGAGGAGGGTACAGCGGCCAAGCCTAGGGGCTGGCATCTCGCTGTTTCACCGGAGACGGCGAAAGATGCCCTCCGTCTGCCTTGCTGGTCTCCACAGGGCTTTGCATGCCATTCAGGGTTTTTAGAATCAGCGTTTATGGGAGTACAGTGGCTTACAGTGTTGCAGCAGTTCTAGCGTATGGCAAAGTGGATCGGTTGGACATACACACGTGTCCCCTCCTTTTTGAGTTTCCCAGTAGGTCACCACGGAGCTCTGAGCGCAGTTCCCCACAATACACTAGGCTCTCACTGGGCATCTCTTTTATACATAGTATCAATGGGGTATATATGTCGATCTCAGTCTTGCAATCCATCCCTCCCCTCTGTCCTCCTTGGCGTCCATTGGCTTGTTCTCTATGTCTGTGTCTCTGTTTCTGCTTTGCAAATAGGGTCATATATACCATTTTTTCTGGATTCCACATATATGTGTTAACATATGATATTAGCTTTTCTCTTTCTGACTCACTTCACTCTGTATGTCAGTCTCTAGATCCTTCCATGCCTCTACAAGTGACCCAGTTTCATTCCCTTTTATGGCTGAGTAGTATTCCACTGCATAAATGTAATCACATCTTCTTTACCCATTCTTCTATTGACGGACACTTCGATTGCTTCCATGTCCTGGCTATTGTGAACGGTGCCGCAGTGAACTTAGACTTTCAATGAACTACTAACCTTTGAAAGGTGGAGGGAAGTGTGCTCAATGGGTTACAGTTTGATGAACTCTTTGAGTGTCCGGGTGTCTGGGTCTGTATTTTCAGGAGACATGCGTCATGCCATGCATGGTTGTGTTCTGGATGACAGCAGCCTGGTGAAGGAGCTGTGATCCAAAAACAAGAGGGATCGAATTGGGGCTGGGGACAGGATGGAGGGGCTGGAACCAGGGTCACAGGGGGAGGGATCAGCTTTGGCGACCACACACTTCTTTTTCTGATTCTGGGTGGAGAGGAGAAAGTGGGCATGGGGATGGAGACACGTCTGGAGTGGAGCAGAGATGCATCGACCAGGCTGTTACTGAAAACCTATGGGTTCTGCAGCATCAGAATAATCACATAAAACCTTGGAAATGGGTGGATCACAGACTGTGCACGCCCCTGTTGATTTTGCGATTTTGCCCTGATGAAAGATGTGTGGCTGTACTGAGAAAAACAGTGACCCACACGCCCCAGTTCACCTGGATGATTTTGTGCTCTTTGCTTAGATTCAGTCATTCAGCAAAGATTGATGGAGGTCCTGCACAACTCCACATGGCACATATACTTTTATCTTGATTTTTATGACTGGAAAAGTAACGTTTGCTTCTTGTGAAAACCAAAACAGAAGAAAGCGAACGCTGTATTGTTTAATCAGCAAGTCTTTCTTGAGTTTGTGAGGCAGGCCTCCACCCCAGCTAGGTTCCCAGGTGAACATGCTAAGTCACTTCAGTCGTGTCCGAGTCTTTGCAACGCCGTGGACTGCAGTCCACCAAGCTCCTCTGTCCATGGGGTCCTCCAGGCAAGAACACTGGAGCGGGTTGCCATGCCCTCCCCCAGGGCATCTTCCCCACCCAGGGATCGAATCTGCATCTCTTATGTCTCCTGCATTGGCAGGTGGCTTCCTTACCCATAGCTCCACCATAGAGGCAAGCAAACAGACGTGACTCTTGCCTGTGAAATTGATAATCTAGTGGGAGAGATTAAATTCTTCCCACTTTTCCCCCGTTAACCCCCTAGCCCAGGTAAGCACTCCATAGTTCTGTGTGTGTTTTGCCAACTGTTTTTCAGGTTTAACACACCTGGAATGGTTTTATCACACACTGACAGCTACATTTTTCTTCTTCACTAAGTAGAGATTAGGTTTGTTTCATCCTCTATTCAGAGACTAATTTTGAGTTTTTAGACAAGATGACCCAAAAAGGGTGGCAGAGAAGGATCTCAGTGTTACAATGAATTTCAAAGGTGATCCCTCTCCTTATAATCCCTCCTTAAAATTTTCTCATTCAAAGCTGTATAATCAAAAAGGTGGGTTTACATGAGGTAAACACATTCATTAATTTATTCCATCACACCCTGAGAGCCTACTTTGAGCAAGCTGATATTCTAACTGCAGTTCACTCACCAAAGCAAATTTCCATGAAAACCTAATTTTTCAGGAACAAACAAAACCTGCAGAGAAAAGCTAATAATAAAGAATATTGTGAAATCAGTATGTTCCAGGCTAAAAAAAGAAAATTAGAATTCAGGAAGGGAAAAGGAGGTGAGGCAGAAAGGACACACCAGCCGAGGCGAAGGGCGGGCGTATTCTCCATTTCTTCTGGCTGTGGGCAGACACTGACTCCTTGGCTTTATTCCCATATATTGGGATGGTGACTGTCTTAGTGGAACATCAGTTTTTACACTCTGCCATTGATCTCTGTAGGGAGAAAGAGATTTGTACATTGGAGTGCATAGGTAAATGGTTGCAAGATGATAGAGTTTTACAGATGTGTTTATTTTCAGTTGCTGTGACCCTTCTCTTCTTTATTCTCATTCAACTCCTGTGAAATTTTTTTAAGCCCCAGCTATAGGAGTCTGCTCAGAGAATGTGTCTTTGGTGATTTTGCTTACTCTTCTATAGAAGGATGTAAGAAAGAACCACAGGGGAGGTCGCTATAATTTTTGATGAGGCAGTAATAATAACCTAAAGATGCAGAATAGAACTCAGCTACCCAGAGATCTATAGAGAATGAGCTAAAAGCACACTCTTTGTTTTTAATAGTTTTTTTTAAATGTAGACCATTTTTAAAGTCCTTATTGAATTTGTCACAATATTGCTTCTGTGTTTTATGTTTTGGTTTTTGGCCACAAGGCAGGTGGCGTCTTAGCTCCCGAACCAGGGATGGAACCTGCACCCCCTGCATTGGAAGGGGAAGTCTTAACCACTGGACCACCAGGCAAGTCCCAGGAGTGCTCCGTTTTGTTGGCATGTCTATCTCCAGTCCTCAAAAGTGGATTTCCTCTGCCCCCTTCTCTGTTTTTTACTTCCTTGGATGGCCGTGTGTACTGGAGAATAAAACAGAATGTGTGTGCTTCTCAGGCTGCCCGAGTGGCACTAGTGGTAAAGACTTGCCTGCTGGTGCGGGAGACACAAGAGACGCAGGTCTGATGGGTCTCTGGGTCTGGAAGGTCCCCTGGAGGAGGACATGGCAACCCCCTCCAGTATTCTCGCCTGGAGGATCCCTTGGACAGAGAGGCCTGGCGGGCTGCAGACCTGGGGCTCGCCAAGAGTCGGGCACGATCAAGTGACTGAGCAGAGTAGTCTGCACGACTCACTCAGTTTGGGCTGGAGACCGGTGTTCCAGGACCGTCGAGGTTAATGCTTAAATACTCAGTCCACGAGAGCTCAGCAAACGTGCACTGAGTACCCAGTGTTGGACTCTAATTCAGGAAGTTCTCCTGGTTGGTGCTCCAGGAGGTAGATTAAATGCAAAAAGACAGAAGGGGCTGCCTCTTGGCTGGGCAGGGCTGTTTGATGTCAAACAATTTTTTTACCTGGTGCTCAAAATCCTCTTTGACCTCCACCATCCTTTTGAAGGAAAAATCAAGAGA
Source organism: Hydropotes inermis (assembly GCA_020226075.1). Classification (NCBI taxonomy): domain Eukaryota; kingdom Metazoa; phylum Chordata; class Mammalia; order Artiodactyla; family Cervidae; genus Hydropotes; species Hydropotes inermis. The sequence goes on along the minus strand of CM035280.1, from coordinate 66,852,556 downwards.
AAAAAACTGAGACAAAAAGAGCCAAAGAAGCACGTGACTTCGGCAACTTCACCCTGTGGGCAGGTTCGCACTGCCATGAGCCGGTAAACAGAGCTGAGTGGTTGGCTGTGTTTGTTGCCGATGGAGAGTTCCATAGGCGGTGGGCAGTTTTACCCCAGAGTGTTTTCTGGAGGAACCTGGGGACCTTTGAGGGTGCTGCCCCCATTTCTCCAGGGGAGCACGCTGAGTTGTTCCTATATAAATTGACGACAGGCATGAAGAACATACCATTTCAGTGTCCCCACTCCCAACAAGATGATGGTTGTTCTCAGGCCAAGGGGAGACTCAATACGCCTTCAGGAGCGCCCCACAGACAGTGTCTCGCCCTGTCGGTGTTTGCAGAGCCCTGTCCCCGGGACCACGACGTGTGGTGTCTGGGGTTGGACGTTCCCTCACCCGGCTGCTCACGAGTTCACATTGACGTGTGTGAGGCTTTTGGGAGAGGACAGCAAGGTGTGCAGGAAAACAGGGGAGGAAGGGGGCGTGTGTGCGCGCCGGTGTCTGTGTGTGTCCCCAGAGACAGACTTTCAAATGAGTAAACAGAATATGCACTGGGAAGACAGCAGTAGGCCTCACGCTCAGTTGCAGCTGGAATGTGCGGTGTGAGCAGCGGAGCCCGCAGTGCAGGGGGAGGCGACCACGGAGGACACAGACCCCGCTGCGTAAAGACGGGTAACACGGCAGATTTGCACAGACACGGGGGACTTGGATCCCTGAGACTGTGGGCTTTTCATTGGCATGCTCATTACATTTCATTACAACGCTGTGTGTCGGTTTCTGCGGTATAGCCAAGTGAATCAGCTCCATAAATAAATATGTGTACATGTGTCCCCTCTTACTTGGATTTCCTTCGCATTTAGGTCATCCCAGAGCACTCAGTAGAGTTCCCTGTGGTGTGCAGTTATCTATTATCGTGGTATCAATAGAGTATATATTTCAATCCCAGTCTCCCAATTCATTCTACTCCCCTCTCCTCCCTTGGTGTCCATAGTTCGTCTTCTACATCTGCTTTGCAAATATAGCCAAGGTGCAGAAGCAACCTAGCTATCCATGAACAGAAGATTGGATAAAGAAGATACGGTACATCTACACAATGGAATATTACTCAGCCATAAAAAGGAATGAAATTGGGCCATTTGCAGAAATGTGGACCAACCTAGGGGCCATCATACAGAGTGAAGTTAAGTCAAAAAGAGAAAAACAAATATTGTATTTTAACATGTATATATGGAATATAGAAAAATGGTACAGATGAACCTGTCTGCAAAGTAGAGATTGTGGCGTTGAAACTTAGTCCAGCCTCCATGGCACAGTGGGGGTTGAAAGTCTACAGAAAGACCGCTCTGGCTCTGACCCTGGTTCCACCCCTGACCATCTGTGTGACGTTTAAAACGTTCCTGCAGCTCAGTCTCCTGATTTTTAAACTGGGGACAACAATGCAGATAAGAGATGATTGTATTAAATGAATTAACATGTGTAAACAATTAACATGTGTAAGTGCCTTGCCTCCTATGTAAATGTTGTATTTTATGACTGTTACACTTTAAGTTCTGGAGAAGGGAATGGGAACCCACTCCAGTATTCTTGCCTGGAGAATTCCATAGACAGAGAAGCCTGGTGGGGTCCATGGGGTCACAAAGAGTCAGACACGACTGAGCTCCTAACACACACATACTTGGAGTTGGTAGCAAAAATGTGAAAAGAGAAAAATAAATCCATCTGACTCTGAGACACCTTGATTATTTCTCATTCCATGGAGAAGAATTTATTCTTTAAAAAACAAAACAAAACAAAAAAAGTTTCACCAAGACCCTCTTTAGTAAAACCAAAAAGATAAAAAAATAAATAGAGAAAAAAACGAATGTTTGGCACTTAATGGACTAATTTTGCTCTAACTCCAGAGCCAAGTTAAAGCAAATCCATTTTAAAATGACTGAAATAGGCCCTCTTTCTTTCTTGCTTTCATTCGTTTTTAGAATGCCATGCCCTAAACCCAAGAGCCCAATTCTGCTTGAGAACTGTTCTAAAATATGACCCATTTTTTAAAGTTTCATATTTTATTATTTATCCCCTTGGAGCTCCCAACTTTCAAATAAAAGTGAATGTATTTCTTTTAAATAAGAGGAGGTCTGTGCTGTGCACACATCTCGACTCTGATAGTACCAAGGGAATTTTTTTTTTTTCAAAGCAGCAGCTTATGTTCAGCCAGTGCCAAACGGAACTTAAAGCTCAAAGGGTTTGACTAAATTTAGAAACCACAATGTTCAAGTGGTTCTAAATTTGACAAAGCCGACTAGAAGCTAACCAAAATTGTGTATAAAATGATCTTTTCCATCCTGACAGCAGATAGGACAAGATATTATTATCCCAAATTTAGGAAAAATCAGGTCTATAGCTAACTAAAACAAATTAAGGTTGAAATATAAAACAAATATGTAATTAGCCTCCAACTAATAAAAATAAATGAAAAAAAAACAAATGTGTTGATATCCCAGAATAAAGAGAGATCCTCTGCAATATTTTCAGAGATTTTTCTAGTAGGTTAAGAAGTGGAACATATTGAAAACAGTTATCAAATCAGGGGGTGGGGGGAAAAAGAAAACTATTTCTATGAAGTCTCTATGGCAGTGATTCCAATCTGTGTTTCAATATTGTCACTAGCAGCTGATGTTTGGTACACTTCATAATATACAAGTTGAATGGGGACTTCCCTGGCTGTCCAGTGTTTAAGACTTTGCCTTCCTATGCAGGGGGTGTGGGTTCAATCCCTGGCTGGGGACCAAAGATACGACTTGTCTCGGAGCCAAAAAACCAAAACGTAAAACAGAAACAATATTGCAAAAAGTTCAATAAAGACTTCAAAAAATGGTACACATCAAAAAATCTTCAAAAAAATAAGTTGAATTGTATACCTACCCCATTTATCATTTCTACATATTTCATATACAATATTGGGGCTTCCTCAGTCATACAGAACCCACCTGCCAATACAGGAGATGTTAGAGACACAGGTTTGATCTCTGGATTGAGAAGATCCCCTGGAGTAGGAAATGGCAACCCATTCCAGGATTCTTGCCTAGAAAATCCCATGGACAGAGGAACCTTGCGGGTTACAGTCCATGGGGCCGCAAAGAGTCAGACACAACTGAGTGAGCACACACACATTGCGCAATGATGTGTTGTCAAAGTTCATTTAGTCATTTTACTTTTAACTATTTTTAATATTTTGCCTGAAATTCTCCATTCCTGAAGGTATGTTTTATTCCCCAAACCCACTTTTGCTGAATTCATAGTGCTACCGTCTAGTACCCTGATGAAAATCTACCAATTTTTTTTTTTTTTCCCAAGGCAGAAATCTGTGGCTAAATCAGGGAAAGTCAGCCTAACCACTAGCATACTGGTGGCAGACTTATGAAGGTAACACAATTACCTTTGAGAAATAACGAACCATGTAAATGCAAATAATGTAATTTTCACTTTTATTGCAAAGGAAAATGTAGGATGTGGCAGCCATGAAGTTTTTCCAACAGTGAAGTGATAGGCCTTTAAAAAATGCAGCAGTTCTGGACTTTACGAACGTGGAAGCTAAGTTAATTCAGAGTTAAGTCAAAGGTGAGAGTAATGTCTTTTCTGAGAGGAAGAAGTTGGCTGTGTTTCCACTGTTTTATGGTCTGAACCAACCTTTAAAACAGCTACTTTGTCTTCACTAACTCTTCCCTAACTCTTTAGCACTAGCAACAAGCACAACTCCTAATTTTCCTGGGGTCCCCTACTGAGGTAAGAGGTTCCTCCTCAGTTTAAATTTCCTATGCCTTGGAACTCAGAAACAAACAGCATCAATAGAAACTGAGTTTTTAAACAATGACTCTTTTCAAAATTAGATTATTTCTGATGAGTGCGATTTCTGATTTTTATAACATGCCAGCTAAAATTCAGATGGAGACGTCAAAAGGTTTACAACTCCCCTGCAACCTCCTTAAGTGTATATGAGACATTGAAACCAATGAAATTTAAGACCAGAAAGGCTTAGTTTTATTTCATGGAATGGGAAAACCGAAACCCTAAAGTTTCTAGTATGCATCCACTTTACTTCTGAAAATAATTTATTACAACGTTCCATGAACATTAATTCACCAATAAATCAAGTTTGGATCATAAATTTGTACTGGAAACAGGACCCAGTCTCTGTTTTCTGGTGATTATTCATCTCTAGGTTTATCATGCTGTATTTGAATCTGCCTAAATTAAATCATCCTGAATAATTGGAGGTAATTGAAGACCATTCTTTACTGCCTTATGGGTAGGTAGAAACATTTTATTTCAGGATTAAGAAATGTATGTGGATATTTTTCTTGTTATAGCATAATTCATTTTCATTATAAGGACTTAGAATATGCAGACAAACACAATAACGACAATATGTCCAGAGACAACTACCGTTAATATATTTTGGGGAAGTATAATTTTATTCATGTTTATAATCTGATTTGTGTTTATCCAGTGTATCTGTCAGGATCCAGTCAGGAGAGGAGAACCACACATCGATTTGAACAGGAAATGTTTTAGTGTCGTTTATAACTGTAGCAGAGGATTAGAGCAATGAGAGATTTGCTGGTAGACAGTAAAGGAATTGCAAACAGTATGAGAAGACAGGATGCAGAGAACAGCCAGCTCCCCTGGGGGTGAGACGGGGCTGGACCCTGACCGCATCGTGATCATAGGTGCCCGGCCGCGACCCGACAGGGAGCTGGGGGAGCCGCTGGCTTTCAGCCACAGCAGCACCAGGTGCAGAAGAGGAGGTTTGTTGAGTGGCTGAGTGAGTGAATGGACCTTACCTCCCTCCTCTGACATTTCCTATCAGCCTCTAACAGATGACTGTTTTCCCCCTTAGCAATGCTTCCCAGTACTTCCTTATGCCTACTTACACTCTCTTTCTGGGGATTTCTCATTTCTGATGGGAATAGAATCTTAGTAAAATCAAGGAAATAATTGAGTGGAGTTTCCAATAGTTCAAAAATATGAATCTCTAATTTTCCTCACAGATAGGATGGTACCTAGCATGTTGATGGCACTCAATGAATAACTGTTGAATAAATAAATGAAAATGCAGCTGATGAGCCAATGTAACAAATAAACATTCAAAAATACATTATTGCTGTGACCTCCCTGGTAGCTAAGACTACTGGATTCCAATGCAGGGGGTACAGGTTCACTGCCTGGTTGGGGAAGTTATGCATATCATGTGAACAAAACAAAGAAACACAAAGGATTAACTTTAACAAAAAAATGCATTATTGTGAAATGTTAGGACACTGGATTTGAAAACATGGTACTAAAACTTTTAAGGAGATAAGCTGGATCACCTACAGTGAGAACTCAGTTCAGTTCAGTCACTCAGTCATGTCTGACTCTTTGCGACCCCATGGATTGCAACACACTAGGCTTCCCTGTCCGTCACCAACTCCCAGAGCCTACTCAAACTCATGTCCATCACATCAGTGATGCCATCCAACCATCTCATCCTCTGTTGTCTCCTTCTCTTCCCACCTCCAATCTTTCCCAACATCAGGGTCTTTTCCAATGAGTTGGTTCTTTGCATCAGGTGGCCAAAGTATTGGAGTTTCAGCTTCAGCATCAATCCTTCCAGTGAATATTCAGGACTGATTTCTTTTGGGATGGACTGGTTGGATCCCCCAGGAGTCTTCTCCAACACCACAGTTAAAAGCATCAATTCTTTGGCACTCAGCTTTCTCTATAGTCCAACTCTCACATCCATATGTGACTACTGGAAAAACCATAGCTTTGACTAGACAGACCTTTGTTGGCAAAGTAATGTCTCTGCTTTTTAATATTCTGTCTAGGTTGGTCATAACTTCGCTTCCAAGGAGTAAGCAGCTTTTAATTTCATGGCTGCAGTCACCATCTGCAGTGATTTTGGAGCCCCCAGAAATAAAGTCTGTCACTATTTCACTGTTTCCCCATCTATTTGCCATGAAGTGATGAGACCCAACGCCATGATCTTAGTTTTATGAATGTTGAGTTTTAAGCCAACTTTTATACTCTCCTCTTTCACTTTCATCAAGAGGATCTTTAATTCTTCTTCACTTTCTGCCATAAGGGTGGTGTCATCTGCATATCTGATATTATAGATATTTCTCCCAGCAATCTTGATTCCTGCTTGTGCTTCCTCCAGCCCAGCATTTCTCATGATGTACTCTGCATATAAGTTAAATAAGCAGGGTGACAAAATACAGCCTTGATGTACTCCTTTCCTGATTTGGAACCAGTCTGTTGTTCCATGCCCAGTTCTAACTGTTGCTTCTTGACCTGCATACATATTTCTCAGGAGGCAGGTCAGGTGGTTTGGTATTCCCATCTCTTTAAGAATTTTCCACAGTTTGTTGTCCACATAGTCAAAGGCTTTGGTGTAGTCAATAAAGCAAAAGTAGATGTTTTTCTGGAACTCTCGTGCTTTTTTGATGATCCAGCGGATGTTGGCAATTTGATCTCTGGTTCCTCTGCCTTTTCTAAATCCAGCTTGAACATCTGGAAGTTCATCGTTCATCTACTGTTGAAGCCTGGCTTGGAGAATTTTGACCATTACTTTGCTAGCATGTGAGATGAGTGCAATTGTGTGGTAGTTTGAACATTCCTTGGCATTGCCTTTCTTTGGGATTGGAATGAAAACTGACCTTTACCAGCCCTGTGGCTACTGCTGCTGATGAGAACTAGAACATAACATTTCAACTTCTGAAGGAGGATTCATTTTACTGTAGAATCTGATGCTTCATTAAGAGAAAAATAGAGCAGAAAGTTAAATAAAACTAACTTCAGATGTGCTGTGCTGTGCTTAGTCACTCAGCTGTGTCTGACTCTTTGCGACCCCACAGACTATATCCCACTAGGCTCCTCTGTCCATGGAATTCTGCAGGCAAGAATACTGGAGTGGGTTGCCATTCCCTTCTCCAGGAAATTGTCCCGTTCAGGGATTGAACCCAGCTCTCCTGCATTGTAGGTGAATTGTTTACTGTCTGAACCACCAGGCAAGCTCCAGAATACTTTAGTGAGTAGCCTATCCCTTCTCCAGGGGATCTTTCCAATTCAGGAGTTGAACTGGGGTCTCCTACATTGCAGGCAGATTCCTCACCAGTTTAACTACCCAGGAAGCAAACCACAGGAGCGCACCCCTTTATTCCCGGAGGTGAGAATCCATGTCTTCCGTAGAATTGTCATTCTGTGAAGATTTATCTCAATGCAGATACAGAGCAGGTACCCGAGAATTGTTCCTTGACTTTTAAACAAAATATTTAAATATTGTTAAAATGCACACACCTACTTATATTAAGCTGACCTTAAAAATGCATTCCAGGGGGTTCCTTGGTGGCTCGGTGGTAAAGAATCTACCTGGAAAGGTCCCACATGCTGTGAGGCCACCAAGCCCAGGAGCTGTAAGTACTGAGCCATAAGCCGGAACTACTGAAGCCGTACTCCACAGTGAGAGAAGCTGCCACAATCAAAGGCTCATGCACCACACCCAGAGAGGAAATCCCACTCGTCACAACTAGAGGAAACCCCAGGCAGCAACTAACACCCAGCACAACCAAAAATAAATCAGTGATTCTAAAATTCATCTCAATATACATTAGATGCAGACAAATGCTCTTTGAGTCCACTCATATGAGGTACCTAGACTAGTCAAGTGCATGCAGTCATGAAGTACATTGGCGGATCCCAGGAGCTGGGATCCGGGTGGGGGCGGGGGGCAGGGGGGAGGGGGGCTGGGGAGTTGCCGTTTAATGGGGACAGAGCTTCAGCTTAGGAAGGTGAAAAATCCGGGAGACGGATGATGGTGAGGGTTGCACAGCAATGTATAGGCCCTGAGTTGTACAGTTAAATGTGGTTCAAATCGTAGGCTCCATATTATGTGACTTCTACCACAATAAAAGCATTTCTGTGAACGCATAGGCCTCTTCACCGTTAAATGGGGTTCTCAAAGGTAGTGGCCAAGATGTTCTGACCAGAAATATGTTTTCTGTTTTGCCATTTGTTAGGAGAAATTCAAGACCCAACAACTAATTGTTTAAGGCTCCAAGCTTCTCCTAAAACTATTTCAGAAGTTCTAAGACTATTTATTGTTAAATGATTTATTCAGAAATAACTAGGAAAGCCCCAATTAGAATTCCCCAAATACACTAGAATGAAAAATTATGTACAATAAAAACATTCAAGGTTTCATTGGTAACCAGAACAGCTTTTGTATTAGCAAAATAATCTACTGGATTCTGCGGGAGGCACAAAAGTGAGCAAATCTATCTAATTGTAAGCTGGAGATCTTTCAGTATTAACGGTTGATTATTTTTCTTAACCGTCATCCTTTATGTGTCTGTCTTTTTTAATCTTGTTCACTTTCTATAGTTAAGGCTGATAATGATCTCCAAAAGGAGATGTCACGAGATTTCTTCTCCATTCACTGTCTTTGTCTTCCAGTAACTTACCAGTTGGCCAGATAAATCAACTTTGAGGTATAAATAAGAATACTTTTTGTAAATGGCCTTGATTATGTATACATGCACCATAATGTTCATTGCAACACTGTTTACAGTAGTCAAGACATGGAAGCAACCTAAATGTCCATCAACAGAGGAATGGATAAAGAAGATACACATACACACACACACATATGAACATTAGCCATAAAAAATGAAATCATGCCATTTCCAGCAACATGGATGAAACCAGAGTTTCATAGTGAATGAGAAAAACCTTATGATATCCCTTATATGAGGAATCTTAAAAGAAATGATGCAAATAAACTTATCTACAAAACAGAATCACAGATTTAGAGAATGAACTTATGGTTTCCAGAGGGGAAGAGATAGGGAGTTTGGGATGGACATGTACACACGGCTATATCTAAAATGGATAACCAGCAAGCACCTGCTATACAGCACAGGGAACTCTGCTCAATACTGCACGGCAGGCTGGATGGGAGGAGAGTTTGGGAGAAAATGGATACCGGTATATGTATGGCTGAGTCCCTTTGCTGTCCACCTGAAACATTGTTAATTGGCTATAATCCAATATAAAATAAAAAAGCTTTCTTAAAAGTTAAAAATAAGAATACTTTCCCGAGTAGTCCAGTTGGCTTTGCAATAACAAACAGGTTAATAAAAAGAAACCAAGAATTCTTTTCAACCCACTTTGAAAATATTTCCCCAGCATGGCTGCATCAAATACAGTCACAGCAGAAGGAACCGAAGTATGATCTGCTTTTCCCCAAGGCTCTACCTACAAGTCAACACCTCTTATTACTAGCAGAGGAGAATTTTCATTCCTCTCATTTTGAAATCTTCTCCAGAAAACCTAAGGAAATAAAGCCAACATGAAAGGTCAGTGCTGAAAGGAAAAATTAAATGGTGTTGCTTTTAAAAATGTGGAGTTCCCAGATAATATATAATATGTACCACAACATTTCCTAAAATTACTCTTTTACTACCTTGCTAAAAATGAATAAATTTGGACAACACCTTGAAAAATATAAGACTGAAAATTATTTCAAGTGTGAAAACATTTGAATTATAGAAATTAAGAAATGAGTAGCAAGAAAAGCATATTAACATCAAATATTTATTAGTAGCCATTTCAAATATCTCTGTAATAGTTTTCCTATTTTAAAAACACCTTTGCTGCATACCATTTGCTAATACTTATTTTAATTCATAAAGAGACTATGTTTAAATTAAAATGCAAGTGACAGAATCAGAACAAAAGGGAAAGGACAGGAGAATAAACTGAATAAATTCCAAATATGACTTCTAAAGGCAGACAATATAAAAGCCATAATCTTAGTTTAAGTCTCACACTCTTTAAACACAGTAATTATAGAACTTCTGTTGGGAGCACAGCTTTGCTATTGGATAACATTAATTGCTCTGTAATATTTCCTGACACTCCCCAAAATATGCCCTGCTGATAATAAGTCATTCACATTTCAGCACCATTATTAACTTCTAATTCAAACAATCAAGACAGAGACAAGGAATGAATGACCTTGAACAATTACCCTCTCAGTGAACAGAATGTATTTCGAGCTTTTCTAGGATGTAACTGCTTTCCTGTAATGATGAACAGCACAGAGAAGAGTATTCCAAAATAAAACAAATGCAGACAAGGTGTAGGGTGGGGGAGGTGGGGAATTTAGGTAAAAACCTGAAGTTCCTTCCTTCTCATTATCCTTAGAATATTGATGAAATCTATCTGCATATTATGCTTTCTACGGGAAAGAATAAAAAGAACGTGAAGTTTCACTCCAAAAACAAATCCTCTTTATAATGGAGACAGTTCAGTCATGGATAGTCAAGTATCCATTCAAACAGCGCTTTCTTCTTTATTTCAACCTGTGAGAACATTTAAGAATCCCATCCACTTCGAGCCAGAAAACACTCACTTCTCATAGCAAAATGGTGGGAGTTGAATGAACGGCTCCTCAGGGGCTCCTCCTGCGAAATATTTTCAACACCGTCTGCCAAGTTCACACTGTCTCCTCCACGCCGCCTCCTTGTTTCTCAAGACATTTGAATTTTTCAAGCAATGTTGTCCTCTTGGCCTTTTCTAATATGGAATGCATTAAGAGGAAACCCATAAATAAATGCTTACATATGCTCGTGAGAAAGAAAGCAGACACCTCAGATTGATCTATTTGCCAACAGGAGGGTACAGACACAGCAAAGAACGAAGGCAGCAGAATTCTGAGGGTTAGGGCCAGCCCACGTTCACGCCACAGTGCTCGGACGTTTGGGGGAAAGTGCTCTGGTTTGGTGTAAGCCAGTTAGAAATGCGAGAAGAAAGAAGACAGAAAGACGCATTCAGTTCAGTTCAGTTCAGTCGCTCCATCATGTCCGACTCTGTGACCCCAAGGTCTGCAGCACACCAGGCTTCCCTGTCCATTACCAACTCTTGGAGTTTACTCAAACCCATGTCCATCAAGTTGGTGATTGCATCCAACCATCTCATGCTCTGTCGTCCCCTTCTCCTCCCGCCTTCAATCTTTCCCAGCATCAGAGTCTTTTCAAATGAGTCAGCTCTTTGCATCAGGTGGCCAAAGTATTGGAGTTTCAGCTTCAGCATCAGTCCTTCCAATGAACACCCAGGACTGATCTCCTTCAGGATGGACTGGTTGGATCTCCTTGCAGTCCAAGGGACTCTCAAGAGTCTTCTCCAACATCACAGTTCAAATGCATTAAGTGCGAGTGATTCCTGTTGAGAAGAGAGTGTTAGCTTTTTTCCCACTGTTTGAAAGTCTCAGGACAGAAAGTAAAAATGTGCACTGATGTAATATAACAATCCCCACCCGCACCCCCACAAAGGAGAGTCTGAATTGCCTCAGTGATGTAAGACCCTAGAAAACCACTGCCCAGCGTTACAGAAATGAGGATGATAGGCTTCTACTTAAAACAGCTTTCATGTATGGAAGCCTCAGGTTCTTCTTCCAGTCCTCTCCTCCCCTTGGACATTTTACTCTTAGGGCATTTGTTTGGGCTTCCCTGATAGCTCAGCTGGTAAAGAGTCCGCCTGCAATGCGGGAGACCCTGGTTTTCTTCCTGCATCCAGAAGATCCACTGGAAAGGGGATAGGCTACCTACTCCAGTATTCTTGGGCTTCCCTTGTAGCTCAGCTGGGAAGGAATCCACCTGCATTGCGGGAGACCTGGGTTTGATTCCTGGGTTGGGAAGATTCCCTGGAGAAGAGAGAGGCTCCCCACTCCAGTATTCCGGCCTGGAGAATTCCACGGACTGTGTAGCCCACGGGGTCGCACAGAGTTAGACATGACTGAGTGACTTTCACTTTCAGGGCAGTTGTTACAGTCAAAACTGATCCATAATGATCATTTTATCTGACGTTTAGAGAAAACGGCTTAGAAGTTTGTTCTTTTTAATTGTGCCATGTTCCTCCTCCATCGGGGTGTAAAGGCAACTCATTTCAACACTTTTCCTCCTGTATTATTTCTTTTTCACATAGGTGGACGATCCCATCCACCTTAGCCAACCCCCGGCCTCCCTGCCCCGAGGCAGCGTGCCCACCCCGAGCATGTCACCCCCCAGGCCAGGGCCCCCTGTGGCTCTGCCGGACAGGGGGGCCTCGGACCTGGGCTCCCCATCCCGGGCAGCCGGCAGGGTGGCTCATTGCAGACTGCCGTCTCCCCTGCCAGTGAGCCCACATTCCTGAAGTTTGGAGTGAACACCATCGTATCCTCGGCGCCCAGAACCGATGATGGTAGGCGCTGGAGAGGCTAAGGGCACGCTCCACATCCTTGCCCCACGTCCAAGGGCAAAGGAGAAGCCCCAGTAAGATGGTAGGAGGGGTGACATTGCATTTAGAATCAAACCCCGTACTTGCCAGAGACGCTCAGAGGGCTCAAACAAACCTTATGTGCCCCAGGACCCAGAGACCCCACAGAGACTGAGCCATAACAGTCTGAGCCATAACATAACTGAGCCATAACATAACATAATTGAGCCATAACACCTCCGGGTGTCTGCTGCGGAGGTCCGGGTCATCAGTGGCCCGCCGCAGGGGCAGGGGCTCTGGGTGCAGCAGACCTGGGTTTGGCATAAGCCCTCTTGGAGGAGGTCGCCATTAAGCCACCACAGAGCTGCCAGAACTTACACAGGACTAGGGAAACGACTCTTGGAGGGCACGAAGAGGACCCTGTGTGCACCAAGGTCCAGGGAAAAGGAGCAGTAACCCCACAAGAGACTGACTCAGACTTGCCCGGGAGTCTCCGGTGAAGGCGTGGGTCGGCAGTGGCCTGCTGCAGGGCTGGGAGCACTCAGTGTAGTGGTGCGTCCATGGGACCTTTGGAAGGAGGTTGCCGTTGTCTTCATCACCTCCAACATAGTTTGGTCTCAGGTCAAACAACAAGGGGGGAACACAGCCCCTCCCTTCAACAGAAAATTGGATTAAAGATTTACTGAGCATGGCCCCGTCCACCAGAACAAGACCCAGTTTCCCCCTCAGTCTCTCCCATCAGGAAGCTCCCAGAAGCCTCGTATCCTTCTCCATCAGAGGGAAGACAGACTGAAAACCACAGTCACAGAAAACTAACCAATCTGATCACATGGACCACGGCCTTATCTAACTCAATCAAACTATAAGGCATGACGTGCAGGGCCACCCAAGACAGATGGGTCATGTGGAGAGTTCTGACAAAACATGGTCCACTGGAAAAGGGAAAGGCAAACCCCTTCAGTATTCCTGCCTTGAGAACCCCATGAACAGCATGAAAAGGCAAAAAGACAGGACACTGAAAGATGAACTCCCCAGGTCAGTAGGTGCCCAATATGCTCCTGGGGATCAGTGGAGAAATAACTCCAGAAAGAGTGAAGAGATGGAGCCAAAGCAAAAACAACACTTAGTTGTGGATGTGACTGGTGATGGAAGTAAAGCCCGATGCTCTAAAGAACAATATTGCATAGGAACCTGGAATGTTAGGTCCATGAATCAAGGCAAATTGGAAGTGGTCAAACAGAAGATGACAAGAATGAACATCGACATTGTAGGAATCAGCAAACTAAAATGGACTGGAATGGGTGACTTTAACTCAAATGACCATTATACCTACTGCTATGAGCAAGAATCCCCTAGAAGAAGTAGAGTAGCCATCACAGTCAACAAAAGAATCCAAAATGAAGTACTTAGATGCAATCTCAAAAATGACAATGATCTCTGTTTGTTTCCAAGGCAAACCATTCAATATCAGTACATCCAATACAGTAATCCAAGTCTATACCCCAACCAATGATGCTGAAGAAGCTGAAGTTGAATCATTCTATGAAGACCTAACAACACCTTCCAGAACTAACACCCCCAAAATATGTCCTTTTCATTATAGAGGACTGGAATGCAAAAGTAGGAAGTCAAGAAATACCCAGAGTAACAAGCAAATTTGGCCGTGGAGTACAGAATAAAGCAGGGCAAAGGTTAATAGAGTTTTGCCAGGAGAATGCACTGGATAGAAAACACCCTCCTCCAACAACAAAAGAGAAGACTCTACACATGGACATCACCAGATGGTCGACACCAAAATCAGATTGATCATATTCTTTGCAGCCAAAGATGGAGAGGCTCTATACAGTCAGCAAAAACAAGACCAGGTGCTGACTGTAGCTCAGATCATGAGCTCCTTGTTGCCAAATTCAGACTTAAATTGAAGAGTGTTGGGCTTCCCTAGTAGCTCAGTGGGTAAAGAATCTGCTGCAGTGCAGGAGACATAGGAGACACAGGTTCAGTCACTGGGTGTGGAAGATACCCTGGAGGAGAAAATGGCAGTATTCTTGATCCAGTATTCCTGCCTGAAAAATCCCTTGGATAGAGGAGCCTGGAGGGCCATGGTCCATGTGATCGCAGCATCAGACAGGACTGAAGGCCTAGGCACATGAAGACCTGGCAAAGAGTTAGACTAACAAAACAGATACCTAGTTTACCGCTAGCCTCAAGGCCGGTACTAACAGGATCGCTGTCGAAGGCGTACAGATGTACATTTATTTACAGAAGGTAGAATTCTCAGCCTGCTTCCCTCAAGGTTTCGCCTTGCTATTTCTAGAAAGTTCAGAGAGGCGCCTTTCCTGTTCTCTGCCCAGTCCTCGCACGTCCTTGAATCCCTACACTCCTTCCCTCATGTCTTTCTTTGGCCCTACACCTCTGTAAAGGTGGGGTGTTCCTGTGACCATCAGCCTCTGCCGCCATGAGGAAGTCCAATGTCCCTTCCAAGGGTGGACCCCCAGGCACCCCAGGCTGCCCGGGATCCCAGAGGTTCTGGGGTTCCTACTGATCTTCCTGTTCTACAGTGTAAAGGGGGAAATGCCTTGCTCATCCCATGTGCCACAGTTCCCCACACAGGACTCATTAAGCCCTGCCTTCCAGAAGAGCCCCACATGGGGCCGTCCTCTTCCCTGAGGACCCAGAGGCGGGTTCATTCCACATCAGAGATGGGACCACAGGCTGCTCCCTGCACATTTTATTTTTTGCTGGTGGCTCTCTGCAAACATTTTCCCTTTATGCAAATGTCCTTCCGTAACTAGTATTGTGTATTATCCTGTTTGAGAGTCTTTATGTCTTTATTTGAGTCACCAAACAAGCTGACGGTGCAGGAGTAGCTATTGTCTTTATTTTATAGCGAAAAACATCAATATAGCAATGGTTGAGTGACTTGGCCCAAACCACACAGGTGGCAAATAGTCCTCTGGCCTTAAATATTATGCAAATTGCACAGGTGGCTCTGAATGAACACTCCTTTAGGAATTATCTCGATTCCTAAAACGGGCAAAATTTGTAGTAAACTGGGAGGCCTGCTAAATGTTCTAGATTATAGAAAGTGATGTAAAAGACTGTCCTGGTGATAGGCGCACAAGAGCAAGGTGTTACTGAAAGGGTAAGCCACTCTGGAGGGATGCCTGAGTCCTGAGTGTACCGAATCCGAGTTCCGTGTTTCCCCTAGAAGGACTGTCCACCTCTGGAATGACTTAGGTAAGTGTGCGCCTGCGCGGGGCTGAGCAGACTCTACATGCCTCCCACTGTAGCCCTTTCACTGCAGAAGCAAATTTAGACATCAGTCTCCTAACCTGCAAACTTGGGCCCACATCAGTCCAACAAAATGACCAAAAGCACAGCTCCACCACGTACGATCTATCCGGCCATGGGCAAGCTGTTAAACACTTCCTCTTCTGTAGAATGGGTCATGTCATGGGGTCCTCAACACAGATTTGATAAGAAAATAAAATACCAAGTGTCAAGTGTCCAGAGCAATATGCGGTCCATGGTGAAGGCCCTTGAAATATGGTTAAACAGATTCATGTAATAGACTGTGGCTGACATATGCCTGGAGGATGGGGTGTAAGAACAAGTTTCAGACCACAACTGTATTTTATTTCTATAACCCTGGAACCTACCAAATGGCAGACCACACCCACATAATCTTACTATTCAACTGTCGTTTGCTTTTGGCAAAATATTTGTTTCCCCATAAAAGGAAATGTGCAGAACTAGATCTCAAATACCCAGCTCTTGTGAAATAGCATTGTGAAGAATGGAAAGTAAATTAATCAGATGCAAAGTGATTAAATCTCTCTGAAATGGCATGAAAGAGAGGGGAAGAAAGAAAGAGAAAAAGAGTGGGAGGGAGGGAGAGAAAGAAGGAAGAAAGGAGAAAGAGAAAAAATCTGGGCAAAGAGAACAGAGGTTTGTAGACCCCATGTTTAGCCAAATCCTAAACACCACTCCACAACATCATGGAATGCCTTGGGTCTCTTTAAATGGACGCTCTGTTTAGCTACATGATTCATTATCACTTGAAGACTCTCAAATACATTTATATGTAATTTACTTTTGCCTGATTTTATTAAAAGAAGAAACCCTGAGTGAGTTTCTCTTAACATTTGCATAACAAAAATATTAATATCCATTTAAAGGTCAATTCTCGATGTGCATTCACATATTTTAAATGATATTTGTGAGCCAATATCCCTAAGAAGTCTTCTCATAGAAGAACTGAAGGAGTTTTTCTACTGAGTTATTGGAACATGGTCCTTGTTTGGACATAACCTGAAGTACATGGTAGAGATTTTAGGATGTTACTATTTTAGGAAATAAATGAATGCATTGGCCTATTGCCCACATTCCATTTTATTTGGAAAATTATATGCCAGAGGCCAGGAGGCATACTTTCCTTAGTAAATAGTTGGGCAACATCATGATGTTAACTGCATGGAAAGAAAGACAAGGGGGTGTCTTCCTTCCAGGGGAAGTAAAATTTCTAGGAAGGTATGTATTTCATAGTCTTTTTCCATTTTTTACTTCTTTAATTTTTTTTTCAATAACTATCTGTTTAAACTGAAAGTGTTTAGATTACATCGCATCTGCTTCCTTGCAGTTTTGATATTTCCTTCTCAGAAATCTGAAGTTTTTCAGCTAAAGTTCAGGTCCTGGCTTAAACTGCATACTTCTGGTTTTCCCACATTTTATTTCAGATGTTGAGCCAAGCTCAAATTAGATTCATATTTTCTGTTCTTTCAAAAACACCCCACAAACTCTGTATGGTTATAGATTATGTCTGTTTAGAAAAGTTGGGGGAGACTAAAAAAGATAAGTCTTATTAATGTGAAGGTCATAATTTAGCCTCCAAAGTTCTCTTACTGCCATATAATAAATTAAAATTAAATGAATCAAGGGTAAGCTGTGGATAAAGGGGATTTATTTCAATAAGGAAGAACTCAAAAGGAAACATGCCTTCTAGCAAAATTACCATTGTGCATCATAGACCCATTATTGCTGAATATTCAATGTGTTTGACCAACCTTCAGTAGCATATAATGCAAAGAAAGGCTTGTGTAATCCTTTCATGAAATATTTAGGAAATGAAAGCATAGTTCCGTTTAATAATTATATTCTTCAAGAAAGTAACTTGGAAGCATTCAGAGCGCTTTATCCAACAAGCAATGCTGTTCTTTGATGTCATTTTGTTGTTGTTGCTTTTCCAAGCACTTTTTAAAGTTGAAGCACTGTTGTTTCACAACATTTTGTTAATTTCAGGTTCATAGCAAAGTGATTCGTGTACACACACACATGTATTATCTATCCAACTCTTTTCCCTTATAGGCTATTACAAAATATTGAGTAGAATTCCCTGTGCTGTACAGTAGTTCCTTGTTGGTATCTACTTTCTACACAGTAATGTGTTTATTTGTTCTTACATCTTGAACTGCGCTCGTGTGAATTGCATGATACTCTTCGTACAACCATCTCACCATGCTTGTTCCTAGAGTGTGATCATCCCTTGTCTCGTTTTAAACATGAGGTTGCCCGAGGACAAATGATTAAGCTTACACGCTACCACATGGGAAAAGTGAAAGTGAAGTCGCTCAGTCGTGTCCGACTCTTTGCAACGCAGTGGACTGTAGCCTACCAGGCTCCTCTGTCCATGGGATTTTCCAGGCAAGAGTACTGGAGGAGTTGCCATTTCCTTCTCCAGGAGATCTTCCCAACCCAGGGAGTGAACCCAAGTCTCCCGCATTGTAGGCAGACGCTTTACCGTCTGAGCCACCAGGGAAGTCACTCCACACGGGAGCACATGTTAATCCCTAATGCTCTGTGATGTGCGTTAAGGTGGTGAGTGGTATAGGTGGGATTTGAAGTCATGACCTGGGAGGTCCTTACTCTCTCACTACACAGACTTCTTTCTACTGGTTGGTCTTTAAACCATGTAATCTATTGACAGTTGTCTGTATTATTGGAAAGAAGCTAAAACAAGCTAAAAAGAAGCTAAAAGTAATATAACTCATACTCATCCTGGAGTGTCAAAATTGCAAGAATAGAATTGCATAATGTGTGTGCATGCAGTTTTATTTTTCTAAAGCTTTTTTTTTCTTTCATTTATTTTTATTAGTTGGAGGCTTTACAGTATTGTAGTGGGTTTTGTCATACATTGTCATGAATCAGCCATGGAGTTACATGTATTTTTCTAAAGCTATTTACTTATGTGTTCATGTTTCATCTACTTGTATTCATCTATATTTACAGTGTGTGTGTGTCTATTAGTTGCTCGGTAGTGTCTGACTCTTTTATGACCCCGTGAACTGCAGCGCACCAGGCTCCTCTGTCCATAGGATTTCCCAGGCAAGAGTACTGGAGTGGGTAGCCATTCCCTTCTCCAGGGGATCTTCCCAACCCAGGGACTGACTGAGTCTCCTGCATTGCAGGCAGATTCTTTACCATCTGAGCCGCCAGGGAAGCCCCTTTTTAAGGAATAAGTACCTATTCAGTACATACTCCACACCAAGCACCATGTTAGATATAGGAATGAAAAAAAAAATTAGTGCCAGCACTTGAGGAACTCACAGAATATTTAACACAGACAGATCATAAAATCCATGAATTTACACCAGAAATTACTCTAGGTTAGTCACTTAGTCCTCCTCTTTTCAGCCCCATGGACTGTAGCCCACCAGGCTCCTCTATCCATGGAATTCTACAGGCAAGAATACTGGAG
Organism: Hydropotes inermis; assembly: GCA_020226075.1. Lineage (NCBI taxonomy): Eukaryota > Metazoa > Chordata > Mammalia > Artiodactyla > Cervidae > Hydropotes > Hydropotes inermis. The sequence goes on along the minus strand of CM035280.1, from coordinate 66,833,475 downwards.
TCAGTCACCACGTTATTATTCTGGTAGATTTATAAGCAAAATACTGTAGGAACACCAATGAGGAAGTAATCCGGATGGGACTAGAGGGGAAGGAGTTTAAACAATGCACAGAGAAGATCTTTAAAGTGGGCATGGAAGAGTGGAGAGTATTCTATGCATTCTAAAATCATAAAATACTACTGCTAAAGATTTTTGCAATTTTTAATTTTAATTACCTCATTTTAAAGATAAACAGAGTGAGATGAGCTGTTAAATGTTTTGCTGAAAGGCACCAAATAAAGGCAAGGAAAGTAAGAATCCAGGCGACTTGATTTCCAGGTTACTAGACCTTCTTTCTTTGGCTGCACTGCATGGCACGTGGGGTCCTAGTTCCCTGACCAGAGATTGAACCTGCACCGCCTGGAAGCTCGGAGTCATAACCACTGGACCTCCAGAGAAGGCCCTTGGACTTTCTGTTTTAGACCGTGGCCCCTGATCAGGGACCCTCTTCACAAATCCCACCTCATGTCCAGTTCAGGCCAATTGATATAGATTCATTTTTGAACAGGAAAATATTTAAACTTAACTCTCTATTTAAAGGAGGCAGGAACTCAAGCAAAAAATCTAAAAGTAATACTTT
>CM035280.1:66669465-66832756 GCA_020226075.1 Hydropotes inermis | reverse complement strand
AAAGTATTACTCCTGGATGATATTATCTAGACACTACTTGGTCTGGTGCATAGGAAGTATAATACCCTTTACCTTTTGGACTGAATGCCAGAAATCCTTAAATGACAAGTGTTATTTATGATTTAAGACATCCCTTGAAACCCGTAACCATCTGATTCCCGCTTGCTGGGGTCTGGCAACTTTGAATTGGGCCTCTTGCCATTTCTGACAGATGGTCAGAAATCGTATAAGTAGCCAAGATGCCATATATGTGCACTGATTGTGGAAATTTGGGGGTGAGCCTCAGCTTAATCGCCACATGGCTTCCCATGCTGATTTCCACAAACATGATTAAAGAGAGGTGCCAGGTAAAAATGGCTCACCACTAGATAGAGACGCACAAAATCTTCCACTGCCTTGCGGGTCCCTTTATGGAGAGTTCTATTCATTTTTAAAGCTACAGAAAATTGCATTGTGAGTATAGACCTCCACATATTTTAAGCATATGCTCTTATTTGGATGTATCATAATCCCATAGCAGCCAGACAACAAATCTGGCACTCACGGATGGAGTGTAGCCATGTGATGCTCTGAGATAGAGTGAACACAACATTGAGATTGTTTAGATTTATTAGTTTTTATAAGAAGTAGATATTATTGCAATATTTGAAGGTTAAAATCCAGTTGATGGCATCATTGATCAAATATGTACGTAGGTTTTAACAAATTAACAAAATGAAGAAATGGCTTATCACATTATTTGAGCCATTTGAAATAAGGCAATTGATTTGGCCATATGGTGATCAAATGGCAATTATTAACTGCTCATTAATCAGCTGTTATAATAGCATAAATATAACCATATATGATCGATTTGGTTAGCTGTAGAGACTGTGTTTCTTCATTATATCACTGAAACAGTCTTTTTAAAGAAGCCAGAGATTGAGCTCTGTTTTATTCTCACTTTCAATATAACTAATATGAATATAATTAGTCTGTTAATAAATGCTGATCTATTTATTAGTACCAGCGAATACCCTGTAATATATAGCAATCCTATAATGCATATAGGGATCATTTTAATGCATGCCAAATTAAATATCTGTATCCTGAAAGTTGTCAAATTTTAAAATGTCCTTTTGGATTTTATTAAGTGATTTTTACTTTTTTTTTCCTTTCAATCATTGGTGAAATATGGTTCAACATTTCATCAATTATTCTGACAGAGCACAACAAAGCATCTATATTTTCCCCCACTTAACTCTAGCTCATTGCTTATGATTAAATGGTGATCTTAATGTTAAAATGTTTGAAAATGTTAGGGGATCAGATAGGAAATAAAATTTAGAGTCTTTTATGCTTTCGCATTAAACAAGAATGATAAAGTTTTATGATGCATAGTATTGGGGCCTCTTGTGGAATAATATGCAGTATACATTTAAGTAAACGACGAGAATCATTCATACCTTCTGTAAAAATTAGCATGCACCAAAGAATATGACCATACTAATTGATCTTCCCCTTCAGGGAAATGAAGTGGGGCAGACGATACTCATGACTATTTCCTTGTCTTCTAAATGCAAGGACAGTAATAGTGACCCAACTCCTCCATTCTTTCCCCAGTTTGAAAAATAATGTGTTTGGGGAGGTCTGGACGTCATCTGGAATTAAGTGATATTTACTAATCTTTCTTCCTACCCACCTGCCCTTCAAGAGGAGACATTCCTGATCGGTTATTTGAGGATCCTGGCAATTCAAATGCAAATAGAGATCCTCTTTTGCACTTGAACTTACAGTGACCCACCTCAGAGCTCTTAATAAATAGGTCCTGATGTAAATTATTACAACCCAACAAAGGAAAGCTGAGATGATCTAGATTTTTGCACATATCTCAAATCTTGACAAAGATATAAAAGTCCAGTCTCCCAGTAGCTGGATGGGGCAGGGTTAGAGAGTGTGTTTTTCACTCTTCTTGAGTTTGGTTCAGTAGTGGCTAAGCTGAAAGGGAGATTGGAGGAAAGGAATTTTACCTTTGTTTTTCTACTGCCGTTTCCCATAACACACTCTCTGCACCTGCTGTGGAGTATGATACAACAGACATGAAAACAGGTTCGAAGACTGACAGGGTTCTTTTGAGAGGAATGTGTCCTTCACCACAAGAGATATGTATAATGTTAATAGATGTATTAATACTAATTATATTACAAATAGCATTATATATAATTTTGTATACTTCTTGTTGTTCAGTCGGTCACTCAGTCTTGTCCGACTCATTGCAACCCCATGAATTGCAGGAGGCCAGGCCTCCCTGTCCATCACCAACTCCCAACGCTTGCTCAGACTCACATCCATCGAGTTGGTGATGCCATCCAACCGTCTCATCCTCTGTTGTCCCCTTCTCCTCCTGCCTTTAAGTATTGGAGTTTCAGCTTCAGCATCAATCCCTCCAGTGAATACTCAGGGCTGATGTCCTTTAGGATGGACTGGTTGGATCTCTTTGCAGTCCAAGGGATTCTCAGGAGTCTTCACGAACAGCACAATTAGAATTCTTTGGTGCTCAGTCTTCTTTATGGTCCAACTCTCACATTCGTACATGACTGCTAAAATATATTCTCTGTAGTTGGGTAATTTTACTGCTTTGGTAGTAAAGACACAAAGGGGTATAGAAGTACTGATTAAGTTTTAAATCCAATCAAAGAAACAAAGTGCATTTCCTAATAAATTTGGGGACAGAGTTGATGATATATCCTTGTGGGAAAGTTATTATATATAAATAAAATGAGAGAAACATAAAAAGAATTATCATGCTAGACCACTGTGATACTGTGCAATATTTTATGACAGTTTTCAAGTCATAAAATATTATCTTGGTCTAGCTGCTTTCCAGACAAATGAGAGAATGAAGCCCTTCTATTAGATGTTGGATAAAATGGAAAAGAAGAAAATGGTTAATATGAACAACTATTCATTTCCAGATGATTTCATGTATCTAAATTTGATTCCTTTTCTTATAGAGAAAAGGAATAAAGGTAAGGCTTTTAAAGGGTCATGGTTTATAGCAGCACAACTAATAACACAGCTATAAGCCTACATACAGTTTGTGTCTGTGTGATGTTACATCAGAATAAAAAAGATAAAATGGAGAGTTAAATGGCGGTCTTTTAAAAATAAATTTATTATAGCGTATAACCCTCACATTCACTGACATGATGACTTTTCATATGATCAGCTTTATTTGAATCCATTCTATCAAAAGGGCACTCCCAAATTTTGACTAATGACGTCACTACCGCTGATGCCCAGCTGGCACTGAACGCTGCCCATGCTCTCTGCTCTTTGTTTCCTGAATTCCAAGGTCACAAGTCACATTTCCCGAGGGCCGTTGAAACTGACGTCTTTCTGCTTCTCCCCCTGCAGTCTACTCTTTCCCAATCAGCAGAGTATCTTTCTAAACCGAAATGGGATCTGTTGCTTCAATAACTTTGGCTGTCCCCACCCTCCCCCAGGCTCAAAAGGAGAGCCTTGATTCCCATGTATGAACGGGAACCCTGCAAGGGCTGCGTCTCATCCCCACCTCTGGGCTCCTCCTTGGCCGTTCTCTCCCCTAAAACGTAGGACTCCAACCACGTCAAATTCCTTCCCTTTGCCAATGAAAATGCTGCTCTTGATAATTTTGTGTTTTAATCACACACACAAAATGTTAAACTTGAAGTAAAAATATCTCCTAACTGGTAAACTTTTTTTCCCCTTCTAGTTCCCTAAATTCTGTTCAGTCCAGTTCAGTCGCTCAGTCGTGTCCAGCTCGTTGTGACCCCCTGGACCGCAGCACGCCAGGCCTCCCCGTCCATCACCAACTCCCGGAGCTTGCTCAAACTCATGTCCATGGAGTCAGTGATGCCATCCAACTATCTCACCCTCTGCTGTCCCCTTCTCCTCCTGCCTTCCCTGAGTTAGGAAAGCCTTCAGACCCTTGACGTGAATGTATAACATAGGATTGCTATGATTATGAACCTCCAAGGAGGTGATCTTTGATGCAAAATGCATGCGATGTTCCCACAACGTAGTCCCATGTTTCTTAATTTGGGTCAGTATTAAGAAACATACTAGCAGGCCCTCTGATTCATAGCGATACTTTCACATGACTCTAAACAGAAAGGCAAGTGGAGGGAAGCTGCAAAAATCTTGAGAACAGAACAAGCCCCTGTTCCCATCTCATGCCTCGTTACTCCTCAGAGGAACTGGCAACCCATTCCAGTTTTCTTGTCTGGATAGATCCGTGGACAGAGGAGCCTGGTGGGCTATAGTCCATGGGGTCGCACAGTCAGTCACGACTGAGGTGTCTTAGCACACACACACTCATGTTTCATGACTGGACCAGGCAGGCCTGCCTCTGTTGTCTCAATAAAACACTAAGAAAGGCAACCAAAGTTTAAAATGAGAGAATGAATGCATATAAGATTTTTAATAAGGAGAGCACAAGTATATTAATTAAATATCTTGTTCTATTCTCCTAAACTCAGGAGATGAGTGATAATCAGATCTTCTCTAAGAATGAAAGTTACACGAGGCAGGGACCTCTCCCTGTAGATTCACCACATGAGTGAAGTGAAAGTCACTCAGTCGTGTCCGACTCTTCACAACCCCATGGACTATACAGTCCATGGAGTTCTCCAGGCCGGAATACTGGAGTGGGTAGCCTTTCCCTTCTCCAGGGGATCTTCCCAACCCAGGGATCCAACCCAGGTCTCCCACATTTGAGTGCAGTGCAGCCAAAAAAAGCAAAACAAAGATCACTAGATATTGGGCTTCCCTGATAGCTCAGTGGGTGAGAATCCACCTGCAATGCAGGAGACCCCAGTTTGATCCCTGGGTCAGGAAGATCTGCTGGAGAAGGGATAGGCTCCCCACTCCAGTATTTTTGGGCTTCCCTGGTGGCTCAGCTGGTAAAGAATCCGCCTACAATGCGGGAGACCCGGGTTGGATCCCTGGGTTGGGAAGATCCCCTGGAGAAGGGAAAGGCTAACCCCTCCAGTATTCTGGCCTGGAGAGCTCCATGGACTGTGTAGTCCATGGGGTCACAAAGAGTCAGACACGACTGAGCAACTTTCACTTTCATGATGAATTTTGGTCCTTTGAAAAAATTTATTTTCACTACTGTATGATTCCATCCAATTTTTTTTTTCTTGTGTGGCTTGACTTTCCCCTGGCTATTAATACCACTGCCACCCCGCTTACTTTTTCTTATTTTATTACTTTGGTTAAAATATATTTGCTTATGTGAGTTAGATCTTGAACATTCTCAGCATGATGAATTTTTTGTTGTGTTTTGTTGCTGCTTTATTGAATTCTCTGCAAAAGTGTAAGTCACTTTGTACTCCTGAGTTTACTAATTATTCACTACATTGCTTAATGGGGCAATCATTCCAAATTTTATCATATATCTGTACAGCAATAAAGCTCTTTATAGACAACTAAGGCACAACAGTACAAAGCAATTATCAATCCAGTTGCTGCTTTCACTTTATCCTATTTTTTTATGTATCAAGAATATATATATCCTTAGTTCCTTATTGCTTTTTAATAGTTCATTTAAAAAACCCATTTAGCACCATGAGTCCTGTTTGAATTTTATTTCTTCTTTTCATTGGTTGCTGTGTCCTGAGCCACCTGTGATTATGCTATGAGCAAAATTTCTTAAAGTTCCTGGTTTTTTAAAATTCAGGTTCGGGATAAACTCTGATGTCCTTGGAATGTGTTGCTGTGAGAACTGGCAGAAGTCAGCTGCATACATAATTAATTTTTAATAAATGCCTTTTGAAAATAAGTATGAGTACATTAAGTTTAATCTACTGTACCTTCCACACACTAGATAGTTCTATTTAATGAGATCTTTTGAATTGAACTCCCAGCGTTAAACAATGTTTGCTTCTTTTATCATCGCCTTGACATTCATTGAATGATATGATGGCAAATAGACACTTTCTTTCAGAATCTGCTGTAATCTCTGTGTGAACTTCAGAATCAATAAATTAAGAAACGCCTTCAGTTTTACATAGCGTCTTACGGATACACCTGCAGGTTTGAAATGGAGAGTGGGTTCCGGGCTGCTGTGTCTCCTTCTGTCTGGCTCTGCTCCTCACCCCACAGCTGCCACACTCCAGCCCCTCTTTTTGTCCCTGATGGGCATGGATGCCCACGTGTCTGCTGATGACTCATCCGCTTGCATGGGAAACATACATAAAAGAATGTGTGGATGGACACATTTGGAATGGATATTTTCATGTACTTGTGTTTAACCTTCACTCACATAATTTTTAAGTGTGAAAAAAACATATTCTCTTAAGGTTAAATTAAAAGCAAAAATGGCTCTGTGTTTTATTTTGTATTGGTTCTGACTATATATATATATATATTATATGTATATTTATATATTTATTATATTATTTAATATCATTACTATTTTATATTTAATAAATATAATGGTTTATATTTATCTATGAATATTTTACTAGTTCTGGCCTTTTTTTACTGGAGGATGCCTTGCAATGCTCTATTAGTTTCCGCCCTACAACCGCGGGAGGAGCTCTCTATGTACATATATGCCCTCCGTCTTGAGTCTCCCTCCCCCGGCCCCCTTCCCACGCCTCTAGGGCATCACGGGGCACCAAGCTTCCCGAGTTTTCCTCTGTTGTGGGGCAGCTTCCCACCGGCCCGGGTGGGGCACATATGCGTCAGCCCTATCCCGGCTCCTCTCGCCCTCCGCTTGCTCCCTCCCCGAGTCCACACATCCCTTCTCTGCTTCTGGTCAGTCTCTGAGATCCCTGCCCTGCAAACAGGCTCGTCTGCACTGTCTTTCTAGATTCCATTCGCATGTGTGGACACACGATTGGCTGTATGTATTCACACTCCTCCTCCCATCAGTAGGGAGGACCACATGCTGAATAATTACCTGCAGAAGCAGTCTGAAGTAGTCTTGCACTTAGTCTTCTTTCCAAGAAGCGCTGGGGGTGAAGGAAGAGAAGGGAGGAAGCGCAGTGACAGGGCAGAGCCAGAGGCACCCAGAGAGCTTTCCGGGAGAAAAGCAGCATTTTGTTTATTATTTACAGAAGCAAAGGCAATGCTGAGGTCTTCTGAGTTTAATAAAATGCCCACGTAACCCTCATAGCTGCTGTTTCTTGAGCTCCGAGTCCTGTCGTGGACTCCTTACCATCGCCATCCTGTTACCCCTATTTGACAGATGGGGAAACTCAAGCCTGAAGATTTTTCATGATTCGCAAACGTAATACGTCAAATACATCACATACAGGACATGTCTGAGAACCCAAGCCCGTTTAACTAGTCTCAGAGCTCATTTAGGTCCTTTCCATCATGACACCTGCTTAATAATTGTATTTAAATCTTTGAGGCTAGGCTCATCCATTGTGATTTTCCAAAACGCACATTTTAGACCCGTTTAGACTCTCTTCAGTCATTATTCATCTGACACGTAATGATGGATGACCTGATGTCTGCCCAGCACTGTGCTGGGTCTGGAAAGTATCTTCTCTACTTAATTCTCACACACGAAAATGCTAAGCTTAACTTTTGACGGCCAAAAATTCCTCCTCTTTCAATATTTTCTGAAATATAGCAATAAAAGATAATGGATATGAGCTAAGAACATTCTGAATATTTATGACATAGTCTGAAGAGAGTATATTTTACATTCCTAGGTTGTTCAATTGGGATGCCATAAATCACAATTATATCAAATATTTTAACCGTAAAAGGGATCTATTTGTGTCTTTAGGAAGGTAGCTTGTTTCTCTTAATAGAATGATCCTGACAATTTTATTATGTGTTAGTTATATAGATGAATCTTCTTTTCCTTTTGCTGCTAATAAAGTGCTTTTAGAAATAAATTACTTCAGTTTAGGTGTAATGAATGAGGGCCTTACACACAATCCCGTGAAATGTTAATCATGACTGCAAGTCACTTATTTTTACCTAGACATTATCTCATAAATTGTGGAATTGGGCACTGGCTACTAAGTTTGGCTATATTTCTCACTGTAAGCCCATAATAAGCCGATGTGTTACACTAAATTAAATGATAAAAAATTGATTCCAAGAACCTCCTCCATCAACGGTTTTATAATTTAATTCCAATTGATACCCTGCTTATCCCCAGGCTTTTTAAAATTTCTATTTATTGAAGTATAGTGGATCTGCAATGCTGTCAGTTTCAAGTGTACAGCAAAGTGATTCACATATATATATATATATATATATATATATATTTCAGATTTTTTTTCTGTATAAGTTATTACACAATTTGAGTATAGTCCCTTGGGCTACACAGTAGGACCTTATTGCTTATCAGTTTTATATATAGAAGTGTGTATCTGTCCATCCCAAGCTCCTAATATATCCCTTTCCTCACCTTTCCCCTTTGGTAGCTGTAAGCTTGTTTTTTTACGACCATGAGTGTGTGAATTGGAACATGGATCCCATTTCAGTGAAGGAAATAGACATGCCTTTAGTAATTTTTGTACAGACAGAGATTCAGAAAGAAACCTCTTTTAAAACTGTTGCAAGTGCTCCTGGAGTATTGGGCTCCATGGTGGTCTTCTGGGAATGACCGACAGACACTGATTTATCAGGGGAGCTACTTCTAACAATCAGCAAGGAGGAGACCAGGAGGCTGACTATAGCCACCGAGTCTGAGGAGACGTGGACTTGGCTGTGATGTGGGATTAGGCGGCCAGAAACAGGCTGCCCCACCAGAACTGCTCAGACCCTGATGTTGTCTGAACATTGCTGCTAAAACCCCATCACCACCCAAGGACCCAGAGACTAGGTCCGGATTGGCCCAAACTGAGCACCATCATGTCTCTCAACATCCTTAGAGCTGAGCTGGCACCTCCACAGCTTGCCAACTGGAAACAGCCAAAGTCATCAGAAAACTGACATCAGCCTCTTGATGCATCTAAGGGGAGGAATCTAATTTTCATTGCAAATCTTGCTTGTAAGGGGACCTCGGGAGTGTTATATTTTAACTTTTTGTATTCTGCACAAGAGGCAGATGCACAGAAGGAGGCTGGATACTAATTAACCACATCTATCAAAGATCCTGGCAGGTAGTGAATGATAGCATTTCTCTGCATGCTCAGTCTCTAAGTTGTGTCCAACTCTTTGGGACCCCATAGACTGTAGCCCACCAGGCTCCTCTGTCCATGGGATTTCCCAGGCAAGAATACTGGAGTGGGTTGTCACTTTCTCCTCCAGGGGATCTTCCTGACGCAGGGATAAAACCCACATCTCCTGTGTCTCCTGCATTGCCAGGCAGATTCTTGACCCCTGAGCCACCTGGAATGCCCATCATTTTTCAGTAGCAATAATTAGAATAAAGTGTTGTCAAGGAGAACAAGAGAAATCCTATAACAAAGGAACAGACTACTTCGCAGAAGTAGTCTCTGAAAGTAGGTAATAGTTTTCAAATCGCTATATATGATTTGAAGAATGCTTGCTTTCCTATATTATTATGCTATTCAAACAAGCTGGAGTTGATATAAGAGCCTGATAGCTTCCTTTAAGATTCTTTCTCTAAGATGTTAGTTACAGATAGAAGTAAGTTTTCATTTGTTTTAACTACAAACGCTGCTACTGTCCTTATACCAGGTTTCTTTCTATCTCTACATTCTTCCCCCAAGTCACATCATCCATTCCCCTTGCTTTACTTCTATTTATTTGCTTATTTTTTGATGTGTATCGTTTTTTAAAGTCTGTATTGAATTTGTTACAGTATTGCTTCCTTTTTTTTTTTTTTGCCACAAGGCATGTGAGATCATAGCTCCTCAACCAGCTCCTCAAACCTGTAGCCCTGTATTGAAAGGCGAAATTCTAACCACTGAACTGCCAGGGTAGTCCTGTATTGCTTTAAATTGCATTTCCCTATTTTGATTCCAAAATGAATACTCCAGCCCGAGTCTCACCTCTGCAGGTCGAACTTGCAGGCTTCAATCCATACTCAGCAGCTTCCCTGCAGGGTCTCAAAGGCCTGCCCTGAAAACCACTGGGTGTAAGGCAAGCTCTAGTATGTGCATGGACCTCAGGGAGTATTGCTAATATTTTGTAACAACTGTAAGTGGAAAGCAACCCTTAAAATCGTGTAGAAATGCTTTCTTTTAACAGAGAAAACTATACAGCAATAAAAAAGAAACAAACTACTTATTCACATAGAAACATGAGTCAATCCTAAAATCACTCTGCTGAACGACAAAAACCAAACCAAACAGTAATACACATACTATGGTCTCACATACTATAAAATTCTAGAAATCAGCAACACATTTCTAATGATAGAAACCAAACTGGCGATTGCCTGAAGATGGTGAAGGTAGAAGGAGAGGAAAGGTCTTCCCGGCCCAGGGATTGAACCCAGGTCTCCTGCGTTGCAGGGAGATTCTTTACTGTCTGAGTCACCAGGAATACCCAGAAAGTGCCTAGAGGCAGATATCAAATGGGCTCGAGAATACGTGGGGGAAATGGATGTTTATTATCTTATTTTGGTTATGGTTTAATGGGTGTCTACACATGAGAGACAACTCGTTGGAAAAGTGCCTGATGCTGGGAAAGATAGAGGGAAGAAGGAGAAGAAGGTGTCAGAGGGTGAGATGGCTGGATCACTGATGCAATGGACATGAACTTGGGCAGATTCTGGGAGACGGTGAAGGACAGGGAGGCCTCGCATGCTGCGGTCCGTGGGGTTGCAAAGAGTCGGACATGACTGGGAGACTGAACCACACAACAATTACATGAGACAATCTCCAGCTGTACACTTCAATACATGCACTTATTGTGTCTCAATTGTCCCTCAGTTAAAATTCTTAAACCAGAATAAAAAGGAAAGAAATAACTGTCCATTTTCAAAGCAAAAGTGGGCTTCCACACAGGCATGGCTGACTCAAGCTTGAAATACCCACTGCCCGTTTTTTCACTGAAAACTGGAAATTGTTCACGTCTGTCAAAACCTGTTGTAATTCTGCTTTCCTGCAGAGATAGTACAATGACAAATCCCAAGAAGAAAAAAAGGCTCTCTACTGAACAATTTTCACTGACATGCGTCCTTATAAGCATGCATATACACACACACCTGCCTGCCAGCCCTGCTTATGTACGGAAGTTGTTTTTGCTGTATGCATGGTTTGAAAATCACGCTATCTCCTAAGTTTTCTATTTCAAAATGTTTAGGTTGTACATTTCAAAGTGTTGTAAGTGCAAATGTATTCTATTTCAGGGGGAAAAGAGCCCTTTGTGCAACACAGTTTCACTGAGTTGTGAATTTCACAAGAGCTCCTATGTTCCACCTGCACATGTATTTGGAAAGTGAGAGTGTCAGTCACTCAGCTATGTCCACCTCTTTGGTACCCCAGAGACTGTCTCACTATGGTCTTCTGTCTCTGGGATTCTCCAGGCAAGAATACTGGAATGAGATGCCATACCCCACTCCAAGGGATCTTCTTGACCCAGAGATTGACCCTGGGTCTCCTGCACCGCAGGCAGATTCCCTACCATCTGAACACCAGGGAAGCCCACGATGTTGCTCTCATTTTGGAACACTGTTGGTACCTAAACAGAAGCAGATATCCTGGTGTGTTAAAACATTAGTCATTCAGTTGTGTCCGACTCTTCACAACCCTATGGATTGTAGCCTTCCAGGCTTCTCCGTCCATGGGATTCCCCAGGCAAGAATACTGGAGTGGGTTGAAATTTCCTTCCCCAAAGTGCTGTGGACTTACATATGAAATTAATATCTACTTGAGAGCACAAGACTTTACAGGACTTCTGGGCCTCAGACCCTCCAGTTAAGGTTTTGTCCTGGAGGGGCATGTGTTTCCTGGCCTTTGAGGTTGAGTGGCCCCATTAGTCAGATTTCACGAGCTCATGCTGCATGGCGAATGAGCTCAAAAACACAGCGCTTTGCCACAGTAACTATTCATTGTCACAGCAGACACCAGGGGATGCAGGGAGGCTCTGTGTCTTCATTTCTGTGGGTCGGATCTGCTCTCTGTGCTTTTTATTCCAGGAATCAGGCTGTTGGAATGGCATTTTGGAGGATGACAGAGGTCAGGAGCTAGGGCAGAAATGTGCTGCTACTTCTAGAAACCTCTCCTGCTAAGTACCTGTGCACCAGGAATGGAATCGCAGTCCACTCCCACTTCTTGGCCAAAACAAGTCACCAAGAGTATATTGAGGAAGCGATGTGTGATGCTCTTGTAAGGAGAAGAGGGAGTTAAAAATTGGGAAGATACTGGGTTGGCCAATACACAATTCAATTTACCACAGATGCTTTTGAGGAAAATTCTCAGAAGTCACATCATCATTTAGTATCTGTGGGATGTCAGTGGGACTCAGCCTACTGGTCCCCATTTCACAGATCAAGGAACTGAGTCTCAAGTAGGTTAAAAGACTTGCCCAGTCCCAGGGTCTCCATCTTCATCTCCCAGCTCCATAATTCTTATGTTCTTCCTAGTACACCACAGAGGAGATGGGAGACCCAGTTTTGCATTCCTTTTAGTACTTGGCATAGTTGCTTGCTTACAATGTTTACTGGTTATATTTTATGAAATACAGCTCATGCATGGATTCATCAAATACTAACATTTATCTTGAGTCATGTGCTATGCTAGATGCTGAGGCCATATCTGTGAATTAGATAAACACAGCTTTGCCTTCATTGAGCTTACATGAAAGGGGAAATAGTCCAGTTTTTAAAATACATGATTTTACCACTTTTCTCATAATTTAAAATTTCCCAATGAATTTATGCTACCATCAGTCTATTTACCAAAGGTTAGGACTGGGCAAATCACCTACCATTTTATCAAAGGAAGTGATGAGATAGGGTAAGAAAAATAGACTGCAAGAGTTTTATGAAAAAGATCAAGTTTTTTGGTCCATGGGATTCATCCTGCAGAGTCATTTTCCTAATTTGCAGCTTTCCCCCCTGTCATTCCTGGAGAAGGAAATGGCAACCCACTCCAGTATTCTTGCCTGAGAATCCCAGGGATGGAGGAGCCTGGTGGGCTGCCATCTATGGGATTGCACAGAATCAGACACAACTGAAGCAACTTAGCAGCAGCAGCAGCCTCTGTCATTCCAGCCTGTTTTCTGTGAACCTTTGAAGTTCTCATCTTTCCAGGAATAGGTGATTAGGATTCACTTTCAGATTCTTATGATTAAAATGGAAGATGGATGATCAATGAAGTAGTCAAATGTTGGCTGGATTTGTCTAGAAATCTTGTAGTCATGAATGGATGTGAAAGTCGGACTATAAAGAAGGCTGAGCACCAAGAATTGATGCTTCCGAATTGTGATGCTAGAGAAGACTCTTGAGAGTTCTCAGATTGCATGGAGATTAAACCAGTAAATCCTAAAGGAAATCAACCCTGAATATTCATTGGAAGGACTGATGCTGAAGCTGAAACTCCAATACTTTGGCCACCAGATGAGAAGAGCCGACTCATTGGAAAAGACCCTGATGCTGGGAAAGATTGAGGGCAGGAGGAGAAGAAGGTGTCAGAGGGTGAGATGGCTGGATCACTGATGCAATGGACATGAGTATGGGCAAACTCAGGGAGATGGTGATGGACAGGGAGGCCTGGCGCGCTGTGGTTCATGGGGTCACAAAGAGTCGGACACGACTGAGCAACTGAACCACAAACAATTCGTGTGTATCCTGACTGGAGCAGCCTGGATCAGTGGCAGAGAACCAAGTGGAATCTCGGGCACCAGTCATGGCCTGTGACGAAGGTGCCTGGGTCCTCAGCTCCATTTGGAATGTTGTAAGTATACAATGGATACAGCTCTTGTTAAAGTTCTTAGATATTCTTGCCGAGAATTACAGGTAAAACAGAAGTGGTTTCTATCTTTTTCTTCCTTTTCTGCTCTTTATTTGTACAACACATTTGCCCTTTGGTTTGAACATATTTATCTTTACTACACACTTGACTCCACACTTTTTGCATATATCACCTTTCACAGCATCCTTGTCTATCTCATAAAACTGTCAAGCAGCGTTTCCTGTCTCGATAGTGGAACAGATAGATATTCATTGAGAGCCAATTTAAGGCAGGCGCTCAGGAGAACACTGGTCAGCTGAAAAAGACATTACTTGGTCTGAGTTGATGCCCTACATCTGTCTCTATGCCGATTCCAATTTCCCTAGGGTAAAACCTTACAGGTATTCTAGAAATAAATTGTTGACAACTACATGTGGTTCATGGGGTTCAGCACTTCATTGCAAGTAGATGGGGAAACAGTGGCTGGCTGACTTTATTTTTCTGGGCTCCAAAATCACTGCAGATGGTGACTGCAGCCATGAAATTAAAAGATGCTTACTCCTTAGGGAAAGTTATGACCAACCTAGACAGCATATTAAAAAGCAGAGACATTACTTTGTCAACAAAGGTCAGTCTAGTCAAGGCTATGGTTTTTCCAGTGGTCATGTATGGATGTGAGAGTTGGACTATAAAGAAGGCTGAGCACTGAAGAATTGATGCTTTTGAACTGTGGTTCAAAAGACTCTTGAGAGTCCCATGACTGCAAGGAGATCCAGCAAGTCCATCCTAAAGGAGATCAGTCCTGGCTGTTCATTGGAAGGACTGATGTTGAAGCTGAAACTCCAATATTTTGGCCACCTGATGCAAAGAGCTGACTCATTTGAAAAGACCCTGATGCTGGGAAAGATTGAGGGCAGGCAGAGAAGGGGATGACAGAAGATGAGATGTTTGGATGGCATCACTGACTCAATGGACGTGGGTTTGGGTGGACTCCGGGAGTTGGTGATGGACAGGGAGGCCTGGTGTGCTGTGGTTTATGGGGTCACAAAGAATCGGACATGACTGAGTGACTGAGCTGAACTGAACTGAACATGTGGTTCTGATGGTCATTCTCTAACCAAGTCACATTCAAAACTTCCAGTAGGAGTATTTCTAATATTCAGATATTCAAACTAAGATAAACATGACTGATAAAGAGAAAAATGCATTTCAAACCTGGAGAAATGAAGTCACAGCATCAGATGTAAAATCCAGAATTTTAGACAACCTCGAATGTGGTCAGGAGGATTTGAGGAAGAGGAGAAGGCAATGAGACAGCCTGAAACAGCATTGCTCCAGCATCCCTACTGCTACCTGTGTACGTTTACATATATTTCTATCTACTCCAAGGCTTTCCTGGTGGCTCAGATGGTAAAGAATCTGCCTGCGATGTGGGAGACCTGGGTTCAATCCATGGGTTGGGAAGACTACCTGGAGAAGGATTGGCTACCCACTCCAGTATTCTTGCCTGGAGAATCCCATGGAGGGGGAGCCTGGTGGCCTGTTTTTCTCTTGTCTTAAAGGAAACATCCCTTCTCCTTATATCCAAGGTCAAGTCTTAGAGTGTGCCAGCCTCACCAGTTGCTCTGCAGAGATAGTGCACCATTAACTTCCTTTCTCCCAGGCCATCTCTTTATCTATAGGAATGTGAACAGGGCCAGTAGTTATCATCTTTTTTAAAGAATAGCCCATAAACAAGGCAGTCTCCATCCTGTCTACACCCTATTCTCAGCATCTTCCCTTCACAGCCACCCCCTTGAATCAGCTTCAGCCAACTGCTGGCAGCACAGCCTGCCACGTCCTCCCCTAGGGACAGACTTTCCCTCCACCAACAGCAGTCCTGCCCCAGGAACTTCGCCCACAGAAGCAGACAGCCACAGAGATGAGGGTCAGATACTCGAGTATCGGAAGAAAGTGCCTGAAGCCGCCTTGATGTAAAGCCCAAATTGTTCCTGTTCTGTACTTCACTTAAGAATAAATGGAACATCTGCATTTCATTTACACAGATGGTGATGTCTGTGCTGCTCTATGTTGCTCAGTCGTGTCTGACTCTGAAACCCCACGGCCTGTAGCCCGCCAGGCTCCTCTGTCCAGGGGATTCTCCAGGCAAGAATACTGGAGTGGGTTTGCATGCCCTGCTCCTGGGAATCTTCCCAACCCAGGGATCAAAGCTGCGTCTCCTTCATTGGCAGGTGGGGTTCTTTACGCCTAGTGCCGCCTGGGATGCTCTAATCAACGGCTCTTGCCCAATCAGACCCTCCTGCTGCTCTCCTGGGCACTCTCCCACCCGAGTGCAGGCTTCACCGTGCTGTCTGCAGGAACAACGCCCCTCACTCTTGTTGAAATCAGCCGCAGCATCTACTGTCAGCGTCCTTGGCCTCTCGGAAAGTTTCACAAAACGCTTTTTCGAAGATAGCAGTATACCCTCACCATTAAAGGATGTGAAGTCCAGGTGAGGGAAGGCTGTGTCGTTCTTTGAAGAGGGCGGAGTCCCCAGAGGCTATGGAGTCTATTCTACATTTTACTTTTGAGTTAGGCTTTCCTGGAGCATAGTCCCTTTATGAGGTTGTGTCAGGTTCTGCTGCATAGCAAAGTGAATCAGCCATTCATACACACACACACACACATATCCCTTTTTGAGGGGATTTCTTCTCCTTTAGGTCACCGCAGAGTGCAGAGTCCAGTTCCCTGAGCTGTAGGCTAGGTGCTCGTTAGTCGTCTATGTTACACATCGTATCAATAGCGTATGATGTCCACATTTTATCCGTAAGTGCCCCACAGAGCAACTGCAGTGAGTGCATGACTTCTGGGCCAACACAAGGGAGCAAGGAATCTGCACTACTCACAGCCGCCTGTACTCTCCATTGTGTAGATTTCCTGCTGAGGGCCCCGAAGCTGATAAATTCAGCCTTATGTAAAATTATCTCTGCCTTCCTCCTTCTATTGCCTCGGAATTCATTCTCATGTGCATTGCCCAGAGAATCGCCTGTATATAAATCAGCAAAGTCTTGCATGTCCTCTTCAAGGAGAGCCAGAGATCTGGCGTTGCGTAGCAGGTCTAGTACCCACACAATTTTCTCTTCCCTTTCTTAGAGTCAGGATGTGTCAAAAGCCCCATTTTCACACAAATATGTAGCTGCAACTGGCAACCACGCTTGTCCACCCTGTTGCACGTGCTCTGTCTTGACACCTGAAGACTGATGCTGTGGCCACTGGCAAACATAAGGTCTGGTGCAATTTGTGAAGCTCCCCCCTTATAGTTTTTAATTAAATATTTGACCCTGTCATTGTAAAGCATTTTAGGAACCATTATTTATCATCATAGAAACAACATAGTCACCACTTGAGGGCTTTATTTATTTTTTCAGGTCACCCCCGCCCCTGGAGTAACAGCAATTTAATAAATGCCTCCAACATTTTCTTGCTCAGAAGGCAGACTCTATCTGACCAGCAGAGCAAGCTTTCAAAGGAATTAGTTCTCCCCTAGTTCTCACTCTTCAGCGTTTCTCCATGTTTTTTTTTTTTTTCTAAAAATATAAAATCCAACATTACTTTCAAGACACAAAAGGCAGCGCCCTTTGCAGAGGGGTGTGTGTCCTTCTTCACATCTGCATCTCATCACCTTCTTTCCCTGTGCTCTGGGGTTTGGACGCACTGGCTGATTTAAGAAAGCCCCGTGGGCCTCCTGTTTCCCTACATCTGCGCAGCCTGCCCCGGCTCTCGGGGATGTGATGCCTGCTCACCTGTAATAACTACAGAAGACAAACAGCATCCCCTGGCCACCTCTTCACGGGCTGGCAGCAAGGAACCCATGCCTCTCTGTAATGCCGTTATATTTCAGTTTTTTTATGTATCTTTGACCACCCCGGATTGGTGCCCATGAGTGTCTTCAAACGAAGGCTTATAAACAATACCTTAGGGACTTGCCTGGTGGGCCAGTGTTTAAGACTCCACGCTTCCACTGCAGGTGGAGGGCTGGGGGTGGGGGTGGGGGTGGCAGTGGCACGGGTTCGATCCCTGGTCAGGGAACTAAGATCCAGCACGCCGTGAGGCTAAGAAAAGAAAATGAAAGTCAATTTGTTGAACTGAATAAAAAATGAAAATGCAGCATGTCAACTTAAATTTTAAAAAATTGTGTATAGAAAACCTAGAGGGAGCGGGTGGAGAGGGAGGTGGGAGGGGGGATCGGGATGGGGAACACATGTAAACCCATGGCTGTTTCATTTCAATGTATGACAAAATCCACTACAAATAAAAATAAATAAATAAATGAAAAGAAAACCAACAACTTAAATGAAGTGGGGAAATGCAGATTAAACAAAATTAAGTAGCAAAGTGGGTACCACATGTCCTTAAGACTGTGACATTGTTATAATAAGACACTTTTTCTCCAGAATTCAAGTAGAGTTTACTAAATGCCTGAAAATGAAAGTTGCTCAGTCCTGTCCGACTCTTTGCGACCCCATGGGCTATACAGTCCATGGAATTCTCCAGGTCAGAATACTGGGGTTGATAGCCTTTGCCTTCTCCAGGGGATCTTCCCAACCCAGGGATTGAACCCAGATCTCCCGCACTGTGGATGGATTCTTTGCCAGCCGAGCCACAAGGAGAGCCCAACAATCCTGGAGTGGGTAGCCTATCCCTTTTCTAGCAGATCTTCCCAACCCAGAAATCGAACTGGGGTCTGCTTGCTTTCAAATCCTGAGATGCTTTTTAGTCTTCTTCTGAAGCAGAATTCAGCAGCGCACGAGGGTGTTGTAAGGTCTGATTATGATGTAGGTTGTTCTGATGGTTACTTCATTTGACAGCCCTGGAACTAAACTCTTTGGTCTGACCTGCTTGGGGCCTCGGAGCATTGACTTCATCATGGGTTTACATGGGTTCTCTTGGTTGGCTGCTCCCAGTGGGTTTTAGCCCATGGAGTCCACCAGCGCGAGATTGTGAGGAGAATCGGGGTTTGAATGTCTTCCATTCTGCATTAGGCCATGTTTCTGGGTCTTCAAGGCCCAAGGCTTTGGTGCAATGGGCCCCATCCCTTCACTGGGCTGTTAACAGAGTCGTCTCTTCACACCAAGAGTGGGAAAGGCTTCTCACCTTTGCTAGTCTCTGGCTGCTTCAACAGACCTCACCGGTTCATCAGAGTCTCTTAAGCCATCTTAGTTCCGTTTTGTTTCCAGCCTTGGCACTGCTTTCCCAAGTGGTGCTAGTGGTAAAGAACCCACCTGCCAATGCAGGAGACATGAGAGACGCAGGTTCGATCGCTAGGTCAGGAAGATCCCTTGCAGGAGGACATGGCACCCCTCTCTGGTACTCTTGCCTGGAGAAGCCCACGGACAGAGGAGCCCGGTGGGCTACAGTCCACGCGGTCACAAAGAGTTGAACATGACTGAGGCAGCTTAGCACATCAGGCCAATATAAAGGCTGACATAAACCATCGCTTGTACTTCTTTCACCCTGAAATGTATTATTAACTTATCCCTTTGCTTATGTAATTGGAATAAATCCTTGCACAATTAATTTATTTATGACCTCAGGAGATTTGATAATATTTTATAACTTTCCCCCCCAAATTATGAAATCTTTCTTGGTACAGGCAAAAATATAAATGAATTTTTTTTTCAAAATAATAAATCATAACTTCTACATATGTCTTTTAAAGCTTCAATTATGCTTCCTAAATTAGTTGTTTTTCCAGCATTGTGATATGATGTATTTTCCAATTATATGTGATCAGACTCCACGGACTTTGTTAGTCCTGAAATGTGGATTGGTTATTGTTCGTGTTAAAAGGTTTTTATTAGTAATTGTCTTAATTTTGCGCCATTTGTAAATTCCAAACCATATCAAAACTGGGGACTCTTTATTGTGTAATTGTGATTAGTGATCATTTAGAAACCACCCAGTACCTGTTACTTGATAAAATATACAGAACTTGATTCTTGATCACTCACATGCAGCAAAGAAATTAGTGCGGGCAGTCCCTGTTTTCCACAAGCGTATCAGACTGTGGATAAGACACACAAACAGAAACTGTACAACGTGATCTTAATGATCAATGGGAAAATTATGATTTTTCCTACCATTTTCAAAGTTTTTCTCTAAAACATTAGCACCTCTTTTTATTAGTTATAAATGTATGGGAAAGAAAACAAACAGTGCAATTAATATTTATTTATAGCACTGTAATTTAAAACACTAGGAGTGGTAAAAGAATCTACCTACCAGTGTGGTAGATGCAGAAGACTTGGATTCGATCCCTAGGTCAGGAAGATCCCCTGGAGCAGGAAATGGCAGCCCACTCCAGTATTCTTGCCTGGAGAATCCCATGCACAGAGGAGCCTGGTGGGCTGCAGTCCATGGGGTCGAAAAGAGTTGGGTAAGACTAAGCACGAACCCATTTCATTGTAAACGATCTTCAGCAATTGGTTGCACAGTGCTTGCCTTCCTCCCAGACCATAATGTAGCATATATGTAATACACAGAGTAACTTTTCTTGGTCTTAGTGAGTCTTCACATTCCTAAGTTTGGTTCACCTTCCAAAATATCACCTTGATATTTTCAGAGTCATGAACTATCTCCAAGAATCCCTTGAATATGAATTCTTTGCCGGTGTTTCTTCCCATAGGAAATCTTTATCATCATCTTCACATCCTTTTCACTCATGTTGATAAGTTCACCCTTACTAAGCCCTTCTGGATGCACAGTTGTACCTGCCCTGCACTTCTGTAGAACTCATCCACACTTCCGTCTGTGCAAATTTCACTGTCAGTGTCATCGTATTGCATTTTTTTTTTTTAAAGAAACGTCACCTTTAGTTTTCTAAGTCTCTCTTTTGATGATTTGCTTCATCAAACATCACTTGTATTTATCCCTAGGAGGCAAGGTAGAAACATACCTACACACCTTCCTGTTTGTGTGTGGACAAATAATACAATAGATGGATGCATGGTGACGAAATGCTGGCCCACGGCTGGGCACTCATGAACACGATTTGCGTCTGTTATTTGGAAAGTGGTTTGTGAACTGAAAAGTTGGCAGCAGAATGTGACTCTATGCCATTATTCACAGCTAATACGCCCTGGTAACTGAAACTCGAGCCACGTCATCTGGGGACGAGTGTTACATAACCAAACCACAGTTACTGAGATCTGTGCGTATTGGGCCCATATGGACGACTGAAGCCTGCCTACATCAGTGTTTGAGTTTTGAAATGATAAGACTCTTTTTCATTATTTAGCATCGTTTACAGTCCCTGGTATATATTAGATACAACTCAGCATGCGCAAAAGTCAAGATGATTTTGACTTCAAAGAAAATTTATTTTGAACCAAAAAGTAGTTGACATGGTTTTTTTTTTTTTTCCTCCCTCAGACCACAGATTTTAGCAGGCTTTATAACAACTATTCCTACAAATATTATCAGTCCCAGAGCAAAACATGGGCCCCATTTCCACACTTGCTTCTCTTGGTCCTTCATATAAATTTAATGTGAAAACTAGTTTTAAAAACTGGAAACAGTGTGGAATCCACTGTCCAAACATATCTGTTCTTGCTTCTTAATAATAAACTCAGACTAAAGTTGGAATTCACAAGTAATTTTGCTAGAAGAAAGAGAACAATTAAGTTTTCTCAATTCTGAAAGGAGTAGGGAAATTTAGTAACTTGTTAAATTAGAATCACATTCAGCCTAGAGCAAACAAATGAATTATTCTTTATTGGTTGGACATAACATGTTGAAAATAAAAGTAAATTTCTAGATCAATTAAAATATAAATGCATTAGCTAGCCTAACTGTAGTTTAAAATTTAGAACAAGACAAAAAAATCTAAACCAAGTCTCAAAAACATCAAAATTCAGAAACAGATGTTGTCATGACACTTTACTTACTGAAGTAGGACTATTAACGACATTTTGTAGTTTCACACACCACAGAAAAAGGTTGATTGCCTGAACCCTGCTATTGTTGCCTGTGGCCTGTGTTCATGCCCTAAAAATCCAGATGTTAACGATGAAGTTTTTTCCTCTGTTGATTAATTCACTCATTCATTTCTTTATGTATTTATTTATTCTTTTGGTAGCTATTACTCAATGTTAATATCCCATATGCCAATATCCCATATTCACTGAGAATATAATGGTGAATAAAAACTCCACAATTCTTGCCCTTAATGGAGTTCTTAGTCTAATGACAAGGGAGATATTTAGCAAGTTAACATGTAGTAGTGAATATACTACTACAAAGCACAAAGTGAGCTCAGGAATTAAAAGAGGGGGACTATTTTAAGTCAGAAGTTCAGTAAGACCCCAATGAGAAAAGACATTTGTGCTGAAACCCGAGGGAAGGACACGCCTTGCCTTAAGACCAGGGTCAAGTGCAATCAGTGGAAAGGGGACCGAGGGAGCCAAACACCGAAGCGAGATGTTAGTGCAGCTGAGCGTGCGACGGGCGGCTGTGCCCAAGCCGAGGGCAGGCGGCGAGGGTGCCCTGGGTGGGTGGTGGGCCAGGGGCCTGCATGGTAGGAGCCCTTGAGGTTGTGGATTTTACTCTAAGTGTGAAGGGTTGTGGGGCGAAGGATATGAGCTGACTGACAATGAAGTCATCAACAAGAGTGCTTTCAGGGTGGAGGATGGGAGGAGGAACAAGGACGTTCACAGGGCGGGAAGGGGTCCCTGGGAGGCAGGGGTGTGACGTCTGCTTTGGTGAACATTGAGATCCACGTGCCAGGGTGACTTCTCCAGAGAGGATGGTAGCAGTGTCTAGTCATCGAATTCAGAACCGGTGACAGTGACCTTGTGCTGGACTCCGGGGCACTGAGGACTTCCCGGCTGGAAGGGAGGGTCACTCAAGGCTTGACTCCTCCTTGTCAGCTGTGGCTGTCCTCGGGTCATCGAAGCCAACAGCTTCTTACTAAGCTCTACCCGTCACAACCCATTCTGATTCTGCTGCACAACTCTGCCCCTGGTGTGCTGGCCTCTGTGTGTGAGTGTGTGAGTGTGAGTGTGTGTGTGTGTGTGTGTGGTGGGGGAGAGTGTGTGTGTGAGTGCCTCCAGACTAAAATTCCCATCTCCTGCAACTGAGTCGGTGTCTTGGTTGCCAAGCCCGCTCCATGGGTGGGATATCATTCCAACCTAGACTGGTGAATTCTTTAATCTGTGCAGTCCGGCCATGCTTGGAATTCACTTGCTCTCCTGGGTCCATTCAGAAGAGACTGTGGAAGAAGTTCGGCTCTTATCTTGACATCTTGGCTAAATTTTGTGTCCTTGTCTCTGATTAAACCCCTTTAATAGAAGGTATGTGATCATCATAGGTGTGTGAACCTTGTCCATCTACCTTTTTATAGGTCAGCTTTTCTTTCTCTCTCTCTAAACCCTACCAGCTGATCGTATACTTTTCTAAAGCTTTAAATACCGCACAAATAGAGAGATTTTTTTAATTTGTTTTCTGCAGCCAAGAAAATTCTCCATGCCAGACTTGTGGATCTCACTTGACAGATCCTCATGAATGCCTCATAAGCATCTAAAAATCCACATGTTTATATTTGATCTTCTTCCCCCAGCCCCCACTAAAACAACACCCGCTTCTTGCTCCCGGAATCCTCGGTTTCATAAAAAGATATCCACACAAGCCTAGCACTCAGTTTTGATTCTTTCTTTACCTTGAGACCCACCCATGAAAAATCGGAAAATTCTTTAGATAGTCTCATCAGAATTGGCCCAGATTCTGATTCTAGGCCTAGATTCGCTTTTCTCCTTCTCACACTGTTTTCCTCACAGTATCCCACGGCATCCTCTTCTGCCAGGACAGGGAAATCCTAATTCGTTTATGTGATTGCACCGAGCCTCTCCTCTGCTACTAGCCAGAGAAGATGGGGTCGCGGTGGCAACTGGTCTCCAGGGGCAGATACAGCCGCACACAGCAGGATTCCTGGCTGCAGGTAGCACTTCTCTTCAGGCCATTCAAAATGTGTCCCTTGCTGCAGTTAATTCAGAGGCGAGGGAGCCACAAGCAATTAACTTTGACATTCCAACCGCGTGGCCAGGCATCCTATGATCCTGTGAACATATAAGGAATTTTACCTTTTTTTTTTTTCTGGAGACTATTTAACACTGCCTAGAACAGCTTCAAGCTCAAGCCTTAAAAATATTCTCAAAAGGATTGCATCTCAATTCTTACTTTCTTTACACTTTTGGGGTGTTTTTCAAAGAAGTCAATAATAAAGTTGAGTATTAGCAATTCCTATATTCCTAGTCTGCGTGAAGTAATATGAATCTCTATATGACTAACCATATGACAAAACCAGAAAATGAAGGCCCCCCAAAAAAAATTCATTTTTTTCTGAAGGCATCATCTGTGAAGATATAAAAACCCAGTGACTTATCCCTTACCTGCTAAGTCATAATCTACACTTAAATTAAAAATCTCACCATCAAAATTAATGTAAAGAAAAATTTAGAGATAGTTGAAAGTGGGATAACAGGAAATATTTTGCTGAGGTGGAAGAACCTGACATGAGTTCAAATAAGAATGACTTTAGAAGTCATCTCCCTCATCTGACAAAGTGCAGGCAGTATCTCAGTGGGGGGGTTAATTTTGTCTGTTTATTCGTGTTTATTGTGGCTGCGCTGGGTCCTCACTGCTCACGGGCCCCTCTCCAGATGCAGCGCTCGGGTTTCTCACTGCGGGGGCTTCTCATTGTGGCTCACGGTCTCTAGGGTGTGTGAGCTTCAGGCTTTGTGGCTCAGGCTTAGCTGCCCTGTGGGCGTGTGGGGTCTTCCCAGAACAGGGATCGAACCCACGCCTCCTGCATGGGCGGGCAAATGCTTCATGACAGAGCCAGCAAGAAGGACAGGACGCAGGAAGTACTTTGGGGGGGGGGCGGTGGGGGGAGTTGTTATTATTTTAAAACATAAGTGCATTTATCCAACTTCTGCTTGAAGTCCAAGCGACTGGGTTCTTGTTACTTCCACAGCCCATTACATTTACAAAGAGCTCAAATGACTGGGAAATCTATCACTTTTTTTCCACTGCCAACACTTTGGCCCAGGCTCTGTCCTCAGGAACCAAACTACAATCTAATTCTCCCACATGACTTCTTCTGAGGAGAGTGCTTTCTTGCCCTGCGTCCTATTGGTCATCTTTTCTATTTCAACCTGTATTCAGGCTTCTCTTCAATCATTTGTTTTTCCTGTGATTCGTCATCAGTCCAGCTTTTTTCTTTTTCTTTTTCCTGGGCATTTGTTCTTGGTTACCATCAGGAATTCACATCAAATTTGCAAGTCTGTCGTTTCCAAAATCCTTTTTTTTTTTTAATCCTTCATAAAAAACTGTATAATTATGTTTCTTAACTGTATAGTAACATTTCCACTTTCTCTAAATTTTCCCTGGAGGTCCTGGACTCATGTTTGAAAGTTACCTTAGTGCCTTGTTGTATTACTTTTGATCATGAAAATCTGAATTCATTTTAAAGCAAAAAAAGAAAAAAAAAATCCTTACATTTGTCATAATGCAATGTGAGTTCCAGTTTGCCTCTAATGATATTCGTCAGCCTTTTCCAGATTGAAGATAAGCCTAGCTGGATGAGAATCTGAAAGCACGCCAAAACAAACAAAATAACACAAACCCAACCTCTCATCAGAATCACTGTTAAAGTGCCTTTTGCCCAGCTGAAATTTAAAATATCCAGACAATCCCTTTTTCTATTATTTTATAAGATGTTTTGCTAATTTGAATTTGTCCTGCATGAAAATTACATGAGAGTGTTGGAGTCCTGCCTGTAAAGCTGATCCCATTACTATACATTGTTTTCTCTCCAGAAACAAATGTCTGATTTCATAAAATGCATAACCAGATTTTCAAGTAGTTTAAATTAATCCATACTTGCGCGGTCTCCACTATAAACCATTAACAGAGAAAAAGGGGAAAGACTATGAAATACATCTTAATCTGTAATTTATGACCCTTTCCTTTCCTCCATATAATGAACACCTGAGCTTTATTTTCTTACATGGAACAGTAAGGGCAGCCCCCATCGCCCCCGACCCCCCCACCAGGAGTGCAGGCTGACAGCGAGTGTTCCACGTCACTGGTTGGTAATGCCACATATTACATTTAACCACCTCATCTTCTTGCTACTCTTATTATGTGGTAGAGTTTCAACAGTTTTCTTTTTTTCTTCCCTCCCGCTCATTATGGAACAGATATTACAAGGGCTAAAAGGGGTCATACATTAACTGGATGAGATCCAATTAGGGGAAAACCAGAGCAGGACTCTTGGGCAAACCGAAAGCTGTGCTAAAGTGATCACGTGACTACACGTTGAGAAGCATGAAAATGTTCACTTTTTTCTAAGATAATGTAATAGATGTATAGTAGTAAGGTTATGATTAAAGAATTCACTCTGTCTGCTATAGATACCAAGTGATGAGAATGCCTAGAAAAAGAAATTCTTGACATTAAATACCCTTTCATGTTCAAGACTTGCTATAGAAAGGTACATTTGGGAAACATATAATTATTTGAAAATAATTGAAGGATGCTTTTTTTGTCATCCCACCCACCTATATTTAAAAGTACATAAAAATCAAAGTTACTTTTACCCTTATTACAGGAGAACCGTGGTCTCATGCAAATCATTAGACAATCTGAACTCATAGACTTTGAATGTAAAATCATATATTGTCCTGGAAATTGCTAATATCTGAGTAGCAAATGATATGTGTATGTGCAAGTATATTGATATAAACATATATCCACTTTTAGTGGCAAAAACAAAGCATTATCAACAATTCAGTTTGGAAGATAATCTACCTGGAATATACCATATACAATATAACCTTTTTAAAGTAAAATATTTTTTGAGAAACATCTCAACAAGAGGTAAATTGAGCATTTTAGATAATACTGTTAGAATCCTTTTGGTATCTTTGACCTTTCAGAATATTTTCCTAAGTTTCATATTCAAACAAATAAAATAATTACAAGTAGATACAGACTGTTATTTAAAGAATAACAGCTTTATTTTCAGTATTGATTTTGTTATATATCAGAGTACTATATAATACCAAAAATAAATAATACCAGGAAGTATCATAAACCTTAACTCCAAATTGTTTCATTATAAGCTTTTTCACAAGGAAATAAAGTAATAGGTTGCAACTCCCAAACTATTATAAATATTTTTGATGTGATGAGTGAACACCCTCAAACACTCAACTGGCTCATCTTCTTAGTATAAGTTTGACTGGAAAATAGCTAACTAACAAGTGAAAGGACTTGTTTCAAATAACAATTGGAAGGACTGATGCTGAAGCTGAAGCTCCATTCCTTTGGCTACCTGATGGGAAGAACTGACTCATTTGAAAAGACACTGATCCTGGGAAAGACTAAAGGCGGGAGGAGAAGGGGACAACAGAAGATGAGATGGTTGGATGGCATCACCAACTCAATGCACATGAATTTGAGTAAGCTCCAGGAGTTGGTGATGGACAGGGAAGCTTGGCATGCTGCAGTCCATGAGGTCGCAAAGAGTCAGACACGACTGAGCAACTGAACTGAACTGAGCAAGTGAAAATTCTCAGGCAACTGAGAATCCTAGAGAAACAGGAAACCAACCATGGGTCTAGTGACCTGGTAACAACTAACTCATTCATCCAATTCCAGTCCAAGAAGACAAAGATATTTGATGACAGGTGGAAATCAAGTTGGATCAATCATTATTGTGCACCCTGCCCAAAAAAGCTAGGTACCCTGGGAGATTCACATGAACTTGGTGATAGATCTATGTCGACCAGACTAGGAAACCTGGTTCGGATTCTGCTGGCTAACTGGAATCCCTTTGCTTGAAGAGGGATTTCCGGGTATGAAAAGGCTGGCATCTTCTTCAGAGGACTTTGCATGTGGGTGGGGTTAGGGAGGACCCCTGCTCAGCTGCTGGGTTTCAGCAGTTTGCCCCTTGACAGTCTCCAGCCAGGCTGGCCCCACACCTGTTGTTCTGGCTAAAATTAAACATGAATAACTAGAGAACAGGACAATGTGTTTCTGATCAGAGGATTATTATGATTTTTACACCAAGCAGTCCCAGTTGGGCAGAACCCTAATCTGGGCCGTTGCCCTGCTCCCTTGGGGCACTCATGTCATCACCTTTTAAAGTCTGGGTTTAAGATCTGAGGATGGAGTGGAGAGGGAAGAGGATCCTGATTTTGCTTCCCTTCATTTTCTCTTGGTATTTCCTAGCTGGGATGTTGAGGGGTGAAGGTTAATTTCAACTTTTTGAATGCATATTTTAAGGGCAAGATGCTTCTGAACACTTACTTTTGTTTGGATAGCCACCCCCGCCCCTCACCCCATCCTTTTGGGATATGAATGAGCTTGATTGAGTCCCAGGGGTCTCTGCTGTGTAGCCCCTTCAGATGGTTCTTGTGCTGGATTTGCTCTACAAATGCTTCCTGGATGTTCCCCAGAATATCGTTCCATGGGCCAGCACCACACAGGACCACACTGACGTCTCCTCTCACAACTGAAGCAGAGCAGAGGCTGGGGTCAGGCATCACACCTCCCTCCTGGGTGAGGCTGGGTCACTGTGTCCACCCCACCGCTGTGTGTGGACCTTTGGTTTCTGGTTCTGAATGTGAGGAGCTTGGCTGTCGATACTCTGACCCAGGAACAACCGGGAAAAATGAACAGACTGAAAAATCCGCAGCTCTTCTCAAATCCGAAAGAGCAGGGAGGACAGAGGGCAACCTGCTGGCCAGAGTTTGGAGAGATAGATGAATCCAGGGGCTCATGGCTCAGGGTCACAGTGATTCCTCAGCAGAAACGGCCTCAGAAACCCCGAGCCTTGGCTGGAAAACCCTGGCCTGTAATTGATGAAGTTCTGGGGGCTCAGTGCAGACAATAGTGAGAGTTAAAAACCCAGGTGTGAATAGGAGGGCACAGTGTTGTGAGGCTTACCTCCAGGAGGTTGACCAGGTTCCAAATCACGGGGATAAGGAGGGGAAACCACTGGGCCTCCAGCAAAGAGAAAGGAAAAGGAACCACTGCAGAGCCCCGTCCTCAACAAGGCCTGTCCTCGGGAGAGACTCATCCTCCAGAGCTTAGCCCTGCTAGGCTCATCAGCGCCTCACTGGCCTGGGGAAGGACAGTCACCATCCACAGCCCCTCGAGCCATCCGATCCCATCCAAGAAGGGTGGAGCCCTGGACACACTAGTGAAGCTCACAGCCTGCAGGCACCAGCTTTCAAAGGCTGAGCCCTTGTCGCAGGACTGACACCTGCCTTCCCGTCCCAGCTCACCCAATGCCTGTTCACAGCAGTTCGTTTTACTCTGGGTCCCATGTGTGGCTCTCAAAAAAATAAATATTTAAACGGTATGCCATGATATAAAAAGACCACTGTTTAAAGAAACAGGGCAAGCGGCAGAATCAGACAAGGTGGGAATGTTGGAATAAACAGACTGGGAATTTAAAACAGCTCAGATTCATACACCAAGGACACTCGTGGGTAAGTAGCCAGCAGGTAAGAACAGATACTCAACGCAAGCTGAGATATGGAAATCCTAAGAAAGAAACACAAAACTAGAGATCTGAGTGCTGAAAGAAGTGAAGAACCCCACGAATGACTCAGTAGCAGGCTGAACACAGCTGAGGAAAGATTCTCTGAGCTCGAATATATATCGCAAACTGAAAAGAGGGCCAGAATGAAAACAAAAACCAAAAACCAAAGCCCCAGAATGTCCAAGGACATTGGACAACTATAAGAGGTGTAACATGTGCATCACGGGAATACCAAAAGGAGAAGAAAAGGAGGAAAAAAGAAGTATTTGAAACAGTGACTGACCATTTTCTAAAATTAATGTCAGACACCAAGTCACAGATCCAGGAAGTTCAGAGAACATCTGGCGGTGTAAATACAAAAGACAGACTGACTACACACCAGCATGTTATTTTTAAATAACAGAAAATCAAAGATAGAGAAAGGAATCTTGAAAGGAGCCAGAGAAGGAAAAACACCTTGCCTATGGAGGAACAAAAACAAGAGTTACATCTAGCACCTCCTCAGAAACCACACAAGCGAAACAAGGGTGGGTGAAATAGCTGAAGCTTCGAGAGAACAAAACCATCAACCTAGAGTTCTGTACCCTCTGAAATTCTCCCTCCAAGGAAAGGATAAATAGTCCTTCTCAGACAAACAGTTGGCTCTACAGAAAGAAAGGAGGGCGGAGCAAATGAGAAGCAATAGGGTTTCTCAGGAGGTGCTAGCAGTGAAGAACCCTCCTACCAATGCAGAAGACCCAAGAGACACAGCTTCAATCCCTGGGTTGAGAGGGTCCCCTGGAGTAGGAAAGGGCAACTCACTCCCTGTATCCTTGCCTGGGAAACCTGTGGACAGAGCAGCCTGGGGCCCTACAGTCCATGAGGTTGCAAAAGAGTCAAACAAGTCTTCGCAACCAAGCAATGACAAAGGGTCTAAGGTCTTCCAGACAGCCATGTCCACAGTGCCCTCAAAGCCAGCCCTCCTGATGCAAAGCTGCTCCCCACACCAGCTGAACCTCCACATCCCCACTGGAGCTCTCACCCTAAAATAATCAGAGCATTTGAGTTGAATGTTTCATTTTTCACGCAAAGTTCCCTGCCCTTCATGTCCTGAATCAAGTGTTAAGGTTTTTTTTTTTTTCTTTATCACTTGGACTTTTTTTCTTCTAAAGACCTAACTCAAAGACACAACTTAACATGAAGCCTTCTCTGAACCTGCCTGAAATTAGTCTTCTCTTCCTTCTATGATGTCTTTTCGGCAGGGGGTTGGGGGGAGATTCAACAATAATATACAGTATAGTTACTGGGTTATTTTGACATTGTCTCTGCAAAGCTTTATTTATTCATGGGCACTGATAGACATTTTTTATAACACGTGGATAATTACTCATAGAAACAGCTAACAATGTATGAAAATAAACTTTGAATAGAATCAACCATGGTAAGCCCATTTCCAGGATATCCGTTTTGAAATCTAGGGTAAAAGTGAAAGTTATCTAGTGGTTGGAATTAAAACCAGCTGGACAGGTTTGCAGGGGCTAATTTGCATATCTCCTATCCATTTGTCCAGTGACATCAGATCAGCCTTACTAAATACTTTTACATCATGGAAATCAACACGTTTTGCAAATCAGGACTCTTTCTGCCTCTCCCTTACCCACCTTCCAGAGTCAAACATTCACCAGCACTCTGCTGGAAACATTCCTTTTTTAAAAAACACATCCTGCATCTGTGGTTTGTAATCAAACCTTCCCTGTGATCCTCATTAAAAAATTCTTGTTCCTATCACCAGATTTTATAAAAAGCATGTATTTGCATAGCAAGGCCCTCTGTGGTGGTATTGATTTTTCTTTGAGGGTTATTACTACAAAATTAGGGGTTTGCAGGTGACTCAGGTGGTAAAGAATCAGCCTGCAGTGCGGGAGACCTGGGTTTGATCCCTGGGTCAAGAAGATCCCCTGGAGGAGGGCATGGCAACCCTCTGCACTATTCTTGCCTGGAGAATCCCCTGGACAGAGGGGCCTGGCGGGCTACAGTCCGTGGGGTTGCAGAGAATTGGACACAACTGAATGACTAATACTTGCACTTATTTCTACAGTTAAGCTTGTCTAGTTAAGCTCTACAATTGATAAAATAATTCTCAATTTTAAAATCAATACTTTACATATTCAATATGCAAAATATTGCATAAAATACAAATAATATACACCAAAATTTAAAATTATGCATAAGAATGATTGGATGGTTTAAATAAATTATGAAACCTAGTTCAGCTCTTCTATCATATATAACTTGTTTCTTAGTCACTTAAAGCAAGGTATGCTGCTACATTTTACTCCGGTGGTGTTAGTGGTAAAGAGCCTGCCAGCTAAGGCAGGCGATATTAGAGATGAGGGTTCCAGCCCCGGGTTGGGAAGATTCCCTGGAGGAGGAAATGGCAACCCTCTCCAGTAGCTTTGTCTGGAGAGCCTCATGGGCAGAGGAACCTGGCGGCTGACAGTCCATAGGGTCGCAAAGAGGCAGACATGACTGCAGCAATTTAGCAATTCGCTTAGCACTCTAGAGACCCAAAGTCAAAAATAGTGCCCCAGGCCAACATCAAGGTGTCAGCAGGGCCACGCCCCCTCCAGAGGCCTGGTGACATCCTGCACCTGCTCTTCCAGCCTATGTTGGCTGCTGACATTCCTTGGCTGTGGCTACATCATTTCTTTTCTGCATCTTCACATCACCTCTTCTGCATGCATGTGTGTGCGTGTGTGTCTTCTCTTCTGCCTGTGTCAAATTTCCTTGCAATTCTCCTTCATAAGAACACATGTAATTACATTGGATCCACCTGCCTAATCTCCAGATACTCCTCATCTCAAGATATTTAATCAAGTCTTTTACCATTCAAGTTCCCTGGTGGCTCAGACGGTAAAGCGTCTGACCCAGTAAAGTGTCCCGGGTCAATGTGGGAGACCCAGGTTCAATCCCTGGGTCAGGAAGACCCCCTGGAGAAGGAAATGGCAACTCACTCCAGCATTCTTGCCTGGAAAATCCCATGGATGGGGGAGCCTGGTGGGTTGTAGTCCATGGGGTCTCAAAGAATCAGACACGACTGAACGACTTCACTTTACCATTTAAGGTAGTATTCACAGGTTCCAGAGGTTAGAACTCAAAATCAGCCCCACTATTTGGCCTATTACCTTGGGAAAAAAGCTAAATATAATATTAAAAAATATTTTCCAAGGGAGCCTAGGTGTTTTGACCACTTTTCAGGGGCAGGAGCAAAGTTACCCATATCTTGAGGCATCCCCTGAACACTCACGAGTGGCAGAAATAATGATACAAAGTATATTAACATGTTTGGATTATGGTCATTATGTTTGAACTTCAGTTTATGCATTTGTCACATGACTTGTCTTTCTTTTTTGAGTAAAATATAATACCCTGTTGGTTTAAAGTTAGCTTATTTACTCATGAAGATATATTTTTCAATACCCATCTGTGCTGGGAACATTTTTAGTTCTTACCTGAAGATTTTATGACAGGTGTCACCAATTATGTATTTCTTCATAAGTTCCAATATACATAAATTGATTTGCCAGACTTCTTTATAATCGTAACTTGAATTAGCACATTCCTACTGAAAATATTTTAACTGCCAAGTATGTCCTCAGTGTCTTACCATCTTCTCAAAAAATAAAGAACCATAAATTATTGTCAGGAATTACAAAACTTTAAGGAAACAGAAGTGATCAGTTCAGAGTGATGCAGAGCCTCAGCCAGCACAGTGACTTAAGACAAGGCATGAACTTTTTGGTTCATATTACCTTACTCCTGACAGTGTTTCATCGTGTTTCATGATGCTCTCAATTATCCCATGGAATCTAACCACAGAGAAATCACTCATGTGATACAGGCAGTTTAGTAGGATAAGGGGAATTGAGTTTTGGGGTTAGGATATGGTTGGTTTCTTGATTCTGGCATATGGGAGGGAGTGGACAAGTATTCACCATGCTGGTTTCATTTATCCCAAGTGACTAGACATCATAAACCTCCTGATATATGATAATGCGTCTTAGAGTTAAAAAATATAATAATGCCTATATTATTTGGTTAGAGACTATGTGGGCCTATGTGTGCAGGACATTTTAAGGATGACAGTTATCTTTGAGGGAGTAAGAGAAGGCTTTAGAAAAAAGGTTCTTAGCCTCTAAAGGCTGAAGAAAGGGGTGAAGAGAAAAAGCATTACACACACACACTACATGAGAACATGAGAAAGAGGAGGAAGAGGATAAAGTTATGGTTCATGAGACTAGCATGATATATGTATATTATCGTGGGAAGCAGCCTTGGCTGTCTTGGGGAAGTGCAGGCTAACACCAGAAAATAATGTGGCATAGTTATAGGAAGATGCAGGTACTGCAGATTATGAAAATCAGGCAAAAATGGTTACATGGGGTGTGACAAGAGACAGGGAAAGATGGAAGGTCTTTGAGCAGAAGAGTGACATAATGGAAATAGTTGATCATTTGCATATATAGTGAAAGAGTTTAAAGAATACATGCTCAAATGTAATTGGGAACTGAGAAAAAAGTATTTCTTCTGAAAGAGACAATTTAATGGAAAATTGTGACAGTATCCAAGTAAATAACATAACAAGAAAAAGACTTTGCAGAATATTGATTTAATGCATCACTTAAGCAAGAGAATATCTCAGACCTGCATTATCTATGCTCTACTTCCTTGTACCTTGGACAGCTTATCTATTTACTTCCCTCCAAAGAACAGGCACATTTTTCTACATGAATTGTTTGCTTATGATGTATAGTATTTAACAGTGGGATAAACTGCATCTCAGAAAGAATTCAGCACTTTTGGAAGTTACATATTCTTTAATATGCTGTGGGTTAGAATATCATGAATAAAAATGACTAAAATTAAATTCAGACCAGCAGAGGATTACAGTCATCCTCATCATCTGGTGAAAACATATCACTGCAAAAGAAATCACTTTCAAAATGCACAAAAGTTTGTAAATTGCAATTTGACCCCATTGTACAAATTTCAATAGTCATCTGAAACATAGAAAGAACCCACTTAAAATAATTATGTTGATTCTCAATTGCGCATTCAAATGATATTTTCAGTTCCCAGACTGGGGATATGACAGAACATATGCTGTAAAACCAGGATGAAAAGTTGAAGTGAGTTATCAAATCTATTGTTAATTTTAAGATGCAGGTAAGGAAAATCTACCTCTTTAAGATGGCTAATCTGAAAAAAAAAAAATGATATGGTGATGTCTATATAGTTACCGTATTAAAGATAAAATTAACCTTTATGCCAATGAAAGCTCCATGGAATTCTTTTAGGGTAGGAAAATAAATGTCACTCCCCATTAAAATGAAGCAAATGCCTTATTTGGTCAAGGCAGCATGCATAATTTAATGAGATGCCCTAATATTCTGGAAAATGGCATGAAGGGGTGGTTCAAATATATTTTGCAGTTCTGAATTTTAGAAGTGTTATAGTTGGAAGATGTGTCTCCTTACAAAATGATTTACAATAGCTTAACTTCTGCTCATGACTACAGAGGGGTCTTAACAAATTTCTTCTCCCTAAAACTGCAGAGCATGGGAAGACCAGGAGTGAATGGACGTCCAAGTTGAGAGGCAAAGGTCTTGATGAATTCCACAGCCAGGCTCTGAAGAGATCAAGGTTTGCAGCAATCTGGAATGAGTCAGGGCTGCGGGGGATGTGACTTTAGGAAAAAAGGGAAGGAGGAGAAAGAAAAGCCCTTGTCGTTGGGGAGGGGATGACACGTTTGAGCTCACTTTTGTTTTTGTGAATATAAGCAACTAAGAAAAGCGATGTCTTATTATTTGTAAAACCCTGAATATTTTAGCAAACCTTTAATTTAGGGATGAAACTGAGAATCAGATGAAATGAATCAGTGTCATCTGAACTTCCCTCCCTCCTGTAGGAGTTGATTTACCTGTACTTCTGGGAGAGAATTGGTGAATGTGAAATGAGGTAGATGAATGATGGGACATTGATAAGAAGCTCCCCAAAGAACAGAATGATGTTACCATTTACAGGCACCAGAAAGCATCAAAAATCAAAAGGAAGTCGTCCTAAGAGAGCTGGAAGAGCAATGTTCTCCAGGGTTTGAGAACATGAATATTAGTGTTACTGGACTTGGACTCCTGGTGTCACTACTGTCTTCTCTGCTTCTCATTTTCAGATTACATATGTAGCGTGTGTATCGTTCAATATATTAAAAGAAGCCTAAGACTTCCCTGGTGGCCCCATGATTAAGAACCCACACTTCCACTGCAGCAGGAGCAGGTTCGATCCCTGGTTGGGGAACTAAGATTCCTACATGCCGCCCAGTGAGGCCAAGACAGATGAATTAAAAGAAAGAAGTCTAAGGGTGCATTTCAGTGATTTTACACCTTGTTATCTTTTTCCTGTGAGGTAAGAAAAGGCATTATTCTCCCTTTTATTCTCCCAATGGATGTGAGCGGTGAGAAAGAGTACATCCTCAGTAAACACCTGTTAGCTGACTGGCTCAGTCTTACTGAGCATATTATAATCGAAGGACAGAGCGAGGCCTTGCACAGTGTCTGAGGAGGATCGAATCTCAGTTGCTCCAGGAAAAGCGCTGCATCTTTTTCTATTAAAATGCAAATTGTTAAATAAGTCACAGGGGTTCCCCCAGTGTCTCAGCAGTAAAGAATCTGCCTGCAATGTAAGAGACACAGGAGACAAGATGTGGGTTTGATCCCTGGGTCGAAGATCCACTGAGAAGGGCATGGCAACCCTCTCCAGAATTCTTGCCTGGAAAATTACATGGACAGAGGAGCCTGGCGGGCTACAGTCCATGGGCTTGCACAGAGCTGGACACGACTGAGCGACTGAGCACACACACAAATAAGTCAGAGGGGACATGAGGCTTGTTGACACTGATTTGATGGTTATGATCCGAAGTTGCCCAGCTCTGTCTAGAATGGGAGATTTTTCCTATGGCCAGGCCACGTCAGATCTCAATCCAGGAACAGGGGTCTCGGGGACTGAAGGGAAAATATCAAGAAGCCCAATGGTCAGACTGCAGCTGAGTATTCAGACAGAAGCAGACTATGACTTTGTAGAAAATTCCAGAAGTCTGCCATCCACACTACAAACTCTGTATCACTCTATTCCTGCTAAAGACCAACACTGTTGCCTAGGATATATTCTTGCTGCAAATGAACTTTTCTTAGTCTATAGACTGAAGCAGAAATCTTAGTCATTAACTTCAAATTCCTAAGGACTGTGACTCACTGGGCTCAGGTCAGGTTCCACACCTTGGCCCACGTGTCATAAACTGGGTACTAAGAAGACGACTGCTCCAGACACAACTGTGTCAATGGATCTTCCTAGAGATCTGGAAAAACACCCACCAGACACAAGCCATATCTCTACCTCCAGCTGCTGGCGGGAGGTCGGCCCTGAATGAAAAGACATACCTTCCCATGTGATTTCCATATCTTCATGACCTTCTGGATGCCCTTGGCTAGACTAAGTAAGTGGATTTTTATTGGCTCTAATAGTTGTCAACCTAAGGACCGCTTCTACAATCACCTTAGTCCCCAAGTTTAAGGTCCAAGTTTTCTTTTTCTCTGTTATTCTTCTAGCCAGACCCACAGCTCAGGTTCTCACACGTTTCACTGCTGGCAGTATACACTCTAGAGTCATTTCTGTCCCCACTGACTAAGAAGCATAGTTTTGTCATTTGGCCTTCATTCCCTGAGCCCATCTCTAACACAAAAGCTCAAACTGGAAATTTCCAGCATAACAATTGTCCATTAAAGCCGCCAACAAATGTTAAGATTCCCCTCACACTCCACCCCCGTACACATGGAAAAAAATGATCCATTCAGGGGAGGTGGCAGAATGATTCTTTTAAATGAATGAACCATCTTTCAAATGTTTCTTTCAAAAAATGTATAGTTCTTATTATATATATGTATATATATATGTATATATATATAAAATCTGTGTATGTGCTAAGTCACTTCCATCATGTCCGACTCTTTGCAATACCATGCACTGTATTCCTTCAGGCTCCTCCGTCCATGGAATTTCCCAGGCAAGAATACTGGAATGAGTTGTCCTTTCCTTCTCCAAGGGATCTTCCCCACCCAGGGATCAAACCCATCTCTTTTAAGTCTCCTGTGCTAGCAGGCAG
Organism: Hydropotes inermis; assembly: GCA_020226075.1. Lineage (NCBI taxonomy): Eukaryota > Metazoa > Chordata > Mammalia > Artiodactyla > Cervidae > Hydropotes > Hydropotes inermis. The sequence goes on along the minus strand of CM035280.1, from coordinate 66,795,171 downwards.
GTTCTTTACTGCCACCTAAGAAACCCTCATAATATCACTCTAAGACAAGTTCCTAAGAAGGATTTTTCCCCTTGTTTTTCAAGTCTTTTATAATAATTTTCAAAAGAGTGCATCCAACAACCCATTTTTTCTAACTGATATTTTCACTGCTTACTCTAAAACTTAGAAACGTGGAGTTTCACTGGTGGAACTTTCTACATAAATTATTAATCCAATTTAGTTTAAATTTTCATAAGTTATTAAAGGAGATTGCATGTGAATAGCCAATTTTCAGATTTGGTAGGTTCTAATTCAAGACAGCGATAATATGCAGCCTTTGGGTATTAACTTTCCATAAGTAAAGCATGAAATAATTTCTTTCATCCAAGACAAAATGTGGAAGGCAGATGCTTTTCAAAGGGTTTAATTAATTATCTCAATTTCAGGCCACCCAAGAGTTGAGAGTAGAGTTGGGATTGAATATATAGATACAGCTCAGATGTAATATGATGTCTGGAAGGCCTAACAATTTTCATAATTGAAGACCTTACTGGGTAATTTGGTGTCTGTAGAAGCCATGCGCTTACCTAGGTTAAGAGGCTGAAGTTGTAGGGTGAACTCAGGTTCCTTGAGCTTTTTCTATTTTATTTTCCAGGCTCAATAAGGTAATCTCTTAAAGTTAATTGCCTGTAAAACACTTGCTTTCATTCAATAAAGTGTCAAGTCTGTCATCATGACCTGAGCGATACTTTTGAAGATAAATAAGAATATAAGGGGAAAAAAAAAAAAAAAAAAAAACTCTGTAAAAGGTGGACCCAGGAAGACTAAAAGGACATTAAGCAAAAGCTTCTACAACCCCTCAAATAGGATAAAATACTTCAACCTGACATTTCACTGTGCTACAATTTCACACACACAATTACATGGATACTCAATTTATTCAAGGAAGGTAGAACAGCTTAATCATATGTTTGATATTAGAAGAAACACAAATGCCAAGAGCAGAACGTGCTAGGTAGTCACTTAATGGTCTTATTTGAAGGTCATAAAACAATCCCACTTTTTATCATAATACTTCAGCCATTGCCTAAGATGTCCACCTCTGGATACCCAATGGATAAATGTCTCCCTTGATTATACTTACTCACACAGCCATGCTCTACTAGAACAACACTATTGAGGAATGTTCTTTAACAAAATCAAGCCAGCAGAACACTGAGCAAACATTTCAGAAAGCCAGTAGGTTATTTTTACATTCATTTTAGCATAAAAGCAAACAAAAACAGAGCAAAATGATTTCTATTTTTGAGCCCCACAATCCAAGAGCTTAGTGAAAGCACTCCAGAGTTGAAGTTGTGGATGAAAGATAAACTTAACACCTTAAATAGCTAAATAAGGGAGCAGGATTTTGAGGAGGCACTGTGGAGGGGTTCAAGTAAATTTTTATAGATTCTATTTTATGGGTGTGCAGCTGGAGATCAGAGATGGATGGCTGAGACCCTTCTTAAAAGCATCACCTGGGCTTTTGCAACTTCGGGAGATATCATATGCTGTCAATGCCATTGAAATAGGACAGAGCTTGGAGGGTGATGGTGAGAGTTGACAAAAGATGAGAAAAAGGAAGACAGGAGATGGAAGAAACTCTGTCTCATTGGAGACGGTCACGGGCTTATGGAGTAGCTGACTTCTCTCTTATTATTAATTTGATACAAGCCTGGCTCATCCAAATGTGCTCAGCAGACCAGTAGCATCGTTCTCACCTGGGAGATTGTTAAACAGACTTGCAGAAGCTAAGACCTAACCTCTAACCTACAGAGTCAGTATTCACATTTCAACAAAGTTCCAGGTATTTCACATAGGCATGAATTTCAGAAGAGCATTCCTGTTTGGCTTCTAGATATAAATACTCAAAGGATGTATTGGTATGTAATGTTGAACCTCATAAAATGACTATTCTTTTAAATAAATAAAATTTTGTTCTTGTTATCTGAGACTAGACAATAATAATATTTTGTTTTGCTGAATTTGAGTCTAAAAGAGTTTCTGTTCACGGGTTGTATGCTGGCTATGCAGCTGTTTACCCATAATTGGAAGAAAACTGAAACTGTACTTTGTCTTTCATTAGCTAAGGCACTGGAAATTGGGAGATGTAAGTCAACAGGTCAGTCTATTTTTCTCTCCTTTTCTACTTCATCATAACACAGTCACAGGAAAATTGAAAAGTGAGTTTCTTTACTTTGTTCTATATGAATCATATGCATATTTGGGAAATCCTTTATGTCTGAATGTTTAACTCTTACATACTTGTAGGAAATATGGTCCTCATACTCAAGAGAGAATAATAAACTAAGAAAAGTCAAAAACATTTCAGTCACTGAAAGCTAAAAATCTAAGCTATTGAGAAAGTTTGTCTATTGCATAGTTCAAAAAACGAAAAAAGAGACACCCTTTTTAGTATATTTGGCCCAACTGCTTAAAAGCTGACCACACAGCCCAACGTGCACTCATTGTAAATTCAGAATTCTGCAGACACTTCCTGTTCAGACAGCTTTCATTTTTCATCTGATCCCAATTTTCCCACCCAAGATTCAGACCACCCATTACAAACAAACAAAATTAATACCAAGAGCTAATTTTATAATGAAAACAGTTTGTATATAAATGTGTGAGGCACAGAATCGTCTGTGTACCCTCCCCTTTAGGATGCAAGTTTAAGGCCAAGTTAGAAGTCTTAACAGCATCCAGTAATTTGTCTGCATATCTGAGATACAGAAATGTTCACATTTTCACAGTCATTATGGTTGTAAGTGCTGGCGAGCAGAGACATGCTGTCTCTACGTTACTTTAGGAGTGACCACAAACCACACCTGAATTTTCATTGGAAGGACTGATGCTGAGGCAATAATACTTTGGCCACATGATGTGAAGAGCTGACTCATTGGAAAAGACCCTGATGCTGGGAAAGATTGAGGGCAGGAGGAGAAGGGGACGACAGAGGATGAGATGGTTGGATGGCATCACTGCCTCAATGGACATGAGTTTGAGCAAAACCCGAGAGACAGTGAAAGACAGGGAAGCCTGGCCTGCTTCAGTCCATGGGGTCATAAAGAGCCAGGCATGACTGAGCAACTGAGCAACAATAACAACAAGTCTTAAAATTTTCTAGATCTCAGTTTCTCTATATGCAGTAAAGTGAATAACAATACTTGTATTGCCTTCCTCATTGTGTTATTGTTAAGTATCAAATATAACAGTGGATATGAAAGATCTTTGAGATGTATCAGGTAGTAGAAGAGGTTGTTATCAGTGAGTGTGTTTTCTTGAAGACATTTTAGGATTTAAAATATGGTATGTATTCTGGGCTTATTTAATAATAATGCAATTTAGAAGATTAAATTCTGCCATCTATAACTTTCATTCCCTCATAGATTTTTCTTCAGTAAGTTGAAATAGAAATTGAAATTTTTCAGGTACAAAAAAAATCTTTAAATGACAAAAATACAGATATACTTCTTTTTTACTTGATTGGCTTTGAACAATTATAAAAGCACATGCATACAACTTTGAAAGAATGAGAGAACATATAATTCACAAACTCATTGGTTAGTCTATTTTATTTTTACCACTGTCATATTTGGGCATTTTATTCAATTTTGTTTTCTCAACTAATTCCTGTGTAAATGAATGTACTTAATGGTTATCTTACACTATACTTAGAACGTTGGGGCTCAAACTCGGAACTATAATCACTGCTAATTTCAGACACATTAGAATCTTAGATAGCTCACTGAACATTCAATAGCAATATATTTTAGTTAATCTGTACAGTGACTTTAGCTTTTAGCTACACAAGAGTTTCTCTTTTGTTTTCACTATGGAATGACTTTAATAATTTTTTTATTGACAAATTTTAGGTGATTCCCCTCAAATAAACTATTTTTATAGTTTATTATAATTGTTTATGCATTCATTCATTCATTCAGCAAATATATGAGCACCTGTTTTATGCAACACAATGTTCTAAGCACTGGGAGAAAAGCATGAGTCTATGTTCTGGTGGGAGGAGCCATATAATAGAAGAGTGTAGTAAAGTGAGATATGTTCTGAAAGTATTACATTCAATAAACAGAAAGCAAAACCAGACACTAACTTATATAAGTCAGTAGATAAGTGTCTGTCTAGAAGGAAGTGTTCCGTAGGCAGCGGCCTTTAGAAGCACACGGATGACGTGAAGGAGCCGCCGGTGCAGACGGAGGGGGGCAGCCTAGGCAGAGGGGACAGCTCGCCCCACGGCCTGGGCAGAGCCCCAAGGCCGGGGCGGCCGAGGCGGCCGAGGCGAGGCCGCGCCGGGAGCAGGTGGCTTCCCGGTGAGGTCAGCGGGGGCAGGGTGAGGCTGCTTCTTGCAGGTCACAGCGAGGAATCGGGAGGTCAGTAGGAACGTCACGGGACACAGTTCTAGGCAAGAGAGCGACACGGTATCTTTTATTTACATTCCGAGGGCCAGCCGGCCCGTTTCCTTGTAGTTTGTGGGTTGATTTATTTTGCTTTTGGCTGCCTGGGTCTCCGTTGCTGGGCAGGCTTCCTCCAGGCGCGGCTCCCGGCCTTCCCGGCGCGCGGGCTGAGTGGCTCCGCGGCCTGGGGGGTCCTCCCAGACCAGGGGTCAAACCGGTGTCCCCTGCCTCGCGAGGCGCTCTGCTGACCAGTGGGCCGCTGGAGAGGCCCGTGCTGTATTAAACAGCTCACACGCCAGTGCCCCGCGGAGCAGTCTGTAGTGGGAAGGCGTGCACATGCCGAGGCAGAGACCAGAGAAGCAGCTTACAGAAATGGGTGTGAGTGGTCACAGCGGTCGGGACACCCAGGCGGGGACAGGGTGTGCTGAGAGCCCAGCGCATCTAAGGGCTCTCCGGAAGATAAGCCCCACAGTTATCCTGGGCATGCAGGGGGAAGGGGAATCTAGAAAACGAGAGAGCCATGTGACTTCACCAACCTCACCGTTTCAATTAGTTCTTTTAAATGTAGGAAGCCCTCACTTTTACAGCCCCCTGGCAGGGAAGGAAGGATGTAAGAATCCTTCAGACTTCTCAGAACTCCTCTAGAGTTTCAAGAGAAACAGATTTTAAGCCAGGGGAAAAGAAACCCAGCCCCTCTGCGTGTGGGAATGGGCTTTCAAGCCTCCCTCAGAAGAAAGGTGTTGAAGCCACTCTGTCTTTATATTCTAGAACTGGGATGTGAGCTCCCTGGAGCGCTTGCCAAACCACTGGACACATGAAGTGCTTTGCTGATGCATCAGTTTTACTCAGAGATTTCAAAGGACTGGGAAACCAAGTTTAATTTATGATTTTAATTTTTAAATGTATGTATTCATTATGTACAATTTATGTATTTAATTTTTAAATTTATTTAAAATTTTATGTGCTTTAATTTTAATGTGTGTTATTTATAGTAGCCTTTGTAAACTGTGAGGTAGAATTAAACATGCCCATGCATTTTTTTCTAAATAAAATAGGAGATTAAAAAAAAGCTCCTCTGAGGACTTCAGGCTTTGCCTTAAGGACAGGAGAGACCACCGAAGCATTGTCTTTAAAAGACTGCAAGTTTGGGGACCTCTCTGGTGGCCCAGTGGTTCAGACTTTGTCTTCCAATACAGGGGGTGCAGGTTTGATCCCTGGTCAGGGAGCTAAGAACCACATGCCTTGCAGTCTATAAGCCAAACCATTAAGAAAAAAAAAAAAATAGAAGCAATATTGTAAAAATATAATAAAGACTTTAAAATGGTCCATATAAAAAGAAATTGAAAAAAACCTGCAGGTTTGAGCAAAGCTTCTTCCAGCAGTGGAGATGGAGCATGGATGAATCGGGCTAGAGGCAAAATGGGGGTCTGATCTGAAGTATCACAGACATTGAGGCACAGTCACCGGGAAGGATGTGCAGCAAGGTGGGCAGATTCAGGAGGCATCTGGACATGCTGATGAGCTGGATATGAGCCTGGGGAAAGACAAGGGGGATTTAAACAGTGTGCCCAACTTTTCTGTCCTTGGCCCCTGGAGGTTCTGTTACAGAGATGGGAAGCAATGGAAGTGAGATCAGGAGAGATGGTGAATGTATGGGCTGTGAGGTATTATTTGCTGGAGGTTCAGGGGAAAGGTGTGATAGATTGACAGTCCCCAACTCAGGAGAGAGGTCGGGGCTGTAGTTAGAAGGATGGAAATCACATGTGCAGCGTCATCGCCGAAGCCAGGAGGTGAATTCCTGACAAGAGAACAGAGCCTCTGAAAAAGTACAAACACACTGTACCCAAGAAGCAGAAGCACAGATCCCCAAAGAAAGCCAGAAGATGTGAAAGGGTAGAAAGAAAACCAGGAAGCCATGAGGCCAAGGGAAGAGACTGCTTCTGGAACGGGGGCGTGAGCGACTGCGCAGGTGTTCTGAGAGGGAGGGAAGGTGGACAGCATCCTGGACGATGAGAAAAGGAACTGCGTGGACCAACAGGTAGACAGAGCATGCCGGGACGAGCCAGCGTGGACACCATGCCTTTGCAGTCACACCCTTTTCAGACGTTCGAGTTCTCTTTAGCAGCTCTTAGAAGCTCAGCTCAGCCTAGAGGAGGTCGTCAGTTGGAATAATCCCCAAAACTGGGTTTTGCCTGGTGGACAGAATGGGGTATCAGAAGGGAGACAGGGCAGGAGTGTTGAGGACACTGACCGGGTGCTGTAGAAAGTCAAAGGGTGGCTCTCACAGGGAAGGAGCGTGGGAGAAAAGGGGCTGAAACGGGGAGCAGATAACGATGGGGAGGAAAGCGGGGAGCCGACGGAGTGGGGGGAGTAGTGATCGGGCTGGCAGGGCTGAAGGTGGTGTCACAGAGCAGGCGGGCTCATTCCAGTTTCAGACACAAATTGTCCTAACCCCTACGGGGTGAGCAGGGGTGCCTGGCGGGGGCGTGGAGGTGGGTGTCATCAGAACCGAGGAGGTCAGTGAACCGAGGTGCCGGACGGCTCCATATATTGCCCTGTGAACACTCAAGGAAACCGAGGTGGTGCAGGGTGAGGGATGAAGAAGAAATCCGAGACCCTGATGCCTGGTCCCCGGAGGATAAGAAGGATGGGACATGTTGATAGATAGTGGTCAAGAGGAGTTAAGTAAACGTGTCCCAACGCTGGGAACGTCAGCTCAGTGGGCGTCAGCTTGGGGAGAGTCTGTGATCTCAAAAGCATCTCCCACCTCGTTCTCCAGCATTGGCCTCGCTCGTTAGGCTCTAGTTTAAAATGTTGTTTTTAACACCTCAGCGTTATCTTGCTGGATTTGTTTTGGATCGGGTAACTGCTTGGGAATTGATCACTGTAAGACAAAAAACAATATCAACACATATTTATCTCATCTCTACTATGAGAAGCATTATGAGGGATTAGAAAAGTGTGAGATACTGCCAGCCCTTGAAATAAATTAAGTGGAGAAACTTCCTTAGTGAAAGTAGGTTCTGTACAAGAAGGCAGGCTTAGAACTGAATTCTGGGTGGCAGGAGGTGATGACAATGTTGGGGAAACAACGCCACTCAAGGAAAGTTCAAAACTAAGACAGAAATGATCTGGTTCTACCTGTGTGTGCATGCTCAGTCACTTCAGTCCTGTCTGACTCTTTGTGACCCCGTGAACTGTAGCCCCCCAGGCTTCTCTGTCCATGAGATTCTCCAGGCAAGAGTACTGGAGTGGGTTGCCATGCCTTCCTCCAGGGGACTCTTCCTGACCTAGGGATTGAACTCGTGTCTCTCATATCTTCTGCATGGGCAGGCGGGTTCTTTAACACCAGTGACACCTGGGAAGCCCCTGATTCCCCCGACGCACCTCCAATTAGCCAGCCTGCAGTGCTGTGCAGTCCAGATGTTTGAGAGCACGGGTGGTCATGCTAAGTCGTGACTTCCAGCCTCCAAACAGACCCCTCAAGGCCAGGCGGTGTGAATGGAAGTTTCCTTTACTTTGTGTGATCCGGCTGCAGCGGGGGACATGTGCAGGAAACTCCACAAGAGCCCTCGATGTCTCCTTGGCTGAAGTGGAACTTTCAACACTACTTGGGAAAGGATCCAGGATTTGTCTTATCCTCCAGTTTGATGGGTTTCAAACTCTAGACCAGTCGTAGGACTTGAAGGCCCAGACTGAGGTCCTGGGTGAATTTGTACCTTCAATAAACGTGGAAGCTTCTACTGTTGCAAGACATTTGAGGCCTTTGGAGGGGACCCTAAGGTGAATATGCCTCCTCAGCTCTTCCACTGAAGCCGACTACAGTCATTTAACAGTAATATGTAGGTCTGAACAGAACACACTTGGATGACTACCGTGGATATTCTCCATACATGTGAAATATTCAAACATGCAACACCAGAAAGGGAATTAATAAAATGTGTTCAACACCCTGATGAGAATCTGTGTGGTGTATGAACTGGAGGAGAGCTGGCTTGAATCAAGTGCCACCAATTACCCACTTTATGAACCGGCATCACCCTCATCTTCTCTTGTCTGGTCCTGAGACACCAGGAGAGTGACCTCACTGGCCTTCCCTGGTGGCTCAGGGGTAAGGTGGATGCCTGCAAGGCAGAATACCCAGGTTTGATCCTGGGGTTGGGGAGATCCCCCGGAGGAGGAGGGCATGGCAGCCCACTCCAGTATTCTTGCCTGGAGAAGTCCATGAGCAGAGGAGGCTGGTAGGCTACAGTCCATGGGGGTGCAAAGAGTCAGACATGACTGAGCGACTGAACACATCACACCTCACTGTTAGTCGTAAGGACGGAACAAGGCGATGTGAAGTGCTTGGCATGTTCCCCGGCACACACACCAGGAAGGTGCAAGGGAGGACCACTGTTAATATTTAGGAAGGCGACTTCTCTGGTTGATAAAGCTGACATGGGATCACTCCAATAGGGGTTCACATCAAGCACTCCCATGGTTGTAAAGCATCTGAGTCTGTTTTTGCCTTTGAGAAATGAAAGTAATGAAACTGACCCTGTGAGCTGCTATAGCAGTCAAACGAGTGACCGGCTCTCCGCGGGCTTGCGAGGAGAAGCACCTGGGCACTGCTCGCGTGTTGTACACAGGTCTGTGGATCCCGAGCCCGGGAAAATGAGTAGAGAGGTGTGGTCTGTGAGAGTTTGCCTTCTCACCCTGGGGAGGTAGGATGTGATGTCACGGACCCTGAGGGGACTCACCCCTCTGAATCTTTACAAAGGCACTGGAGATTTTTAGGAATTAGCTGAATTAAATAATGGTGGGGTAACTGAAGAATACCTTCTGCCTGCTCATTTGATGCTCATTTTGCATTATCCAAAGAGGTAAATGAAGGAATCATTTTGGAAAAAGGATCCTTTTCCTTCCCTGCTTATCTGAAGCTTCTTTGATATTGTTAGCTTTTAATAATCCCCCCCAACTTCTCCAGACTGTAACAGCCACTCAAAAAACTTTATCCCATTCCTGGGTGTCACTAATGGACAATTTAGGCTGTTGAGAACTGCAATTAAGCTTCTTTCAACATAAAAATCAACTCTGAGAATTCATCATTGAAGAAAAATTGATTAAGTGCTTCCAAACACAACTGAGTTCACCAGAGAAATGAGATGAACATTTACCTTCTGTCATGTCCAAAGTTAACCGGGGAAAACACACAGAGACACACACACACACACACACACACACACACACACGTTTTCCTGACAGGCAAACAAGCAAATCACAGACAGAACTGCAGGACAGGGGGATAAAAAGGGAAAAACTATCGTGAAAAAGCTGGGCTTCCAAACCCCTCCCAGCAGCCTCTGAAGGATGACTTCAGTGGCTTCCTTAACTAGTTCTGTCACTGTAAAACCCTACAGTCATTCTCGCACACAGAAAGGACAAATAAGCTGGAGAGGACGACTCAGATGCTTTCATTTTTAACTATTCGCCAATGGAGGAGAAGGCAGGATGCCTAAGCTAGTTCTCGGTGGCCAATAGGGGGGCTGGGTGTCTCCCACATGACTCGCTGCCTGTCTTTCACATGGGCTGTAATTTAGTTCAATTCAGAACTGCAGATAGTACAGGCTTCAGAGCAGCCAGAGATGCCTGTGCACAAGTGCCTGAGTTCCGAGGGACTTTGGGAAACACTTGGCTATCCCCCTCCTGCCTGGACCCCGGGACTCTGCACCTGCAGGACAGACTGTCCAGCCGCCGCCTCTGCCCTGCCTCCGGGGACGAGGAACCAGCACAGATAACCGTTTGGAAATGGTGAGTATCCATTTCTCTCCGTCCAGTGTGTTGACGAAAATAGTTTTGTCATAAGCATCCGATATGTGAAGAATTTTTTTTTTTTTTTGAGCTACTCTTTGATGTGTGTCTAGAAGGCTATTCAGCTGGCAGGGAAAGGTTTCAGAAACAATTGTTGCATGCTGGATTCTGTGAAAGGGAAAGAATGAAAAATAAAAGTCAGGCATTCCAAAAGTAGCTGCAGGAGACTGCCCCTGAAACATCGCTCCAGCACGCTGCTTTGTTCATAAGAAAAAAAAAAATGAAGGCACACACATATGTACTCACTTCTCTTCTTTTCGCTCTTAATGCCTAATCAGATTTGATCTGTCCCCGAGAAAAATAAAAGACAAACTTTGCTGACTCCACAGATGAGGGTACCATCCACTCTCCAGACATCTGACAGTTATTATAATTAGCTATGAAAGACGGCTTAGACACTTGGGGGCAAATAGCTCTTAAATTCTGAACAATGGCTTCAAGCCAGGGCTTTCTTTCTATTTATTTTCTAACCACCACTTTTCATGTTCTCATCGTGATGGAGACTAAACTGGTCTTAGGTTTTCATCCCCAAATTGTGAAGTCAAGTCCGGGCACAAGGGGAAGACTGCTGAAAGTGGCCAGTGTAAAGAGGAAAGAGACAGCTTTCTGTCTAGGGATCCAGGCTTCCGTGTACAAAGATTTTTTTTTTTTTAATTCCTAACAGGGTGGAGGATGTGGGGGTGGGGAGGAAGCATGCGGAAGCTGCTTTATAGAAGAATGCTTAAAGAATCAAGTAATTTGGGATTTCTTTTGGCTAGCACGCAAGGGTACGGTTAGCATCTAGCTCACATTCGTGGTAAGATTTTTTTTTTTTTTTGATGGAGTTTCAAACAGAAGCAACATACAAAGCACCTTTTTTATTTATAAAATAATTGGAAACAAATGGGGAAGAATGATCCTGCGCTCCTGCTTTCTATTTTACATCCAGTGAGGGTAATCCAGCCAGGCACTATGCCTGCACTTCTAGAATCATCCAAATCCTTAAAAAGTTATAAGCTAAGTCTCCTAAGAAATTAAAAGGTAAATCACATCGATGTGATTTTTCACTGATGAAGACTCGGACCGGCAAAGCCTCCAGCCCAAAGGGAGTTTGTGAGAAAGCCCTGTCCTCCTGATTTTTGAAAGAGAATATTAACTCCATCAATTATGGAAGGGAATTATTCAAAGGCTCCAGACATAACTAATTATGGCTTAAAGAGATCTACCAGAGCCGAGCGAGTGTTCTAATTATAAAAGTCCAAGACGGTAGGAGTCTTTTTTTTTTTTTTTAAGAGGACTTGGACACACATTTTCGCATCATCTTTTTTAAATACACCATTTTTTTTTCTTTGTCTGCTCCTGGTATCCACACCTCCCCCACCGCCGCCCACTGTGCGCCGAGACACCTGAAGGCCAGACATAATGATCAACAGAGCCCGGCCTGTCTGGACCCCAGCCAGGTTCCCCGCTACAATCAAGGAGCCTGCGTGCAATGCATGCCGACCTATCCCCCTGCTCTGCAGATCTGGGATGGAAGTCTTACACAGACTGCGGAAAGATTAAAGACAACAATATCCCCTTTCTCCTACCCCAGACGGCCTCGATTTTTTAACCCCTTCCTTGCCTCCAAAACCAAGAGGTCTTCCCGGAGCCCATGCATGTCCCCCGGGGGCCCTTCTAACTCCCACACCCTGTTCCACAGACGCCCACGCCTCATTTGGTACAGAAATCACATCTCCACAGACCCACCGGGATATTTTAGGATTCACAGCGGTGCTCACAAAACAAAACACGGTTTGCTGGTGCGGGGGAAATGCATTTCTGAATGAACTTGAGCTCTATGCAATCTGGAGAAAGTCAAAGGTCTGTGGAAAGATTTCTTGCAAACCTTATAGAAGGTTATACTGGTTTCTGATGATGCTGTTCTTTAAGCGTCTCTCTCTCTCTCACGCACGCACACACACACACACACTCACTCCCAGAGACACACTCAGCCAGGCACGTATATCATTCTATCGCAGAGAAACCCAGGTTTGCTGGTGATGTCATCACATATAAAATTTCGCCTTTGTGGGCAACATTTTCAATCACCTAATCACCAATGTCTGCTGGGTTTGTGCCCATAGGAAGTTCTCCTGTTTGTGGGGTTAACCAACACCCACAGGAAAGAACCATTTTATTTGCAACTATCTTTCTTTTGAAGATGTGTTGTGGGGCGGGATGGCCATATTTATCAAGATACATGCAGTCAGAGTTTCCTGATCCTGGGCAGCCTGATTAACATGCTGGTTGAACATTTCAGAGGTGGCTGAATTTCAATGATGTAAATAGGATGTGGAAATGTGGAGCATTTTGAAATCATGTGGATAAAATGCTGCGGTTCTGATATCTGTTATGACTTGGTGATTTTTATTTGCCACTCAAATGTTTGTCACCTATTCAATCATTTTTACTATTTACTTATTGCGAGAGGGAAGAACCTATACAAATGATTTTTTAGAAGTAACGCTCTGTTCGTGTGCTTTGGGGTAGATGATAGTTGGGTGAAAATTTTGTGGGGTGGTACAGCATTTGTACTTATTTTCAAGTCTATTTTATGGGTCTTACACTATACAGTTATTCACCAAGCAACTGTTCACAGATTTTTAATGATGTGTATATTTAAGTACATGATTTTATTTTACTGAGCCCAAATAGAACAAAGTTTCCTAATTTTACCAAAGCACATTGCCACATCTGAGACATAAACACAGAACAACTGTGTATACATAACGTCTCTTAATTACCAAGTTTTGGTCTGTAGTTTAAATTAATCTTCATTAATATAGAATGACTGGGTATATTACCCTTTCTTACATACTGAGTATTTGACACGTTATTTTTTTAATTTTGGAATTTTTTCTTAATGCAATGCTTATTTCTCACACGCCAAAAAAGGGTTAACTTTGAAAGGTTTGCAAATCACATGTACATGAACAGCAGTATTTATTTAACACAAATTAATGAGATTCATTTTGTTGCTGTGACATGTGATTCTTTCAAAACAAGTGAAAAGGTGGCCTCATTCTTTTTTGCTTTCATGTTGCTATTATTGATAAAAGTATACAGCCTAAAGAACTAACACATTTTGTAGTTACAGAGAGCAAGCTACACAAGTTAGGTGACATTCTCTGGGGTAAGACTCCAGTGTGAACTAATAAATAACTTTTCTGAGAAATTCTTGGACCTGACTCCATAATTTTTACATAAACGGATCTCCCAACATATAGTGGAGTTCTTGCCTAAGGATGAATTATAGAGTTGTTTTTATCAAAGATTAAAAAAACAAGCAAATAGTTGGATTTAAATTTCACCTACTTTCTAAAAGCAAGCATAACATGGCCCGCTGGGAATACAGGTTACTAAAAAGTCATCTTCCAAAGAAAAGAAGATAATGGACTTGATTGAAACAGTTGAACTACGTAACGCCAATTCAAGAACAAATGGTTTTTCAGAGCATAACAGAGAAAGAACAATTTACTATAGGACAGCTTATTCCTCTCACACAATAGTAATGATTTATTTGAAATGGCAGAACAAACGTAGTAGATACACAAAAACAAGCAATGACATCTGATGTCAGGGATCTATCAGGATTCTTGTGTTTCTTGGAATAGAGTATACCTGATTCAATTATTTATCAAAAGACTAGTTGAAACCTGTAATCTTATTTAACATGTGTTGATGTTATAACCCTGTATTTTTGGACCTGCATGTAGCACATATAGTAGATGTAAATGACATATTTTAACATAGTCTCATGACAAAAAATAATAATTATTAGAATAATTATCAGTATTATGTTATAACCAGAGTTTTAAAAATGTTCTTGAGTCAGTTTGTTAACATTTTAAGACAATGACATTTGGGTGGTGATGCCAGCTAACTAAGTCTGTGCTCAGATACTGGCTAAATGAAGGTATTGATGGTGTGATTCTTGCAAATGCCTCGTATCAAGAATATTTTTATTATATTGAAACATAGGACTCTCACTTGGCAAACAGCAAAAAAAAAACATATTTTTTTAAACCTTTTCTGTTTCTTACCATTAGGAAGATGATTTCTGAAAGTGGACTCATCCGTGATTTCTTTTCATGAAAAGAGAGATTTGGGTTTTGTTTTGTTGTTTTCAAACTCAGCTTTCAGGCACAGGGCTTGGAAGTGTTCTGAGTGGATGCCCAGGCGGGCACCACATAGGGACTGCCCAGGAACCCACTGCCAGTCTCAAGGAGGAAAGAAGGGGAACTGGTTTGGTTGGTTGCTTCAAGCCTCAGGTTTTATCCTTCCAAGCCTCCATGCAGACTGCACTCTAAATCCATTTGAAGGAAAACTATCAAAGTCATTTTCACCATGTTTGTGAGGTCCACGGCCCTGTGGATGCCCCACGAGGGAGCCGTGTCTGAAGAGTGATTGAGCGCCTGCTACTGCCTGAGACCCCGGGAAGCTCAGGGAGGCGTGGGGGTCAGGGCGGCTCATGAATCACAGATAGGAAATGAGCTGTGTATCGCATATTTGGAAGCTTAAGGAGGAACGTTGGGGATATTTTACAGTAAACAGATTTGGGGCTGATTTTTGGCACACCTTTTGAAGCATCAGTCCTGCAGTTCAGCTAAAATAACTTTTTATACGTATGGCTAAGACCAGATGGCCCTGCACTCCTTTCTTATTTAGATGAGATTTTCCTTTCAATAACATCTTTCTTCCTGACCTGTTTAAAAATTCCAGCGAATGAAATCAGCACAGGATTTTCAATTCTAATTGACCATGTGCAGAGGAAGGGCCAGTGCAGAAATAGTGGAGGCATTGTGAGCCTCCTTGCCTCAGTTTTGTCTTTGTGTTTGCGTCTTACCAGCCAATCTAAACGAATCAAAGATATTTCATTTTTACTAATATTAATATAGCTGCAAAATTTATCCTCAGTGCAAATTTTTTGAGATGACCGTTTTTGCCATTTCATTACAATTCATTTTTTTTAAGTTCTCAGGCACTTCCATAGTCTCTCAACTAGCAGGAAAGCCATTTATTGGTTAAAAATGCACCGAGATTTGGCATACTGGTTGAATTCAGATGAAAGAGGGATAAGGCTAAATTTATTTTCCTTGTCACTTGAATAAATCATCATTATTGGAAAATACATATATATATTAAATTTACCATGAAAAAAATCCACTATCTAAAATTCTTGGTTCATAATATTATATAAGTTATTATATAAAGTTATATAATATTATATAAGCTATTATATAAAGTTATAAACATAAGTTATTATATAAAGAAAAGTTATATTTTTCTGGACATTTCATTTAGACTTGGAATTAGTAAAAGATACATCAAGAATTGGATATAATCTGCAGAGTTATGTAGCTTAGCAAATCATATTTTCTGTAAAAGTGGGCATGTAATTCTCAGTTTTTTCTTTCCAATAAGTTCTTGAATCAGTTTTCTTCAGTATTTATTACCACAAAGATGTTCTCTTTTGAAAAGTTTAATTTTAAGACAGTAAAAGTGTTAGAAGAAAACAAGTTTTCTTTCTGAAACTGATTATTTGGAATAATAAAGATAGAAAGGAACACATACCAAAAGGATATGTTTTCTAAAACGTATGCTAGAGATAAGAAAAACCCCAAATTAACTATCAATGGTATTGAAATTCTATTGGCCATCCAACAGCACCGTCTCTGTTTGGAATTCTTTGCGCAGTCTGCTTCAGGTAACTTTGATCTCAAGCCAGTCTACTAGTTATGTCAAAAATGGGATGCCTCATCAAAAGCTACATTAGTGGAACTGTTTGGAAGAAAAAAATGCACCTTATGACTGATAAGTTCAATTAGAATTTCTTTGCATCCAAATTACACAAAAATTAAAATGGAATCACCCATGGGATTCACAATGACGAAGGCATGTTCTAAACATGCAAAGTCAATTTGTTTTGAACTTTATAATTTAAATTTCTGAGATGACTGTCATCTGAGATGAATGTCATATGTGTATATATATATATGTCATATATGCATATATATATATATATATATATATATATCTGAACCAACTTGTGACACCAAAATATTAGAACTCTCACTATGCCATTAAGTTTATGTTTTGATTATTATGTCTTGCTCATGTCTGGTAAGGTTTTTCCACTGATTTATGACTTATAAAAATTCATTAGAAAAATATATATAGGATAGTGATTTAGCCTATTCTTTTTCCACTACTCTAAAATATAGTCAGAAATAGAAGAAGTCAAAATATAGGCAGAAAATCAAAGTATAATTCAGAGTCAAGGTATTAAATTATACATAGTGTTTACCTTTTAGGTTTAATTTTAAAATTATAGATTTGAATGAGCAATAACCTTAGCCCTGTATGTGAGAGGAGGTGATGGAGAACGGGATCTCGGGAAAAATGATTAAAATTATATTGGTGTTGTAATTTCAGATGGCTGAACCTAAGACACCCACAACAGGTGTGAGTAAGAAATAGAACTCTATGCATTAGATAACTAATGAGAACCTACCGGATAGTGTAGAGAGCTCTCGGCGCTCTGTGGTGATCTCAATGGGAAGGAAGTCCGGAGAAGAGGGGACATGCATACTTACAGCCGATTCACCTTCTGTACGGCAGAAACCAACACAACAGCCGTAAACAACTCCAGTACACGTTTTTAGAAAGAAAAGAAAAAAAAAGAAATGGGACTCTGAGCTCCTCCCCCCTTCCCTGCTCCCATGTTAATCTGAAGAGCTGACGTGCTCTCGGTTCTCCAGGGTTGTAAGTAATGGCAGCCAGGAAGGGAACGTGGGTGTTGGTGTTCCTGCGGGGTCGTGATGGGGCTTTGTCCCTCTGCCTGACACCCTGCGTGTCCTGTAGCTTTAGGGGACAGCTCGGGGGAACGCGTGACCCACGCTGAAGCTGCGAGCTGTGAAAATGTCTCCCCCTTCCTGTTCCAGACACAGTGAGGGTCTGCTGGCGAGGGAGGTCCTTGAGAAACCAGGGTTCCTTGGCTCTCCCGGGAACCCCCTTTGGATATGTTTTTATGCTCCTTCTCAAGGCTGTTTCCCCAGACTTCGCACACATCCCAACCCTTGAGATTTCCCACCTGCTGTGCTAGCTTCTCAGCCATTTCTGCTTGGGTAGCACCGGCCTCAGCCTGAATTATCCAGCTAAGGGTCACACTCAGAGCTGTCACTTTTAAACTATATCTATATTCTTGCCTGAAAAATCCCATGGACAGAGGAGTCTGGCAGGCTACAGTCCTTGGGGCCACAAAGAGCCAGACAACAAAAAGCATACATGTGCACCCCCCCACACACACATGTATGTATACATGTGTTATTGAAGTACAGTTGATCGACAATGTTGTAGTGGTTTCAGGTGTACGTTACAATGATCCATTATATATACACACATTTAGATTCTTTTTCAGATTCTTTTCCTTTATAGATTATTACAAAATACTGAGTATAGTTCCTTGTGCTATCCAGAAGAGGTTTAAACTTTATATTTTTAAACTGTGGGGAGAATGGGGCTAGCAGGATACACAGGACATCAGAAGAATACCTGTCCCTGCAGAGGCAGGTGTCTCTGGCATCCTGAAATTCTGCATCGCTGTGGACCAATATGACTGAATTTGATTGGCCAGCCGCTGCTTCCAGCACGTGGTCTGTGCCCACGTGGGGGTGGAAGGCTCCCCCTGAGGGACGCGTGTGAGCTGGACTCTGTTCATCCTGGCAATGCACACGTGACTGGGTGTCTTTCCTGCAGGGAAGTTACTATTCAAATCTCCAGGACCTAACCTTTCCCTCAGGAAACGTTGGATTAGAGAAACAGAACATTAAGTGAGGAAAAGATTATGTCCGTCAGAATGGGAGAGTGTGAGCTGACCAGATAGTCCAAAATGAGAATGTGTCAGAGAAGGGGACTAAAGACGTGTTCATCCTACGGCCGGATCATCCAAAAGCCTGTGTGTAAACGTAGCCTCTGAGGGATGGGGCATCAGAGTGAAACAAAAGATGCCGTTTAAGGTTTTAAGGATCTAAGCTTATTGCTTTAGGAACATTTGTTAAAGAGACTGACTTCACTGATTTGCCTTGTTACGATTAGCCTCCTGTTAAGACACCGTTAACCTGTATTGGGGCAAAGTGCAAGACTGGCCGATGCTCTGGCTGTTGTAAGTCACTTCACAAAGTACCTACGTCTTGCCCTGAAAAGACGTGAAGATTCAAGCTGGTAGCGCGGGGAACCGCAGGCAGTGCTCTGCGGTGACCTCAATGGGAAGGAGATCTAGAGCGAAGGACCAGGGCCTCCCAGGAGCACAGTGTAAAGACCTGCCTGGTCAGGAGACGCGGGTTCAGCCCCTGGATCAGGAAGGTCGCCTGGAGGAGGGCGTCAGCCGGCTCCGTGTTCATGCCTGGAGAAGCCCATGGGCAGAGGAGCCTGGCGGGCTGCAGTCCGTGGGGTCGCAGGGTCAGACACGACTGAGCGACTGATCGCGCACACGCATACATACCACGGATTCAGTCTGCTACACAGCAGAGACTAACAAAGTTGTAAAGCAACTGTACTCCAATAAAAATTAATTTAAAAAAAAGAAAATTAAAAAAAAAGATTTAAACTGACAACAGTGGCGATGAAGAAATGCACTCTCTGGTTAGTCTGAGGACAGAAGAGGGTTAATTTCTTAAATCTCTGTGGAGGGGGAAAACAAAACAAAATTGGAAGATAAAAAACAAAGACTAAGCCGCTCGTGATTCGGTTGTACTTATGGATTATACTACATCCTGAAAAGAAGAAAATTAGAGCTGTAAGATGGAGCCGCGGGGGTCATCTGGAGCTTTCACAGTCTGAAGTCTGTGGAGTCAATGCTTATTCAGAGCTGGCCTTGACCTCTGCCCCCTGCATGCCTGCCTGGCCCAGGTGCAACAGCATTGGAAGGACTTTCCTGTTTCTGCAAACTGGGTGCAAACTTCAGACTGTGGGTGAACAGATAAGCTGAGCATGCAGACCATCCAGGGGCTAGGGTGCCCACATTAAAATAAAAAATCAAGACCTGGAAACTTACATCTGATTCCTTTAGTAATTAACACAGTGACTATAGCTATAGCCAAGGCTATTCAGGTGCAGCTCACATTTAAACCAGCTTGGCTCCTTAGCTGTTATGAGAAGGTTTTGCAAGAATATTTCAGATAGTGATTCCTGCCTAATAAATCCAACGTAGAAAAACATGTGTAATGATTGCTTTAAAATTTTCACATGTCCACTCATAGTGATACAAGGGGATGTTATGTTCCAGGTTTTGTTTTTGTGTTTTTCCAAAGGATTGGTTTGACTTTTAAAAAATTGCGTTAACTAAGAAAAGGAAACAGAAAATTCCATAGAACTTTAGCCTGAAGTATAGTAAAACTTTTCTTACTCCAACATTCCATGAAGTGTATTTCTGTATTTATATAGTGTTTATAAATATAAGACAAAACTCATTTATACATATTCATTAATTAATATCTTGAATAAAATTGTCATGTTTATGCCTCTAAAATGTTAACTTGTATCAAAGCATATAAAATGTCCCCAAATAAACTATACCAACATAAAAGGGGGAAAGAAAGCTCCTCAGGTATCAGAATATATTTAAAATATTTAAGATTTTATCTTTCTGCTGAGTGTTTTGTTTAGCAGATAGTTTTCTAAATTACATAAATTTACTCATGATAAATATAAATTTTGAACCCAGAAGAAAACGAAATCAAATGAAATTTTAAAATTTTTCACTAAACGAATCACATATAAACATGTCTTCTTTCGCTAGAATTTTAAAAATAGGAAAAAATTTCATTTTCAATTTATAAACATTTCAGACTATACTGAAAAGTAAAAGCAATATAATAAACACCATCATCTTTCCACCAAGATTTATAACTTTTAACATTTTTCTCTATTTACTCCAAGCAATCAAAAAACAAATATACAGTGCAGGACTCCAGCCCCTTTCCATTTCCCGAAACCCCTCTGGCTATAGAAGTAAGCAGTATCTTTCCTTTGCTAGGTCATTTTCATATCTCTAGTTTTATACTTTAATCACCTACTAATGTAGCAAAACAAAAAGCAAAAAGTGAACAAGCTATCAGTTATGAAGTTCCTAAATTTGCTTTTTCTAAATTTACCTCAAAACTATTGAAAAATTTCCAAACACACATATTCACTGGAAATAGTATTTACTTATTTATTTTTAGCTTAAAAACCACAATGCAGTGCTGATTAAATATAAAAAGTTAAGTTAAAAGATTTCATTACCTTGCCTCAACAAAACTTCCTTGATTGCAGAAACTGAGAAAATATGCCTCCTACCTAACCCTTTTTACTTAGATTCTTTAGAATTGAGTGACTTAAATTTTAGACATTTTCACATTACATAAGGTATTGGTGATTGGTTATAACTTTATACTTCAGTATTATCTCCATTACTCTCATTTTACTGTTTTCATAAAAAAGAACATGCTGTAGGTAGCTTCATGCATGAATATTAATTGTCACATTTTACATTCTCATAGCATCTTGTTAGGATGCTTATTTTAAGTCATTCTAAGGAGTCACCAAAGTTACCTCTGTTTTGATTTGCTAAGACAATATCAATGATGTGATAGTTAAATGAACATTGACTGTAGAAGATTTTTTTCACTCTTCTTCTTGAGCCAGATCCCCTTTAATAAAGAAGCAAATGCATTTCTGAAAGGTGTATTGAAACCGAGATCTTTATTTGAACACAGTATTACTGTGGATTTGCATGAACCGTTTGGCAGTGCCTCTCCACAGGGACCCCTTAACGTTCAGACATCTATCTGAGGGCCTCCAAGCAGAAAGCCACATCAGAACCTTTAAGGTCCTGTGTTCTCTTAAACAAACTCTTCAGAGAGAAAACTTCAGGGTAACACAAAAGTGAGTTCAAGTGTCTTTTCCCTATCATTTCCTTACTAATTGTTTAGGCAGCAATATGTCAAGAGCTGTTGTTGTGGTTGTTTAGTCGCTAAGTCAAGTCTGACTCTTTGCGACCCCATGGACTGTAGCCCACCAGGCTCCTCTCTGCATGGGATTTCTCAGGCAAGAGTACTGGAGTGGGTTGCCATTTCCTCCCTCAGGGGATCTTCCAGACCTAAGGGTTGAGCCCGCAGTTCCTGGATTGGCAGGCAGATTCTTTGCCACTGAGCCACCGGGGAAGCCCTATATCAAGAGATGTGCTGCGCAAAGTTGCTCAGCTGTGTCCAGCTCTTTGTGACCTCATGGACTGTAAACCGCCAGGCTCCTCGGTCCATGGGGATTCTCCAGGCAAGAATACTGGAGTGGGTTGCCATGCCCACCTCATATCAAGAGATACCTAGAGTCAATTTAAAAATTACTCCAGGATCTTAACTCCCAAAGGGAAAAGATACAACCAATATACCTGGGTTATACACTTGAGATTGCTAAACTATTTCCAACTTGCATTTATGAACTATATGCTATTCAAGATTAGACAGCTGGCAACCACTAGTAATATTTACTCCAGACAATATTTAGGCTTTATACAGTTTGAAGATAAAGACATGCAGTTATCCAAGACTCCACCATTTTTTTCAGATTCAAACCAGAGTATACTGTAGCCCTCCATAAAGGTCATTCCAAGTCTTTTATGCTAGGTGCTTAAAAAAAAAAGGGCATAGAGATTTTGCTGCAGCATTTCTTAAAAGAATGTATTCCTGCATAATGTATTGAAAATATATCTCTTCTATAAGTTTTGCATGTTGCTGTTGTTCAGTTGCCAGTCGTGTCCGATTCTTTGCGACCCCATGGCCTTTTTTCAAAGACATCCCACTTTTAGTATAAAATGAATTCAACAGTATGGAAACCTATCTTTAAAAGCACTCTTATAAGTCAGAAAGAGCTTCAAACATATTGACTATTTATTTGTCTTTTTCTTTCTTTTCTTCTTCTCAGCCACCTACCACGTTCTTCGACCTTTAAGCTACCAATATTCCCTCCCCCCAGAGAGCTTCATAGTAGGTGTTATTCATTGAGGTCTTTTTTATTCTTATTTCTCCAAAATTCTGGTCAATTCATTAACTATCTTTCAGTATTCTTATGTCTGTTTCTCATTATAGTCACACAGCAAATGAAGGTACTGCGTAAGAAGTTAAAAAGATGTTTACTAAGTATCTGATTGACCCTTTTTGGTCCTCAATTTCCCTATCAGTAGTTTGGGGGAATTAGAGCTAGTAGATTTTCAAGGTCCTGAGACATATGCCCACATGATTAACTGAAGTTGAGACTCTGAAATGGATGAATTCTGAGCTCTCAAAATTATCTCAGTGTGTTACATGTGTGACAAATGGTCCATCCTTAAAAACATGTAGACACACTTATACCTGTTAAAGACTATTCCTTTTAGGTGTTAATTTTCACTTTTAAAATTCCTTTCTGTGTAAACTCTGATTCCCTTACATATCTTCTGAGGGGTAATCTTCATCTGAATCAGTTGATTTCCGATGTGAAGAATCACATGTAAAACTGTGCAGTTTAAAGAGATGCTGGATGATTCTGACCATGCATTTTACTGATGAGACCAGTAAGGGCAGGGAACAACATAATCACTTCTTTGTGAAGATCCTTTTCGAATGGGATATTTTGTGCTAACTGCACAAAAACCTTGAACCATTGGGTTGCACAACAAAATAGGGGATTCTCTATGGGATGGATCTTAACTGTTATTACTGCAGTCATCTGATATGATTTTGGGGGTTTTCCAAATGCTGATTTGGAAAACTAAGAGTTACATAACAGACACCCTCAAGGTATTACCAGAAGTTACTGTATTTCAAATGGGCACTGACACTGTTTTTATGATAGGGAAGTTGATCCCTGAGAGAATCTGTTGAGGAATCTTGCCAACATTCTTACCCTGAATTTTAGCAAATTTACTCAGGTTTCTTTATTTATGAACAACTTAGGTAAAGTTATAAAGTCTCTTGATAATTCAGGTGATGTTTTATGTTGACATGAGTTTATAACTATGGTGTACATACACTGAGCTTCCCTGGGGAATGAATATAAAGGAAGTATATAGCTACAATGTGAATATAGATGAATATAGCTACAAAATGAATATAAAGAAACATATAGCTACAAATATCAGATGCATGGATATTAATAAAAATTCAAAAACTGAGAATTCAACATGACTTATGGGAGCCCACAGAGGAAACTACCATAGCAAGTGAGTTAAATAAGAAATATAAGATGAATCACAAAAAAATCACTTGAAACATACAGAGTTATAACAACACTGAGGGGTCTTTTCTACTAAGGTCTGTGTGTGCCTGTGTGCTGAGTCATTTCAGTCATGTCTGACTCTTTGCAACCCTGCAGACTGTAGCCTGCCAGGGAAGCCCACTAAAGCTTATACAAGTGACTTAATTTATTCTTTTAAGAAATTGTTGTCAACAACTAATCCAATCATCTAATAAAGCAGACAGTTAAGAACAAATTTCTTAAACCTATGTGTCCATCAAAATTATCTCTGTCTCTAAAATAGTGTATAAACACAGAATAGATCCAAATTAAATCACTCTTATAGATATCCACAGCATACAAAAATCAAGAATCGATAGTCATCAAATAGCCAGAGCATGAAATTGAGGAAATGTCAGTTGTCTTATTCATCTTTTTTTAAAAAAATCATTGCATTCAAGTAACCATAAAAGTCGAAGTTTTAGAAGTGAAGAAATAAAAGAGAAAAATAAAAGATGTAGCAGCAGATCATATTAAATTTTCTGAAATTAAATTTAGCTGAAAGTGTGAAATAAGGTATTTAATGATAATCATGTAGAATTTCAGAAACACTTACTTAGATTTGGATACTGTCTGTCATTATGTGAAGCTGTGACGCAATATACCACATGTACACACACTAATACATAACACATTACTAATGGTCATATTTGGACTTGGTAGGGAAAACTTTAATTCCATAACTACTGTAAATATTAACTTGAATTTATGCATCTGAATTTCCATGACAACTTTTTTCTGAAATGGGATATTAAACCAAAGGAAGAATTGATCTAGAAAATATCAGTGCCTGAATAATATGCATAGATTAACATGTAACAGTAATTTTTATGGTCAAAATGTGGATACTTTTTCTTTTAAGATGTTTATTTATTAGAGTTAAACATCAGAGCTCAAGAATTTGATTATCTAGTTTGTAAATTAATATTATTTTCACTCAGAAAAGGGCCTTAGAGACTTACCAGGAGACAAACTGAGGCCTGGAAAGAGAAGACAGAAATCCAAAATCATGGAATAAATTACCTAGAGTGAAAGGACGGAATTCTTTCCATTTCTCAGGTGTCTCCTTAAAAATGAGTGGATAAAGGAAAATGGAAAGCACCACAATTCTGTCTGGTTCATAACATTAGTTTTGATAAAAGTCCTGCTAAAGGTAAAGCTGGGTCAGTTTATTTCAATAAGAAACATCAAAGTTCCTACAGAAGCCCTTCACCTCTGTTATTCAATTTCCTCATTTGGAAAGAGACCAACACGTGCCCTGTACATCTGACAGTGCCAGGGATGTGTATTAAGTGCTTGCATTCAGTAAATCATCAGGCCATAGACCCTGCATCTAACTCTCACCCACGTTTCTATAATGTCAGCCCCTTCATTATCCCTATTTTGGAAACGAGGACACTTAGAAACAGGTTGACTTGAGTAATAACTCCAAGATGTCATGATGCCTGTGGAGTAGGGCTACATTTGAACCCAAAGGCCAGACTGTTCACCTGTGAATCTAACTGCTTTACTTTCTGGCTCTCATTCCCTTATTGTCCTAAAATATGAAGCAGTGGGTGTGTATGTGTGGAAACATCAATGTGTTAAAGCATTTCACACTTGCAAGACGGGATTAATTCTAGAAAGGATACCGGGCCCATCTCACATTATCTTGGGTAATCAATTTTTAAATGTGCAGGTCTGATCTCTCTAATGAGTTGTATTACAAGCAAGAATGAGATAGAACATACATAAGCACCGTGGAGAAGCCCACTTATTTTACTGATTTATCTAAAATTCCTGTACTAAACTCTCTTGAACATCACTGTAATAGAATTTGACCTGTGTGCATAAGACAACCTTCATTTCCATGCCAATTATATTTGTTTTATGAAATCAGTTTACTCTCAGGCATATTTCCTCATGGTTCATCAGTTTCCTGTTTTTATCTCCTTTCCCTAATCAACATATTACATCCTGATATTCCATCTTAATAGAAGTAAAGCCTCAAAAAAGTATTTTAGTTGTGGTGCCAAATTTATAAATTAATCACAGAGCATTTTAGTAAATGAACTGAACTGGAAGTCCAGCCTATAATGGCCTCCCTCCCAATGAACGTAGTCACTGATAATCCTAACAAAAGGAGAAAATTATATTCAAGGACAGTGCTGTCAAATTGCTATGATGGAGCCTTTTCATAATCAATCTGCAATGTTTATTAAGCATTAGCACTAGGGGAGACATTGGCCATCAGCACAGTTCATGTTTTCATGGTTAAAAAGAAAGAAATACACACAGACAATCAATTTTGAATCAGAGTTAATGGGCTCTGTCAAGGATTAAAATTGTGTACTTAGAAATCCTAAAATCTCACACCCCTAAAATTTTGTCTGGCATTTTCTAAAGTTTCTGTAAACAACTGAAATTTAGCTTCATGGGAGACTTGGTTGGACTCATAAGACTTTCTCTCTCGTGATTCTTGAAGCATTAATCAACTGGGTATTTCTAGATGTGAAACTCTGACTCAAATCAACTTCTCTCTTGGAGAAGAAATGTAACTCATTGCCGGAAAATTTTCTTGTTAGTTCTCAGCTTTCTAAAAAAAAAAAAAGAAAGAAAGAAAACAGTTCTTGAGTTCATGTCAGGTAGTGAAATTCCCTGCAGACACTCATTCATTATACAGACAGCAGTAGAGTACTTTGTATTGTATGCTGCCTCTGAAAGGATTCCTGCCATATGTATTTGTCATTCACTCAAAATATCTTTGAAGATATTCGCTATTTCAAAACACTAATCTAGTGTGTCTATGTGAAATTTGAGTCTACTGGAGTAAAACTTTTCCTGAAGCTCAAGGGTACCGTAATAGCCACGGGCTGGATGCTACTGTGGCAGTTTCCTGTCGGCAGCATCGCTTTCATTTCTGAGAAATTCTACAATGAATTTGAAATTGTCTTCTAAAGTCACGTTGGCTCTCCAGAAGATCTTCCACTATTTAATTCCTGAAAAATAAGTGCTCTAATAGGTCTTTCAAATGTAGTTGAAGAGTTACTGCGAGAGTCATTATACTCTTCTCAGGAAGTTTTATTTCTGAATGCTTGTCCATAATTTGGATCCCATTTGCTCTTTGACCTCATATTCAGAAGCGATTTCTGAATCAGTCAGTGAAACACGCATGTTACCATATACAATGTCCCTGAGGAGTAGAAAGCAAAAGAGATCCTGGCAAATTTTACAGATTATGGTCAAGGTGAACAGATCGGAACCGGGTCGCTGTGCTATTTTAATTCAATTCTGTTTATTGAGCTGTTATTTATTCTAAGAAAGGGGCTACACAGGAAGGATTGTATCAAAAACCCCACAACTTATTCTCCACCCTCAAGGGGTTCATGGTCCAGTTGACTCGGAATAAAATGAAAAGTACTCAAGGTAATCAACTTTTATTTTATTTAAAATATAGAGTGAAGTTAAAAATAGAAAATTACTTTTCTTTATGATAAAAAGATATTTATCATAAAAATATTAAATTTGAGGAAAGCAGCATTTTAATTACGCAGGATGCAAAAGAAGGAGATATTTCAAGTAATTATATTTTTTAGTCAGTTTAATTGGGAATTAGACATAGGGCAGAATTGCATTTTCAGAATTTTCCTTATTCAATGCCTTTCAAAGATTATTGATCGTCAACATGAAGACCAGAGGAGTAAAGTTCTCAGAATTACAGAAATAAACACTGGATTATATTCAGTGTGTGCTAAGTCACTTCAGTCGTGCCTGACTCTTTATGACACTGTGGACTATAGGCCCGCCAGGCTTCTCTGTCCATGGGATTCTCCAGAGAGGAGTATTGGAGTGCATTGCCATGCCCACCTTCAGGAGAGCTTCCCAACACAGGATCCAACCAGACTCTCTTATGATTTGTGCATGGCAGGCTGGCTTTTTACCATTAGTGCCACCTGGGAAGCCTCAGAACGACTATATATATTCAAAATAATTTGGGGATAAAGTATATTCCTTGATTCCCAAAGTATTTGAAAATGAGAATTCAACAATTAATCAAATGTGTCCATTCATTTTCAGAAAAAAAACAGATGTATCTGTATTAAGCTTTCTTATTTCATGTCATTTGAAGGAATTATGTCAATCAGGTAATTACTGATCGCTATAACAGTGCGTAAAATGTGCTGTCAAGTCATTAGTCACTTCAGTCCAGTCGCTCAGTCGTGTCTGACTCTTTGAGACCCCATGGACTGCAGCACGCCAGGCCTCCCTGTCCATCACCAACTCCCAGAGCCTGCTCAAACCCATGTCCATCGAGTCGGTGATGCCATCCAACCATCTCATCCTCTGTTGTCCCCTTCTCCTCCTGCCCTCAATCTTTCCCAGCATCAGGGTCTTTTCCAATGAGTCAGTTCTTCACATCAGGTGGCCAAAGGATTGGCGTTTCAGCTTCAGCATCAGTCCTTCCAATGAATACCCAGGACTGATCTCCTTTAGGATGGACTGGTTGGATCACCTTGCAGTCCAAGGGACTCTCAAGAGTCTTCTCCAACACCACACTTCAAAAGCATCAATTCTTCAGCTCTCAGCTTTCTTTAGAGTCCAACTCTCACATCCACATATGATTACTGGAAAAACCATAGCCTTGACTAGATGTACTTTTGTTGGCAAAGTAATGTCTCTGCTTTTTATATGCTGTCTAGGTTGGTCATAACTTTTCTTCTAAGAAGCAAGCGTCTTTTAATTTCATGGCTGCAGTCACCATCTGCAGTGATGTTGGAGCCCCCCAAAATAAAGTCTGTCACTGTTTCCACTGTTTCCCCATCTATTTGCCATGAAGTGATGGGACCAGATGCCATCATCTTAGTTTTCTAAAAGTTGAGTTTAAGCCAACTTTTTCCACTCTCCTCTTTCACTTGCATCAAGAGGCTCTTTAGTTCTTCTTCACTTTCTGCTATAAGGGTGGTGTCATTTGCATATCTGAGGTTATTGACATTCCCTCGGCAATCTAGATTCCAGCTTGTGCTTCATACAGCCCAGAGTTTCTCATGATGTACTCTGCGTATCAGTTAAATGAGCAGGGTGACAATATACAGCCTTGATGTACTCCTTGTATTTGGAACCAGTGTGTTGTTCCATGTCCAGTTCTAACTGTTGCTTCTTGACCTGCATACAGATTTCTCAGGAGGCAGGTCAGGTGGTCTTGTAATCCCATCTTTTAAAGAATTTTCCACAGTTTATTGTGATCCACACAATCAAAGGCTTTGGCATAGTCAATAGAGCACAAGTTTTTAAGGAACTCTCTTGCTTTTTGGATGATCCAGTGGATGCTGGCAATTTGATCTCTGGTTCATCTGCCTTTTCTAAATCCAGCTTGAACATCTGAAAGCTCACAGTTCATCTACTGTTAAAGCCTGGCTTTAACAGGTATTTCGTGACTTCCTCCTTTTGCATTCCAGTCCCCTATAATGAAAAGGAGATCTTTTTTGGGTGTTAGTTCTAGAAGGTCTTGTAAGCCTTCATAGAACCATTCAACTTCAGCTTCTTCAGCATTACCAGTCAGGGCATAGACTTGGATTACTCTGATATTGAATAGCTTGCCTTGGAAACGAACAGAGATCATTCTGTTCTGATTTCCTTTAGGTTTGACTGGTTTGACTTCTTTTCAGTCCAAGGGAACTCTCAAGAGTCTTCTTCAACACCACAGTTCAAAAGCATCAATTCTTTTTGGTGCTCAGCTTTGTTTATGGTCCAATTCTCAAATCCATACATGATTACTGGAAAAACCATAGTTTCAACTATATAGAAATTCTGTCAGCAAAGTAATGTCCCTTCTTTTTAATATGCTGTCTAGGTTGGCCATAGTTTTTCTTCCAAGGAGCAGGCATTTTTTAATTTCATGACTGCAGTCACCATCTGCAGTGATTTTGGAGCCCAGAAAACTAAGGCCTGTCACTGTTTCCACTGTTTTGCCATCTATTTGCCATGAAATGATGGAACTGGAAGCTATGATCTTCATTTTTTGAATGCTGAGTTTTAAGCCAGCTTTTTCAATCTCTTTCACTTTCATCAAGAGGCTCTTTAGCTCTTCTTTGCTTTCTGCCATAAGGGTGGTGTTATCTGCATATAAGAGGTTATTGATATTTCTCCCTGCAATCCTGATTCCAGCTTTTGCTTCATCCAATCTGGTATTTAGTATGATGTCCTCTTGTTTTGAACTGTGGTGTTGGAGAAGACTCTTGAGAGTCCCTTGGACTGCAAGGAGATCCAACCAGTCCATCCTAAAGGAGATCAGTCCTGGGTGTTCATTGGAAGGACTGATGCTGAAGCTGAAACTCCAATACTTTGGCCACCTCATGGGAAGAGCTGACTCATTGAAAAAGACCCTGATGCTGGGAGGGACTGTGGGCAGGAGGAGAAGGGGATGACAGAGGGTGAGATGGCTGGGTGGCATCACTGACTTGATGGACATGAGTTTGAGGAAACTCCGGGAGTTGGTGATGGACAGGGAGGCCTGGCGTGCTGTGATTCATGGAGTTGCAAAGAGTTGGGCATGACTGAGTGACTGAACCGAATTGAACTGAACTCTTGTGCTCAGCTGGGAAAGAATTTGCCTGCAATTTGGGAGACCTGGTTTGGATCCCTGGGTTGGGAGGATTCCCCAGAGAAGGGAAAGGCTACCCACTCCAGTATTCTGGCCTGGAGAATTCCATGGACTATATCATCCGTGGGGTCAGAAAGAGTCAGACATACTGAGCGACCTTCACTTTCACTTTCTTTCACTCTGCATCCATTGTCCCATGTCTAGTTATAACTGTTGCTTCTTGACTTGCATACAGAGTTCTCAGGAGGCAGGTCAGATAGCCTGGTATTCCCATTGCTTCGAGTATTTTACACAGTTTGTTGTGATCCACACGGTCAAACACTTTGGCATAGTCAATCAAGCAGAAGTAGATGTTTTCTAGAACTCTCTTGCTTTTTCAATGATCCAGCGGATGTTGGAAATTTGATTTCTGGTTCCTCTGCCTTTTCTAAATCCAGCCTGAACATTGGGAAGTTCTCGGTTCATGTACTATTGAAGCCTAGCTTGGAGAATTTTGAGCATTACTTTGATAGTGTGTGAGATGAGTGCAATTGTGTGGTAGTTTGAACATTCTCTGGCATTGTCTTACTTTGGGATTGGAATGATGACTGCCCTTTTCCAGTCCTGTGGCCGCTGCTGAGTTTTCCAAATTTGCTGACATATTGAGTGCAGCACTTTCACAGCATCATATTTTAGGATTTGAAATGGCCCAGTTGGAGTTCCATCACCTCCACTAGCTTTGTTCATAGTGATGCTTCCTAAGGCCCAGCTGACTCGAACTCCAGGATGCCTGGCTCTAAGTGAGTGATCACACCATCGTGGTTATCTGGGTCACTAAGATCCTTTTCTGTATAGCTCTTCTGTGTATTCTTGCCACTTCTTAATATTTTCTGCTTCTCTTTCTTCCATACCATTTACGTCCTTTATTGTGCCCACATTTGCATGAAATATTCCCTTGGTATCTCTAATTTTCTTGAAGAGATCTCTAGTGTTTCCCATTCTATTGTTTTCCTCTATTTCTTTTCACTGATCACTGAGGAATTCTTTCTTATCTCTCCTTGTTATTCTTTGGAACTCTGCGTTCAGATGGGTGTATCATTCCTTTTCTCCTTTGCCTTTCACTTCTCTTCTGTTCTCAGCTATTTGTAAGGCCTCCTCAGACAGACATTTTACCTTTTTGCTTCTTCTTGGGTGTGGTTTTTGACTACCACCTGCAATACAATGTACAAAAGGTCATTATTAGTGGACTGCAATCATATTCTCCTCAGTTCCTAGAGAATGTCCGTGTCATGAAGGGAAAGAAACACCAAACAGAAATATCTTCTATGTGACCGAACAAGTAGCTTCTGCTGTAGAACATTTGTTCCAGTAAGTTTACGGGCATTTGCAAGTACTCAGATACATTCCAATAACACCTGGCATCTTGGAATTCTTCCATAACATTCTCGGCATTCCATTACCCACCTTCATCAAACCAATGATATTATTGAGAGTTTGGATGGCATGGTCTGAGGACAGTTAGCATAAGCACTGACCATGTGTTCTGGATCAGCTCAGTCCCACCTGGTTTGACCTCAAAAATCTGATGATTAGAGCTGGGCTATTCTTGTGGATTGAATGCCTCATACCATATAATCCTTTCAGCTGAACTGAGAACCAAAAAAGTAATGGTCTCAAAATCATTTCCAAGCAGTAGAATTAACAATGCCATGATGCCTGTGGGCCTAGACAGATGGAGACTGGATACTCATATCAAGCTGTGATTTCTGCATTGACTTGGAGTGTTGTGGAAGTAGTAATTGATGGAACATTGATTTGAGAGTCATTGGTCCAATGGCCAAGTGAGTCCTTGCCACTTGTCACATTGAAATGTGGGTCTGCTTCCTTAGAACCTTTACCATACCACTGGAGCCTCATCTAATTCCATCTCATCCATCAGTACCCCTTCATTATTTTCTATTCCCTTCTGGGTACAGAGCAGATGGGAAGGGACTTGCTTTGAATTTGATTCATCCACAATTAACCTTCCAGGATATTTGAGCCAGAAGACAGGATGATACTTCCTAGAAATTGCCACATCAACATGAGGAGTTTTGATTCATTCTGGGCGTGGCCCTGGGAGGTTAGGTGCCAAAGAAAACTGCTAAAAAGATGTCA
Organism: Hydropotes inermis; assembly: GCA_020226075.1. Lineage (NCBI taxonomy): Eukaryota > Metazoa > Chordata > Mammalia > Artiodactyla > Cervidae > Hydropotes > Hydropotes inermis. The sequence continues at coordinate 66,762,840 of CM035280.1, read as the reverse complement.
AGCCAGGCGAGTTTCCAAGATCACATGGATAGAAATGTTGGAGGAGAGGGTGAGATGAATGCAGAGAGTAGCATGGTAGCGTATTACATACGACCACATGTAAAACAGACAGCCAATGGGAATTTGCAGTGTGACTCAGGGAACTCAAACTGGGGCTCTGTGGCAAACTAGGGGCTGAGAAAGGCTGGGAGGTGGGAGGGAGGCTCCAGGGGGAGGGGACACACGTGTGCCTATGGCTGATTCATGCTGATGTTCAGCAGGAATCAAACAAACATTGTAAAAGCAGTTATGCTTCAATTAAAAGTGAATTTAATTTTTTTTAAAAAATAGATTGCAGGGAGGTGGCAGAGGAACACAGCATGAAGTCTGAGGGAGGCTGGGGCCCTCTGACCAGGGATCAGGAGGAGGCTGGTGAGGCTTCTGGAAAGAGTAGCTGTGTCTCTAGATGGTCAGAGACTCAGGTATGCAGCACCACCCCTGCAGAGGTCTCCAGGGTCACAGAAGGCGGCTCCCGGCGCTCTGTTCTCTGCTGTCTTCCTTGTGGGATGCCCAGCAGCTCTGAGAGCAGCTAATAGGGTGTGCCGCCCAGAGGCACCCCCCTCCCTGCCAGCCTCTGCGTCGTCTGCCACAAACTGCTGTGTGTGCCTCCTTGCCCCCAGTACATGCATGTCAAGACTTCTGACGAAACTGCTATTGCTTTTATAGGGTTGAACGTTAGGATGCTAGACGCGTGATGCAGAGGTTCCAATTGCTGAGAAAGTAAATGAAAGGGGAGATTTTCACTTTGCTCTTGGCTTTAGTGCTTATTCTCATTGGAGGGAAATACCTCCTCTGAATTAATGGGAACATTCAAGGAAGGGTAAAGAAATCATAATTCAGCAATACTGCAGAGTCATCAGCCTCCACCTCAGCTCCCCATGGGCCTAAAAGTCATGAGGAATTGAAAGGATTTGTAATGGCTGCACATGTCAGTTCTGCAAAATAGCACAATCTGTGCTGAAACACAGAAAAAGAAAATCGTTAAACTGTTCGCTTTGTTTTGGGTCAAATTTATACTTCCTCATAGAGCAAAGGAAGGTGAAGTATAGGTGTCTGCCATCAAAACTCTTAATCTGTAATCATTTGACTTATTATCCAAATTTAGGTACAGATTATCCTTTTTACCCCCAGAGAAAATGAAGTATGGAGACTTCTAATTGAATACATTGATATGTATGGTTTAAAGGGAAAAAACAAGAACTCATCAGAGCAGGCCCTACTGCACACACAGTTCTGAGTCACCATTTAAAAAGAAAATGGGGTGTTGGTAATAAAAGCATGAAACATGGGTAGATACACGTTGGTGATATTTTGTTTTCATGCCCAAGACAAGGCTTTATCTATTTCAAGTGATGCATTAGATGGTTGAGTTCTCAAGAAGTCACACCGCTTTCCCCCATCAAGTTCTGAAATAAAATGAAAAGTAAAACAGGTGGAGAGAGAATATCACCTCTATCACTGCTGCTGCTGATCACGTTGAAGACTGTGGCTTACACCTAAGAGTTCATGGGCTGCAAAGCGAGCAGAAGGTTCTAGAGGGATGCACAGTCTGCAGGCGGAGCAATTCTTCAGAGGGAGGAGCGGAGTGACTGAGAGACAGACGACAGACAGACAGACACACACACCCCCAAGAAAGAGACGTGGATATCTGCTGGCTCGCCTGCCCAGTTCTTCTTCAAACTTTCCAATTAAATGCCCGTCCGGAACAGAAGGAAGAGCGCTGGGCACGTGGTGCTGGAATTGCTCCGCGTGGACGTCTTTCTCATCGCTGCTGTGGCTTAGCTGACAAGTTGTGTTCGACTCTGGGTGACCCCATGGACTGTGGCCCCCCAGGCTCCTGTGTCCATGGGATTTCCCAGGCAAGAACACTGGAGTGGCTTGCTATTTGCTTCTCCAGGGGAATCTTCCCAACCCAGGGATCGAACCCGCACCTCCTGCATTGGCAGGTGGATTCTTTACCACTGAACCACCAGGGAAGCACAAGATATACACAAAAGAAACAAAATTAGAATATAAAATAGATAAAACAGGGAGAGGTAGCTTTAAGGCGAAAGAAAACGTCCCATCTTTGAGCCTTTCCCTAAACCGATATTCAAGAAGTGGCTGACAAATACCCGGACACACGTGGCGGTAAGGTGAGACTCCGCCACAGGGAAACGGGGACCCCAGGCTGAAGCGCCCCTGTCACCAATCGCCAGGGAGAGCCCTTGAGGGTCTGCGCCAGAGGCAAGTTCCCTCCACCCTGCCCAGGGCTTGCGGACGGGGCTCCGACCTTAGAGGGCAGCACAGGCTGCCCCTGAGCCAAGCCAGCGCCGCCGCTCTCAGCATCGTGTTAACCATGTCCTTTTAACAAAGGACTCCGTCCAACACTTCTCCTACCAAGAAGGCTCCTTCTAAAACCCCCTCAATAATTTGTCAAATGAACAGTTTGTGGCCTGAGATTTGTATTTGATAAAAGTCTTCTCCACATATTTGTCTTTCATCATAACCATGAGAGGAAAACATCTTTAGCCAAGTCACTTCAGCACGTAGTATCCGTGAATTTCCGCAGGGCCTGGAGACAACTTTGCTGCAACTGTCGACGGGGCCTGGGCCTCCCTCCTGGCCCTCCTGCACGCTCTTCTGCTCTTCGCCGACCCCCTGAGACCAACCCTACACCTTGGGGGCAGCTTCCAGCAGGGTGGCTGAGCGCACAGCAGAAATAGCCTTCAAAACGGCCCGCCTTCCTGCACAGCCTTTCTAGAGATGCTCTAGCGATGCCTGGAACAGCCCCTCCCGCGGGTGGGATGATTCTGGTGCACAGGTGAAGCCGACGCATCAAATGGATTTCTCCTGACCTAGTTCTAACACCATTCTAAGAGAGACAGGATTTACCAAGGAGCCTCACAGCCCAACACCCCCGAAGAGGCTGCTCAGTATTCAAGGAGCCATCTTTAAGACAGCCACCACGCCTGGACCAGTGAGGCTTCCCCAGAGATACCAGTAGGGGGTCTGTGGAAAGAGAAAGAGAGAGAGAAGAAAAGGAGGAGAAAAAGAAAAAAAAAGAAGAGGGAGGAGAAGGAGAAGAGAGAAAGAAACACAAAAGGAAGGGAAGGCAAGGGGAAAAGAAGAGAAAAGAAAGAAAGAGAGAAGGAGAGAGAAAGACGTGTTTAAGGACTCCTGCTGCAGGCGAGGAGGCTGCGGGCCCGTCCACAGGGTGGACGGCAGGCTGGAGACCCAAGAGGTGCCTCAGGGGCAGTGCAAAGCCGTCTGCCACAGGATTCCCACAAAACGTCCCGGGTGGACAGAGGAACAGACTGCATTCCCTTCTCAAGTGAGGCCCAGTCCATCTACCCGGAGCACTTGACGCCGGGAAGTGCACTGAGCTCGTCCGTAGACACAGCGCCGGCCACGCACGCTGGCAGCCAGCTGAGGATTATGAAGCGGGGGACAGGTGACAGGATCCGAGTGGCACCTTAGAAGTTTAGCTCGGGCCTCAGTTCAGATGAGGGAACAACGTCATTGGCAAAAACTAAATAATGGTCCAAGCATGAAGTGGAACTTGTGCTTTCCCCAAAGTGTTTGTTCTGCTAACAGAACACTAAACCCAGCAGCTGTTAGTTTTCGTCCTTGTCTCTGTCCCCATTGACACCTTGGGAGGATGCTCTTAACGTCGGTGCGGTTTCTGGCCAGGTAGCATCTCAAGGTTGGAGAACTCCAAAGCAAACGCAGCCCGCAGTGGGGACAGCTCAGGTGGCTCACCTCGGAGCGCGCTGGTCCCTGAGGGGCTGACACTGGCCTGGCTCCCAGCACCCAACATCACTGCTCTGCGAGCCTCCAAATCCCCTTTGCACAGGAATGCTGGAGCCACGTGAACGGAAAGGTGCTTTGGGGTGGGGAGGAAAAAAACCACAAAGCTGGTATCCTAACTAAAGTAGAATTCCCTTCCTGTGCCCTGGATCTGCCGGTGATGTGATGGATCAGAAAGTTGTTAAGTCATAAATCGCACATGCGGAATAAAATGTTGATTCTCACTCACAACGTAGACATGGAAGAACAGTTTTACCCCCAGGTTTCTTAGCAAGTTCACCATGTTTATATTCGCTGGATACACATTTCAGCATGAGAGTGATGAAACACATCCCAACACGCAGATGTAGGCAAAGCGTCTTGCCACGCAAGCAAAGACCTGACAATGTTAGCACATTTAAAATGTTATCTAATGCATGTGGCACATTTCCTAAGACATTGACTATAGAAAATGGTGAAAATTTCTATGCTATTTTTTTTTCTCCTGCAAGGAATCAAATTTAGACTTGCGTGCATTGACTGGAATAGTACGTAATTACTATTTATTGAATATTCTCATCTACCTTGATCATTGAGGATGTCTTTCTTATGTTACACAATTAAGGGAAACTTTCTAGAATGTTTTTATCTTTTTAAATGTATTTTTCAAGTGCACACAGGAGTGCATTTAAACTCAGACCATGGGTATATTAGCACTTGTGTGCTCTTGCACAGAAAAGGTTAAGTGTGTAAACAGCCGTGGTCCAAGATTTCCCCTTGTTATGTGGGCCTATTGTTTTGCATTCCATATACCTCCCTGGTTTTCTTTTGCTATTTCCTCCTATTGAAATGACTTGTCCCTACTCTTCTCTGAACGTCCAAATGTAGCCTCACTCAAACGTCACCGTCTCCAGCCCGCCTCTCCCAGCTCTGTTGAACTTTGTCCCTTCCTTTAAACACCAACAGTCTAACTGTACTCGGTTCCGGGCAGTCTACACTTTGTTCTTGTGTTATTGTTTTCATTCTTAGGAGAACAATCCCTGAAGGTAGGATCTCAGCCACTCAGAAGAGTACTCTTCATTTAATAGGTGCAAAGTGAATATCATTGTGATATAGAATAAATAGGTAAGAGCAGAGAAACCCCCCCACAGAAATCCCAAGAGCAGGTCCAGAACTGAAATAGCTCTAACACTTTTAGAGTAATAAATTTTCTCTGTCCAAACTGTAATAATCAAGCAGTCCCAATTCTCTTTATAAGCTGAATATAAAAATCTTTGAATGGGAGTATGTCCTGTGTGTTAATCATTAAAAACTACAGATAAAGAGCTCATCAAAGGATAACCTTGAGACATAAATGACATAAAACAAAAGTACCATTTTAAGATTAGGAGAACAGTAGACCATAGGATGCAGGAAATAGACGGGATCCTAAGAGCGGTATGGCAATACTTCTCTGAGACAGATTGCTCTCCATCCATTCTTTCCTTCCACAAATATCTTGTTGCTGTTGTTCAGTCACTGAGTTGTGGCCGACTTTGCGACCCCTTGAACTGCAGCACGCCAGGCTTCCCTGTCCTTCACTATCTCCTAGAGTTTGCTCAGACTCATGTCCATCAAGTCGGTGATGCCATCCAACCACCTCACCTTCGGCTGCCCCCTTCTCCCCCTGCCTTCAATCTTCAACCTCTGCTCCCAGCATTAGTATCTTTTCCAACAAATATTTAGTGAGCAGTTATATTTTAAGTCTGACACTCGTCCTGCTGCTGAGCAGACAATAGTAAACAAATTCCCTGCTTACAGTAAACACACATAAAATCAATAAGTCGCCAGTAAGCAGGGTGTGAGTTTACTTTGATAGGAAGACCTCTAGGACAGGTGGTCTTTGAACTGAGCCTTAGATGAAATGGTGGTGGGAGCAGCAGCAACATTCAAGGAGGAACTTTCCAGACCAGGGCACAGTGAGTACAAGTGTCCAGAGGCATGGAGGTTACTTGGTTCTTGAGGAAAAGTAAGAGCCCATCATAATCAAGACAGAGTGAACAGGCAACAGCTAGTGAGAGCGGGTGGGGTGGCTGGCCATGCAGGGCCCTTGCAGGACACAGTCAAAGATTTGGGATTTTATTCTATGCGGGATGGGCATCAGTTGGAGAGCTTGGGCAGTGGACTTAACGTGACTCAGATCTAGGTTTAGAAGGGTCCCTCTGGCTTCTATGTGAAGATCAGGGTCAGCTAGGCTGGTGGTGATTAGTAGGGATGAAGTGTGGGAGTCAGTGAGTCCCCTACATATGAACCTTCAGGTGGCCAACTTTCCAAGATGCAAACTGCATTCCGTCAACGTCAGCCCTGGGTGGCATCGCAGCTTGCCGTCAACGTCAGCCCTGGGTGGCATCGCAGCTTGCCTTCCGTCTCCTATCACTGGCTGCCCTCCAGCCCTACCGTCCCCCACCTCTTCTTCTTCCTCCAGTCTCTGACCCTTCTTGCCTGTTCGCTGGATGCCAGCCCCTGTGTGCCAGCTGCTACACTGTACTATTCAAGGCCCTGAGCCATCAGATTAGAAGCATCTTCTTTATTGTTTGTTTGTTTGCCTTTTATGTATTATTTGTGTGAAAAGTATCATAAACATGTTGCAGTGAAAGAAAAGCAAAAGTGTTAGTCGCTCAGTCGTGTCCCACTCTTTGCGACCCCACGGACTGTAGCCCGCCAGGCTGCTCTGTCCGCGGGGTTCTCCAGGCAGGAGTGCCAGAATGGGTTGCCAATCCCTTCCCCAGGGAATCTTTCCAACCCAGGGATTGAACCCGAGTCTCCTACATTGCAGGCAGATTCTTCACCATCTGCCCAGCAGGGCAGCCCAGGCAAACTGGTGGTGGTAGAGTACTGTGTAGCCAATTGTGCTATCTGCGTCCCTAAGTCAACTTGGCTGGACTTACAGACAAACTGGACTTACGAACATTCTCTTGGAGTGGAACTTGTTCTTATGTAGGGCAGTTAGTGTAGAGCGAGAGACCAGGCAAGAGATGTGGGTGCTTGGTGTTAGGGTGGAAGCTGTGGAGTGGTGAGAAGCGGCTGAATGCTGGATGCATTTTGTTAGAACCAAGGTCACATTATAGCTCAGCTGGTAAAGAATGCAGGAGATCCCGGTTCAGTCCCTGGGTTGGGAAGATCCCCTGGAGAAGGGAACGGCTATCCACTCCAGTTTTCCGGCTTGGAGAATTCCATGGACTGTATTGTCCATGGGCATCCCTAAGAGTCGGACATGACTGAGTGATTTTCACTTTCACTTTCAAGGTCACATTACTCTTTTAGACTGTTACTAAGTAGGATTCTACCAGAGGTGGATGAAAGAAAAGTTTCTTTTCTACTGGGACTCTGTGATAACAATGCATCCTGGCAATCATGCCCCACCTTCCTCTCTAGGGGCCTTGGCTGTTAGGATTAACCCCTGTTCTCAGAGACACCTGGGTGACAGGCTTTGTGTCAGAAGGCAAGCCAGATCCCAGAGCTCCAAAGCTGCTGTTCCTTCCACTCAATCTCATGTTTTCCCAGTTGTCTTCCGCATACCTAAGAGGAATTTTGATCAGAAAGGCCATATGTAAAGCATATTTTTTTAGCATTAGGAATAGTTCTGAATATTAAATAAATGGTTAACTTCATAAAAAATCACTAGCATCTTATTTTCAAAAGGCTAGTGTACTGAATTTTAGCAATACTCTTATTTTATAGGCCCCAAGCAATAGTGCAATAACTTATATTTGAGCAATTTTAGTAAGTGCACTGTGTGGGGGAATGCTTACATTCAGTAAGTGAGATTTTCTCTGCTGCCTTGTTCTGAAATATGTGTCTAAATTTTAAATGTTATTAAAAGCCTACCTGAAAATGCCATTTAAGAAACTCTAAGAGTACAAATGTGAGTTTGTTGCTATTCCTGACCATACACATATTTATTTATTCTGAAATATTAGCCAATGATGTCTTTTTTTTTTAATTCTGAAAAATTTCTCAATCACCTATGTGTTTACTCTAAGTCATTAACCAATCCTCCCTCAGGCCTGATGGCTCCACAGGTAAAGAATCTGCCTGCAGTGCAGGAGACACAGGAGATGCGGGTTTGACCCCTGGGCTGGGACGTCCTCTGGAGGAGGAAATGGCAACCCACTCCAGTATTTTCTTGCCTGGAGCATCCCTTGGACAGAAGAGCCTGGTTGGCTACAGTCCGTGGGCTTGCAAAGAGTCAGATACAACCGAGCAGAAGACAAGAAGAATAGGTTCTATTGTCATAATAATATTGTGCTAGACAGTGCTTTTTATTGTGACATTAGGATTCTAACCAATTCTTTCCTTCCTGTTCTCAAATAAGAATTTAACTGTTCTTAGAGAGTCTTGGTTGCTATTATATTTAGAATGCATGATGCAATTACCCATATTTTGAACAAGAAATATGGACATTGACATTAAAAAGGCTTCCCCCTCACATATTGTGAGTCATTTTTCCTCCACTAGACTTTTTCCTGCGTATTTCTCCTAGACCCACACGTGACTCGGAAAAACTCTCAGCCTCTTGAGTCAAGAATTTATTTCTTCCCCTTCCCCATTGCATCCTCCGGAAACTCAAATTGAATTGAATGCATTCTGCATCTGTGCATGGTCCCGTGGTTCATATGTTTGGCCCAGAGGTAGGAAGAATAATCTAGAACTTGGACACAGCCCTGCTCTCTGAAGACCTGACTCCTGAATAAGCCTTCAGGTGATGTGATCTGAAGAAAGACCTGCCATTCAGCTGAGGGTCTAAATATTGACCCTTGATGAAGTCTACCAATTTCTTCTTTTTTAAAAATTAATTTTGATTGGAGTATAGTTGCTTTACAATGTTGTGTTAATTTCCGAAGTGAAGTGAAGAAGTGAAAGTTGCTCTCTGCAACCCCATGGACTATATAGTCCATGGAATTCTCCAGGCCAGAATCCTGGAATGGGTAGCCTTTCCCTTCTCCAGGGGATCTTCCCAACCTATGTATTGAATCCAGGCCTCCCAGGTCTCTCTCCTCTTGTGGGCGGATTCTTTACCAGCTGAGCCACAAGGGAAGTCCAAGTATACTGGAGTGGGTAGCCTATCCCTTCTCCAGCGGACCTTCCCAACCCAGGAAACGAACTGGAGTCTCCTGCATTGCAGTATAGCTACTTTAAATGTTGTGTTAATTTCCTCTGTGCAGCAAAATTAATCAGCAATACGCACACATATATCCCTTCTTTCTTGGATTCTCCTCCCAGTTAGGTCACCTAGAGCACCAAGTAGAATTGCCTGTGCTAAAATGAGTATTTTTCCAAGTGTCCAAAGGGAATTTTTAACCATTTTTTGTTTCATCAAAGATGAGTTCTGTCATCTCTTTTCATGTTCCTCACCATTTTGCTAATCCTGGATAGCAGGAGAATTTGCAGACGTGAGTCAGGGATTTCACTCAATACGTATTACTGACGCGAGGTTCTATTGAGATACAGAAGGAGAGTCTGTCTAAATAAGAGCGGTCACTCAGGGAGCTCGGGATGACTGTGCACACTCGTTAGAACAGTCTCAGTGGTTAGAGGGGCTCTGGGGCCCCTTTGGGCCTTCCCGGGTGGCACCGTGGGAAAGAACCCACCTGCCAAGGCGGGAGATGCGAGTTTGGTCCCTGGGTGGGGAGGTCCCCTAGAGAAGGAAATGGCAGCGCACTCCAGGACTCTTGCCTGGGAAATCCCATGACAGAGGAGCCTGGCGGGCTGCAGTCCACGGGTCACAGAGACCCAGACACGGCTGAGCAACGGAGCGCACGCGCAGGGCGCCTTCCGTGCAAACCTTTCAGGCTCCCACACAGATGTTAAAGGGACTCTCCCTGTCTTAGAAGATGCTAGGATGGAGGTGTGTAGATTCCCTGGATGTAGGATACAATGATTTATCCTGTCAGAGCCACTGAGTTTCAGACCCATTTTTTGCCTACTGGATTATCTGAAAGTCAGACACGCTTCGACCCTAATGGCTTATTTTAGTTGTTTTCAACAGATTATGTAAGAGGAGAAACGGGTCTTTTATGCTCTGGGTCTTCTGTTCTCCTCGTTCTCTTTTTAGTGCTTGTACTAAGCATGAAGGAAGAGTACAATGAAATGGTTATTTGGTCCTTTTGTTAGGTTCCAGGGTCCAACATTTTCTAATCCCATTAACAAAAAAGTACATTGCCACTCAAACCCACAAACATCTCAAATATCTAAGTTTAGGAAACCAGTAATTCACTTTAGACATATTTTTCCATAGAGCTTTAAGGCCATAACCAAACAATTCTTGCAATTTGCACAGAGAAATTTAGTCGGATGATATAAAAAATAAGGAAGTTCTCTTTGTATAATATAATGACAGCTAATTTCACAATCTGAATAATGTTAACTTTGTAGGAGTTAATTATTAAAAAAAAATATTGCTGTATTATGTGCAATTAATTGTGCTTTATGCTGAAAAAAATCAGTGTTGAATGTTTGCTTAGTAAACATTGTTAAAGCAAGAATTCTTATTATATGAAATTATAAATTAAACTCGTGTACCAAGTTTGGCTTGAGGATGGCTTGTTGCCACTGAATTTACAAAAGAAAGTGCAAAACATACCAAAAAGGAGAATTTATGGTTTTCCTAGTCAATGCATCTATTTTTCCAGATATATAAATGGTTGCTGATTCTACTCCCATCCTGTGAAATGTGGACCTCAGTGAAGCAACAGGGCCTGCCAAACGAAAGGGCACCCAGTCTGTTTACAGGAGTAATAGATACTTATTTAGGACATGAAGGATCCACAGAAACAGGCAGGGTTTACCTGTGTCCGATTCTGTCTGTATAGCTGACCTGCCTATTAATGCCACTTCAGTACTGGTAAGCTGAAAACTTTAAGTATATTTTACCCCGTGTGGATTAGAAAGGTAGAAGGGACCAGCTTGTGCATTGCTGTAGGTTTCTCTCATGGAAAATTTATGACCCATGTTTTTAAAGTTTCAGTAAATCTTCTATCTGAGAGCCAGTAAAATTCAACAAAATGCACGACACACCCTTAGATTTTCTAAACAACTTACAAGTAAATCCACAATTTCTTTAAAAGTTAGGAATTCATTTAAGCACCGTCATTCAAATTTTTCATTTAAATAGTAATGTTCATTTGAAAATGTAACTTATACTTTAAAATTTACCATTAAATAGCCTCAGATTTTGTAAAGCAGAACTAAATCAGTTTCCAAATATATCATGGATGAAACAGACTGGACCTGTTAAACCGCCAAGACATACTTTATGCTTTTACTTTCTAAAATTAAAATTTATAAACATAATTTCCCCTCCAGCAAAGCCAATTTTGTTTCCTTTGAACGAAGAAGACATGTAAATGGCAGGTCAGGAAAGAAAAAGAAGAGCATTAATGGAGTGGCAGTGATAGCTCAACCTATGCTCTTAATGTAAAGTAAAAAATAAAATAAAAAGAGGTCGATTTTTATATCTCAGGCACTTTCTGTTATTACAGAAGAATCAGCATTCCTAATATTGATAGACCATACAACTGTCCAGGTGTGACCTATATTTCTGCTACAAAGACAATTTCAATTGTCACCTCAATGGAGGGCCTATCACAGCCGTCACTTGTCCATGCTTGAGGACGTGCTTAAAAACCTCCCTTCAATCTTAATCATTTCCGCCGCTAGCTCATTATGAACAAAATGATAGGTTTTCCAGCAACGGGTTCAACGTGCATTGCAAGTTGCAGTGTTGAGAAAGATGACAATGACAGGAGGTATGCTGAGATGGGCTAACTGAGGCTCACAGAAACGCCAGACAGAAAGCTCTCCAGAAACCCCGTTGAAGTTTGAAAGCACTTCCTTGTTTTGAGAAGTGTGGAAGAGTCTCAGAGTTCTGTTTGATCATAGCGATGATGCTTAAGAGGGAGCAGGAAAGGTCACGTCGAAACTGCCAAATTCTGTCAAAAAGTGTGTACCCTGAGCTCTTTCCTAGCCAAGTCTTAACAGACATTGCCCAGTTCACACCTGACAGTCACAAAAGAAACCTCCCAGCTTTGTACGTACCGATAGACTACAGCAAGGCCTAAAGCTGTAAGAAGGCCGCCGTCTCTAAATAATCAATAAATGACTCTGCCAGCTTCCATTCATATCCATATATTTTATTTACAAAGGACTGAATACACACATAAATACACACACATCAAAACAGAAGAGGGAAAGGCAGAAGTCAGGAAATAGATGTTCGGCTTTTCCTGAGGCAGTTTCCCAAAAAGCAAATAGAAGCTAGAAAAGGGTGATGAGCACTCATCAAGCAAACATTTATATGATGAACAAACAGATGGATAAAATTCACATATGCACACAAGCCGCTTGAGCCAAAGGACGTTACTCCTAGAACATTTATGCAGGTCTCACTTGTAAGTTTGCTTAATATATTTTAGCTCTTTATTTGAAATACTGACCTGTGCCCAATATAATACTGAGGTTACTATCTGTAATTTTTTTTTGTCTTTCATATCTCATTTTTAAGAAACTTTATTAGTAATTTCCTACACAAGCCAGAGGGTTCACTGACTTTGTCACAATTGTGAGTTTATTGTTCTCTTGATAAATACGACAAATTTTTTCAGGTGCATGTAAAGACATTGTGCTCTGATGAAGTCCAGGAAAGGAGAGAAACTATTACTTTTAACAGACTTTGCTAATTCTGTTCAACCAAACCGACCTAAGTTTAAGCATAATCATAGCTTAGGTGGCTCTGAGGTCTTCACTGACCAATGTAACTCATATCATCAACACGATCTTTATGATCAAACATTTCTAAGAACAACTTAAATATCATGACAAGGGTGTACAATAATGAGTCTGCCTGTGAAAATCATTATTTTTTAATGTATCATCATTGTTTCCATATGACTAAAATGTATGGCTAACAGTAAAGAGTTTATAATTCATACTTGAAAACCTTCCAAGAAGATCCTCAGGTAAAGCTGTTGGAAAAATATTTTGTTTTCCAAAGCATCAGTTTGCAAATGGCATAATTCTACTACCTGGGCTTTCCTTTTCCTTCCATAGGCTCTAACAAAGAGAGCAGTACTTTTTGTTTGTAATTTAAAATTCATTGACTTGTGCTTTCCTTACAAGACTATTCTGCATAGCTAGTATACTCCTAAAAGTCAATATATAGTCCATCCTATACTTAATAAAAATTCCAAATAAGTACACTTTAAATTTTAATTACTTTAAATCTTTACATAGCTTTCCTGCTCTTTTACAAACTCACGGACACTTTGCAGCTCACAAAGTGTCTTACTTTTCACTTGCAACTAACTCAGCTTCACTCACTCCAACTCAGCTGTTTCTTTAAACTTGAGATCTCCATTGGATGGGTTTCAGTTTCCACGACAAATAGAAGATTCTGGAGATAGAGTGTTTCCTATTTACTTCCCTTCATCCATGTATATGTAAAACATGAAACAATTTATATTTACTTTTAACTGGAACTAATCAGCTGTGAGTATAACACCTCTGCTTTAAATTTATATCTACTGCAGATTAGCTAAGAAAACAATACATTTGAGATAGATTAGGTAGATGCAAAATCCTCTAATTCTGGCACCCAAGACACTGCATTTTCTAGCGCTAGGATGAGACTCGCTGGGAGCTTACCATGAAGGTACATCACTCTGGCTGTATGATGCAGTGTAAATTTTATTACACTAGACTAGTCAAAATGCATCCTTTAATTTGCATCCTTAATCCTTTAATAAATCCTCTAATACATCAGAAAACACAGGCATTTCCTCACTTCTGCCATCATTCCTTATTCTCCTACTCATCACACAACACCAGAAAGAAACATTCCAAGAAATTTAATTTTACACTGAACCGTTCTCAGAGAGTCACCTTTAAAATGTAACAGCAACAACAGCAAAACACCCTCACTCACAAGGACCAAGTCACTTGTACCTCAAAGCCAACTGCATGCTGAGCGGCTGACTGTACAGAAATCCCCAAATTCAAATCACGCCCAGCGTTTTCTAAGAAGCAGGGAACCACACGTCACATCAGTTTGCTGCGTTCAAGGTCAGTCCTCAGCTCAGACAGTCCCCACTCTGCAATACAGCTGGACAATAAAGACACATTACTTCCCTAGGAAGCTGGTCTGGAGCCGTAATAAGTGGGCCAGTGGCCCACGGATCTTTATTTCTGTCTAATGACTGGTGCATTTAGTTTGCCCGAGACCTCGCGAATATACACCCCTCCCCAGTAAAGCAATCTTACACACACCAAGATTTCCCTACTAAGTGTTTTCATTTCCAGAAGGGAAATGGGCACGAAAATTTCATAATCATGCTGAAAAACAAGAAAAGTTTGTCTTCCTTCCTATTTACTTCTGGAAAATCTATATTCCAGGGAAGAATGTTTTTCTGCCTAAATCTTAAAAAGAGTGTGAGGAGCACTTCCAAATACTAACCGAGGGAGAAATGACTATTCTGTGAGCATGTGTTTAAATGGTCAGGGATTACCTTGCAATGTAAAGCGAAGGATCATTTACCCTGGACTTGAAAACATCCACCACAACTCAGCCGCCCTCTGCATAACCAGGGTTGTTTCACTTCCTAGGTTTCTGTGTATATGTTACTGTTTCAGTTTCGTGTGTCAGCAAATGTCTGTTTACCCGGCTTCCTGTTATTAATTATGGGAAGCAGGTTTTCTTGAAGTACATTAGAGGCTCTTTCAAGTCTCCTCCAGACAAGGCAAGATATTGGTGATTCCTTTAATGTTTGTACAAAGCCGGAAATGGAGTTAAAATACATTGTTGCCTTGTATGGCTTACAACTTCTTATCTCTCCCAGAGGGGCGGGGTAAAGACAGAAATAATAATAATTTAAAAAAAAAAGCAAATCACAGCAGTTTCTATTCCCATCTCTAGACACTGAGATAACAGAATTGGATATGTTCTTCATGACGATTAATTAACGGATCACAGCATGGAGCCTGAACTCTAAACGCTGGCAAAAATGTTTCCAAGATCAACTCAAATTGTAAAGGGCTCAAAGACAGGAAGAGAGGTTCCAGTGTAAAGTTATCTATAAAGAAACAAAAATACTGACCTGATTTCTGGTGTATTACCAAGCTTTTCCTAGAGAAACATCTGGTCGGTCCATCTAGCTCTCTGCCTTTGAAATAGGAGCAAATATACTCGCATGCGTTCAAATCCTGAAGGAGCCAAAACATCTGGAAGTTTTAGAAGAAAAGCAAAATAGTTATGGGGGGAAATCCAGATTAAAAAAAAATGCAGATGTTTAATTGACCTGTCAGTTACGTTAGGAGGAAAGAAGGGCAGAAATAACCAGAAGCCACTGGTGGAAAATTAAAATCGTTTCATGAGCCAATGCCAAGCTAAAAGCAGCGAAATCTGTAACGGAATACGGACAGGGGCTTTCTCAACTGAGATCTGAAAATGTTACCATGTGCAATTTTGTAAATTAGCCATTTCCAAAAAAAAAAAAAAAACCTTTTGCATTAAAGCACAATAAAAGTTCTTCAGACTCTCCTCTCTCTCTTTGGTCGTTAATTCGGGCACTTAGGCAGAATTTGGCTTTCATCAGAGACAAACTCTCCCCCCATGCTCCTCGCGCCCCCTTCCTGAGACCCCCTAATACTGCTGAGTGGCCAGAAATTACAGATGCAAGGGAAGCTGACAAATGACGGCCAGGCCCCTCCCCCCGAGCTTAGACAGTCAAAGCCGCTGCCAGAACATGCCTCAGAGCAGGGAGCGCGGAGACAAAGACACAAAGATTCCATTTTCTCAGTGAAAATAGACTTCATGGGTAAAACACTAGTGAGGAAAATGGAGAGCTGACACATATGTGCAGTTCTCAAGAGGCAGGGCTGGATCTTTCAAGAAGACTGAAATTGCATTTGATTGCATCAAAAACCTAACAAATGTTGTTTAACCTAAAAAGTCTTTTCAGTCTGTAAAAAGACATTCAGTGGCAAGATACTTTTCTTTTTTTTTTTAAGCACATGGTGCAAAAGGAAAAAGGGTCTTAAGCTCAGTGGAGAGAGGTTGATTTCATCCTACTGCTACATCAAGAATTAACCCTGGTTCAGTTCACAGGGTCTACAGAATAAAAGGGAAAGTTAAAAAAAAAAAAAAGGAAAAAAATACTGTATTAAATCAAAGGGTTCAGAGAGATAATATTAAATCCTTATGAGTATGTTTTCTATAAAAAGAATCCCCTCCCAGCAGCCCCAGGGTATCATTACTGGAGAGGCAGCAAGTGGTTTATTAGAGATTCAAACCATGGCATCCGAGCCTTGCCAAGCATGCAAGTCGTAGCCTGTGAGCCTCTGGCCCCCACAGTCCCTCGGCTCACAGTGAGCACTGTCTGCCTGGCCTCGCCGCCCCGCGCCCCACCGTGTGTAGGTGCAGAGGCTGGGACCAGCAGACAAAGAAAGAGCATCCTCACCTACTGCGGAAGCTGATGCTTTTCTTCCTCCCTAAATCCGTTCAGAGCTGAAAAGAGAAATGTGAGAGAAAAAGAGAAATCACAACATGAATTAGGGAATTAATTTAGAACATATCTTCAAGTGATACTCTAAATCTGTTTTAAGTCCCTATAGAGGGCAAGAGAGAGGGAGAGAGAAAGAGAGAAAGTTCAAAGATCATCATAATGCTTTAAAGCAAGGGAGGGGCAGCCCCCACCTGCCTTCTTAGATTGTCGGCACTGGTGCATCTTTGTGTTCCGTTCATTTCATGTACCATGCCAACACATGCAGGCGTATATGGAAACTGACCACAGACCACCTTTAGACAGGAGAGAACTCTTTAAGAAGATTTAAATGAACCAGTTGGTAGAATTTTGTTTTACTTAAATATCATGGGCTTTCACCAAGTGCTCCACTGAAACCTTTAGTAAACATTTCTCTCCCAAATTAAGTCTGTTTTCATCCCCAGCCCAACTTATTCAATAGTTCTCTGTTCTTCATAAATGGGTTCAATCCTTGCGGAATACTTGGGATGGGCTTAAAATATACTGGAAAGTGTCAGACCATTAATAGCTTAATATGTAATTAATAGCAGTTATCTGTCTTAATTTTTAAAATTTGCAATATTTTTTTTAATTGAGAACACTATCACTATCACTCCCTTCCAAATTTCTTGCTATTCTTATACTTCTTTAATTAATAGGAATAGTGGAGAGAAAAGGCAACTAAAAATTAACTGCATAGTGTAATAAAGGATGACTGAGAGGAAAATGAGAGTGTTAGGTAAGTTCTATGACCATTGACTTGTTTTATACAAACCCTTTATTGTAAATTTTATACTTTCTAGCTTTCCTTTCCAATCAAATCAAAATACAGAAAATTTATAACATGAGTTCAGAACATTGAGGTTTGATCTGTGGCATTAACAATGATCTAACTGCCCCTAGCACCCACTTATTTGCCATGAAAAGGGAATAAGGTGGATGGAGTGCTTGTTTGGGAGTTTGAGAGCATAACTTTAAAAAAAAAAAGGTTTTTTATTGAAGTAAAGTTGATTTAAAAGGTTGTGTTAATTTCCACTGTACAGCAAAATGACTCAGTTGTACGCATATACACACCTTTTATTACGTTCTTTTCCATCATGGTTTATCACAGGATACTGGGTATAGTTCCCAGTTCTGTATGGTAGGACCTTGTTGTGTATCCATCCTATATATATAACAGTTTACATTTCTAATCCCAACCTCCCACTCCACCATCCCGTAAACCTCCCTCCTTGGTAACCACATATATTCTCTAGGCCTGTGAGTCTGTTTCTGCTTCATAGACAGGTCCATTTGTGGCATATTTTAGAGTCCACATATGAATGATATTATATAGTATTTGAGTTTTTCTTTCTGACTAATTCACTTTGCAGGATAATCTCTAGGGCCATCCATGTTCCTGCAAATGGCATTATTTCATTCTTTTTCGTGGCTGAGTAGTATTCCATTGTATATGTGTATCATATCTTCATATCCATTCATCTGTCGTTAGACATTTACACTGTTTCCATGTCTTGGCTATTGTGAATAGTGCTTCAATGAACATAGGGGTACATGCATCTTTTTGAACTAAAGTTTTCTACAGGTATATGCCTAGGAATAAGATTACTGGATCACATGGCAGCTCTATTTTTAGTTTTTTTAAGGAACCTCCATACTGTTCTCCAGAGTGGCTGCACCCACTTACATCCCCGATGGTGTAGGAAGTCTCCCTTTGCTCCACACCTTTAGGCACATAACTTTTTATGCATATTCAGTCACTCTGTGATTTTAGTGAGCCTCTGAGCCCCAGTTTACCAATTTATTATAGGAGGAATTTTGCCAATCATAGAAAATTGTTTGAGGGTAAACCTACAAATGCCACATGGACTCCAAAATGCAGACATATGTGTGTGCATAGGGGCAGGGGGCATGTTAAACTCTAGTTCTGTCTGAAAACTTTAAATTTCACATGAAGAACAATTTGGCATCATGAACAGAGACAGAAAGTTCCTTGTACATTTAGTAAAATAAATCAGTCAAAAAATCTCAGCTATCAGCATACCTCAGAGTGGTCGATGGGTGTATGCATGGCCTTTTCAGAGCGTTTCAGCCTTTCGTAATGCTAAAGCTGACACTGATTTTGAATCTCTTAAAGCACAGCTGACAGGTCTCTTTGGATGAACAGTTTCTCCACTTGTTAGTGGTCTTCCTCCTGTAACTGGATGTCCACAGAGTAGCTGGGTGAGCCCCCGGGAATCAGAGGCCCCCAGCCCGGCCGCTGCCGGCTCCCTGGCTGAAAAGAGGAGCTGTGCTAAGCGCCTCCCCCCAGTGCCACACCCACAGCCTCTGCTGGGGAGGCCCCGGGGTGTCCATCACCCCTCCTTGCAGCTGCACCCTTCACCCGTGCCTCTGAACTATCTCCAGAGCCTCACCCCAGGTGCCTAGAGCACAGAAGAGAAGTGTGGGAAGGAAACACATTGTTATCTGGACAGAGAACATGGACAGTCTTTTAAAACAAAAGTTACAGAGATACATTATTAAAGAGGGAAGGCATTGTCTAATTGAAGAAGATCAACCAACTCATAAACCCTCAACACTGTGTTTTACAGTGTTTTTTAAAACAAGATACCAGGGTTCTCTGGTTCTATAGTAAAAAGGTGGTGGTGGGAAAGCACATTAATTTGTCTTCATTCAGTTTAATTGAAAGGAAGAAACCACATTGCTTAATCACATTCAATATTTCCATTTTTGAAAATTCAACCACTATTGTAGACTAGAGGATGGTAGAGATATAGCACAGTATTATTTAGATAGATAAATTAGTCTCTTTAGAGAAATTAGATGATAAAAATAAAGCAAATATATTTAATTGGTTTGGGGATGAAATCTAGATTATCAATTGAGCTAATAGTATTTAATATTTTAAAATCTTTTTACACATGGGAAATACATCTAAAGGAAAACTAATCCTTATAATTAATTAGCCTAGTGGAGGTTGGCAAAACTGTTTTATCTTTTCAGGGGTCTCTGCTTGTTATTTTATGGGGAAGGAGTGGCATGAAGTGTTTTCTGGATTAAATCAGTAACCCTAAGAAAGGGAAAACTTAGGATATGAAAAGTTGGCAGATTTCTATGGATTGCCAGATTGGAGAACATTTCTATAAAAAGATAAAAATCAACTTTAGCTATTTGGCTTTCCATGACCTGAGCTTTACATAGTATCTTTGTTCTGTACAGGGATCATGGCAAAGTTACCAACAAGTCTATAAAGGAAACTGAAGGCAGTTTGATCTACACCTTCAATGACAGTCCACAAAGGTTGAAGAAATATGTTACGTCTCCAAAGACATATACCTCTAAAGAACACAGTCATGCCCTAAAATTAGGACATGATTCAGGTACGGCATTTCTTCTTGTTCGGTTGAAATGCTTTGTTCTTTCGATTGTGGATAATTTCTTCTTCCCCCCACCCCAGAGTCCCTCTCTCTTTTCTTCTTCTCATTAACATATGTCCTTTATAATTGATGCTATTTGCTATCCTTTCATCAAATCTGAGCCACATCACTTAGGCAAGCCATCCTGCAGGACACCTAAATACACATTAGAGGAGCCTGGGAGTCACAAGAGGCTATGACAGTCTCATCAGGGCAGTTATAAAAAGCATCCTGGTCCCTCTGAAGGCATTGCATTCAAAAGATGGCCTTCATCGTGACTCTTTTTAAATATGAAAGTAAAGCGTGAAGCCCTTTGAAGGTCCCAGCAAACAACACACGTGTGAGAGGAGATCAGTGAGCCTTAGAAAGAAAAAAAAATCTTTATGTAAAATCTCTGAAGAGTCTTAACAGGTTCTAAAGAAAGACCTCCAGGTAAATTGATGGCTTTTAATAAGACACGTGACAGTCTCAATTATGAGAATCCGTTCTGTGTGCTCTCTGCCATTTCATGCTCTCAGCAGGATTTTTTTTTTTTTTTCCTCATCAAGAGTTTCGAGGGATATCTACTGTTGTCTGTGAGCAAAGCATGTTTAAGCGGTCCCCCAAAGCCGTGCTAATTTAAAAAAGAAAAAAAAAACAACAACGTTGTCAAGTGGTCAGACAGACTGGAACTAGAGGATTATAGGTAAGAGGGATAAAATGAAGGGTTGAAAGCTGTAATTTCAGTTTCTGTGGTGGCAACTGAATCGGCTGTTGGACGCGGCAGTTTAAAGAGGCAGCCACTTGGCACAGAGGCTGGGAAGGACCTGACTGCACGCTCCTGTGGACGCGCTGCAAGGTCGGCATTGCTGGCGAGGTCCCTGTCTGTCTCTGCTTTCCGTTCCCCATTCCCTTAGATTCCCTCCCTGCCTTTGACAGTTCCATGTATTATTTTCCTTCCTCACAGTTTTTACCCTTTCTACCTTTTTTTTTTTAAACACACTAGTTGCTTGGCCTCTGACCACTGCTCCATGCTAGGGCCTCCCAGGCAACAAAGAACAGACTTAAAAATAAAAAGAAGACACTGCATCTCAGAGGCATCCTCACTTGACCTTGTTCATTTTTGAATATGCTGTGGCCATAGATTTTCAGAAAGAATCCCTCCCCCAGAATGGTTTTCAAGAACATGTATGCACATATGGATGTCAGGCAATCCAACTTGTAGATGTCGTGATCTGAAGAATAAATTATAATAGTAACAGGATCCCTCATAAAATAGTGAGATATAGGCATCTGTCTAGGTGATATAATAGTCACTGTGATCCTGGGTGTTTCAATTCATGATCTGGCCTTCTATTTATATTTTCACTGGAATTAATAGAGCCATAGAGTTGGTAGAAATCATAGAAATTTTGTAACACAGCTCTCAGATTGAAACAAAGAAAATGAAGCCCAGAAAGTCATTCTGCTTATGTATAAGTGCCATTGGTTTAATTGTAGTTCTGAATATTTTTAGAAAAAGAAAAATATTTTTCCAAAGACTGGTTAAAAAGTGTTTAAGAAGACATATCATCGTGAAAACACATCTGCAATAAAATATTTCCATCATTCAATAGGCGATAATATATATTGAAGTTGCCTGGGGATATTAATCACAGAACAAAACATCCTTTAATCATTGTATAAAGTATGTAAACCATGTACAAATTACGCACATGAATGAATATTCATTTTGTGTATAAGTAAAACACCCTTCTTGACTTTTGTGTATCACAATTGAGTGTTGCTCGTAGTTCCATAGTTGTGATCAGAACAAAAATGATCTCCTGGAAGGAAAGAAGGTAAGTTGTTCCAAGGATGTTGGGAATACTGAAGTTCTTTTCCATCACTGACCTTGTGCTCCTAAAAAAATCAATAAGAAAAATCCCTACCTTCCACTTCTGAGTATTCTCATAAGAACTGGCAGGAGAGGGAGAGGGGAAGGAATCCACTGCAGATAAACAGCGAGATCCCATTATTCAAGGCGGTCAGTGGTATTCCAGAGAAAATAGCATTTGCTCTTGAAAACATAGTAGACTTCTTATTTAAAAAAATATATTGTACACCCCAAAATATGTTTGAGAAACAAAGTTTTTGCATTTTTAATTATACCCCTAAACTGGCTTTCTAATTTTTCTAGGATATCAGACAACTCAGAAAAGAAATACTTACTCAGATTAATGTTTGAAACTGTCACATGAAAATGGGTATATCAATGTTACTGCAAATTGGTATTTTTATAAATTAAACAAGTAGAAGATCTGACCTCCAAAAAGCCTGACCCACTGTCTTAAGGTTAAACATGCAAGTCTTATAGATAGATAGAAGCTGGTTAACTTGTTAGTTTAAAGTACATTTTGATGACAATATTTAAAAGACAGCCACCTCCTCCATTAAAAGCGGGCATTGTGATGAAATAGTAAAAATCAGGAGGTTCTCAGTTTCTGTAATTAAACTCTGGCTGCTTATTCAGGGCATAAATTTTGGTCCCAAACTTTGTTGACACATCTAAGTGAAATAAAACTTTTAAATTTTTAAAAAAGATTTAAACAGCAGCTTGGGGATTGATTTCATGTTAAATCTTGATGTGTGCTTCAGGGACTCCAAATTCAGTGAGACAGCATAAAGACCTGAGCTGTCTCTATTATTGTCATAATTTATATGCGTGGGTGCTGAGTTGCTTCAGTCGTATCTGACTCTGTGTGACCCTATGGACGGCAGTCTGCCAGACTCCACTGTCCATGGAACTTTTCAAGCAAGAACACTGGAGTATGGAAATGGAATGCCAATTTCCTCCTCCAGGGCATCTTCCCTAACCAGGGATCGAACCCGCATCTCTTACATCTAACCTGCATTGGCAGGCAGGTTCTTTACCTCTAGTGACACCCGGGAAGCCCTGTACTTTATATAACAGAGAGCAGGGAAATGTAACAGAGTGTGGATTTAAGGAAAAGAGTGAGAGGAATCAGCACACGCAAGGCTGTGTGTGGTCACCTTTCCTGCGTGCCATCCTGTGTACCATTCTGTAGCAATGGGGTTTGGTATTCCTTTCTTAATGCTATGAAGAAGGAGTTCATGGCTAACATCAGAGTTTGCAGGTGGGTGGGAACTGTGCTTTTCATAAAGATTTCCAGGATCAAACACTGCAGAGTTAATTAGGCTTTACCTCAGATTGCCTCTCCTACAATCCTCGGGAACGGTGGGGGTGCAGCTCTGAGTCACCTGCCTGTTTTCTAGAGACAGTGTCCAAGGATATAGCTCCATGAAAATTCTAGCCAGGTCACACAGAAATACAGTGCTCCCAGTCTGGGCTTTGTACACTCAGATAAATTATATATGCATAGTAACGTCTGCCCACTGTTAAATTTCAAGTGGCACAAGTCTGCTAAATTTTGAATGGCATCTCTAGCCACAGAGGCCTAGAAACATCCTTTGGCTAACAAAGGGAAAAGTCCTCACATGTCTTTGGGAAAACATTTTCAGAACTGTTGTAGGAATTGCTGAAAGGACCATCAAAAGATGCTTGCTAATGGAAAATATGTTTTGTTTAGCAACTGGGCTATGCTTTAATACTTTATCAACCTGATTGATAGAGTTCAATCATAAAGAAAATTGTGAAAAAGATGAAATGTAAAAAGAATCCTGTAGGAGCAATAAACTTATAGATAGTGAAGTAAATGGTGGGTTTTTTTTTCCTTCAAGATGAAGTCTTCTTTCAAGTAAATAACATGTTTTTGGAAAGAAGTGGACTAACAGAGCTGAACATTCACACAAGGCAACATGCCAGGAATTCAAAATGCCAGTGCAAAAAAATGTGAGCTCCTAAAAGGGGATTCAGTGCTGGTCTGTAATAATTAGCTGTACTTTCTCTGCTGAGAAGGAAAGCTCTCCTTAGGGCTTGAGGACTGGTGTGGAATTGGAGATTTTGAGTATAAGAAAGGGTTCCAGGGTTGTACAGCTGTGGTGAAAGACTTTGGCTTCCCAAGTGGGTAACATGGAAATTACAGTTGTTCAGTTGCTAAATCGTGTCTGACCCTTTGCTACCCCATGGACTGCAGCATGCCAGGCTTCCCTGTCCTTTACTATCTCCCAGAGTTTACTCAAACTCATGTCCATTGACTCGATGATGCCATCCAACCATCTCATCCTCTCTGCCCTCTTCTGCCTTCAATATTTCCCAGCATCAGGGTCTTTGCCAATGAGTCAGCTCTTTGCATCAAGTGGCCAAAGTATTGGAGCTTCAGCTTCAGCATCAGTCTTTTCAATGAATATCCAGGGTTGATTTATTTTTGAATTGACTGGTTTGATCTCCTTTCAGTCTAAGGGACTCTTAAGAGTCTTCTCAAGCACCACAATTCAAAATTATAGTGACTATCACTAACTCAGTGTGATGAAATATGACTTCATTTTTCTCTCGGCCAAAACTTCTCAACAGAAGTGCTATTGATACTTTGCACCAGCTAATTATGGGTGTGGGAGATGCCCTATGCATTGCAGGGCTTCTGTCAGCCTCCTTGGCCTCTGTTCACCAGATGGGGTAGCTCCCTCCCCACCACATGGGTATCTGTAGACATGGTCGCTGGCGGAGTACCACTTGTCTAAACATGTTTCATTTCTTCTCCTATCTCACTGCAAAGTGAGTTAGGTTGGCTCTTCACAATGCTGTTGTAGAAACTCTGCATAAAGAACTGGTATGTATCAAGTGAAGAAGAGCTCTGTAATGCAAGTGTTTCTGCAGCACACAAAATCTAGGAATCTCAAAAAAATTTTTTTTAAAAAGGAATCTAAGAGCCCAGAATGACAATGTTTATTTCTGTATGTGCATGTTTTTAATGACAATGAAGGTGCTCCCTGGTAATAAATAAAATGCAAACAAGGTGGGGGTGGTGTGGATATGAGATAATTATCAACATGAGGGAATTCTGAAAAGTAACAAAACTTTTATAGCAAATATGTTGAAATGTAAAAGAAATGGCCATTTCTTTTACTTGCATACCGTGTGGCTGTTGCTTGCTGTTTAGTGACAGAAGAAGCATTTTGATTACCACAGATGTCCTAGGTCAAAGTTTCTCAGAATTTCATTGCATCGGATGAGTTGAAAGGCTTGTTGAAATAAAAATTGCTGGGCTTTATGCCCGGTTTCTGGTTAGTCAGCAGGGCCTGAGAACCTGCCTTTCTCACAAGTTGTCAGGTGAGCTAGGACCAGAGACATCCCCTGCCCTGGAGGTGGATTCAGCCTCAGATGGAGCTTCTCAGTCTGACTTGGTAACTTTTATTGGAAATGGCAAAGACTATAAGTATAAAGACATAAAGGAGTTGTATAAATTTGGGTTTACTAATTGGCAACAGGAGAGAAGACAATGGCACCCCACTCCAGTACTCTTGCCTGGAAAATCCCATGGATGGAGGAGCCTGGTAGGCCGCAGTCTGTGGGGTCCCTAACAGTTGGACATGACTGAGCGACTTCACTTTCACTTTTCACTTTCATGCATTGGAGAAAGAAATGGCAACCCACTCCAGTGTTCTTGCTTGGAGAATCCCAGGGATGGCGGAGCCTGGTGGGCTGCCGTCTATGGGGTCACACAGAGTTGGACATGACTGAAGTGACTTAGCAGCTTTGGAAATAGACCAAATCATCTTTGTCACTGGAAAGAATGACTTATGAGAGCAAACTTTTTTTTTTTTTTTCATTTATTTTTATTAGTTGGAGGCTAATTACTTTACAATATTGTAGTGGTTTTTGTCATACATTGACATGAATTAGCCATGGATTTACATGTATTCCCCATCCCGGTCCCCCCTCCCACCTCCCTCTCTACCCGATCCCTCTGGGTCTTCCCAGTGCACCAGGTCCCAGCACTTGTCTCATGCATCCAACCTGGGCTGGTGATCTGTTTCACCCTAGATAATATACATGTTTCAATGCTGTTCTCTTGAAACATCTCACCCTTGCCTTCTCCCACAGAGTCCAAAAGTCTGTTCTATACATCTGTGTCTCATTTTCTGTTTTACATATAGGGTTATCATTAACATCTTTCTAAATTCCATATATATATGTTAGTATATTGTAATGGTCTTTATCTTTCTGGCTTACTTCACTCTGTATAATGGGCTCCAGTTTCATCCATCTCATTAGAACTGACTCAAATGAATTCTTTTTAATGGCTGAGTAATATTCCATGGTGTATACATACCACAGCTTCCTTATCCATTTGTCTGCTGATGGGCATTTAGGTTGCTTCCATGTCCTGGCTATGATAAACAGTGCTGTGATGAACATTGGGGTGCACATGTCTCTTTCAGATCTGGTTTCCTTGGTGTGTATGCCCAGAAGTGGGATTGCTGGGTCATATGGAAGTTCTATTTCCAGTTTTTTAAGAAATCTCCACACTGTTTTCCATAGCGGCTGTACTAATTTGCATTCCCACCAACAGTGTAAGAGGGTTCCCTTTTCTCCACACCCTCTCCAGCATTTATTGCTTGTAGACTTTTGGATAGCAGCCATCCTGACTGGTGTGTAATGGTACCTCACTGTGGTTTTGGTTTGCATTTCTCTGATAATGAGTGATGTTGAGCATCTTTTCATGTGTTTTTTAGCCATCTGTATGTCTTCTTTGGAGAAATGTCTGTTTAGTTCTTTGGCCCATTTTTTGATTGGGTCATTTATTTTTCTGGAATTGAGCTGGAGGAGTTGCTTGTATATTTTTGAGATTAATCCTTTGTCTGTTGCTTCGTTTGCTATTATTTTCTCCCAATCTGAGGGCTGTCTTTTCACCTGCTTACAGTTTCCTTTGTTGTGCAAAAGCTTTTAAGTTTCATTAGGTCCCATTTGTTTATTTTTGCTTTTGTTTCTAATATTCTGGGATGTGGGTCATAGAAGATCCTGCTGTGGTTTATGTCGAAGAGTGTTTTGCCTATGTTCTCCTCTAGGAGTTTTATAGTTTCTGTTCTTACATTTAGATCTTTAATCCATTTTGAGTTTATTTTTGTGTATGGTGTTAGAAAGTGTTCTAGTTTCATTCTTTTACAGGTGGTTGACCAGTTTTCCCAGCACCACTTGTTAAAGAGGTTGTCTTTTTTCCATTGTATATCCTTGCCTCCTTTGTCAAATAAAAGGTGTCCATAGGCTCGTGGATTTATCTCTGGGCTTTCTATTCTGTTCCATTGATCTATATTTCTGTCCTTATGCCAGTACCATACTGTCTTGATGACTGTGGCTTTGTAGTAGAGTCTGAAGTCAGGCAGGTTGATTCCTCCAGTTCCATTCTTCTTTCTCAAGATTACTTTGGCTATTTGAGGTTTTTTGTATTTCCATACAAATTGTGAAATTATTTGTTCTAGTTCTGTGAAAAATACCGTTGGTAGCTTGATAGGGATTGCATTGAATCTATAGATTGCTTTGAGTAGTATAGCCATTTTGACAATATTGATTCTTCCAATCCATGAACACAGTATATTTCTCCATCTGTTTGTGTCCTCTTTGATTTCTTTCATTAGTGTTTTATAGTTTTCTGTGTATAGGTCTTTTGTTTCTTTAGGTAGATATACTCCTAAGTATTTTATTATTTTTGTTGCAATGGTGAATGGTATTGTTTCCTTAATTTCTCTTTCTGTTTTCTCATTGTTAGTGTATAGGAATGCAAGGGATTTCTGTGTGTTAATTTTATATCCTGCAACTTTACTATATTCGTTGATTAGGAGAGCAAACATTTTTAATAAGAGTCTTCATGTACCATTGAAAGATAGGAAACCTTAAAAACAAAACATTTGCCCTACTCTCAAACAGGGATTTAAATTAACTAAAAACTTTTTTTTAAATGTCTACTACAATGTAAAAGTTTATTTTCCTACACCAGAAAACACTTAGTTGTCAGCATTTTGTTCATATTTTTCCTTAATTCTTGCTTTTCCACTTGTCAGAAAAGAATTTATCATTGCCCCCCCCAAAGTCTTCCCCCTCGCAATGTACACATTAGCTCTTGTTCTTATATGTTTTGTACCTTAAATGCACTGTACTTGGTAAGATCTTATGATTTTTAGGATGTTATTAAGCTCCAGGAAATATAATATCTTGAATAAATTATTCCGGATTCAAAAAATATTTTCAAGGTTCTCCTGGAATCATGCCATTGACTGTGCCTTAGTCAGAAGCAATAGGGCAGGTTCAACAAGACAGGCTTATAGTTTTGTCTGAACTCCAGAATTCTACAGGATGGGAAGGCCTGGCTTAAGAATTGCAAAGGTGATTCGACTGCTCTTAGCTCAGTGTAAGCCAGTAGTAATATGCTATTGCCCACAAGAGCCATGAACACCTGGGTGTTTTAGTAGGACAGAGTGTTTGACATGAGGGGTGATGAGAAGGACTTCATCTTCATGGCTGGTAGAATGAATCCAGAATCAAGCACTCTGCAGACCCCATCCTTGATGCTGCCATGTTTGTAGGTGAACCAAAGCGCCAACTGTTCTGCTCACTTACAAACATTTACAAATGTTCTGTGGGACCTCCCTGGCAGACCAGTGTTAAGACTTCACCTTCCAATGCAGGGGCTGTGGATTCGATCCTAAGACCCCACATGCCTGGCAGCCAAAAAAAACAAAACATAAAACAGAAGCAATATTGAACAAATTCAATAAAGACTATAAAAATAGTCCACGAGTCAAAAAAGAAATTAAAAAATTTTCTACATTCAGTATATAAGTAATTGAGATCCTTAGAAAGAAAAGGCAAGAAATTGTTAAGTTGACTTTTTAATTAATTTTAATAATCTGGGAACAAATATAGACTGCTTTTGCCAGTGGAATATGCCGAAAGGAGGTAGTTTAAAATTCTCAGATAGAAATATGGCATCTTAATTCTAGCTTTGAAATAAAAGTTTATGTTGAGATTGACATATATACAGTACAATATGTAAACAGATGACTAATAAGGACCTACTGTATAGCACAGGGAACTCTACTCAATACTCTGCAAGGGGCTGTATGGGAAAAGAATCTAAAAAATACACATATATATTTATATATTTATGACAGATTCACTTTACTGTATGCCTGAAAATAACACAACATTGTATAGCAACCATACTCCAACACATATTTTTTAAAGTCTGTAGAGCTTTGGATAATTTATGGTCTATTGATAACACAGCAGGAGAAACTGAGAAAGAGATTATTCTTGGATGAACACTGGAAAATCACCACCCATTTCCCCCTATTCAGTCACTAACGACCAAAGATAGCCCTCAATGGAGTTGTTGATTAATTAGTCTTTGTCTAAACATTTTGTTTTTCTTAATGCAATAGTTCCAGAACACTTATATTAAATTTAGACCTTGTTATTTGGTTCTTGGTTTTATGAGACCCACTTTCACTGATAAGGCCGGGTAGCCTATAGCTTTGGGGGGGTCCCTCTCTTTGTCTCTTTGAGGGGGCTCCCTCTCTCTGGCTCCCACACATTGGCTCATTCTGACCCATCGTTTTGCACAGCATCAATGGTACAAACCTCCACACTTGAACGCCGAGACCTCCCGTTCGCGCTGTGTGCCTCTGAAGCCCTGACATTAATGCCGTAGCCATGGTTTTCAATGGGGATGGAAATCTGTGATAACACAATCGCATCCCTTCCTTCCTGCAATTACCTCACTATCCATACAGCCTCGGCGTCCGGAGACCCACTGCTACCGGCGCAGCTGGCATTCCTGGCCTACAGCAGGAAGTTAACCACGCATTCCAAAGAGCCCTCATTGTTTTGAGGTTTTTCTGGGAGCTCAAGAAGCTTGGATCTCGGGGGGCACACTCTTTTGTACCAACCCCACTTTGGAACCGTACACAGAAGGGTGACTTGTCGCAACCTGAACCACTTACCGGTCCCAGATGTTGTCTTCCTCTTCGCGGCCATCACTACGCACGGTGAGCCAGGGCCAAATGCAGCATGCGACGCGCAGAGTGCTTTCTAAGAGGCTTAATGGAGGCTCCGTTCACACGATACTCACCGTGGTCTGTTTATCGGAGGGCCTCACTCTGCCGCCATTTTCTCAAGTCGCACTCAAATCGCTGGAAGAAAGTGAATTAACGTGAGCCCCAGCCTCGAGCCGCATGGTGCTGTGGCAACCGCCCTGCTCTGGAGAGCCTCACACAATGTCCGCGTTAACAGAGACTTTCCAAAGCCTTATCGATTTGCTGGAGATCTCCAAGGGAAGTGCAAAATTATTCAGCGCTGGGCAAGCGCGGCTGGATTTTGGTTTCATGAAATGTCTGGAACGAAGTTTTGAACTGATAAAATCTATATACTGTTCATCAGAATGCTTTCATCTTTTAAAAAGAATCAAAGAGAATAACTACTGGATGGATTTACTGTGGATTTATTGTTGAAATGGCCACAAATAATTATTACCTTCATTGTAAGAGCGTTAGTGCTTTTTATTCAGCAAGTTGAAAATGAAATGGATTTTAGTAACACCCTACAATTACCTCATTAATCAAAATTATTACCAGGGATCTCCTTGAAACTGAACTGGTTTGCTGCAGACCTGATTGAAGACTGCTCTGATTCAGAGCAGACCTCTGCAAAAATAGGATGACAGATGATTTGCATTTAGTTTACACACTTTATAATTTTTTTCTCTTTCTTACATTTCCTCCAAAATGTAGCAGTATTTCCCACTGAAATTGGGAAATATTGGCCTCCATCTCCAACTTAATTTAGTATTTCTCTTTGTTTAGTTATTTCTTGTGGAATTTTATACTCAGTGATAAAATTAATCCTCTCATAATTTAAGGGTTGATTCTAAATAATTATTTATGACTTCTATTCTAGTGACTGTAATGTCTGATTCCCCTTCTGGTTAGAAATGATTTAGCACTGTGTTTGCTGTATTTTCCCTCTGCTCTTGATCCTACATATGCTTAAGCACTTTGTCCATTTTATCCAGGTCTTCCTGTGATGATCGGAAGATCTGCGCCTCTCCTAGGATTTCAATACTCCAATGTAGAGTGAGTGTTTAAATAACCATAAAAACAATATTTGTTTGCATAGTAAATGACTTGTTTACCTTTACAACTTTAGAAAATCTTGCTCTGCAGTCTGCCTGAGGCTAATACTTGTAACCATTAACAATTATGGTTTCTAAAAAGACGTTGATATGAATATTAAAAAAAAAACACATTTAGAATCAGATGCAAAATATCCAATGTATCCTCTAGGATTGTTTTTTGTTGCCATCTGTGCCACTTGCCTTTCTTACTATCTTCACTAGAATTCACTTTTCATCAGCAGAGACTGAGTAATAGGACATTCTTTATCAATTTTGTGTTTTCCTGCACATTCACAGATAGATGAATTTTGTTCAGAATCAATAAAACCAAGATTATTTTTATTGATGGCATCCTCACATGGCATTTATGTTATGCAGAGATTCAGGTGAAATGCCAGCAATGCACTTTTTATGGACAGGGAACCCGTGTGCATAGAAGAGGTCTGGGCCAGCATTCAGCAAGTGGGGACTTCATCCCTCGGTCCGGGTCTGATGGGGGAGATGCACAGAAGGATGTGTGTGCTTGGCACCGGGGAGGGTCACACTCCTGAGTCTCCTCATAACATACCACGGTGGGTAGCAGTACACGCTAGAAAAGACTTTTCCATGGAGACCTCTCCACCAGCCCCCATGTTTGGACAGGCAGCAAAAGACCCCCCCCCCCCTCCCCATTTCTACTGAAGTCAAACCACTCTCTCAAACACTGAGGAGAACAGCTTTTAAGGAGGCGTTCAGTTACAGGTCTGGATTTTGATTTTGTTTGCTTGTTGATTGGATGTTTTGCAAAATGCCCAGTGTATTAGAGTTGTTTTACTCTGAACAGAATTTGTGCCAGTGTCAATTAAGCTTTTTAACATTTTTCGTACACTTTTAAAATAACTTTTAATTTCCCAAAGAATTATTCATTAGAAAATGGACTTTAGAATTTACTTATGCCATGATATAATAGTATGTATCAAGGCAGAAAAAAAATCAAAGAAACACTGTTTATGCAGAAGATATTTTGCCTTCAAGCTTTCCAAACCTGACTTTGGTAGTTTATTATCAATATTGTCCCACCTCACAGCGTACATATGACAGGATAAAAAATGTTATTTTTGGCCATTAAACATACTTCTTTCAATAATTCCCAGAATTTCACCTAGAAGAGAAACTTGAACTAATTCTTTCTTAAGTATAATGGGAATAGAAGGAGATAGATACAAATTGGGTTTGTAATATCAGATTCAATCTTGCAAAATGCTGGATTTTCAACTAAGTATATGTATTTTTAAAAAGATTATTCCACATTTTTTAATATAGAAGAGTCAAAATATAAATGCTTAAGACTTACATTTTACTAGATTCTGGGGAGTATCATCGATGTACCATGGTCCCAAAACAATATAGCTTTTTGATATAATTGGAAACAGGTCTTACACAATGAACCATCAGGACTAGGTGAAAATCACAGTGATTTAACTCCTTTTGCATGGTTTTCCAAAGAATAAAGCATAATTAATCTATGATGAAAACTTTTCCACACCATATATTCCCCTTAAAATGTAGTATACACAGTTAAAATTTAAAGCCAAAAAAATTGTTAACATTTCACAAGATTTTAAATAATTTAGAGACTTGCTCAGGAAAGAATTCGCCATGTTTTGCAAATGTTCAGAGCATAGATTTTGTTGCAGATTATTAGCTGCTAACACTGCTCACAAAGGTCAGATGTGCGTGTTTATGTGCTTCTGAGTCTAATAAACAAAATGTGTCCTTTTTCTTTAAGAAGAAAAGTGTGTAAAAGAAGAAAATTACTGGGTTCTTAGTTCCGCAGACACAAATGCTACTGAACTGCCCCGTGAAGACATTTGAGGTCAGGCTTTTGTCACTTTAAACCCAGATGAGGGTATTCTGGGCACATTGTTGTGAGTAGTACATAATCATACAGTAACCTAAAATAACAATGGAAGAAGACTAAGCTCTGCTGATCAAATACACTTCATTTTTTATGTGGCGTGAACAAAATGACTTAGATGGAAAGCGAAATCTGTCTTAGCTTAAGACAGAAACACAAAGACATTTCCCTTCTGGACAACAGACTTTGGCACTGCAAGATCAAAGGAACAATTTTATCTGCATTGTGACTGCAGACCAAAAAATTGTACAGTATTCCTGTCTCCATGCTAGAACTTATGTGTCTTTAATGGCATTTAAATTATAGCCCTTCTGTAGCCATGCAGTCAAAACACCACGTCATCTGATGAGACACCATATTATAATCTGTCAGTACGTCTTATTTAAAAACCCTTCCATACTGTACTTGTCCTCATTTTTCTCCTTTACTGGAAAAGTTGAGCAAATTGTCTTTTAAACTGGGTTTATGCGTTGACCTAATCAAGCAGGACAAGCATACTTTGGTTTACATTATTATAATTTAATTAATTTATCTAATTTTTTCTTCCTTTTTATCTGCAATATCGCTCTCCCCATTTTTGTTTTTAGGATTATCACCTTTCTTGTGTAGAATATACTATAGACATTTATTAAATGAAAATCAAGAATGTGTGTTCATAGCTATTTTTTTTTCTCAAAGCAACATGTTTTGTATCAGTTCAAACTGATATATAAAAGAGTGACTATCACATATAATAGTGGACAGAGGGTTTCCCTGGTGGCTCAATAAAGAATCTGCCTGCAATGCAGGAGACCTGGGCTTGATCCCTGGGTCAGTAAGATGCCCCTAGAGAATGGAGTTGCAACCCACTTCAGTATCCTTGCCTGGAGAATTCCATGGGCAGAGGAGCCTGGTGGGCTGCAGTCCATGGGGTGGCAAAGAGTCAGACACGACAGAGCAACTAACACACATCACATGTAACTGAAAGGAACCGTGGTCTGAATTCTTTTGTAACAGACAGTCTAGATAGTGCGTTTGAAATGTCACTGGAGAGACAAGCTTTAATTTGAATGTGTACTTTAATAGAATGTTTATGTAATGACAACAATAAAATCAGCACTTAGAATATTCCTGCAGATATAAAAATGAGATGTTGCATTTTTACAGAAGTGTAGGTGTAAGCAGGAACATGTCAACTTCTTTGACTTTGAGTTGTTATTTCCTCCGCAGTCATGTATGCCGTGGCTGTAAAGGTCCTCGTGCATGTCTTTTGGCACACATGGGCAAGCAAAGCTCTAAGGTATGTGCTAGAATAGGAGTTTCTGAGTCTCCTGGTTTGTGCGTGGATTAAGGATGTGTATATGAAAACAAAAACCTAAAGCCCTTATATAAAGAATGTTATTTTGGGCTAGATAGTGCCTTCTTTAAAAGACCCATAAGTCTCTGATACTTGCAGTATTTTCCCAAGGAGTATTTGTAGCTATGCAGCAGTTCCATTGATAAGTAACTATTTGGGTGGTTCTGTGAAATTCCTGGTTTGCTGGAACAATCAATTAATCATTTTATCCAAATCCATTAGCTAAAAGAGGAAGCAAAGCCAGAAACCCTTTTGGTTATCTAAATGTGGATTAAATGTATTTATTTGAAACTTAGGAAAGAAGGATTGAAATTAAAGGACTCATCCAAGGCAAAGAGGACCTATTTTTCTCCCCTTCCATGACCTGTTCAAGCCATTCAAATTGTTTTTTGGAGATATTGAATGTACACACCAAAAACTGAAGATTGCAATTACAGTTTTAGATATAAGGAGGCAGAAAAGCATGCAGGAAATTATTAGATAGCAAGATGTTTTATGGTGTAAAATGCACATAAATGAAATTAAGCATTTTTAAGTGTATAGTTCAGTGGCTTAAAATACATTCACATTGTTATGCAATTATCCCCACCTTCCATCTTCAGAAAACTTCTTCATCTTCCTAAACTGAAACTCTATACTCAGTAAACAAAAGCTCCCATTCTCACTCCCATCCCCCATCCCAGTGGCTGGCAACCACCCTTCTGCTTTCTGTCTCTGTAAATTTCCCAGGTGGCTCAGTGATAAAGAATCCGCCTGCCAGTGCAGGAGACCTAAGAGACACAGGTTTGATCCCTGGGTCAGGAAGATCCCTTGGAGAAGGAAATGGCAACCAACTCAAAGATTCTTGCCTGGAGATTCCCATAGACAGAGGAGCCTGGCGGGCCACAGTCCATGGGGTCGCACAGAGGCAGACAAAACTGAAGTGACTCAGCATGCACACAGTCAGGCACTTAGGCAGATTTGCAGTATTTGTCCTTTTGTGGCTGGCTTGTTTCCCTTAGAATAGTGTCGTCAAGGTTCACTCATGATGTGGCAGAATTTTCTCTGTCTTTAAGCCCAGACGGCATTTCCTCGTGTGCACAGAACCACATTTTGTTACTCCGTTGATGGACAGTAGGCTGTGTCCACCATTTGATCACTGTCAGCGATGCTGCTTTGTACATGAGTATAATGGTGGCTCGGACGGTAAAGGGTCTGCCTGCAATGCGGGAGACCCGGGTTCAGTCCCTGGGTCAGAAAGATCTCCTGGAGAAGGAAATGGCAACCCACTCCAGTATTCTTGCCTGGAAAATTCCGTGGATGGAGGAACCTGGTATGCTACAGTCTATGGGGTTGCAAAGAGTCGGACACGACTGAGCGGCTTCACTCACTCACATACCAGTATCTACTGGAGTCCTGCTTTCAGTTCTCTTTAGGTGTGAAGATTTTTAAGAACTCCTATGAATCAGTATCCTCAGCAACTACTCCTCTAGGTATTAAATGAAAACTGTAAGGATGCATCTTTGGATAAAATAAAGGATAGAGGAAATCATTTTTAATGTGTTTTAATTTTACAATATTTTTCTGTTATTTGAATGTATTCATTTCTTCTAGGAATAAAAATTAGATGTTGATATAATATCCAAGTTGCTATGCTCCAACTTCAGTGTTATGAAATTGCTTGAGTATTTTAACTGTGGGTGTAAAGCTGATACTTTGAAGGTCTTGTTTTAAAAAGGCAATCTTTCTCAAACTACTTCTATTAATAATAGTGCGCCCTTGTATGGAACACTAATCTTCACAACATTTTACCTTATTAATATTTACCAGAACTCACAATATGATGATTGCTTGATAAATAAATCAGTAGTGGGAAGGTAGATGGGCTTCACAGGTGGTGCAAATGTTACAGAATCTGATTGTCAAGGCAGGACACGAAAGGGACACGGGTTGAATCCCTGTGTTGGGAAGATCCCCAGAAGAAGGGAACGGACACCCAACCCAGTATTCTTACCTGGAAAACCACACAGACAGAGGATCCTGGTGAGCTACGGTCCATGGGGTCACACAGAGTAGGCCATGACCAAGCAACTGAACAACGACACACACACAGGTAGGTAGATATACAGATAACCAGTCAGTCCGCCTCAACACTTTCATACCCGTTTTCCAGAAGATACAACTGAAATTTTAAGAGGTTAAGTGTTCAAGGTCCTTCAATTAAAAAGTAGCAGAGAGCAGGGAACTCTGCTGAATGTTAAATGGGATCCTGGATGGGAGGGGAGTTTGGGGGGAAATGGATATATGCATATATATGGCTGAGTTGCCTTGCCTTGCACCTGAAACCATCACAACATGGCTAACTGGGTACTGGTTCAGTTCAGTGCACTTGGTAATATACTCAAATATAAAATAAAAAGTTGTTTTTAAAAAAATCAGCCAAGTCAAAAATCAAATTCGGGTCTCCCTGGTACCAAAGTCCTTTTAACCGTGACGGATCCTGCCCTCCCTCAGCTAACCGAATCCTCACCCAAACACCCTGAGATCTACTGGGGAGTTGGCAGCTGTCCATTTTCTCTGGCGGAACAGAGCTTTGAGATGTTAAATCATTGATTAAGATTTCATAGCCGATAGATGCTAGAGCAAAAACTCAGGTCTCCTGGGTCCTTTTGAACCTATGCAGCCCATGGATGTCATTGGTTTTTGTTGAAGTTAATATACTGTGTATTTCTCCCAAAGATAAAGTCTGAACTCTCTACATCGAATGTATGTTTTCAAAAATAAGTGAAGTATGAAGCTTGCCCCGTACTATGCTTCTTTTATCAAGAGAACGAGTCTCGTGTTTTAGTTTTGTTGAGTTTGAACTCACATCTCCGTCACCTGGACCTTAATGTCTTTACACTTAGGACAGTTTATTGCATGAGGTTTCCTTATGTATGGGCTTAGAGCGCACATATGCTTTTGTAGTATTAAAGATATTTTTAAGCTTAGATACAGCTTCTGCTAGTCCTGACCTGATAAGGTAAGATTGCACGAGTGCTTTAGATCTGAATCCCCGAGGGGTTGCCACCTCTGCTGATCTTTATAAGTAGCTCCCAATAATGGGGCTTCTTAGTGGATTCCAACATGCTAATCATCTATCCACAGAAAAATGTAGCGCTTACCACTAGGCATGCTTGTAATTTAGCCAACTTTGAAAATTTTAGTGCAGAAAAATGTCACTTGTGCATCAACACACAGGGGGAAATTCCCTAAAGGTACCTGCTCATTATCCTTTGGATTAACCCGGTTTATGTCAAAGAACTGGGCTGCTGATTCCTGCCACTCGTATGCAGATGAACAGGTACGCATGTGATTAATTAAACTTTTATTTCTAAAACTTTCACTGTCTAGTCACTTCAGCAAAATATCTTCACCCCTTTTAGTGTAATGTCTTTCCAAAAAGAAAGGGGAGAAAAGCACAGAAAATGCTAGAATACATAGCTTTTAAAAAATGAGGTGCTTTGAAAAAATCCATACCTTCCTAGGTTCATGCTAAAAAAGAAAATGGAAAATCGTATCCTCATATTACAAGTGTGTTTATTATCACCTCTCCTGCTGTGGGAATTCATTTCCACCTAGAGAGCCCTGTATACTTTTGAATGGAATGTCCTGTAAATATCAATTAAGTCCATCTAGTCTAATGTGTCATTTAAGGTTCTTGTGTTTCCTTATTAATTTTCTGTCTGGATGATCTGTCCATTAGTG
Organism: Hydropotes inermis; assembly: GCA_020226075.1. Classification (NCBI taxonomy): domain Eukaryota; kingdom Metazoa; phylum Chordata; class Mammalia; order Artiodactyla; family Cervidae; genus Hydropotes; species Hydropotes inermis. The sequence goes on along the minus strand of CM035280.1, from coordinate 66,725,056 downwards.
TAAGTAGGATGTTAAAGAGCCCGCTATTACTGTGTTAACTGTTGATTTCCTCTTTTGTGGCTGTTAGCATTTGCCTCCTGTATTGAGGCGCTCCTGTGTTGGATGCATAAATGTTTACAATTGTCATATCCTCTTCTTGGATTCATCCCTTGATCATTATGTAGTGTTCTTCCGGGACGTTTATCATAGTCTTTATTTTAAAGTCTATTTTGTCTGATATGATTATTATTACTCTAGGTTTCTTTTGATTTCCTTTTGCACATAATGCCTCACTTTCAGTCTGCATGTGTCTGTAGGACTGAAGTGGGTGTCTTGTAGACAGTATATTTGGGAGACCCCTCTATTCTAATCCCCCAGTAAAGCCTGAGCTCCAGCAGGCTCTCATCCACGCCCACATGGTCCCTCTTTCCTGGAGTATGAATTATTAAGTAAACTTACTTTTGTGCAACTGATTTCACTCACTCCACATTTCAGTTTTGTTAGCATAATGCAAAACAGAGCTTAATCATTACTTAAACCTAAAATAAAGGAAGTGAAAAATATTTTATTGGTAAAAGAAAGGTGATAATATTATCAAAATATTTTCAGATGCATGCAAAATAAAACTCACTAGAGAAAAATAGAAACATACTTAGGTTTATCATTTTAACATATACACAGTTTAAAAATCTAAGCATCCAAAAAAAAAAAAAACTAAGCATCTGACATATTAGGATAATATAATATCATTTCCAAGGAAGAATGGTCATTTGTTTTCACTTTCCCCTTTTAAATTAATAAAATTTGTTTTCGCTGCAATGGATTAATTAATCACATAGATATTTTTCCCTTACAAAGTTGAAATAGTTATCTCTCAGGTATCCACTTTGCCAAAAAATATCTGCCATTTACTGCAGATATAATCATTTATGTTTGGAAGGGGTGCATTCTGATTCTTAGAAGATATTTCTCCAGAGCCTGTTTTCAAGTTTGTGAAGTGGCCCTTCCTTTATAACAATGCTCTTCCAGGCATTTCCAAATATTCATTGTTCAAAGATACACAAAGTAAGACCCAGGATGTTCTTAAAAACTTTCATCAGTTTGAAGGTAAGGCATATATATGAGGGCAGGTGAGTAAAAGAAGGCTTTAATTGAAAAAATATATGAATGATAGTTGTGAAGGCAGCGGGAAGAACAATGGGGGAAAGTGAGGGAGTTCTGTGAGTGTCATTGGGCTTCCTAGGCGGCGCAGTGGTTAAAAAAAAGAAAGAAAAATCCATCTGCCAATGCAGGAGACGCTGGAGACATGGATTCAATCCCTGGGTCAGGAAGATCCTCTGGATAAGGAATGGCAATCCACTCCAGTGTTCTTGCCTGGAAACTGTCATGGACAGAGGAGCCTGGTGGGGTCCATGGGGTCACAGAGAGTCGGACTTGACTGAGCAGAGCCCAGCAGCAATGTGAGTGTCATTGCTGAGGAAATAAGGGGATATAGGGACTTCCTATGGTCCAGTGGTTAGGACTTGGCACTTCCACTGCAGGGGGCATGGGTTCAATCCCTGGTCAGGGAACTAAGCTCCAATGGACTGTGAGGCCAAAAAAAAATTTTTTTTTAATTTTAAATATGAGAAGTACAGGAAATAAGAGGATCTAATGGGAAGGGGAAGATAAAGCTTATATGCAAAATTAATTAACTTCTGAAAATAACTCACTACTTATAGCAAGGCAATGGTACTATTTTTAAAGTATATATACATGTATATTACCTAAATATTGATATGTGTGACATGCACACACACATCAAAACCATCAATGCAATAATCGCTTTGTCTCTTTGAAGCAGTGACTAATACAACAAATTTGATTTTTTAAAATTCAACTTAATGGTAGATGTTCCAGTAGTTCCCAGAATTTTGTCATTCTTCTTCTTTATTTAATTTAGCACTTAAAAGGTATGTTTGAAATGTATTTATCTTTAATTGAAGGATAATTGCTTTACAATGTTGTGTTGGTTTCTACCATACAGTAAAATGAATCAGTCACAGGTGTACATATGTCCCCTCCCTCTTCAACCTCCCACCCCATCCCACCCCTCTAAGTTGTCACAGAGTCCCCGGATGAGTTCCCTGTATCAAGAAGCAAATTCACACTGGCTATCTATTTTACAGGCTGTAGCGTATATGTTCCCATGCTACTCTCTCTGTTCTGATTTACAGAGGTAATTCTGCTGGGCCTAAGTCAAATGTATGGATTTTGTATGAGTTAAGTACTTAGATTCGAAAGTATGAGTTCATACTGGTTTCTGGAGTATGAATTATTAAGTAAATAGAAATGGTCCATTTCAAATATGGTCCAAACCCAGAGCCTTTTCTTTTCTTTTTATCTGTTCAGAAATGGATTTCTTCTCAATTTTCTTAGTGCATTTTACAAGCTATTATTAGAAACTCTACTTTAATTTTTTTAATTGTATTGTAGACCTGTTAATGCGTTACAGACTGCGTGAATTATACACAAGTCTGTGGGAGAGGAAACACAGTCTCAGTTAAAAATGAAGGGCACATGTGGGAGACCCTACATGTAAGTCTTCAAGAAATGCAATACTGTGTAAAAACTGGCAAATTTTGGCCTGTAAAGAAATTTTCTGAGCTTCTCACATAGATGGCTGCAGCAAAGCCTGACGAGGAATGAGGGGGAGGAGGGGGGAGGCAGGCAGGGGAAAATAAGAGGTATTGGGGGGTCGGGTGGGGAAGGGCACTCAGTAGGCAGCTTTTACTGTTCCTTAATGTCTTTACCACTGAACCAACCACTCAAAGAACTCTGCAACTCTTTTTTAAAAACACTTTTTTAAAAATTAAAGTATAGTTGCTTCCAGTGTTGTGTTAATTTCTGCTACACACCAGAGTGACTCAGTTATACAAGTAACGCACATTCTATTTTATATTCTTCTCATCATGGTTTATCCCAGGACGCTGCATATAGTTCCCAGTGCTGTGCGGGACGTCCTTGTTGCCCATCCGTTCCATGTGTAATGGGTATTGCCTCTGCCAGCCCCACACTCCGAGTCCATCCTTCCCCCCACACCCCCTCTGCCTTGGCAACAAGTCTGTTCCCTAAGTCAGAGTCTGATTCTGTTTCATAGAGAGGTTCTTTAGTGTTGTATTTATTTTTATTTTATTTATCTTATTCCTTTAAGTTTTTTTTTTTTCAATGTGGCCCATTTTTAAAGTCTTGATTGAATTTGGTACAAATATTGGGTTTTATGGACTTTTCGTTTGTTGGTTATTTGGCCCTGAGGCATATGGGATCCCAGCTCCTCAAAGGACTGAACTCACAACCCCTGGTCCAAAACCACTGGACCACCAAGGAAGTCCGTGTGTGGTACTTTAGATTCCACACACATGTGCAATTCTTTTTAACAATGAGCTTTGTCTTTCTAGAATTTGAACATTCTAGAATTTCATGTTAAAATTGCTCTCTTAAGTCAGACTGTGTACACCGTCAAGTGACTTGGAGAATGAGGCTCTGCGTGTGTTAGCACTGTCTCCCAGCTGTGGATGAGCTGCCTGCGCGTGTGGGCCACATGCCTCCCAGTCTGCAAGTTTTGGCACAGGACAGAAAGTGGAAGGGGGAGAGGACAGTCTTCCAGTGTTGCTTCTTAGCATCTGTATAATTCTTCTAACCAACCTTTACAGCTTTGTCTCTTTTTCACCTTGTCTTAAAGAAAGCATCTCAGGACAAGAGACTGATGGTTGCTGAAGCTGTTTCTAACTTGAAATATGTAGAACAACCCTGTGGACTTTTTGTAGAAAATGTCCACAGATTCTCCTGCTCATCAGATAGGGTCCAAACTTTCTACCAGGCTATTGAAAGCTGTCTTCTGAGCTCAGAAACAGCATCTTCAAACATCCACTTTGCCTCTCTTTCTCACTATATATTCCAGTCCCAATGGTCTAATACTTGAGTACCATTTTTCTAACACATAGGTGGCTATGCCCTATGTCCTTCTCTTAAACATCCTTTCTCGGGGGGCGGGGGAGGGATGGATTGGGAGTTTGGGATTGACATGTTGTTGTTCAGTCGCTAAGTTGTGTCCAACCCTTTTGTGACCCCATGGACTGCAGCATGCCGAGTTCTTCTGTTCGTGGAATTTCCCAGGCAAGTATACTGGAGTGGGTCGCCATGCCCTTCTCCAGGGGATCTTCCCACCCCAGGGGTCAAACCCCCATCTCCTGCATTGTAGGTGAATTCTTTACCACTGAGCCACCTGTGAAGCAGGAATTGACATGTACTAACCTAAAAGGGAGAAGAATTTGAAAAAGAATAGATACCTGTATGTGTTGAACTGAATCACCTTGCTGCGTACCTGGAATTACCACATTATTAATCAACTGAACTCCCACATAAAATTAAAAAGTAAAACTAAAATTTATTAAAAACACCTTTCTCCTTGGAACTCCTCTGTCCATTTCTTTTCATGGATAAATTTTACTCATCTCTTTATGTATTCATTTTTATTTTTTTAATTTATTTTTATATGAAATGTAGTTGATGTACAATATTAGATAACTTGCAAATGTACAATATAGTGATTCCAAACTTTTAAAGGTTATATTCCATTTATAGTTATTATAAAAATACTGGTTATATTCCTCATGTTCTATAATATATACTTGTAGCTTATTTTATACCTAATAGCTTGTATAATCCCCTACCCCCTGTATTGTTCCTCTCCTCTTCCCCACTGGTAACCCCTTGTTTGTTCTCTGCATTTGTGAGTCTGCTTGTCTTTTTTTATATTTACTGGTTTTTTGTATTTTTTTAGATTCCACATATAAATTATATCATACACTATTTCTCTTTCTCTGTCTGACTTATTTCACTTAGCATTCTGCTCTCCATCCATGTTGCTCATCCATTATGCTCTCATCCATGTTGTTGCAAATGACAAAATTTTATTCTATTTTATAGTTGTATATGTGCACCACATCCTTTTTATCCATTCATCTGTTGATGGACACTTAGGTTGCTCCCCTGTCTTGGCTATTGTAAATAATGCTTCTAAGAACACCGGAACTCATATGTTTTTATAATCTAGTGGGGTTTGGGGATACTTACCCGGGAACATAATAGCTGTGTTACATGGTGGTTCTTTGAGAAACTTCATACTGTTTTCCATAGTGGCTTCACAAATGTAGCTTCCCACAGACCGTGTATAAGGGTTCCCTTTACTCCACATCTTTGCCCAGATTATTTTTGTGTGTTATTTTTGTGATAGTTGTTCTGATAGGTGTGGTATGATATCTCATTGTGTTTTCAATTTGCATTTCCCTGATGAGTGGTGGAGCTGAGCACCTTTTCATGGGCCTGTTAGCCATCAGCATTTCCTCTTTGGAAAAACAGCTAGCTAGTCAGTTCTTCTGCCCATTTTTAAATTGGATTGTTTATCTCTTTAATGGACAAGAGTTGTTCAAAACTTTTGAGCCTATTTTCAGGCTTTAATGTTTAGAGAAAAGATGCCATTAAAGTGGGAAGGGATGTCCGGACAATCCAGCCCAACCTTTTCTATTTGCAGAAAAATAAACTGAGGCGTGGAGAGAAATATCGCCCCAAATCACACAATGGTGTAAAATAGCCAAGGCCAACCACTCATTCCTTGCCAAACAATGATCGCATCAGTCTTCAATTCAGATAATCTTTGAATAAAACTTGGGCAATGTGTCTTAGGCTTTCTGAATCTAAATTTTAAAATTGGGACTAAAACAGATAATCCAGGGGAGTTCGTTTCTTTCCTTCTTTTCATCACCTTTTCTGATTCCCAGTTCAGTCTTCAGTCTATGTACCTTGTGTTCTTCCCTTCAGAGAGACCTGGTGGCTCCCAGAATAGCAGAAGACAGCAGCGGGGAGGATGCAGACTGTAGCTGAGGTTTTCACCGCCGCTCAATGTGCACTTCACCACCTGTGTGCGCCTGGGGCTCCTCTGGGCAGTTCCGTAACTGCGGTGTCTCAGCTTCTTCATTTGTAAACTGCATAAACGTGTTTAATTCACTCAGACACGCTTAGTGGGAGCTGTCGGTTCTAGGCTCTGAGAATTTATCAGTGAACCAGACAGATAAAAGTCCTGCTTTCCTTGCCATGCATTCTAGTGCCAGGGGACAATCAGCTGATAAACTCAGTTCAGTTCAGTTGCTCAGTCATGTCTGACTCTTTGCAACCCCATGGACTGAGCTGATAAACTGATTTATCAACAAAAGGGCCCTCTCTTTCCTCCACCCGTAACGAGGCTGTTCCTTCTTCCTGGAGCTTTCTTTTTATAGAGGGACAAAAGCTTAGACCCTTCCCAGCATTAAGTTAGAAGAAGAGAGGTAGGGGGCAAAGTGATCACTCATGTAAACCCTGCCGAGCATGTGGATTTGACAGTGAGTGGTGGGGGTTGTGTAGCCGCTAACTTGTATCTGACTCTTTTGCAACCCCATGGACTCATAGCCTGCCAGGCCATCAAACCCAAGTTTCCTGCTTGGCAGGTGGATTCTTCTACTGCTGAGCCACCGAGGAAGCCATATATATATATATATATTTTTTTTTTTTTCTTTTTCTTTTTCCATCATAGGTTATTAGAAGATACAGATTTTATTTTTCAAGTTTAAAAAGCATGTGCTGGCAACTTCCCTGGCTGTCCAGTGGTCAGGACTTCACCTTCCAATGCAGGGGCTGTGGGTTTGATCCCTAGTTGGGAAGCTAAGACCCCACATGCCTCCCAACCAAAAATCCAAAACATAAAGCAGAAGCAAAACTGTGACAAATTCAATAAAGACTATAAAAATGGTCCACATTAAGAAAAAAATCTTAAAAAAATTTTTTTAAAGCATGTGCTATATTTAATCCCAAAAAGAGTTACAAAAAGTGGTCAAAAAATTCACATAGAGTTGGTCAAATATGTAGGTTTCTAATTATTTTACTTGTCCAGAAGGCATGGCGATGGGCACAGTGCCAACTATACATTATGAATTTATCTTCTTTGTCCTGAAAACATGTTCATTGTCCCAGAACTTGGAGTTGGGGCTGCCCTAAGTAATTGCTGTGTTATAATCCAGGCCCCTGTACTTCCGTGGGGCTGCATTTTTCCAGTCTGTGTTCACACGCTCAGCACTCAGCCGGGAGCTGCAGACAAGGGCTCTTTATCACGTTCAGCTGTCCCCAGGCTTCCCTGGGGACGGGCTTTCTGTCCCTGGTGTGTGTGCTGGGTCCTCCTTGAGCGCAACACCTCACTGGGGACCCCACGCTGCCCTGGGGCAGAGGACTTGTCCTGGGCCTTGCGGTACCCCTGAAAGCTGTCACCGGAGCCCTGGAAGAGAGCTAAGAGGTCCTTGGAATATTTCCTAGAAGAAGAGAATATCCAATATCTTGTAATAACCTACAGTGGAAAAGAATCTGAAAAAGAACATATATAATACACAAATGTCGACTGTGCCAGAGCCTTTGACTGTGTGGATCACAATAAACCGTGAAAAATTCTGAAAGAGATGGGAATACCAGACCTCCTGACCCGCCTCTTGAGAAACCTGTATGCAGGTCAGGAAGCAACAGTTAGAACTGGACATGGGACAACAGACTGGTTCCAAATTGGGAAAGGAGTGCGTCAAGGCTGTATATTATCACCCTGCTTATTTAACTTATATGCAGAGTACATCATGACAAATGTTGGGCTGGAAGAAGCACAAGCTGGAATCAAGATTGCCAGGAGAAATATCAATAATCTCAGATATGCCGATGACACCACCCTTATGGCAGAAAGTGAAGAAGAGCTAAAGAGCCTCTTGATGAAAGTGAAAGAGGGGAGTGAAAAAGTTGGCTTAATGCTCAACATTCGGAAAGCTAAGATCATGGCATCCAGTCCCATCACTTCATGGCAAATAGGTGGGGAAACAGTGGAAACAGTGGCTGACTTTATTTTTCTGGGCTTCAAAATCACTGCTGATGGTGATTGCAGCCATGAAATTAAAAGACGCTTACTCCTTGGAAGGAAAGTTATGACCAACCTAGACAGCATATTAAAAAGCAGAGACATTATTCTGTCAACAAAGGTCCATCTAGTCAGGCTACGGTTTTTCCAGTGGTCATGTATGGATGTGAAAATTGGACTGTGAAGAAAGCTGAGCACCAAAGAATTGCTGCTTTTGAACTGTGGTGTTGGAGGAGACTCTTGAGAGTCCCTTGGACTGCAAGGAGATCCAACCAGTCCATCCTAAAGGATATCAGTCCTGGGTGTTCATTGGAGGGACTAATGCTGAAGCTGAAACTCCAATACTTTGGCCACCTGATGTGAAGAGCTGACTCATTTGAAAAGACCCTGATGCTGGGAAAGATTGTAGGCAGGAGGAGAAGGGGACCTCAGAGGATGAGATGGTTGGATGGCATCACCAACTCAATGGACATGAGTTTGGGTAAACTCTGGGAGTTGGTGATGGACAGGGAGGCCTAGCGTGCTGTGGTTCATGGGGCCACAAAGAGTCGGACATGACCGAGCAACTGAACTCAACTGACCTGTTACATACAATATTGTATTTACAATACATATGTATCTATGGCAGCATACCATCTCCCAGAGTCTGCTCAAGTTCATCTTCACTTGAATCTGTAATGTTTTCTAAAGATCTGAGCCACTGTGCTATAAACCTGAAACTAACACAATATTGTAAATCAACGTATTTCAATTAGAAAGTAAGCAAAGGAAACAAAGACATGACCCCTGCCCCATCAGGCATAGGTTACATCTGCAATTTCTAAGCCAAGTCCTAGAGTGCTGAGGCTTCTCCCTCACAGGAGCCTGAAGTGAAGGGACAGTGTTCAGGGACCCTGACCAGCTCCGTCCTTGTCAGCATGGAGGCTCAGCAGCCGCCCCCTTGCAACTGGCTCTGAGTTGTCTTCAATTCAAATGAATGGAAAATGATTTTTAATTTGGTTATTGTTCCTTTAACATAAAATAAAAAGGATTCTATCTGACCTCTTCTAAGAATCTTCCTTTTACTTCATAAAATGATGCAGGAAAATTGCTTTCAATGAATTAAGTATTAAAATAAACCAACTTTCTTGTCCGCTAGTACTTAATGTATTTCTGGGAAATCCACTCCCTCAGTCTTCTTAGCAAGGATCATAGAGAAAAAAAGAAAAACGAAAACAGTGCATCATTTGCTGACGGATTCTTCTGGCAGTTGTGGGCCCCCGATGGGCCAGGACTCTTCATGGGCGAGGGCGGGGACCGAGGATGCTTCTGCTGTTGAGGAGGCACAGATGCCGTAGGGCATCGGGTTCCCAAACTCTGGGATCTAGTGCCTGATGGTCTGAGGTGGAGCTGATAATAATAACAGAAATAAAGTGTATGATAAGTGTAATGTGCTTGAATCAGCCCCAAACCACCCCCCACCCCAGTCCTTATAAAAATTGTCTCCACAAAACCCTTCCCTCATGCTTGAGATATTGGCATATGCTGCTCTAAAGAGCTGTAGACTGTTGCAATGAGCTTTGGGCTTGGTTAGACAAGACTTCAAAAATTTGTTTTTTCTCATTTTTATGGACTTCCCCATCCTCATCCTTCATTTCTGAAGACATTTAGAAGAGTTTCGTGTTTTAAGGATCCGGTGATCTATACACTGATGTACACAGATTAGTTTGGAGGTAAAAGGCAAGAGGGAAAAACCATAAACAGCTAAATTTGAAGTTGTGTAGTAGTTACCCCATAACCTAAACATCTATATTAATAGCAAATGTTGGTAAATATCTCTCCCAGTGTATTGTTAGGTATCTCTCACATGGATCAGATAGAACATGAGCTTTTAACTTTTTGAATATCAATTCAATATGGTAAGATAAATTGAAAAAATACAGTTTTAAGGTCAAATGTATAATCCTGCAGGTAATGCTTTGTTCTGTTTCCAAATTACGTTTCACCCTTTTCCTTTCTAATAGTGAAAAATAAGGTAGCTATTTTTGGAGAAGGAGGAGGAGGAGGGGAAAAGAAGAGGGAAGGAGAAAAGGGTGGTGGGAGGGGAGCAGAGGAAGGAAGAAGAAAAAGTATTCAGGGATTTAAGATTAAGTTAGATTAAAAGTTTTTTTATTTATTGCAAAACAGAAAGCATTTCACTCCTCTCCCAGGGAAAAATGGCAAAGAAAAAAAAATTCATTAAGCCTCCTTGCCCTTCAAAAGCAAAGTGAATGGAGGTTGATGTTTGATGACATTTTGAGATCAGATGTATCTGCCAGTGGCTTTGGGGAGACAGCCTGGGGTCGGGGGCGGGGGAGGGCAGATGAGCAGTTGGCTGTCCCCATGGCAACACTGTGATGGCACTGATTGGAAGGAACAGGGATGTTCGAGGTTCTTAAATGCATTTTTCAAAAAACAAAAAATAAAAGAGATTAAAAACAATTCGAATGGAAGATGAATGATGTTATAATGAAAATAAAGAAGATTAAAAACAATTCGAATGAAAGATGAATGATGTGATAATCAAAGATTATGGAACTCTAGGTGCTACCTTTGGCTGAAACAAAATAAAAAATAAACCTGTATAATGGATCAAAAACAAGAGTGAGGAGTTGAGCAATAACGACCGTCCTGAGAGGTGGAAGAGATGCACATGGAACTCGTGAGTTTCTCGGGGCACCTGCAAGGCGGAAGTGATGACTGGACACGGTCCCCGTTGGGACTGGGAGTTGACTCCTGGCCCTGGCTCTGTACCTTAATTGGATTTCAGGCAAAGTTACTTCACTTCTCTAAGCAGTCATTTCCTCTTTTACTTGGTGAAATTATGTGATTAAACTACGTGAAGAAAAAGTCTGAAGAGTTGGAAGCTTGACTCATCTGTTTTGATAGGAAATGAAATCTTAGAATAGTCTTTATAATAAAAGAAACAGAATGAGCTTCAATCATCTTCAGCATCACTTCATGAAATCATTGGTAATTTTAGGGTTATTCCTTAAGATTTCTCATGAGAGAGTGTGAAAAAGGAAAGTGTTAGCTGCTCTTTCTGCCAGGCTCCTCCATCCCTGGAATTCTCCTGGCAAGAATACAGGAGTGGGTTACCATTTCCCCTTCAATGGATCTTCCCAATCCATGCATCAAACCCAAATCTCCCACATAGGCGGTGAAGTCTTTACCATCTGAGCCACCAGGGAAGCCCGTTTAAGAGTTTATGTGAGTGTTTTTAGCTACATTGAGAATGATCCCAATTTATGCTCATTTTTAGCCAATAATCTATATTCAAAGAAGTATTGCAGAGTTCTCTCTTTACTTATCATATAATATATATTCTATTTGGTATCAACCCCTTACGTTGATATTCTCTGTAATGAACCCATAGACTTTCATAATATTAAATTCCACAAAGAAAAACAGATGAAACAATTAAGTTTCTTTTTTTTTTTTGGTTTGTTTTCCTTTTTTTTTTTTAAGGTAATACTGCTGCTAGAATAATACTATGCCTATTTAGAAATCTTTCCTTTTTCCTTCCTTTATCCCTTCTTCCCTTCTGCCCTCCCTCATCCGTCCTTTCTTTCCTTTCTTTATTGTGTTTTCTACTAAGAAAAAATTTTAAGCATGGGTAGTTTTAGATGGAAAAATATTTTCTTGATTTATATTTGGGGCTTTGATGTGCAGTTGCTAAATTAGCAATAGAAGTCATTTGGTGTTTATGTTTGCTTCTAAATCTAAGGCGGGAAAGATGGGTTGATCCTGTTTGGGATTTTAACTTCAGATCCCTAAAGACCTTGCATATGTTTCCAAGGCTTTTTAAGGACTACCTGACGATCTCTGCCGAGAACTGCAAAGCAAGCTAGGGAGTCATGAATCAGAAGATGGATGCGGCCTCTACATTCAGTCCTCTTCCTGCTGAAAGATATTCGAAAACAGCCCTGGCTGTTATTTTTATGTATCACTCTCTGACATCTTTAAAACTAAAAAAAAAAAAAAAAAAAACAAAGGGGGAGTGTTGAGCAAATATTCCCCAAGACATGTGCAAAAGCATGAAAATAAGTCGACTTAAAGCAAATCACCAATCTTCAGTCACTCAGATGTTTCTTCAAATGGAAACATTCTGTTGCTCTTGGAATAGCTATAAGAGCTCAATCTTAGGCAGTATCATCAAGTGTAGAAGTTTGGATTAAATTTATTCTTCTTCTCCCACCCCCATCATCCCGTGGACACACACAAACTGTCCTAAAGGAGAAATGTCATGTTTTGGAAAGAGATACTATTTACAAGTATGTAAATATACTGAATTTTAGGAGACATCTGTTTTGAATTTCTCAGTATACTGTGTATATTTTTATTCCACTATTTCTCCCAAAGTATTCCAGATTCGTGATAATGGATGTACAGCTAATTTTAAAATTTTACTGTCCACTTCAATAATGTATATTTAGTAACCACAGAGGTTTGCAAAAATTGTACTTTCAATATAAGACTGGTTTTAGCTAAAGTAAAAAGTTATATTTAACGGCAGCAGGAAAATTGAGCCCTTTGCCATTCTTTCTGCCATATGCCACAAGCTATTTCCCATAACAGAAAGGAAACTTACTCTTTCATGTCTTTTGCCTCCAAGGGACATTTTTAGCTTTTTTATACCAACTTTTTATCCCAAGGAAATGATAATATTTCTCTGCAGCACCCTCAAATGTTTTCAGTATGGTATGGGGAAACTGTGGTAACTTAAAAGTTCTCATTGAAAGGTCTTTCGTGGAGTTAATTTTGTTAATTAGAATTACAGTCATATAATTTGGGGACACAGAATTTAAATTTTACAGTTTCTTTAAAGTCGGTATAAGTTAGCAACATTTTGTGTCTTTCAGGTGATCTTCACATAACTGGACAGAGTATCAAATTGAAAACGTGAAAGAAACTATTTTTAAGTGATCATTTAGGTCAAAAACACCATTTAGTAAACCATTTTTGCTACCCTAAAATAACAAGAAGAATTGAGAGGATTTTTTGGACAAGTTATTGCCAAAATTATTTTTCTTTTTTTAACCATAAAATAAAAGCTGAAAGTAGACTGAAGCATACTATATTTTTATAGATTTCTTTCCAAATAACAGATATTTCTCTGTAAATATCCTTATGTAAAGTATGCCTTTCCTGTGATATAAAGGATGAGGTGTGAGGAGAAACTAATTGAATTGCTCAAATTAGTCAACATGGTTGAAGCTATTTGAGGAATGCTTTAGCCTTTTAGGTAACTATGTAATACAATTTATTACCTTCTTTTCAGAATTTCTTCTTGTGAGCAATAAGCAGAAATCCAAAGAAAAATTTAAAAATGCAACTTTAGATGTAATATGATGACCACAGTATAAACAGGCATCTCAGTGAGAAAGCTTTGCTGAAAAACACAATACGAGTAATAACGTGACAGTGGTGTGATTATCGACTTTTTGTACATGGATAGGAACTGAATCTAAAAAAGCAAAAGAAACATTGGGGGAAAAAGTCTCAACTTTCTTACGGTATTTTTAAAGCTATTTCTAACATCACCTTTTGGGGAAAATATCTTCTAGCTAGCTAACATGATGTTAATAAAGAAGAAACATCTAAGAAGGCTAGAACATTTTTGCTTGTGAGCTTGGTAATTGATAGCATCTTAACCATTAGTAAGTAAGCCTTTGTGTTTCTTTTGTGGAACAAATTTTCCATTTGCTGAGACTTTTTATAAGTGTCAATTTTGTTAATGTGACTGATTTTTGGAAAAACAAATCCTAATATGTAATCCAAATTCCACTGGGCCTTCAGAATTAATCGTCTTAGAAGAAGAAACTATAACCCAGAGAATCTTCTCCTGGCCACTTTTTGGAATTGTCTAAATCCAACCTCACTTACTTTCTAACCCTACTTTTTAAAGATACTGAAAGATGACAACTTTCCTCTAGTGATTCAATTTTCAAAAGAGTTGAAACATCCTTAATATTACAAAGTTTGGTGCTTGTAACAGTTGATTGCTTCACAAGGACTGGAATGAGAAGATCCACCCACATTTTCACCTATACTTAATGAAATACCTCTAAAGGTCATTGTGGTGGACAGAATCAGAGTATCTTATTTTTATTTTTACCAGATCTCTCCTCACTGGGAGAACAATATGTGGTTACAATATTTAGATTCCGGGGGGGGGGGGGCACAAAACTCACTGCCAAAGGTATATTTTGACAAGAACAGAAGAAGAAAAACTCATTTCTAAGGCGCACTTTTGTCTAACCGGAGGACATCACCTCCTTTTCTGCTCTCCCCATACAGTTTTTCACTAAATTAAGCTTGGAGCAGCTAAAGAATGGGCCCCGTATTATTATTCTTTCCATAATACCCTCGTCTGGAAAATAAAGATAACAGAAATGTTTTCAAAAATAAGAATATTATTGGAAGAAGTGTTAAGTCACTCAAAAAATTTCATTTAACGGCTAGAAACGTATTCATGACTATGTTGTTGCTTAGTCACTTAAATGTCATTTTTTGGCACATGATCAGGAGAAAGTATATGGTCTGTTGCATGCAAGAGTAAAAATTCCTAATTTAGTGAAACACTTTAAATAAAGAACAAGCAAGAATTATTTGTCTAAAAGTTTGCCTTTGGCATTGCTTGGTATCAACGATTCTGGTGGCCAAGAACTGTGATGAGCCAAAACCTGTTCAAAGGTTTCCGTGTTAGAATTTGGGAGGATGTTTAGCTTCTGTGACTCTGACTTTAGATTCTAGAACATTCCAATGCATGGGGCCCCCATGGGGAAGTTAGCTGCTCCCTTCACCCTGTTTCACGTCAAGCCAGGTAAGTGCAGGGTGGCGGGCGTGTAGACGGTGTCTGGTGGACAGCTGGATATAGACCTGTGCCTGAGAATTAAGGAAGACGCGCGTACATATTGTGTGCTTACTGTATTCAAGGAATTATGTCAGGTCCCCAAGATCCACAGATGTTTGAGAAATAGTCCCGGACCTCAGGAGTCTCACTGCCTAGTGGCAGCACAGCCAAAGGAGAAGAGGCATATGCAATGTACCTTCACACACTGGCTGGTGTGTCTATTTTTTATTTTTGAAGGTCATGTCACATCAAGAAAGATTCAATATAGAGACTAAAATTTCACATCTCTTGGTGTACTTGTCCTTAACGTATGACACTTCCTTCTTCTCTCATTTGAAAGTCCAGTGGGAAATATCAAATGGCCTTGAAGTCTCAGAATGCATATACAGAATCATTTATCTTGTCTTCTTGTGCAATTTTGATTTTAAAACTCCTTAGCTAATAATTTGGTAACAAAAGGTACTACAATAGGAACTTATACATTGTGTACATACAGTGATGGAAAGGGTTTGGAGTAGGAAGTAGAATTCAATCACTGATAACTCATCCCCAATTATTCTGTGTTTCTGAGTCTCTCTGTCAATGGAGCATAACATTTAATGCTTTTAGAGAATAACTATGTCTCCATCTATGGCTATGTTGCTGTTGTTCAATAATATCTGGCTCTTTGTGACCCCATGAACTGCAGCACAGTCACTATCTCCAGGAGCTTGCTCAAACTCATGTCCTTTGAGTCAGTGATGCCATCCAACCATCTCATCCTCTGCCGCTTCCTTCTCTTGCCTTCAATCTTTCCCAGTATCAGGTTTTTTTTGTTTTGTTTGTTTTTTTCCAATGAGTCAACTCTTCGCATCAGGTTGCCAAAATATTGGAGCTTCAGCATCAGTCCTTCCAATGAATATTCAGGGTTGATTTTCTTTAGGATTGACTGGTTTGATCTCCTTACAGTCCAAGGGACTCTCAAGAGTCTTATCCAGCACCAAAGCATCAATTCTTCAGCACTCAGCCTTCTTGCCTGGTGGAATCCACCAACAATTCATGAGATCCTGGTTCAATTCCTGGGTCAGCAAGATCCCCTGGAGAAGGGATAGGCTCCCCACTCCAGTGTTCTTGGGCTTCCCTGACATCTCAGACAGTAAAGGATCTGCCTGCAATGCAGGAGACCTGGGTCCCATCCTTGGGTTGGGAAGATCTCCTAAAGAAGGGAAGGGCTGCCCACTCCAGTACTCTGGCCTGGAGATTTCCATGGACCACGTAGTCCATGTGGTCGCAAAGAGTCGGCCATGGCTAAATGACTTTCACTTTCGCATTTTTCTTTTTTTCAGCCTTCTTTGTGGTCCAACTCTCACATCCCTGCATGACCACTGGAAAGACCATAGCTTTGACTATCCTGTGGCTATACGATAAGTTTATTTGTACAGTGTCATCTTTTCCATAAAGCTTTACAGTACTTATGGGCATATCTGTACTCTTATGCCTGAAATCCACTGACAGCTAAGCTTCCCCCATCCCCAAATCTGCATTTGTAGATCCTTTTCCAGAAGAAAAGTAACAGTATTTGCGTTCGTGTACTTCTCTCATCATGAAAAAGCATCAGCTTCACGGTTGGAATGTTGCAGCTGCTCGCTAGCCTCCAGGCAACACTAAAAACTAGTTTTAAGACAGGAAACCAGGAAGAGTGTTGCATTTAATTGGAGTTTCAGAAAGGATATAAAAAAAAGCACCGACATTGACTTTGATCTGAGATTATCAGGTTAATACCCTCACTGATTAAAAACTGTTAACTCTAGAGCCACTCTATCATGAATAGTAAACAACAGTTGTTGAAAATAGTTCTACAAATGTGTCACTTTGTCAGTTTCCTTCTGCATTAATCTCTAATAACCATTTATGAGTAATACAGGAGAGAGGCTGCTTGTTAATTAAGTCCAAAAGGAATAACTCTGAAAAATATGATAAACTTATCACATATCTTTGCCAGAAGCTAGGTATTTTCTCCCTGGATTGATCAGTAGTGTTTAGGTGTCCTTACAGTGTTGTAAATAGTGATTTCATAAAGATTACTTAAGTCATAATTTTCTACTATTATCTACTACCATTAAAGATGCTTTAACTCCATCTCACAGAGACTTTAATTTATCATACGGTCCTTTTTGAATATTTAAGTCATTTGATTTGTTTTTGTAAGATATGTTAATATGAAAGGGAAGCAACTCAACAGTGAAGATTTTAAAATTTGGATGAAAGGAAACTTTTTTCTTTCTTTTTTCTCTCTTTTGTCTCTGGAAACATTTTAATATGTAATAATTTTGGTATAACTGTTTTGGAGGAGAAACAGTTATAAAGAATATAATGAGTAGTTTAAAATTGTTAAAATATCTGGATTATTGCTACATATTTAATAAGGAACATTCTTAGAATAGCACAAACATAAAGTAATATCTGAATGAAGCCTTTTGTCTTTTCTCTCCTCAATTATGATTTCAATGAATCGAGTTACCACATGGTCCTATTGTTCAAGGAACAAGCTGATCTATTAATATTTCTTTAACAAGTACTGTGGATTGTTAACTAAATATTGGGATTTTGCCTATTTGTTCTCTTAAAATGTAGAATGGAGGAAATATTAAGGCCTACACATTTATTTTCTTTGATGAAAATAAAAAAGAATAAAAATATAAAACCTTAGAATATCATATCTAGAAGAGGTCATTCATCCGCATTCAAAATAATTCTTTGGACAATTAATCCGAATGTATCATACGGCATCTATTTGAGGAGCAACTGCTAAAGTATTTCATTTTCATAACATTTATTGAGTGATGTGATAGTTAACTTTAATGGACTTGACTTTTGGTTAGAATCCTTTCTTGGCCCATAAGTCACCTGTAGAGAAAACCTGCTGGTCATTATTAGGAAAGGTTCTTGCACATCCAAGTTTCCTTTTGATTTTTCTTTAAGGATAAATTCATATAAAAGTGATTTTGGAGAACTGCCTGAGAGTCCAGAAGGCAGTACTTGCTACCCTCCCCCCCCAAAAAAAAAGTGATTTTGATGCAGTAACCCAAAAGCTGTGTAATGCATACTGGAACTTCATATGAAAAACCTTTATAAACTGCCATATTTTCTGAATATAGTATTTTATATACTATTAAAACCACAAGAAGTAATCTTTTTTTTTTAAGAAGTAGTCTTTTAATAGAGATACAGCTTGTACTTAAAGGTTATCAAATTCTGCTGACCTCATCTATTCTAAAATTTCTCTGTGGAACGACCCCTAGAAATCTATTATACACTACTTTACATCATAAATTCTGTTTTATAATTCCCATGGATCATTTTTGTTTACTATTTTCATTTCCCTTGTACCTTTCTAACCATAAAAACTCATGGGAAATAAAATTGTATTATATACATTGTTTCACACAGGTTGATGTAAAAAACATTTGGTATCCTGTTGAATGAAAGAACAGAACAGATGCTTGTATGTTTTATGAAGCCAGAAATACATTCACAATATCTTCCAAAAATAGTAAGGCATTCTAATAACAGTTCATGAGGAATGAAGTCAAAAAGCTTGGAAGAGTCAAGGTTGTAGACTGTATTTTGAATGAAGCTTGGATGGTTTGAAAGATTTTATCCATATTCTAAGTATCTGGTTGTAATCACTCAATTTATAATGTAACAATATAATGTAAAGATTGTTTTAAATGAAAAAAAACTAGCATGTGTTATTTTGGGTTATGCATATCTGATCTCTTCCACTGACAAATTTTAAACATATATAAGCAAGAGGTCTACCTCTTTTCAAAAACTAGATGGTTTTCTAGCAAAATACTTATCTTCTGTGGAACAATATTGCTCTTAATTTTTTAAGATTAATTTATGGGATTAACAATAAACCAGGATAAGACAAGTTGAGTTACTATCATGGTAGTGTTCTCTAGGGGTTAACTTTTTAATTATTTTGAATAATGGTCAATGTATGTCTCCTTTCCAAACTGAAGGATGTATCAGCCACTCCTGCAAAGTCTTAGAACACAAGCATTATATTTCTTTGTTAAAAATAAACACTGCTGAACATGGCATTGGCACAGTTTGCTGAAGTCATGATGGCTATACTATTGACATAATGCTTCATCATTATGGGAAAAAAAGACAAAAAACCTAGTTTCAACCATGATTTGAATCTTTTCACTGTATTCCGTTCACGCCAAACTCAACACCATCCTTGTGTCTTTTCCTATCAAAAAGGTTTTATTCTCGTTTTAAAAATATACTTGTTTGTTGGTTCTTTAAATGACTCATTGTTCATAAAGGAATACTTTTGATAGCTCAGTATAACTACAAAATAGCTAAAGATTTTTGGGGAAACGTGGTATCGTATATATCTTCTTTCCTTTCTTTGCTTCAGGAAGAAGTCTAAATTTCAGAGCAAAGAAACACTGACATATTTTTCCCAGCAGACAAACTTTGAAACATCAAAAAGAAAAATGAAGATTTGATCACTGTTTAAATATACAATAATACTGAAACACGGGTCTAATTATATGTAACGCCCATGACATACTTGCTTGATTGAAAATGATTTCTGACAGCAGCTCAAGGACAAGAAACTATTTTGAAAGGTGATCAGGAAAAGCCATCTTGACTGTGTTAATTGACGATGAAGATAAAGATGCATTAGGTTAATGATGCAGGAGTGTTTGAGATGAAGGATAACTTTTAAGTCAACCCCCAGCCTTTTGAGAACCACCTGTCTTGGGAGAGCCAGTCTGTACCACCTACCAGGTAAGAACACAGCACAACAGAGAGCGGACCTTACTGGGAATGTTATTGTGCTGGTCTTTAAAGAATGAGATATTTGGAGGCTACTTAGAAAGAAAAAAAAATCTAGCATTTCTCTTTTTTCAGTCTTAGAAGTGGGAAAGCAGCAGTTTGAAAGCATTAAAGTCTTAGAAGACATGTTTAAATCTCTATCCCTTAAATAACGAGCGTCACACCTGCCCTTGCAAAATTATCTATTGTAAAGGATTGTTTAGCAATAAAGTGAACTGGTGAATGTGACAGTGATGTTGTGTAACCGTGATGGTGAGTGGCAGATCCCAGAACAAAGGCCCAACTCTTAGTTTCTAGTTACTGTGCTGTCTTTCCCAATGAGGTGCATCTTTTAAATTGCTGAAATTCACATGCAGAGAAAACCTTCAGACATAGCACATAGCTTGCATAAAAAACATTTTTAATCCAACCTGTGGTTAAAATGGTTAATGGTTAATATAAGAAAAGTAAGATAAGCACAGAATATATCAATAATTCTACACTTTTATTAAAAGTGACATTCATTTGGGGGTTATGCTGGTTCTTCCTTAACCTTCTTTACTAGATTAAAACTCTGTAAATATTTGAGGTTTTTAAACAGGCAACCCATAAATGTATCTGTGAATACTACTAAAAACAGACATCAGAAATCTTTCCAGAGAATACAAATTTCTTTTAAAATGATAAGGCTCCATAAGTGTCCACTGGACTGATTTGCCTGTGGAAAAATATTTCTCAGTGACTTACGGTATATTTTGGGACATATATACCAGCGGTCCCCAACCTTTTGGCACCAGTTTCATGGAATAGAATTTTTCCATGGACCAGGAATTGGGGGAAATGGTTTTGGGATGATTCAAGTGCATTGCATTTACTGTGCACTTTATTTCTATTATTACATCGGCTCCACTTCAGACCATTAGGCATTCGATCTGAGGTTGGGGACCCCTGATACGTACAATATGGGTTTCATATGTAAAAATTCAATTCATATACACATTAAGCATCAATCATTTTTTTCTCATTACTGGTAACTTGGCCAAATAGTACAAAGGTTGTGCTAGAAATGAATCTCTTCTCCAAAAAAAAATTCATAAGGACATTTTACAAAGTGAGTAGTATGGGATCATTTCCATAGTTTATGGGGGGAGAAAAACCAGGAACGTTTCAGGCCCTTTGCCGTCAGCAGGAGGAAGGGTTATCGGTAATTACGAGGCTGTTGGAAAACAAAATTATAGGCCCCTCCGGGGTGTCAGTGTTTCAACAGTAAAAGCTGGTCTAATCGGAGCCAAGCTCTGGCATGACTTGCCTGCTTTCTCTGCCTCCCCAGTGAAGAACCATGTCCAAGTATTCAGCTTGGCTCTCTCTGCATTGACTCAGGCACTGACGCTTTGAAGCTTCCACTCTTTCTATTGAAGTAGCCAGAAGCCCCAATAATTACAATGATAATTACCCAGAATGAGCACCCGTAATAGGCTGTGTAATTGGTAAGGTGAAAGTGCCAGTGCTGAAGCACTTCAGGAGATCTCACATCTGAAAGAGAGAAAGAAACCCTCTGAGAGGATGGAAACCGACCTACGGAAGGGGTCGGGGCCCCAGTTAAGGGGCATCCCAGGTATTGCAGGTTTCAGACAGCGTGAGGCAGCAGTGGCTATTTTTCTAAGGCAACATTTCTCGCTCTTTCTATTTTGAAAAGATTCATTTCCACGAACAGAAAATAAAGCTGATTAAGCCATAAATATTCATGAACAGGAGCTGCCCCTGAAGTGTCGAGATGAAGTGGCATGAAGGAGCAGACTGGTGCGGTAGGAGAGACCGCTTCCATGTCGCCGGTCCAGCTCAGAGCCTGGTGCTCAATGTAGGTCAAGGCAGCAGGCGGGGGGAAGGACCACAGGATGACATTGGGATGCTCTATTTCACACACTTGCCCTCTGGAAGGACTGGCGGAGGCAGTCACTTAAATTAAGCACAGGTCATCAGACAAGATATATAATCTATTCCTAAAGCAGACAACTCGAGCATTCCAAATCCCCGTGGCCTTTTACCGGGGCTCATCACACTGCCTCCCCATGTTCCTCTGTCAGTTCATGTTAGGGTTGGTTGTGCTTAAAAGTGATATTTCTTGTATCCTGTGACCTTCTTGCTCAAAGCGAAGAAATGGCTTTGGTTTATTTATGACCTACTAACCTTAAGGAAAACTGAAATACTTAATGTTTTCACAAGCTTAAGGATGGAGAAATAAAAGCTAAAATAAATCTGGCTTTGACACAAATTGTTCTTATTCCCCCCACATGACCCTCCAAAATGATAGGGAAGTGTAGACGAAGATATTTGTCCATAAATGGCCTATGTCTTGTGGCTCTTTTTCATTCAAGGAAAGCTATGCAAAAATTCAGATTGCTGCCATCTGCTTAGAATTCTGGAATTGTGACACTGTGTTCCCCCAAAGTGACATTCTATGCTTTCTTGCAGAAAATGTAAAACCTTGGTACTGTCAAATCTCAGTGCTTTAAAGATAAATATTTTACAGCCAAGATTAAGTCATGAAAATAAAGACATGGGAAACATAGGATTAGAAGATGCTAGTAATTGAAAGCCATGCTTGAAGCAGTGAAAAATTAAGTTGAATCAGCAAGTAAAGCAAAGTACAGAACAAAAACGTGGGAGAATATAGGCCTCTAAAAGTTTCTTCTCTTTCCAGTACTAGGGTGCCTACAAGCAAGAACAAGATCCTATTTTCCAGTGGTGGAAAGGTCAACTACTCTGAGAGGAGGTACCATCATAAACAAAGTATAAGCAATCATGTATTCCATTTAGTCCAAGGAAGAAGAAAGAATTAACTACTGAATTTACTACTGCTATTTTATGTGTAAATGAAATTTAGTCAAATTTCTTTTTGTTATAAGTGAGTCATTTTTATATTTAAGAATTTTGAGTTAATTATATTCTGCTAAGGACTTCTAGGAAAGTCTGCTGGAAAATGAAGAAAAACAAGGTTATGTGTTGCAATTAATTCCAACTGCCCTAGAGCTTCACTTATTAGTAGGCCAATGCGTGTTTTATGTTCATGCAAAGTACACAATTTAGAGGTTTTTTTTATTCAGAGCATCCCTATTATACAAATGTTAGCAGATGTACCCAGAGATGAATAGGCGTGATTGAAAATGGTTGCATATTGACCTGACACTAATATCGCCAAGTGCAGGCAACAGAGCTCGAGGGATACAATTTCCTTTGTAATTGATCATGCAAACAAGTGCACGCCCAGTCCCATGATAGGAGTCTTTCCATATCCAATACCTGCTGAGCACGCACACCCTCCTAAGGAGTTTTATCCTGTAGGGAGAATGTACTTATTTCAAAAGAATGAAACACGGCCAAGTTCAGATTAGTCACTGTTTTATAAGATTATGTTGTCACCTCAGTATGAACTCCCAAGAGATCACTAAACTCTGCCCTGAGAAAAAAATAGTCTGGAAGGTATGAAACAATTGGTAGCTTTAAAATATTTTAACTGAGTAAGATATTGAATTGTATACAAGTTGAGAGGGACTGTTCCACTTATATTCCAAGAACGATGGTCTTAATGGAATAGACTGTGATCACCTTCAAAGCAGGAGCACAGATTGTTGTGGTTTGGGTCACCCATGGATAATTATAACCTGCTGGGTGCCAGTTTGAGTGTATGAAATAGTGAACTTCTGCCGTGATTTTGATACATGCAAAATGACTTTTTTAAAAAAGATCGAAGACAGAAAATTATTGAAGGTGCGCCTAGAAATATATTCAGTGGAGTTCACAGTAATTTAAAGTATAAGTCACAAAACCCTCTTGGAGAAAGGGAATATGAAAAGAGCAGAAACAAATAAACAAACAGAAAAAGGGTTAGGATTTTCATGTCCGAAACCTTGGAAATGAACAGCTTTGTAGCACAACTAGATTGTACCTTTCACAGTATCAATGAAATCTTTGTACCATAAGCTAAGAGAAATGCATCGAGTTGGTTTCATTTATTTTTTTGTTCAGTAGTTTTGAAATGATGCTAATTTTAAAACCCTCTTTTAGAAAAATGTAAATCTATTAAACATAAAAGGATAACATTGACTAACATTAATATGATTTTAGGTAATGTAAGAAAATTCTATTTAATTTATGTAATCCAAATACATCATGTTTACCTATCATAAGCATAACCATGTTTAAATTATGAGATATTGTTTTGATTTGATACCTCAAGCTACTTTGAATAACAAATTTTCTGTGTCATTAACAGTGAGATAAATTCATCCCTGGAACTAAGCCAAGAGAGGCCTTTTTTTTTTTTTTTTTTTTAGCTCAATGAAACAGATCCTTCTCTCTCACACAATGTGACGTGGAGGTCTGCCAAACTCTTGGCTGGAGGAATCACGCTTCTTCTTTCTTTTTCTTCAGATATGGCTTAGAATGCATAGAATGTAGGACTACAGCATCTCTGCTGTTTCTGCCTCCCACCCCTTCCAGGTCCTCGCAGATATTGTAAAGTCAGCGGAATTCTGAGCTTCGAGGTTGCTTCAGAGAACATTCAACGCTGTCGGTGAGTTTGGAATTAAAAATCAAAACCATCGACCGTTGATTGTACCCTATGGCCAACCACCATCTCCACCTGTGGCTTCAGAAATTGCTGAAGATAGGAAACCAAAGCAGCACACACCAGGACCTTGTCTTCCTTGGGCAGAGTTTCTTTCTTAAAAAGGTCACAATCAACATTCATTGCTGTCGGTGGGTTGAACTGTGTGGACAAGCTCACTGAACAATGAATGCAACTGTGGCCCCAAATTTTGCAATCATGATGAAGAGTATTCCACCCTTGAAAGATGTTACTGAAGGTAGTAATAATGTTCTTTATGTCAATTTTCCAATCGTCAGAGTCCATACAATCAGATTTCGATGGAAAAGGCACTAGTTAAACAGCACTTTTCTACATGTCTGTATGTTATGGATAGAGTACTTTTTAAGAGAGTTAAGCTATTTTGCTCATGAAAAGTATAACACAACTGTCTAAGTTTGTCCATCTTCATATAGGGGTGAAAAAGAAAGCATGAAGAAGTTTATCAGCATCTTTGCCTTTGGTACCCATGTCCTTAAAACAATAACACTTAAAAATATCTGTTTTCTGCATCTTTTGTTAGATTTCCTAGTCAAATTGGAACATATATGCCAAATCTCTTCAGCTGTGTCCAAAGCCCATAGTCCGTGGACTGTAGCCAACCAGGCGCCTCTGTCCATGGGATTCTCCAGGCAAGAATACTGGGGTGGGCTGCCATTTCCTCCTCCAGGGGATCTTCCCCACCCAGGGATCGAACCTGTGTTCCTATGTCTCCGGCATTGGCAGGCAGGCTCTTTACTGCTAACGCAATCATCAAGTAATTGTATCTGCTGCTCTGACTAAAATAATACTTCCTCTTGTCACGGCATTTGCTAAAGAGGGAAGAAAATATATATAAATAACTATAGAACTCTCAGGACACTTCTGAGAGTCACAGAGCAGATTGATTTCCATAATTAAATATAACTTGAAGAGGAAATTTTACCCACATTTTTTGTTTTCCCTTCCAGGAACCTTATCTATCATTAGACTTATGACCACAGCTTATGACTTGCCTCCTGTTACGTTATGGTTTGGTTTTCTTAACTAGTTTGGCGCGATGTTTATGTATAGTCCAAATGTCTTTGAATTCGATTACAGCAGTTTTAAACTTATCATTTTGGATGATAATAATCACCCTATTATCAGTTATGGGAATAACAGTATAAAAACATATGGAGCATCTACGTTTGGAGTGTCTGGAAAGCTTCAATGTTTACTTTTTAAAGTCTGTTAAATATATTATTCTTTCCGTTTCTCGCCTTTTTCAACCCCATTTGCCTTTAACTCGCTGCAGGGGCCCGTTTTTGAGCCCCTACTCTGCAGCTCGTCATGACCATCACATACTTCAGCATGTCCATACTGCACTGTGAGGGTCTGCTAGTACGCGTCCCACTATTCTAGCTTCTCATTATTTTGTCCCCCAAACAACTGTCTATTCTGCTGCAGTGTTGCTGGAAAAAAAAAAAAAGAAACAACACACAATCATACGATTTTGTGTTTGGACATGTTCACTGGCTTCCAAATTTCTTGGGGCCTCAACTCTGACCTTGCAGCCCCCCGGCCCCCATCCTCCCGGCCCCTCCCCAGGAACCATCCCGAGCCGTCTCCTTGCTCCTCAGCTGCTCCTCTCCTCTCTCTGGTTTGCGGCAGGTGGACTGACCTCGGGTCTCTGTGGAGAAGCTTTAGTCTCTCTGGCTGTCCTTCCACTGCTTCGCTCGTGGCCTCTGCAGGCGTGGCTCCCTCCCTGTGGCTCCCTTCCCGCCGCCTCCCCGTCAGGACAGTTCTCCCTCCACAACATCCCTCTCCTCTGTCGCCATATCGGTTCTTTTCATTTCAGCTCAGCTCAGTTCAGTCGCTCAGTCGTGTCCGACTCTCTGCGACCCCAGGGACTGCAGCATGCCAGGCCTCCCTGTCCGTCACCGACTCCCAGGGTTTACTCAAACTCACTGTTTTCATTTAACAGGTAACCAAAGTCACTTTTCTCTCTTTTCCAACAGAAATAAAAGAAAATTCGGAAAGATCTCTGTACTTGCTGCATCCTTGAAATAATCATCATGTTTCTTTCCTCTGCTTCAAGCTGGGGCTTCAGAAATAGGAGGCAGGAGCCACAGTGCTGTCTATATGTGAGGACTGCCTATTTCACCTTGATTATCTGTGATTTGGCTGCTTCTAACATTCCCCTCTCTCTCACACACATAACTTTGTCCTGTGGAAGCTGTTCTTGATCAATCCCCAGGAGCTCCCTAGCACCAAATACAAACCACATTTACTGTCGTCACCCCACTTGAACACCCCTTGTTGTCTGTCACCACTGATGTTTGCTCTTTTTTTAATCTCCAGTCTCCATTGACATCGTGAGCCTATCCTCACTGGAATTGCTTTTCGTCTTTGTAACAGAGACGTCCTGTTGTTTAGAGGCCCAGCTTCATCCACCTTACCTAGCACAACTAATTTGTTTGTGAGACACATCTTTGGTGTTCAGAATTACTTCTCTTCCCAGCCTTCACCATCTCTGAAGCGATCTCAGGCCCTGTACGGTGTTTACCTCTGCTTGGATGTTGCTGGTACTCAGTCCTTGTCTCCAGATAAGACATCTCACATCTACAGACCCACCTTCTGCTCGTCCCATAAACCATTGTCCATACATGCCTGTAACAAATTTATCATCTTTCCCCCAAAGTATAACAACCTTTATCTCCTGGGCAACCAAAGCCAGAAATCTGGACATCATCCCATTGTTCTGACTTTTGTTTTCTGTTCTTTCCTGCATTTATAACCACAAAGTCCTAAAGATCTCCACTTATTGCTATCCTCCTAAGATCCCATTTTTTTCTATGTGCTTCTCCTATATCATTTAGAAACGTGTATTTCTTACTTGGACTATTCCAATGGTCATCTAACTAACTTTCTGTCTACAATCAGCTATCTGGTCAATATATTTTGCCCATAATATTTTTTAAAATCTTTTTAAAAATTTAATCTTGTTATGGAATGCATTCATGTACTCTGAATAAAATGCCCTAATATGTTTAATAGATGTATTGTTCTAGTGGGAAATGTGAATATGCTAAGTGGGAAAAAATGAAATTTCACCTGAAACTTCACAGAATCTCTCAAGTTTTATTTCAGTATATTAAGGAACTGATTGCAATTTAAAATTTTTTTCTAAAGTAAGTGAGGGAGATGATTTATTAATCTTGAAAAGATGAAGAACTTTTAAAATATTAAACACAATAAAAGAAGAAAGATAAAAGAAAATAAAATAATGGGAAGATTTGACTACTTGAACTTTTAGCATGTCAAAAAATACAATAAGAAGCCAGATTGACTAATGACAAAGAATATGAGCGATAAAACAAATTATTAATCTGATTAATATGTAAAATTTTGAAATATATTTTCAGTTCAGTTCAGTCGCTCAGTCATGTCCAACTCTGTGACCCCGTGGACTGCAGCACACCAGGCCTCCCCTTCCACTGCCAGCTCCCGGAGTCCACCCAAATTTGTGTCCATTGAGTCAGTGATGCCATCCAACCATCTCATCCTCTGTCACTCCCCTTCTCCTCCCGCCCTCAATCTTTCCCAGTATCAGGGTCAATACAGAAAGTTTAATAAGGAGAACTTAACACCTCAAGAGAGAAATGAATAATGTGTCTGAACAGAGAAGTCACAAAACAGATGCACATGGGAGAGGTAAAGTTCACATCCATGATGCAGAATTCTGCTTCACTTGGGAAAACTCAAGTGTAAAACAAGGAGATGCCATCCGTCTTTAGTAAAGTTAATGGATGAAGAGAAGGAACCAGAAGCCACTAATGTGGAAAGGAATGTCCTCATACTGTACAATGTACGATTATCTTTGGTTTTTGCTAACACTCACTCTTATGCTTAATCTGTCTTTTTTGGACATTTAATCTCCCCAGTGATGGCTGATTGGACCAAAGGCACATGCTTGTCCCAAGAGGAACAAATCCATAAACCTGGAAGAGACTTTCATGTTTTTTCCTTGGGAACTTGAGCTAAAATCCTCTAAATCATCAGGAGGTAGTAAGCTTGTATGATATCTATAATGTCATGAAGATATGGGGTAGATTTCATTTTACCCTACTTATCTGTCAGTAGGTGAGAAGTAGCGGGTGGTTAGTGAAGAACAGCAATTCCATGAAAAATGGATGGAGCAGCTTTTGCCCACAAAGTTCCAAGTCCAACCAACTGTCTTTGCTACACTTTTTGATGACTTTTACACGTCTACCAGATGATTGATGCCTTGAAATTAACCCTAGTTTATTTGTCAGTTAAGACCAGTATCTATTCTTTGTCTTCACAATCATACAATGCTTGTGAGAATATGAATGGAAGTAAACTTTATGGATGAAAATTTTTATTTATTAAGGATTTTTAAGTGTTTGTAAACTTTGAATCAATCAATCTCACTCTAGGATTCCCTATGAAGATATTTAAAGCAACATTTATTTTAAAAATATAATGATGGCAGCAAACTATAAGTCTGACAGTGGGTAATGGGGCAATGGATTATGACAGGAATATGAGAAAAAAGAACAACAAACAAGATGTTTTCATGAGTGGAGAGCCTGTTTATAATTAAGTAAAACTCACACTGAGGATTAAACCCCAACTTACTAAAGGAAAAGTTACGGTGAAATTTATTAACCTTCCTAAGTCTCAGTTTTCTTAACCATATAATTGGTATAATATTTCTTATCTGATAACTTTTTAGGAGAAATTAAATAATTTGCATAATTACTTTTGCTCAATACCTGACACTTAATACTCAGTAGCAGTAGTATATTCTATCCTATGTAGGATAAAATCTCATTATGTAAAAGTTATTCTTCTCATTTAACTCTTAGTGCTGGAATCTTGGTTATTTTTTTCTATGAATTATATTTTTTTCCTTTTCTTTCTTTCTTTTTCTTTGGCTTTGTTTTTCTTTGATTTGTTTTAACATATACCTCTTGATTATCCTGAAAGACTCTAGGCCTTAGTTCAAGAAATCACACCACAGATTATGCTTAAATTTTGGCCAACTGCAAAAAGAAATAAAGTTAAACGGGATTATTGTTTACTTTATTGAACTGATACAATGATCTAGGTATGCTGTCTCCTTTAATCCTCACAGGAACCATCTTAGGAAGGAAATATAATTTTGAATGCGGGGACAAGACAGTAAGTCATATGCCTGCTGTCATGACTGGTTGACTGATGGCTCTCAACTCTACCTTCTAATTTATACTCAAGTTTTAAGAATCCAACCATTAATGAACAACTTTAAGAAAAGAAAAAAATACTATATTTCTTTCAAAACAACAGTTCAATCCAAATTAAGTTTCCCTGGAACTTAAGTGAAATATAAAGACATGGTCTAAGAACAAGGTGTATCCTCCCAGACTCCACATTTGGAAGGAGAGTCTATAATTTAAGTGATGTGAGACCTGGTTTTTCTTGTTCATCAGAGAAAATTACTTGTTTTGGTTGCTGCTCCAGGCTGGCACCAAGAGCTGTGTCAAAGACGTGATAAGAGTTCAACAACATTAAGTAAATGAATGAGTCATAAACATAGCTCCACAGCAAGCTGACACTCACATGACATGATGCTGTAGGCCAGATGCTGTTGAATCCAAGTTGAGTCTTGGTTAAAAGGTAGATTTTTCAGGAAACTAAATGTGCAGCAGTGGCATTTACTTCTAGCCTCTAGAGTGGATTCCTAACATTCACTTATATATATAATATATGAATTTAACCACAATATTTCTTCCAATCAGAGCAATAATGGGAAGACAAACCATCATTGTAAGTAGTAAGACAAAGAAGAAAAAAATAGAAGGATGGAAGGAAAAAAAAAAAAAAGAACTCTGATCATTATGATTTTGAAATGCCATCAATGAGAAGAAACTTCTCAATTTGAGAGATGTTAAAATACAAAACAGATGCATCTTACAGTTGACTAAATAGAGTATTTATTCTCAGAAATTCGCCAGGTGGTAGTCTTCCTTTTAAACAATAGACACAAACCTGAAAATGTACTGCAAGTAAGAAAAAAATGATGGAAAATTTGGAGGAATGGTTTTAATTTCCCCCCCACCTTTGACCACAAATGAAATGCATGGTTTGGAGTTTACAAGTGTTTTAAGGATTTCTGAGAGCTGTTTGAGTTGTACATTATGTTTATCCTAGATGCTGACTTGAAAATCCAACTTTCCCCTTGGCCTTAAGGTAAGAATAACTCCTATGTATAAACAGATTTTTCATAATTTCTAAGACTGTAAATTATAGCTAGTAAGGAGAGCTAGCATTTGTCTAGCAGCCAAATTTGTATTTTTTAAAAATCTTTTCTTTCACCTTCCACGACGCCGTCACAATTCGATATAATTTTAAGAGGTCTTAATCACATTTTCCAAATCAGTCCCCCATCCTCCCGAGACAAACTCACTCCTTCTTTCTGCTCCCTCTGGGAGTACCTACAGAGTCCTTTAAAAACACCCGTCCCCATGCAAATTTTTCTAGGTTCCCTGCCCGACTCTCTCTAAGCCCTAGACAGACAGCTTAGACTCGGGCACATAAAGCCTGAGCTAGTGGCGCCAAATCACACAAAGCCATTTTTAAGATGCCTGTTCTATGCTATCAATCCTCTTACCTTAGGCAACCCCCTCCCGCTGGTTAAGTGCTAACACATGCTTTACAACTGCAGGAGGGGATATGGTTTACAGATTAAAATTAGATGCAGAATTAAATTGCTTGAACACAGCGAAAAAGAAGAGGGTAGTGCAAGGAGTGGAGAAGACAATTTGGTCATGCCAGCACTCACACACTTAATTCCAAGGCTTGAATTTCCATAAATTCCCATTAGAATCCTTGGGTTCAGCTTCTACTTTCATTACTGAGAGTCATTTTCAGAGTGCTAACACACAGAATCTGTCAAAGAATAAGCAGCCGCATGAAACGCATGTTCAAAATGTGGAATTTACAGCCATGCGAGATCGCTGAGTCAAATACCAGAGCTCCTTTTAGAGAGCCAAGGAGAGTAATTTAAGGACTCCTAATGACATGTGTAACTTTTCAGGCTACTATAATAAGAGTAATCAGATCTCAGGCTTCAGGCTGTAACCTGATCACCTGTGCTTTTCAGAAAAGAATTTCTGTATACACGACAGCACTGCACAGCTGGCCGAGCACATTACTGGGCATGTCGGAAGGGAGGGGAGGAGAGATCACCTCCCCCAGATCATTAACTGCCTTTTGCAACTGGTAAACGCAAGCGAACATGGCAGTAGGATAGATGAAGCTTGATTAAAATTAAAAAAAAAAAAAAATGACAGCTGATGCCTGAAAACAAGGACCTAAATCCATTATGAAGGAATACGGCCAATGATATGTAGTTTCTTGGTTTAGAATGCAAAATGCAAAGTTTTGTACTCTTCTGATGTGGAGAGCTGACTCATTTGAAAAGACCCTGATGCTGGGAAAGATTGAGGGCAGGAGGAGAAGGGGGCCCCAGAGGATGAGATGCTTGGATGGCATCACCGACACAATGGACATGGGTTTGAGTGGACTCTGGGAGTTGGTGATGGACAGCGAGGCCTGGTGTGCTGCGGTTCATGGGGTCGCAAAAAGTCAGATACGAGTGACCGGCTGAACTGAACTGAACTGAACCAAACTGACTCAGTAGACTTGTGCTTGGAGCCTATTTTTCCCTGGCATATTGTTGAACAGTGGGTGATACCTTAAGGTCGAGTGGCAGAGAAAGATGTACAGCACAAAGTTTACTATTTAGAGGGCTCTACAGTAAAGGGCTAGACAATAAAAGGTAGACCACCAGAACTTAAAAAAAAGATCAAGGTTGAGTCTTCCTAGCGTGCAAAAGAAAGGAATGAAAACCAGTGGAGCGCCTCACTAGGTCATTGACAGACAGGAGAACGTTATAGGGTCCTAATGACAGAGAAGAGTATTCGTGGTCATGTGATAAGTCAGGGTTGAAATCTAGCTCTCTGGGGATGATGATAATTGAATTCCAGTTCTGTGGATGGTTGGGTAAATCAAACCTCATAGTTAATTATTGAGCAGTGAAGTGTTTTCAGCTAGGTCCAGGAAGGGTTTACTATACCAAGGGCATTGCAAGTTCACGGTCTTCTGCTGGTTTCGTCTGGTTAGAACTTGTCTTTCAGTTGCTCAGTTGTGTCTAGCTGTGACCCCATGGACTGCAGCATGCCTGATTCCCCTGTCCTTCACCATCTCCGGAGCTGAGTCAAATTCCATCTCATCCTCTGCTCTCCCCTTCTCCTCCTGGCTTTCATCTTTCTGATCACCAGAATATTTTCCAATAGGTAGAGCTAGTTGTCATGAAATTTAATTTTGATATCTTCCAGGCAAGTTCTTCTCTAGCAGAAAAGTTTCCATTTGCAGATGTGGAAGGTCAAGGAGCTGAGGATAGGGAGTCAAGGAAGAGAGACAAAGCACTCCACGCCATGAGAATAACGCATGTGGACACCAGTGTGGCATCAGAGAGGCTATTACAGGAACTGATGGAAGTTATCACGACGTGGATGAAACAGCCTGCAAACTGCTGTGACTTGAGGTTGAGAAGGTGGCCTCTGGCCAGCCCATAATACACAATGGAATATTACTCAGCCGTGGAAATGAATGAGACTGGATCATTTGTAATGATGTGGATGGACCTAGGGTCTGTCATATACAGTGAAGTAAGTCAGAAAGAGGAAAAGTATCGTATATTAATGCATACATATGCAATCTAGAAAAGTGGTACAGATGAATCAATTTGCAGGGCAGGAATAGAGACAGAGATATAGAGAAAGGACATGTGGACGGAGGAGGAAAAGGGATATAACGTGTCTACTTATAGCTCAGGCATGCTGTATAGCAGCAACTGACACAACTTCATAAAGCAGTTCTGCGCCAACAAAACAATAACTTTACTACTGTCTGAAGGAAAATGGAAATCCCCCAAAGGGTTTTAGAACAAAAGGTAGGGGTGGAGTTTCAAGGCAGTAGATTATCTCATTGAATTAAAAGGAAAAAAATCACTCTGGTTACTGTGTGAACCACAAGCACAAGCTGGAATTAAGATTGCCGGGAGAAATATCAATAACCTCAGATAAGCAGATGACACCACCCTTATGACAGAAAGTGAAGAAGAACTAAAGAGCCTCTTGATGAAAGTGAAAGAGGAGACTAAGAAAGCTGGCTTAAAACTCAATATTTAAAAACCAAAGATCATGGTATCCGGGCACATCACTTCACGGCAAGTAGATGAAGAAACAATGGAAACAGTGAGAGACTTTACTTTTTTGGGCTCCAAAATCACTGCAGATGGTGACTGCAGCCATGAAATTAAGATGCTTGCTCCTTAGAAGGAAAGTTTTGACCAACCTAGACAGCATATTAAAAAGCAGAGACATTTCTTTGCCAATAAAGGTCCATCTAGTCAAAGCTATGGTTTTTCCAGTAGTCAGGTATGGATGTGAGAGTTGGACTACAAAGAAAGCTGAGCACCAAAGAACTGATGCTTTTGAACTGTGGTATTGGAGAAGACTCTTGAGAGTTCCTTGGACTGCAAGGAGATCCAACCAGTCCATCTTAAAGGAGATCAGTCCTGAATATTCATCAGAAGGACTGATGCTGAAGCTGAAACCCCAATACTTTGGCAACCTGATGCAAAGAACTGATTCCTTGGAAAAGACCCTGATGCTGGGAAAGATTTAAGGCAGGAGAAGAAGGGGACAACAGAGGTTGAGGTGGTTGGATGGCATCACCAACACGATGGACATGAGTTTGAGTAAACTCTGGGAGCTGGTGATGGACAGGGAGGCCTGGTGTGCTGCAGTCCATGGGGTCACAAAGGGTTGGACACGACTAAGCAACTGAACTGACTGTGTGAAGCTTTTCTAACTGACCTGAAGCTTTAATAGATACTTGGGCTTCCCCAGTGGCTCAGCTGGTAAAGAATCAGCCTGTAATATGGGAAACCTGGGTTGGATCCCTGGGTTAGGAAGATGCCCTAGAGGTGGGCATGGCAATGCACTCCCATATTCTTGCCTGGAGAATCCCCATGAACAGAGGAGCCTGGCAGTCTATAGTTCATGGGGTCACAAAGAATCAGACGTGCTGGATGACTAAGCCCAGCGCAGCACACCACTGAGGAAGCAATTATCATTGTCCAAGAGAAATGAAGGAATTCAAAACAGAAGTTTCCAATAAATGTGGGTGATTTGTTACAATGAAAAAGTGATTGTGTGAGGGGAACTAATTAGGGCATCCAAAAGGCATACTGCTGGATAATTGATGAACATAACACTTAAGGCTTGATTCCAAGTTTCCATCTTAGAGTCTGTGTTTGGCAGCCTCTGAAATGAGGCCCAGTGATCCTCATTGGCAGGTATTTATACTCTGGTGTAGTCACCAGTTCCTGAGCGTGGGCTGGACCCATCAGTTTCATTCTAAGCACTGGAATGTTGGGGGTGGAGGGGAGGGAGTCATTTCCATGATTAGGTCACCGGCAGATGTGTCTTCTCCTTTGATGATTCTCTTCTGCTTTCTCCCGGGTCACTCTCCGTGGGGTGAACCACTTCTCCTGTCATGAAACAATCTTGATGGAAAGTTGTCTGCAATGATGGGAAGAAGCCACAGCTACTCGAGTGAACTGGCAGGTGGATCCCATTGTAGTTTGATCTGGATATGACTGAAGCTGGACCAACGCCTTGACTGCAGCCTATGGAGATGCTGAGTCAAGAGTGACCCAACCAAGGTGCCTCAGATTCCCGACCCCAGCGTGATGTAGTAAGTCTTCATTCTTTTAAGCTGCTAAGGGTTAGGGTGATTAGCAATAGGCGACTAATGCAAAAAAACTTGCTGAATAAATAAGCAGTTTGCCCTTCTTATGTCACTTCTTCTATTTTTTTTTTTTAAATCTCCAGATTCACCACCACACTTCACTATCTTAGGCTTTTTCACTTTCCTTACTAAATCTTTTCTTAATACATTATGTTTTATAGGAGTCAGTGTACAGATAGATATGATAGAAAAATTAGATTTTTCTTTCTAGTTTTAATGGTTCAGAGGTTGATAAAAGAAGAAATGAATAGAGATGTGATATCTTTATAAATTCAACACTATTATAAAATTAGGAGGTATTTTGCTTTGGTAAGTTTCATACAATAGATGAAATCAAAGTATTAAAATATCTTTATCTTCTCTGCTTTGTTAATTTTAGCAATTTTTGGTAAAAACTGTGGTAGTACTTATTAAATAAAAATGACAGTCTTCAAATTTTTATGTAATTACATAATAATAGAAGAAAGAACTCTTGGTGTCTCACTGATGATATTTGAGTACTATAAAACAAGAATGAATGGTGGGCATGTAGAGAATGTGAACTTATTTCCATGAAAACCTAGTCCACTGGGTATTGCAGCACTGCGGCTTTGGTTGCTTGCTGTCACACTCAGCAGGGACTGCTTCCTAATGCTGACATAGCAATCTCATTGGCTGACAGCAATCCGGCTGCCAGGCTCTGCCTCTTCTGGGTACCACGACTCCCCTGGAACGCTGACTCAGACTGCGAAGGCTGCCAGTGTGGAGGACTCAGAGCGACTTTCTTTTATCCTTCAGTGGTAATGCTCTGATAAAATGATACCAATGAACTGCATTTTCTCCAAATATAAAGCCTTCATGGAGCATTTCTTCCTGTATAATTCAGAGAATCAAGCATAAATCCATACATGGAGTCAACAGAAACATCTCTGTGTCAAGTACCTTGCAAAGGTGTTTTTAGAACTAAACCCAAACAAAAAATCTCTTTTTTGTGTGAAAGCCTCCCGATTTTTCATACAATAGATTCCTGGAAAATCATGGCCAGAATCATCTGAATCAAGGCAAAGGAAACCACTTGACCTCAAACTAATTCCACCCAGCGTCAAGTAAGTCATCCTCAACCTTTCCGTGTGCTTCTGTTAACAACAACAGCAACAACGACAAGAACAAAGAATTAATAAATGTCTCAAGATCTCAGTCAGTTAAGAATCTGCCTGCAATGCAGGAAACCCAGGTTTGGTCACTGGGTTGGTAAGATCCCCCGGAGAAGGGAATGGCTACCCACTCCAGTATTCTTGTCTGGAGAATTCCACAGACAGAAGAGCCTGGTGGGTCACAGTCCAAGGGGTTGCAAAGTATTAGACACAACTGAGCGACTAGCATACACACACACACATTATTCTGAACAACTGGCAGAATATAAGAAGTTCAGTTCAGTCGCTCAGTCGTGTCCAGCTCTTTGTGACCTCAGGACTGCAGCGCCACAGGTCTCCCTGTCTTCACCAATTCCCAGAGCTGGCTTAAATTTGTGTCCATTGAGTCAGTGATGCCATCCAACCATCTCATCCTCTGTTGTCCCCTTCTCCTCCCGTCTTCTATCTTCCCCAGCATCAGGCTCTTTTTCAATAAGACACTTCTTCCCATCAGGTGGCCCAAGTAATGGAGCTTCAGCTTCAGCATCAGTCCTTCCAATGAATATTCAGAGGTGATTTGCTTTAAGATGGACTGGTTGGATCTCCTTGCAGTCCAAGGAACTCTCAAGAGTCTTCTCCAACACCACAGTTCAAAAGCATCAATTCTTCAGTGCTCAGCTTTCTTGATAGCCCAACTCTCACATCCACACATGTCTACTAGAAAAACCATAGCCTTAACTAGATGGATCTTTGTTGGCAAAGAAATGTTTCTGCTTTTTAATATTCTGTCTAGGTTGGTCAAAACTTTTCTTCCAAGGAGCAAGCATCTTTTAATTTCATGGCTGCAGTCACCATCTGCAGTGATTTTGGAGAGCAAAAAAGTAAAGTCTATCACTGTTTCATTGTTTCCCCATCTATTTGCCATGAAGTGATGAAAGCAGATGCCATGATCTTTGGTTTTTGAATGCTGAGTTTTAAGCCAACCTTCTCACTCTCCTCTCCCCCTTTCATCAAAAGGCTCTTCAGTTCCTCTTTACTCTCTGCCATAAGTGTGGTGTCATCTGTGTATCTGGGGTTATTGATATTTCTCCCGGCAATCTGGATTCCAGCTTGGGGTTCATCCAGCCCAGCGTTTCTCATGATGTACTCTGCATATAAGTTAAATAAGCAGGGTGACAACATACAGCCTTGGCATACTCCTTTCCCAGTTTGGAACCAGAATTTATTAGAATTTGGAACATAGGAAAGGAGAACCCATATGACTGTTTCCCATAGAAAATGGTGGAGCAGGGAAGAGGGACACCAAATCCTTGCAGCTTATTACACTGCTGGCTTTCAATACAAATAACATGAATATATTCACAATAATGCAGAATTATTTTCACTTTTGGACAATGCATGTAAGATTGACTTGGGCTTCCATACAAAAATCGTATATTATAAATACCATTCTTGATATGAAAGTGGCAACAAATCTTCCAGAAGATAAGAAGAATAAAAGAGGCTGAGAGTAGAAATTTAGAGGCTTTTTTATCTTCATTTGAAGACATGGAGATTGCTAATAAACTGCCAATAATGATGGGAGAAGAAGCAGTAGTTTCAATAAATTATTTAAAGCTAAAACATTACCAATAGAAGAGCCATATACTGAAAGTGTGTAGAAGAGGTAGGGAGAATCATAGCAAGAAGTCAGTAAACTACACCAAAGTGGATAAATCAGTATAAGTATTGATAAATATATTGTTAAGAATATACATAAGACAAAAAAAATGATTTTTAAGTGAAACTGAAGAATATTGTTTTGTTTACAAACACCACTCTACAGTACAATCTTTTTGAACTATAACTGATGTAATTTTAAGAAAAAAAATATTTTTAAGATATTATAGAATAAAATGGCACTACTATAGGCTGTATTTTACTGATTCTCAATGGAAGCTAGTGTGTAACAGTTTTGATAATTCATGTTTGTAAGGCAGTTTGCATATTAAATATAACAACTTATCCAGCTACCCAATTCGTCTTTATTCCAAAACTTCACAAACTGGTTTCTGGGATCCTCTGAGGTACTTCACGTGATTCCATTGATAATGACATGTTCTCTGCCCCCTGAGGTCACTATCCACAGTGGAAGTTCTGGTGTCCTTTTCAATACCATCACTGCCAAGTATACACAAGTCTGACGTGACAAATTGGTGCTACACAGAAGCCATGTGGTTCTCAGGAGCCAGTGGGGTGGCTGCTCCTCTTTGCCACCCTCCCACACTCATAACTCGAGGTTCCAGAGGGTTTTTTTTTTTTTTTTTTAAAGAAAATTCCTTTGGCTTCTGCCCACAGCCTTCCCTCGTACGAAGCTCAGGGAGATAGCTAAGGGTCCAGTGGGGAACTGGTTCAGGACATCCTCCTTCCAGCCTGCAGGATGGCACAGGAATTGTGGAGACTGACGCTCCATTACTTTGGCCACCTGATGCGAAGAACTGACTCATTGGGAAAGACCCTGATGCTGGGAAGCTTGAGGGCAGAGGTGAACGGGGCGACAGAGGATGAGATGGCTGGCATCACTGATTCAATGGACATGAGTTTGAGCAAGCTCAGGGAGATGGGGGAGGACAGAGGAGCCTGGTGTGCTGCAGTCCATGGGCTCACAAAGAGGCACGCGTGACTGAGCGACTAAAAATAACAACAACGGGCAGAGCTGGCCTCAAGCACTTGAAAGCTGCCCGAATCTACTAGTTCCTTCAGTTTAGATTCTCTTTTCAGATTTGTTTTCTGTTTTAAGACTCAAATTCTCTACACAGTAGGTGTTATGACCTCACAGCTGTCAAAACTCATGGCTTCCCAGCTGTGGAGGAAAGCGAGAGGGACTCATCATAGACTCACTTTCCCAAATCTCAGAACAGGATTCTGGTGCCATCAGGCAATGTCGATCAGTCGACGATCACCGTCTGATCGGTTAACGAGGCAGAGTTGTGTAAACCCATGACTGTTCTGAAGGAAATCCTATAGTAGAGAGTGTAGGAAGAAGGGCCTTTCCTGGAGGTCCAGTGGTTCAGTCTTCACCTTCCAAGGAAGGGGACGTGGGTTCTATACCTAGTTGGGGAGCTAACAGTCAAAATGCCTCGACCAGGTATAGAACCCACGTGCCTCACAGTCAAAATTCCACAACATAAGACAGAGACACTGTTGTAACAAATTAAATAAAGTCTTAAAAAACAGTCCCCATTAAAAAAAAATCTTTATAAAAAGCATAGGAAGGATTATTCTTCAGAAGAATGAAGGGGAGGGTGTGGTGTTAGAACTCAGAGTAGAAGAGCAGCCAGGCACAGGAAACAGTGAGGTTACAAGGTCGTGGAGCCCCTCTTAGGGGATATAAGTTGAGTGGTTTAAAAGTCGAGTGCTTTCAGTATGTACGCACTTTCACAGATAGCAGAGAAGTTTGTCCAGGTGGTGTAATTTCAGATCAGCAAAGTCAAAAACTGTGTTCATTCTCAACCCTATCACGAAGCCCAAATTTTCCACAGCTATTTAGTGTTCGGTTCAAGGAAGCTTTTTTCAAATGTGGGTGCAGTGGTGAAGAATCCGCCTGTCCATGTAGGGGAAGCAGGAGGTGCGGATTCAACCCCTAGGGCGGAAAGATCCCCCAGAGGAAGAAATGGTAGCCCACTCCAGTGTTCTTGCCTGAGAAATCCCATGGAGAGAGAAGCCTGGTGGGCTACCGCCCATGGGGTCGCAGAGAGTGGG
Source organism: Hydropotes inermis (assembly GCA_020226075.1). Lineage (NCBI taxonomy): Eukaryota > Metazoa > Chordata > Mammalia > Artiodactyla > Cervidae > Hydropotes > Hydropotes inermis. The sequence continues at coordinate 66,685,079 of CM035280.1, read as the reverse complement.
ACACAGCTGAGCGACTGAGCTCGCACAGAGAGGATGAATGCAAAGTAGGAGAATTACAAGTTATCCCATCACGAACATTAATAACTTCCCTCAAATTAAAATCTTAAATTAGCTGAACAGTCAAGGAAAGCCCTGATGGTTTGAGTTACACAGGGAGAGATTTGGTATGCCTATTTTCATGATGCAATGCTTAGTAAAAATGCAAAATAAAGTATACAGTCTTATGAAAAATGAAACCATTCACCTTAGAAATTGAGACTCAGGAAATATGAGGCATATGGTGAGGCTCTGAAGGAACGGGCCACTCGTGTTCCCTCACACACCCGGTGGTTTAATGTCAGGCTTTTGAGTTAAGGCATTGGGCTTGAATGCTAGTGAATTTGGGCAAGTTCCTTCACACTCTGCCTCAGCTTCCTTGACTTCTAAGCTACAAATGGTTTTTAAAGCCTCATGGAGTTGTGGTGAAGTAAAATAATTATATACAACACAGAGCGGTGCTGAGTATATACTAAGACTTGAAAAGTGTTCATGCTAGCTATTACTCCTAGGGAGAAGTTTAGACACTCCAAAGCTGTGAGCTTCTAGAAGCAATGGAGAAAGAAAAATGGAGGGGAGGAAGTTCAAGGGTCTGAGAGGCACCAGTGGGCACATTTAAGCCCGGGGTAGCATCACCGCGGCAACCCTTGTGACTGCAGAATTGGTTTATGTCCAAAGCTTCACATATGGTTTTCGGGATGGAATTTTGAGTTTTGACCTGCTGTGGGGGTGATGCCTTATTAGACTGCCCAGTGCAGAGGTCAGCTGTGTATAATTTGGGTATAATTTCTCCCCTGAGTTTACTCAGTAACTACTTTGAACTTAAATCTGGACATGGCTGTTACTTAGCTAATTTGGCATGAGAATTTTGTATATATCTTTTGAAAGAAAACAAAAAGTGTGGGACTCCCTTACTCCTCCTTCATGGAATAAGAATATTGTGTGGAGAAATACACACCCATACATTAGATTTGGGGTTGTTAAATTAAGATCCTGATGCTGGGAAAGATGGAGGGCAGGAAGAGAAGGGGACGACAGAGGATGAGATGGTTGGATGGCATCACCGACTCAATGGACATGGGTTTGGGTGGACTCTGGGAGTTGGTGATGGACAGGGAGGCCTGGCGTGCTGCGGTTCATGGGGTTGCTAAGAGTCGGACACGAGTGAGCAACTGAACTGAGCTGAAATTAAGATCTGAGCAGCTCAAGCCTTGGTAGCTATGATCCTGTGCCATTCAGAGACCTCTTGCTCGTGTGCTAAGTCACTTCAATCGTGTCCGACTCTTTGAGACCCCATGGGCTGTAGCCTGCCAGGCTCCTCTGTCCATGGGATTTCTTAGGCAAGAAGACTGCAGAGGGTTGCCATGCCCTCCTCCAGGGGATTTTTCCAACCCAGGGATAGAACCCAGACCTCTTTTGTCTCCTGCATTGGCAGGTGAGTTCCTTACCACTAGCACCATCTGGGAAGCCCAACAGACATCTTGGGTTCTTGGTTATCTTTGGTTTTTTTTTTGCTCAATTGTTTGTGAGACTGTTTAGTCACATAAAACCTTATCTGGAAGCCATGCGTATAAAACAGATATGAGGGATGCTTCTTGATTAAAATATAAAGAAACGATAGAATCCTGAAAATCCATCTCCTTCCTTTGGTTCCTTTGCAGTTCCCTAGGGCGGTTACATAACTTCTGGACAAAAGCCTTCCCCAGGCCCTTTCTGTTTTTAGACACATGTTTTAGCTGAGTGTACTTCCTGCAAAGCTACGCACAACTAAGGTAACATAACCATGGAAAGTGGTTCCGACAGCTTTGTGCCTCTTCTGTTTTCTTCTGTGCATTTTGCCTTCTTTTAGTCTCCTTAAAATATGCTCTTAAAAATGTCTTAATTAAATGGAAAGAGGTTATCAGCAAACCACCACCAAGGAACCATTTTAAAATACAGTAAGATCACAAATGTATTCATATCAAGTAATCATCCATGAGACATTCAAAAATCAGTGGATTACTCTTGTTTCTCTGGGTTAAACTTCCTCAACACTTCTTGTTGCAGACTAGAAAACACCACTCTCTTGTGTTCATGTTTGGAGCCTTAATTACAGTTATGACAATGATTGCTTCTTGTCTAGGCCTTCAGTGTTTGGAGTAAACAACCCAGATTTGAGGTCAAAAGAGTTGGTTTTAAGTCCAGTTTCTACCACTTTCTAGTTCTGTGAAAGTTAGTCAAAATGCTAAACATTTTGAGCCACAAGTTGAGATAAATAATATCCTTTGAGGTATTCAATTAACTTTGTGACCACCATACTTTCTCTTTAAAGAAAACTTTTTTACTGGAGTATAGTTGATTTTCAATGTTATGCTACTTTACTCTGTACAGAAAAGCGAATCATATGCATCTCTCTCTCTTCCAGTTTATTTTCCCATATCGGTCATTACGGAACTCTGAGTCACATCCCCTGTGCTGTATAGTAGGTTCTCGTGGTTTACCCATCCTGTGTATAGCGGCATATATGTGTCAGTCCCGATCTCTCTCTAGTAGGTGGCCAAAGGGAGACAGGGAGATGAGGAAAGAGACCATCACAGCAATTTACACATCAAGAGGGTGGCCCTGGCCAGTGCCCCAGCCTTTTTAAAAGTTAATTTTATTAGAGTACAGTTGATTTACAATGTTATGTTAGTTTCTGCTGTACAGTGAAGTGAATCAGCTGGGCTGTTTTCTGTCTTCCGCAGTGGAATGTAAGCTCCTTGACTGCAGAGAGGTTTGCTTCTTCAGTGAGGTTTCGACTACCCAGAGGGCTTCCCATCTGGCTCTGGTGGTAAAAAACCCACCTCCTGATGCAGGTGACCTAAAAGACTTGGGTTCGATCCCTGGGTCAGGAAGATCCCCTGGAGGAGGGCATTTCAGCCCACTCCAGTATTCTTGCCTGAAGAATCCCATGGACAGGGGAGCCTGAAGGGCTACAGTTCACGAAGTTGCAAGAGTCAGACACGACCTGAAGTCTAGCACACACAGTTACCCAAAGCAGTGCTGAGTATAGAGGTCAAGATGAATCAAGTTTTGGTTGACTAACTGAACAAATAAATGAATAAATAAATACATATTTTGAAGTGGTTTTGTCCGACAGCACCTACCACAGTGTCTGACATGGAGAAAACACTAATCAAACGTTACTATTCTTAAGCAATTTGCTCAGAGTAAGTTCTGAGGTTATTGTATCACCAAATCCATTCACAAGCATGTGGATAGACTTTCCTATGTAACATTCTATATGAATCCTGAAAATGACTGGGTAGCAACAAGAAAACTTAATGTGAGGCATTTGTGTTTATCAAATTCCATGCTGGTTTGCATGACAATAACATTTTTTATTATTGTAAGAAGTTTTCCATAGAATTTTATCAAAGCAAGATTGGCTGTACTGTAATTTTTCTGCCTGAGGATATGTAGAACATCTCCTTAGATGTCTTGCAAGCTATCTTTATCCAAACTTTTATCCAAACTTTATCCAAACTCTTTTAAATAAAGAGGGTCTCTAGAAATATCCCCATATTTTATTTTGAAGATTTTTAAAAAGTAACTGTCACACATTTCTTACCAGTATTTCATTAGGGAGCTAACAAAGCTAACAAAGAAAATAATTTCACATTTTGCAGCTTAAAGGTGACTTTCTTAAAGTCAAGCCAGCTTTACAATTCCTCAGTTCTTGCAATCGCCAATGCTTGTCCAATCATAGGAATTATCATAACCAGCCTTTCCTTGAGTTGCTTGGAAGACTATGACCAGCCATAACTACAGAACTGTGGTTTCCCAGCCGGAAACATGGCTGCTCTCCATGGCATATGCAAGACTTTCAAGCAGGAATCAAATTCCCAAGTTTATTTTAGGTATTAATGTAATATGGACAGACTATGTCAAAGATGAACATGCTTGGAGCGACCATAAAAAGACCCACAGGGAAAAAAAAAAAAGCAACTTGCCGTCACTTTCTTATTGTTACAGATATTTAGCACTGATAGCATGGAAGGAATCAATACGTGGAAAAGAAGATTTTGACCTGAAACACTTCATTTTTAAACAAGGATGTTTATCATGGGTTTAAAGGATAGTGAGTTCACAAGGCCCCTGTGTGAACACGGGCGACCAAGGGGGAGGAGGTTTATAGCGAAGCCACTTCCAGCTGCCAGCAGGTGCGGCCGGGGGGCCAGTCTGAAGGCTTGATTCATTAAGTCCTGCCATGCTGGTACTGTACTCTTTATGACAAGCAAAACAAGAAGGAACAGTGAGGCTTTTATTTTTAACCCATAAAACTTAACACTCTGACCTCGGCCATATAAACCAGAAGTGAAAGAGGGCATTGCAAATCTGACCAATAAAACTGGAAAGGCACTTCCACGCTGGGATTAGAAGACGCTATGTCTGTGTCCACCGGGCAAAGGACAATCTGCAAGCCCCTTTGTGTAGGTGGTTCCAGAACGGGCCGAGCCCACATTCTTTGTAGCATTCCAGACACGCTGGTGAATGATGGACAGTCTCCTCGGCAAGAGCTGGCTTGCACCAGGGGCTGGGAAGTCTCTCGGGTAGAAAGCCATGGTGATGGGATCTGCCTGGTGGTCCAGCGGCTGAGACTCCTCGCTGCGAACACAGGGAGCCCAGGTTCGATCCCTGGTTGGGGAGCTAGGTCCCTCTTGCTGAAATAAAGGCCCAGCACAGCCAAATAAATATTTAGGAAGAAAGAAAGATGTAATGAGGCAAGGAAGGAACCCTCTGTCGTAGAGAGCAGATAGCATCTCGTGTCTGTCAATTTCCTTTCGTGTCAATCCTGAGACACCCGTACCATGTACAACTGAAACTCCGTACGCATCCAGTAACAAGTCTCCATTTCCCCTCCATCCAGGCCCCTGATAACCACCAGTCTACTCTCTGCTTTTGAATTTGACTCTTTTATTTTTTAATTTAAATTCTTTATTAAATCTACCTAGTCATTTTTGTAAGTTTTTTATTTTATACGGGAGTATAATTGATTAACCATGCTGTGTTAGTTTCAAGCGTACAGCAAAACGATTCGGTTATGCATCGATAGGAGTCTGTTGTTTTTCAAATTCTTTCCTGATGTAGGTTACCACTGAGTATTGAGCGGAGGTCACCATTCTGTACAATAGGTCCTTGCTGGTTATCTCTTTTAATATTGCAGTGTGTACGTGTCCATCCCAAGCTCCCAGCATGTGAAGTGTGCTGTGATTGTCTCACCTTGGAAGAGAGGAAAGGGCAGAGGACCGAGAGAAGGATGTTGTTTTAATGCTCTCTTTCTGGGGAAAGAGAAGTGAAAATAACACTGATGTCAAGAAGGTGTTCTTAAGTTATGATTTCAAGTTTTTCATAACCATATCATAACTTAAAAAAAAACTTAAAAACGCCTTCTTTTCTGCACGACTTTCACTTCAAGTTTTTATCTACTTAAAAATAAACCTACCTATGACCCAGTCATTCCACTCCTATCTATTTTTACCCAAGAGAAATGATAATGTATGTTTAAAAAAAAAAAAAACCTTATACAAAATTGTTCATGGCAGCTTTATTTCCAATAGGTAAATTAGGGGATTTTAATATGCTACAGTTGGTGAAACTAGTGAATTATAACTCAACCAAAGACCTACTTTTATGAGAGGCCCAGGCGCATCCCTTAAACTCAAACTGGAGGACACTGCATCTTCCACAATCTCTTCTGCACATTGTCTGATGAGCCCATGAAAAGGAAAGGAATTATCTGGAGAACAGAAGCTCTCGCTACCAAGGTTGTTTTCTGGTGCATCCTCACCAGCATATATTTAAATAATGTATGAAGACCCATCCTAAGGACGGGGAAAATAAACTTTGATTCTGAGGCTAAGGCAGGGCTTCAGGGTTTGAGAGACCCACAAACCCAATGTCATGCGAATGGAGACCACCGGCCTCAGATTTGCTGCTGGAGGCACTGCCCCGGAGGGCGGGAAGCGGCGAATGCAGCTGTAATTCCTGCAAACCTGGGCCCGATCTCTTGCCCCCTTGCTCCCCTCTGGTACTCGGTAATGCTGTGTCTCCCTTCGCAGAGTAAGGGATGAGGTTGACGTGAGAAAGTGTGGGACACGTGACACACAGGAGGAAGGGTCTCCAGTCCACGCGCTTTAGGTAATGCTAGCTCTCCTGTTTTTATTGTTGTTCAGTCACTCAGTCGAGTTCTATTCTTTGTGACCCCATGAACTGCAGCATGCCAGGCTTCGCCATCCTTCACTGTCTCCCGGAGTTTGCTCAAACTCATGGCTGTTGAGTTGCTGATGCTATCTAGCTTTTCTGATGCCGTCAGCCAGTTCTCCAGGAAACTCTTAATTCATGACAGCTGGGTCGGTTTGGGGACCAAGAAGATGGGGATGGTCAGAAAAATCCTGAATACCTGACACCCTTTGAAATGTCAAAATCCTCTAGACACTGATGTAATCCAGGCTTTAAAAGAAATGGCTGTTTGTTGTGTTTTATTTATTTATTTATTTTTTACTCCACTTCCTATTCTTTCAGAGACACTGAAGTACAGTCCAGCTGGCAAGCAGAAAAAAAAAAATAACAAAAAAAATGAAGAGACAGGGAGAGATGAAGGGGAAAAACCACTACCAGAGTCTGTATAATTCACAAACTGGTTATCAACTTTGGACATTTGAGAGTTGACCCCACTGATATAACTCAGAGCCACCAGAAAGCTGAAGGGGGTCCCCTAACGTAAAGCAAGTTCTACACATTCTAGCCATTTTTACAGTGAGCCAGGAGTGATAATTCAACTGAATAATGTTCCTCCAGAATCTTAGGCATTGTATAGAACTGCTTAATTGTGAAACAGAAAAAGCATTTCATGAGGTTCAATATCATGTTAGCATAAAAGCCAGTGTATTCAGTAGCAATAAGCAGGTATTGTACTTTCTATTGTAGAGGAAACTGTCCAGTTTAAGCCCTTTTCCTCACTTCTTCAGCGTGAAAAGACTTCCAACTGAATGTGTTTGCATTTTACAGCTTTGTAGCAGTTATTTTAAAAAGGTTTCTGTCCCTTCCTTCCAGGTATTTTGTTTTGGAAGGTTTTGAGATTTTATAAAAAAAAATTATATTAGGGTATAGTTGACTAACAATGTTGTGTAAGTTTCTGGCATTGTTAAATGTTTTTATTTACTGTTTGAGCAGTTGCAAGAACTATCCACCTGTGGTTCCAGCATCTTTTGTCACAGGTTCACGTGACTTTCAGGGTAATTGTGAAAGCTTGTAACTTTTCAGGAAGTCTCTGCTGTTACGGTCCTAGTGGATGGGTGTTCTGGTCTGATGCTCCTGAAAGGACCTGCCAATTATAATACAACAGCAAGTCTTCACAAAGATACATGGAATGTGGGAGGATGGGTTTGAGCTCACAGGTTTCATGTAGAAATGGTACACAGGAGAGGGTGATGGAAGGGGTGAGAGGAAGCAGCCCTTTCTAGAGGCGGCTTCCGATCTGAGCTGCACTGCAGAGGCATAAATCTAAGCCCAGCTCAGTTCAGTTCAGTTCAGTTCAGTTGTTCAGTCATGTCCATCTCTTTGTGACCCCATGGACTGCAGCACGCCAAGCCTCCCTGTCCATCACCAGCTCCCGGAGTTTACTCAAACTCATCTCCATCGCGTTGGTGATGCCATCCAACAATCTCATCCTCTGTCTTCCCCTTCTCCTCCTGCCTTCAGTCTTTCCCAACATCAGGGTCTTTTTCATGAAGTAAGTTCTTCACATCAGGTGGCCAAAGTACTGGAGTTTCAGCTTCAGCATCAGCCCTTCCAACGAATATTCAGGACTGATTTCCTTTAGGATGGACTGGTTGACTCTCCTTGCAGTCCAAGGGACTCTCAAGAGTCTTTTCCAACACCAAAGTTCAAAAGCACCAATTCTTCGGTGCTCAGCTTTCTTTATGGTCCAACTCTCACATCCATGCATGACTACTGGAAAAACCATAGCTTTGACTAGATGCACTTTTGTTGGCAAAGTAATTCTGCTTTTTTATTTTTTTATTATTTTATTTTATTTTTTTATTAGTTGGAGGCTAATTACTTTACAATATTGTAGTCGGTTTTGTCATACATTGAAATGAATCAGCCATGGATTTACATGTATTCCCCATCCCGATCCCCCCTCCCACCTCCCTCTCCACCCGATCCCTCTAGGTCTTCCCAGTGCACCAGGTCCGAGCGCTTGTCTCATGCATCGAACCTGGGCTGGTGATCTGTTTCACCCTAGATAATATACATGTTTCGATGCTGTTCTATTGAAACATCCCACCCTCGCCTTCTCCCACGGAGTCCAAAAGTCTGTTCTATACATCTGTGTCTCTTTTTCTGTTTTGCATATAGGGTTATCATTAACATCTTTCTAAATTCCATATATATGTGTTAGTATATTGTAATGGTCTTTATCTTTCTGGCTTACTTCACTCTGTATAATGGGCTCCAGTTTCATCCATCTCATTAGAACTGACTCAAATGAATTCTTTTTAATGGCTGAGTAATATTCCATGGTGTATATGTACCACACCTTCCTTATCCATTTGTCTGCTGATGGGCATCTAGGTTGCTTCCATGTCCTGGCTATGATAAACAGTGCTGCGATGAACATTGGGGTGCACATGTCTCTTTCAGATCTGGTTTCCTTGGTGTGTATGCCCAGAAGTGGGATTGCTGGGTCATATGGCAGTTCTATTTCCAGTTTTTTAAGAAATCTCCACACTGTTTTCCATAGCCGCTGTACTAGTTTGCATTCCCACCAACAGTGTAAGAGGGTTCCCTTTTCTCCACACCCTCTCCAGCATTTATTGCTTGTAGACTTTTGGATAGCAGCCATCCTGACTGGTGTGTAATGGTACCTCACTGTGGTTTTGATTTGCATTTCTCTGATAATGAGTGATGTTGAGCATCTTTTCATGTGTTTCTTAGCCATCTGTATGTCTTCCTTGGAGAAATGTTTGTTTAGTTCTTTGGCCCATTTTTTGATTGGGTCATTTATTTTTCTGGAATTGAGCTGGAGGAGTTGCTTGTATATTTTTGAGATTAATCCTTTGTTTGTTGCTTTGTTTGCTATTATTTTCTCCCAATCTGAGGGCTGTCTTTTCACCTTGCATATAGTTTCCTTTGCTGTGCAAAAGCTTTTAAGTTTCATTAGGTCCCATTTGTTTATTTTTGCTTTTGTTTCTAATATTCTGGGATGTGGGTCATAGAGGATCCTGCTGTGATTTATGTCGGAGAGTGTTTTGCCTATGTTCTCCTCTAGGAGTTTTATAGTTTCTGGTCTTACATTTAGATCTTTAATCCATTTTGAGTTTATTTTTGTGTATGGTGTTAGAAAGTGTTCTAGTTTCATTCTTTTACAGGTGGTTGACCAGTTTTCCCAGCACCACTTGTTAAAGAGGTTGTCTTTTTTCCATTGTATATCCTTGCCTCCTTTGTCAAACATAAGGTGTCCATAGGCTCGTGGATTTATCTCTGGGCTTTCTATACTGTTCCACTGATCTATATTTCTGTCTTTATGCCAGTACCATACTGTCTTGATGACTGTGGCTTTGTAGTAGAGTCTGAAGTCAGGCAGGTTGATTCCTCCAGTTCCATTCTTCTTTCTCAAGATTACTTTGGCTATTTGAGGTTTTTTGTATTTCCATACAAATTGTGAAATTATTTGTTCTAGTTCTGTGAAAAATACCATTGGTAGCTTGATAGGGATTGCATTGAATCTATAGATTGCTTTGGGTAGTATAGCCATTTTGACAATATTCATTCTTCCAATCCATGAACATGGTATATTTCTCCATCTGTTTGTGTCCTCTTTGATTTCTTTCACTAGTGTTTTATAGTTTGCTGTGTATAGGTCTTTTGTTTCTTTAGGTAGATATACTCCTGAGTATTTTATTCTTTTTGTTGCAATGGTGAATGGTATTGTTTCCTTAATTTCTCTTTCTGTTTTCTCATTGTTAGTGTATAAGAATGCAAGAGATTTCTCTGTGTTAATTTTATATCCTACAACTTTACTATATTCGTTGATTAGCTCTAGTTTCTGGTAGAGTCTTTAGGGTTTTCTATGTAGAGGATCATGTCATCTGCAAACAGTGAGAGTTTCACTTCTTCTTTTCCTATCTGGATTCCTTTTACTTCTTTTTCTGCCCTGATTGCTGTGGCCAGCACTTCCAAAACTATGTTGAATAGGAGTGGTGAGAGTGGGCACCCTTGTCTTGTTCCTGATTTTAGGGGAAATGCTTTCAATTTTTCGCCATTGAGGGTAATGCTTGCTGTGGGTTTGTCATATATAGCTTTTATTATGTTGAGGTATGTTCCTTCTATTCCTACTTTCTAGAGAGTTTTAATCATAAATGGATGTTGAATTTTGACAAAGGCTTTTTCTGCATCTATTGAGATAATCATATGGTTTTTATCTTTCAATTTGTTAATGTGGTTTATCACATTGATTGATTTGTGGATATTAAAGAATCCTTGCATTCCTGGGATAAAGCCCACTTGGTCATGGTGTATGATTTTTTTAATATGTTGTTGGATTCTGTTTGCTAGAATTTTGTTAAGGATTTTTGCATCTATATTCATCAGTGATATTGGCCTATAGTTTTCTTTTTTTGTGGCATCTTTGTCTGGTTTTGGAATTAGGGTGATGGTGGCCTCATAGAATGAGTTTGGAAGTTTACCTTCTTCTGCAATTTTCTGGAAGAGTTTGAGTAAGATAGGTGTTAGCTCTTCTCTAAATTTTTGGTAGAATTCAGCTGTGAAGCCATCTAGTCCTGGGCTTTTGTTTGCTGGTAGATTTCTGATTACAGTTTTTATTTCCTTGCTTGTGATGGGTTTGTTAAGATCTTCTATTTCTTCCTGGTTCAGTTTTGGAAAGTTATACTTCTCTAAGAACTTGTCCATTTCTTCCAAGTTGTCCATTTTATTGGCATAGAGCTGCTGGTAGTAGTCTCTTATGATCCTTTGTATTTCAGTGTTGTCTGTCGTGATCTCCCCATTTTCGTTTCTAACTTTGTTAATTTGGTTCTTCTCCCTTTGTTTTTTAATGAGTCTTGCTAATGGTTTGTCAATTTTGTTTATTTTCTCAAAAAAACAGCTTTTAGCTTTGTTGATTTTTACTATAGTCTCTTTAGTTTCTTTTGCATTTATTTCTGCCCTAATTTTTAAGATTTCTTTCCTTCTACTAACCCTGGGGTTCTTCATTTCTTCCTTCTCTAGTTGCTTTAGGTGTAGGGTTAGGTTATTTATTTGACTTTTTTCTTGTTTCTTGAGGTAGGCCTGTAATGCCAGGAATCTTCCCCTTAGCACTGCTTTTACAGTGTCCCATAGGTTTTGGGTTGTTGTGTTTTCATTTTCTTTTTTTTTTTGTTTTATTTTTTTTTAATTGTAGTGGATTTTGTCATATATTGAAATGAAACAGCCATGGGTTTACATGTGTTCCCCATCCCGATTTCCTCCCCCCACCTCCCTCTCCACCCGATCCCTCTAGGTCTTCCCAGTGCACCAGGTCTGAGCACCTGTCCCATGCATCCAACCTGGGCTGGTGATCCGTTTCACCCTAGACAACATACATGTTTCGATGCTTTTCTCTCGAAACATCCCACCCTAAGAGACACAGGTGTTTTCATTTTCATTCATTTCTATGCATATTTTGATTTCTTATTTGATTTCTTCTATGATTTGTTGGTTATTCAGAAGCATGTTGTTTAGCCTCCATATGTTTGAATTTTTTATAATTTTTTTCCTGTAATTGAGATCTAATCTTACTGCACTGTGGTCAGAAAAGATGACTGGAATGATTTCAATTTTTTTGAATTTGCCAAGACTAAATTTATGGCCCAGGATGTGATCTATTCTGGAGAAGGTTCTGTGTGCACTTGAGAAAAAGGTGAAGTTGATTGTTTTGGGGTGAAACGTCCTATAGATGTCAACAAGGTCTAGCTGGTCCATTGTGTCCTTTAAAGTTTGTGTTTCCCTGTTAATTTTCTGTTTAGTTGATCTATCCATAGTCGTGAGTGGGGTATTAAAGTCTCCCACTATTATTGTGTTACTATTAATTTCCTCTTTCATACTCATTAGTATTTGCCTTACATATTGTGGTGCTCCTATGTTGGGTGCATATATATTTATAATTGTTATATCTTCTTCTTGGATTGATCCTTTGATCATTATGTAGTGTCCTTCTTTGTCTCTTTTCACAGCCTTTATTTGAAAGTCTATTTTATCTGATATGAGTGTTGCGACTCCTGCTTTCTTTTGGTCTCTGTTTGCGTGAAATATTTTTTTCCAGCCCTTCACTTTTAGTCTGTATGTGTCCCTTGTTTTGAAGTGGGTGGCTTGTAGACAGCATATATAGGGGTCTTGTTTTTGTATCCATTCAGGCAGTCTTTGTCTTTTGGTTGGGGCATTCAACCCATTTACATTTAAGGTAATTATTGATAGGTATGGTCCCGTTGCCATTTACTTTGTTGTTTGGGGTTTGCATTTATACAACCTTTCTGTGTTTCCTGTCTAGAGAAGATCCTTTAGCATTTGTTGAAGAGCTGGTTTGGTGGTGTTGAATTCTCTCAGCTTTTGCTTGTCTGTAAAGCTTTTGAGTTCTCCTTCATATCTGAATGAGATCCTTGCTGGGTACAGTAATCTAGGTTGTAGGTTATTCTCTTTCATTACTCTAAGTATGTCCTGCCATTCCCTTCTGGCCTGAAGGGTTTTTAATTGATAGATCAGCTGTTATCCTTATGGGAATTTCTTTGTGTGTTATTTGTTGTTTCTCCCTTGCTGCTTTTAATATTTGTTCTTTGTGTTTGATCTTTGTTAATTTGATTAATACGTGTCTTGGGGTATTTCACCTTGGGTTTATCCTGTTTGGAACTCTCTGGGTTTCTTGGACTTGGGTGGCTATTTCCTTCCACATTTTAGGGAAGTTTTCAGCTATAATCTCCTTGAGTAACTTCTCATGGCCTTTCTTTTTGTATTCTTCTTCTGGGACTCCTATGATTCGAATGTTGGGGCGTTTCACATTGTCCCAGAGGTCCCTGAGGTTGTCCTCATTTCTTTTGATTCTTTTTTTCTTTTTTCCTCTCTGCTTCATTTATTTCCACCATTTTATCTTCTACCTCACTTTTCCTATCTTCTGTCTCTGTTATTCTACTCATGATTCCCTCCAGAGTGATTTTGATCTCATTTATTGCATTATTCATTTTCAATTGACTCTTTTTTTATTTCTTCTAGGTCCTTGTTAAACATTTCTTGCATCTTCTCAATCTTTGTCTCCAGGCTATTTATTTGTAACTCCATTTTGTTTTCAAGATTTTGGATCATTTTTATTATCATTAGTCTAAATTCTTTTTCAGATAGATTCCCTATCTCCTCCTCTTTTGTTTGATTTGGTGGGCATTTTTCATGTTCCTTTACTTGTTGGGTATTTCTCTGCCTTTTCATCTTGTTTAGATTGCTGTGTCTGGAGTGGGCTTTCTGTATTCTGCTGGTCTGTGGTTCCCTTTTATTGTGGAGATTTTACCCAGTGGGTGGGGTTGGACGATTGGCTTGTCAAGGTTTCCTGGTTAGGGAAGCTTGCGTTGGTGTTCTGGTGTGTGGAAATGGATTTCTTCTCTCTCGAGTGCAATGAAGTGCCCAGTAATGAGTTTTGCGATGGGTCTATGTGTTAGGTGTGACTTTGGGCAGCCTGTATGTTGACACTTAGGTCTATGTTCCTGCACTGCTATAGAATTTGTGTGGTATGTCTTGTTCTGGAGCTTCTTGGCTCTTGGGTGGTGGTTGGTTTTGGTGTAGGTATGGAGGCTTTTGGATGGTCTCTTATTCCTTAATGTTCTGTGTAGTCAGGAGTTTTCTGGTTTTCTCAGGTTTTGGGCTTAAGTCTCCTGCCTCTGGATTTCAGTTTTATTCTTCCAATAATCTCAAGACTTCTCCAACTATGCAGCACTGATAATAAAACTTCTAGGTTAATGGTGAAAAGATTTTCCACCATGAGGGACAACCAAAGAGGTTCACAGAGTTACATGAAGAATAGGAGAGGGAGGAAGGAAATAGAGGTGAGCAGGCGAGGAGAAAGGGGGACTCGAGAGGAAAGAGACAGATCTACCCAGTTATCTGTTCTCAAAGTGTTATCCGTAGCCCAGACACCCACAAAGATTCACCGAATTGGATTGGGAAGAGAAGGGGAAAGGAGGAAATAGAGGTGTTCTGAGGTAGAAAACAGAGAGTCAAACGTGGAAGAGTGTAATCAACACACTCCTGAATAGAAGTGGGAATTGAATATTGGATTCTTAAATGTCCAAAATTTATATCACATACTGAAAAACAAAGATTAAAAATTTAGTGTAGAGGTTAGACTCTTTGAAATAAAATATTTAAAAACAAAAACCCAAAATTTAGAAATATATATGAAGTTCAGTTTAAAAATAGGGCTTCTCTCTTTTTTTTTTTTTTTGCAAGGTTATAGTGAAATGAAAATAAAAATTAAGGAATAATAAAGGAGTATTAGAGGACTTTAAAAGGAAATAGGAGAGAAAAACAAGAAAAAGAAAAGAAAAAAGAAGAAAGAAAAGCAAATTTTTTTCCCTAATTGAAAAAAATCATAAAAGTATATGAAAATGAAAGTTGAGGAGTAATGCGGGAGTTGTAGGGAATTTTAAAAGAAAATAAAAGAGAAAAAATTTAAAAAAAATAAAAAAGGAAAGAAAAAAAAATTTTTTTTAATTTAACAAAAAATATACATATATATCTGGAATTTCTCTGGAGCTATTGCAGTCAGCGTAGGTTCAGTTCAATTTCAGACAGCTCCTTTTTCCAGCTTACACTTCTCGATATCTATAGGCCCCTTCCGGTGTAGTCGGTGTTGCCTTCAGGTATTTTAACCTGTTGCACCGGTCCTTTCTGAAGCGGTTCCCTTTGTTTATTTGGCTTCTGTTTGCCGTCTCTTCGGTGTCTAGTTACCTCCCTGACACAGGCGGGCGGAGGTGGTCTCTTACTTAGGTTCGCTGGTTCAGTTCAGTCCTGCTGTGGGGAGGCGGGGCGCTGCAGGCAGACACCGCTGTGTGTGGGGAGCACTCACCGTGTTCCGGCCACACTGGGTTTGCCCCGCACAGGGCTGTCTGTGCTTTCCCGTCTGCACTGCTCAGGCTCCCGGCTGCTCTATATGGAGCGGGCCCTGCGTTGAATGCGGCTCCAGTTTTCGGGTCCTCCACAAAAGCGCGGATTTGGTTGCGCCTGCGGTTTGTGTCTTCTCCGGCCTGAGCGGTTCAGGCAGCCGGAGGCTTGGCGCCCTCTCCACGGGCACGCCGCGCCTTTTCCCTCCGCGGCGAGCGGCCCGGGCAGCCAGAGGCTTGGCGCCCTTTCCCCGGGCGCGCCGCGCCTTTTCCCTCCGCGGCGAGCGGCCCGGGCAGCCAGAGGCTTGGCGCCCTCTCCCCGGGCGCGCCGCACCTTTTCCCTCCATGGCGAGCGGCCCGGGCAGCCAGAAGCTTGGCGCCCTCTCCGCGGGCGCGCCGCGCCTTTTCCCTCCACGGCGAGCGGCCCGGGCAGCCAGA